>BSBN01000693.1:9662825-10327390 GCA_027924645.1 Cunninghamia lanceolata
GTGTGATTCCTGAATGAAACCACCACAACTAGCTAGGGGGGATCTTTCTTTCACCATTGAAATGAGAAATCTACAAGAGGGTTTTCGTCCTTAAGAGACGGAGAACAACATAGGTTCCCTCAAGTTGCAGGTGCAAAATCAAATTCATCAACCACCCCCACAATGAGCCCTCAACCTCCTTTTATAACTTTTCTAAAGCAAATAAAATATAATAATTCACTTTATTTCCCTCACAAAGGCCTTTTTGAAATAATAAAATTATTTCATGTGCAAAGCCCCCTTAGGTAGGCGTCCATCTTTTTAAACATTTATCTCCCTTTCCAACAAGCTATAACACAAGGTTTTCCTTTTAATTTATCCCAATATTAGGCAATCTTAGTGAAATAATTAAAAAATAACACTATAGCTTACCCAAGTTGCAGAAAGAACTGAAACTGCATCGGAATCAAACTTTGATCACACTAAGATGATACTCAAGATGTAGGATGAAGATCGGAGCCAATCGGATGGCTTACTAAAAATAGATGCTTTCTCCAAGAAGTTTGGAGAGCACCAGAAAGGTCAGAAATCAATTCTGAAAGCATCAAAAGGCTCCATCTAACCAACTGAACTCAAAACCAAGAACAATTGCTCCGCAAGACTGATCAAAGCTTCTCCAAGAACGTTGGAGTTCTCCCGAACTACCTAATTAGTCTCCGGAAGACTTGGAAACTGGCTAATTGCGCACAAATCGGCTATGCGCCAAAAGGGGACATTACAGCGAGAGCAAGCAAAAGAAAAAATTGCCCTTAGAATAGGTTATCCTTTTGGCAAGGAGAGGATCTCAATCAAAGAGGCTCCTTGTTTCCCCATCTCTTTGTGTTCTTGAGATTGTGGTAGAGAGCCACTCATTTTTTACCATGCATGAAGAAGAGCCCACTACACATAAGGGAATGAAGGGGCCATTGGAAAAGCATTTCAAAATGAATCTTGAGAGATCGCCAGTCATCATAATGCATGATGTATCTATGCAAATGGCTTGTCTTTCAACGTTGTTTGAAGTTTGAACACCCTATTGTTAAGAAATGATAAGGAAAATCAATGTTGTAAGAACCCCTACCAATTCTGATCCGTTTTTCACACTGCTGTTCTGATTTTCTGAATTTGAACAACCAAATGCTTGAGAGTGGGTAATCTCTCCTTCACTTTAGGCTTAGCTAAACCCAGGAAAGTGTTCCTAGAGGTATCCTTAACAAGACATTCAAAGAGGAAAGATATCACAAAATTAAGATAAACAACAGCTATACCCAATGCATGTTAGACCCCAAAAGTTGTCTCTAAGTCTGATACCTTAGTTGCTTGTAAAACCTCTCATTAAACTGAAAACATCCTTTTGTACATGCACCATGTGTGTCATGCCCCTATATTAATAATTTATAATTGAATATATTTTGATTATTTTATTGTGAGTTTATTATTCATTCAAATTAAAGATATGAATGAAACTAGTAATGATAAGAATCTATTACTATATCTATTGTAAAACTTAATCATTAATGTTACATATCTATCCTGGCCAATTCCTAAAATGGTGCCCAAGCTTGAATTCAAACACTTAAACTATGAAGGTCAACTTCATGAAGCGACCACATAAGACAAAGTTGTCTTATTTAATAAAGACATTACATGCTATTTTAAAGATATGTGATGAAGTGCGATTTCTCCAAGTTTTGTTAAAGTCTTCAATGTTCACAAATGGGGCTGCACACCAATGAAATGGAGATGCAGCTGATGTTTTATCCTTGTGCAGCTGATTAGAACTTCCCACATCACCTTATACCATGTGCGATGGTCTTTAGTCTTCCCTACACAGCTCTTCAACTATATTTAATATCTTAAGGGAACTTGAATTGGAGCGACTATCTTCATTGGGCGATGACTTTTCAAACCATCCACGTCCTCCTTACAATAAGTGACTTCTTGTATATAGCGCTAACTTCAAGATATAACCTGCGGATGAGTTGTTGGGGTTGCAGCTAGTATATGGGTTTCCTTTGATGCATGGCACACATTACACGCTTTCTACACATTCTGCCTTACAATAATCTGCCGTGACCTAATAACTGAGTTTTAAGCTGCCTTAAGTAACTGATAATATTTTTGTATCCTTCTTACCGTTAGACTCCAAGGTTGGCACCCAAACCAAGTGCGATCTGTTTATGGAGTATTAGCAGCAATCAAGTATGAATAAAGAGTGATCAACAAATGTTATGGAGTGCGATTTGTTTGTGTCTTATATGTAAAAGGAAAGGAGTTTAAAGTTTATTAGATGGTCGACCTTCATGTATGAAGTGCTCCCTATAATAAGACAAGATTGTCTTATTCATAATATAAATGATGTGTTGCAATTAAATTTAAGAGAGGTGGTTTAGAACAACGATTTGTCAAGGGAAGAGGTGCAATTTGTGAAGAGTCGTATTTGTTAATAATAGATGCATCTATTCAAAATGAGCACCTCCATTTGGAATAATATAAAAGGAGGAAGATTGTATGTTTTGAAGGCAAGAAGCAATTATATATTTCTGAGTTTGGAATATATATCTCTGATATATTTTCTGAGTATAGCAGCAAGGAAAGACATATAAATCTAAATGGCAGATTAAAAATTATTTGCATATTATTATCTGTAGCATCAAACTAGTATGTTGCATCTCACCTTATGAACTTGTGGTATTCTTATGATAATATCATAATTGAATTATATTAAGAAGAATAAGTTATATATATATATAAAAACCAATAAGAATATAATTACTAAATCTGACTTATAAACTAATTATATACATATATAATATATATTCATGTTATACAAGGGATTAGTATATTCATGACACGGTCCTTAATCTTTCTCTATTGCCCCTCATCAGGATTGGTTGGTGTTGGAGTCCAGGACAACACTAAGAGGGGGGTTGAATCAGTGTTGTGTAAAAACCAGACAATCTAAAACTTATTAAAATTGAGGAAGAATATGTTAACAATCAATTATCATATTTTGCATCAAGGAGATAAACATTGAATGTTTAGACTTGAAAGACAATCAACAACACACAATTTATGAAACAGGGACACAAAGAATTAGGAGTGGAAAACCCTCTAGGGGTAGAAAAAACCACTCATGAACTGCCTCGCTGGCTTAACTTTGAAAAACTTCTTTACAAGGCCTCACTGGCTGATATATGTCTCACTAACAAATGAAAGGTCTCACTGACCTACAAGCCTCACTGGCTGATATATGTGTCTCACTGACAAATGAAAGGTCTCACTGACCTACAAGCCTCACTGGCAAATTCAACCACCATCAAAACATACTGCAAGGTGTGCAAGAAATGATTGCCACTCAATCTGATTTGCACCATTACATAACTTGTCTTCTCTTTTGCATATCTCTGTTCAATTACAATCTGAATATCAATCTCATTACCAATATTGTCTTCGTAAATTTGTTACACAAGGAGGTCATCATTTCTACATTTTGGTCCTCACACCAACTCTTTTATAATCAATGTACTTGCAGCATAATTATATGCAAAATAAAAAAAAACCTTTTCATATTCCTGCAATTCCATCTTTTCACACAACACCTACAATAAAATTATAAATAGAAGAACTCTTGGAATTCCTCTCCTCTGCATATTCATCTTCTTCAATTCTCATCTTCTCTATATAGGGCATTTCTTGTGTGAGAAAAATAAAATCTTTCTCATAATTTGATCTTCTTCAATTGACTTTTCATATTTCTTTTCTTTGCAAATAAAATCTTTTCATTTCTTCAAGACCTATCTACATTCTCCTTCATTGAATCCTGCATATAAAATCTGTTCTCTGCTTTGATAATAACCAACTCTTCAATTTCTCTTAATCTGCAAACAAAATATTTTGATCTTCTCTGTTTTGAATAATATCCAAAAAAAAAACTTCTACAACCTCTTCATGACTCTTCAAAAATTCTAATACAAGAATGTTGGTATTACCATAAATAAAATCCATAAAAACATTCTTTATTTTAATATCTACACTCTCACATTCTTTAAAAAGCTCTTCATATTCTTTCTTAAATAAAAACTACTCTTCCTTTTTAATCTCCAATTCTACTCCATCATATAAAAGCCACAAAAATCTCTTTTAAAATTTTCTTTTTAAAACTTTCAACCTATGTGAGAGGAGACCCACTTGAGAATTAAATATAGAAAAAAATCTTCATTAAAAGCTTCTAAAATGAATGCTTTTCAATCAAGCAAAACTTCCTTAAAAATCTCCTTTATAAAAAAAGACTAAAAATAGTCTTAAGAAAAATCTTTTAAGGCTTCCTAATAAATTCGAACCCCTCACAATAAATATAGTGTTTAATGACTTTTCGAAGCTCATTTCATATTAAAAAAAAAAGACCGATTAAAAAAAGGTGAAGGAAACAGTTAGAACAGGTCAAACTTAAGTGGATGACCTATAACAGAAGGTCAACATTTAATTAAAACAAATGTAACTTTGCAAGATGATGGGTAGGAAGAGGTAAGCATAATGTTTTGAAACATAGATAATATGTCATGTCCCCGTTTCCGGCCTGATCATTAAGTGTATAATGGATTAGCCTATTCCTCATTCCCGGAGGCTAATTCTAATTAATGAGGGAATG
This sequence comes from Cunninghamia lanceolata, assembly GCA_027924645.1. Lineage (NCBI taxonomy): Eukaryota > Viridiplantae > Streptophyta > Pinopsida > Cupressales > Cupressaceae > Cunninghamia > Cunninghamia lanceolata. Next base: position 9,667,495 of record BSBN01000693.1, read on the forward strand.
AACTGGTTTTTGACTAACTTAACCCTTTTGTTTTGCAGGAGCAAAGTCAGAAACTTGAAATTTGACTAAGTTTGGGAGTGGTTTCATCAACTCCAGTGATCTCACTTACCAGGCGCATTCTTTGGTAATTCAGGTTCATTTTGGCGCCCAACTTCCAAAGTCAATTATAGCACTCAGTAAAGCTTCCAACTGGAGGTGCTCTTTGTGGTTAACCTTCTCCAACCCAGTGCCTAGTTCTTAGATGAGCTAAGTTGATGAGGAATGAAGTTTCCATGCTAAGGCGCCAATGTCAAGTAGACTTCATCTAAGTGAGCGCCCTGGGTTTTGAAGCATCAAAAGGGGCACCTAGCATAAAGGAGCATGTTAGGGAGCACATCCAACAGGGCGCCTTGATAGAAAAGTTTGATAAGTCTCCAAATTGAAGTCTTCTAAGTGAATTGGAGGTTGAAGAAGGCCTACTCACTTTGGGCGCTAGTATCAGGTTGAATTATCCAAAATGGGCGCCTAAGAATCAGAAGGCGCCAATGCATGATTTCAGGACATTGAATTTGCGCCCAAGGTTGAAGGAGGAGTTTTGTCGGAGGCGAGTATGGTTGAGTTGTGAAGGTGAACTTAAATTGCCAAAATGATGTTGTATAACTTCAAATAGGCGCCTAAGGCTAAAGGCGCCATTTCTTGTTCAAAGAATCTCCTGTGGAAGCTAAGGTGTTAGATTGAATTACTGGCACTCTAGATATGCGCCCTAGTTCAGAAGTTACTTGTGAAGGCAAGCGACAAGGCGCCATTTCTTGTTAAGGTAATCTCCTAAAGGCGCCTAGGCGCTAGATCATGACAGAAGCAAACCCTAAATAGCGCCTTATGTTAGATGATAGTTTGATGTTCAATGTAGATCAAGATTGTTTGATGAAGTGACCTTAGTGCGCCTAAGATGGGAGTAAGTCCTCAAATGCAATCTAGATACAAGGCGCTCCTTCAAGGAGGCAAGATCAATCCAATTGAAGTTCAGTTGCTTTCAATCTACTTTGAAAAGATGTGCAGTTGGATCCTAAGCGCAAATTCCTAGTCAAATTGATGATAAGTGCGCCAAAAGCATCTTCAAAGGAGGTAAGTCATGAGCGCCAAATCTACTGCAAATCTTCCAAGCAAGCGCCTGAGTTGGAAGGAAGTTTCCAATCACTCCCAATTGTCAAGGCGCTTGGTGAGTAAGTGTTTCTACATGCATGGAATTGAATCCAACATGAGGCCTCCTACACTCTCTCAGAAGAGCGCCTCAAGCAGGTTGACTTGGCATGGAGTTGGTAGAGTTCCCTGGAATGTGAAGGCAATACAGGAAACATTTCCAAGTTGTATCATCCATCATCAGTTCAAAACATTCAAGGTGTGCGCCTAAAGACCATAAGGCGCCATTTCATGATCCTGTCATATGAGGAATCCTTGTAAGGCGCAATTCCATGCAGGAACCACCTCAAATGGGCACCTAGACATGGAACAACATCAAATATTGTCAGAAGACCTTCAATGAACATTTTTCACATGTTAAGGACGCTAGAAAAGTAGGGCACTCACTTTAGGGAGAGGCATTCTACTTCCCAAATCAACTAGACTTGAAGAAATAACAAGGAAAGACATTTTGCATACAAGGCACACTTCCCAGTGTGAATAGCCTAGTTTTGGCGCCTAGATCATAAAGGAGGACACTTGCAAGTGTGGGCGCACTTTCTAAGTCTCTACCACCTCTAGGAAGCGCCTAGCTTGGAAAGGCGCCTATCCTGCTCTTCACTCCCTTCAGTTGGCGCCTAGTCAGAAGATAAGGTAGTTGTAACTACCTGAATGCCCATTGGCCAGAAGGATAGCATTTGGATCCGTGTTAGGACCTTTGGATAAGATCGCCAACTCAGGATGAGTTGTCAAGAAGAATATTCCTTTGGATATGCTCCTTGGGAAATGTGCCTTGGTTCCTCTTTGTGCATTGAAAAACATGCCTTCATTGCCTTTGGAAGGCCTATAAAAGGAGGAGCTCTCTCATTCATTTGGCATCTGTTCATTTGACAAAATTCTCTCTGCAAAGCTCTTGAGCTTGTAATCTTGAGGCCTGCGAGTTTCGAGTGTTGGGGTGATGCTCCCTCAACAAGCAAGGCGATGCTCCATTGTGATATTGTGAGATGTTGACATTCAGTTGACATCATTGAGTTCAATTGAGTTGATCAAGTATAGGCGTCATTGTAATCATCAAGGCTTCAAGGCCTTTCCTTTGTATTTCCATTTGAATAAGTTGTACTTCATGCTATTGAAAGCATTATCCATGTAATAAGACATTGCAAGTTGATTGAATCAAGTAACTAGACAAGTACCCAACTCTCATTCAAGTAGTTGTCTTTGATGTATATCTTTGTATTGTTGCAGTAGTTGATGAATTGATAGCAAGTAAAATTGTTTAAGGAAAAATTTTAGTAGCATTAGTTGGGTATCTTACAGTGGTATCAGAGCTTGGATCCTGCCAGCCTTTGGGTTTTCATGCAAGAAGGTAATCAACAAAGTGATAGAACAAGGAGATACATTGCGCGTGAACAACGAAGGCAGTTCCTGTGGACTCATCCTTACCCACAACAGGATACTCTTTCAGAAGCAATTGTAGCTAGACTGGTTAACATGGCTGAGGAAAGAAGAAGTAGAAGTCCACCTGCAGATGGTGAACGTGCAGCAAGGGAGATGTTTAGGAACATTGCCGTTGAACAACAACAAACCGCTCAAATATTGCAACATGTCCTACAATCCCTTCAAAACATGAATCAAGGTGAAGTAGCTGGACAAGGTCGTCGAGATGCAGCTAGACCTGAGAGACAAGAAAGACATGTTGATGATGATGCTGGTAGTGCAGTAGGTAGAAGAGTTCGCACACGAACTCCTACAGTTGATAGGCCTTTAAGACCAACCTTCCTTCCACCACCACCACCTGAACAGGACAATGAAGCTGATGAAGAGTTTGACGGAGAAGAACCACATAATTTTGAAGATGAGATAGCTCTCTTTGCAGATCTTTATGCCAGACTTCCGGAACGTGTTCGGGATATGATGACCTTCAATGAATATTGCCGACAGAAGAGGGAAGATAGGGACAGGCGAGGTCGAACTAGAGGCTTTCGTCCTAAACGGGATGATGATACAAAGGAATATAAAGAAGCATTGAATCGAGTTCCCATTCCGACCTTTGATGGAAGTGGTAAGCTCAGTGCCAAGGCTTGGGTAAACAAGCTGGATACATACCTTTCAGTTAAGCCTTTGACAGAGAAGAAGGCAATTCAATTTGCTACAATGCATCTTGAAGGTTTGGCTTATGAATGGTGGCATCATGGCCTAGTCTCTCAACATCATGATAGGATAACTTCCTATAATGAGTTTGTAACCAAGTTGATTCAGAGGTTTGATAGAAAAGACACTGAAGTGTACTATCGCGAACTAGCTCAACTCAAGCAAGAAGAAAGGGTTGTGCAGTATATTAATGACTTCTAGAAGATCGCAGTAATGGTACCTGATATGACTGACCGAAGAATCACTATGCTGTTCATTGAGGGATTGAACAATTAGATCAAGCCATTGGTAAAGGTACAAAGGCCGGCAAATTTGGAAAAAGCCATTGACTTTGCTCTAGATCTTGATACTACTCCTGTATATCAGCCAAAGAAAAAGTTTTATAAAGGAGTTAGCTCTACCCAAAGGAGACCCTCTTTTCCTCAAAAGATGGCTCAAGGTCCATCTGCAGCCGAACGAGATGAGCTAAGAAGGAAGAAACTCTGCTTTTCTTGTAAGCAACCCTGGGAACCAGGACACAGATGCCTTGGTAAAGGTAAAGCACATCTGATTGAAGTTGTATCTGATGATGGAAGTGACGAAGAGTCACTGAGTGAAGAAGAATCAATCCAAGGTGAAGAGGAGGTACAACCAACTCTTAATGTTGTCTCAGAAGAAACAGCTGACAAAATAACATTAGCAACTATCTCAGGAGTACCGAAGTATCATGCCTTCCGCATTAGAGGAGTTGTGAAAGGTCAAAGAGTCACCTGTCTAATTGACAGTGGTGCTACTCACAACTTCATAGATGAAGGTTTGGTAGCGAGGCGGGGTCTAACAGTTGAAGACTTCGAAGGATTTCAAATAGCTGTTGCTGATGGATTCCTAATGAGTTGTACCAGAAAAGTGTCCCGACTGCAAATTCAAATGGGAGATTATTCTTTACAGGATGATTTCTATGTGGTTGGACTTGGGCATATTGATGTAGTGCTTGGAGTGCAATGGTTGCATTCACTTGGAAGAATTGTCCAGGACTTTCAGAAGATGGAGTTAGAATTCATGCATGAAGGAAAGAAGATCAAACTGAAGTCAGTGTCTGATGGAAATCCCAAAGTTGTCTCAGCCAAACGAATGGAAGCATTATTCAAGCATAATGACATCGAATGGGCAGCACAGGTTTGCATCAAGGACAACCAAGTCCTCTCTGCTGAAGAAATTTACCCTGTAGATATCCAGGCAATGTTGGGTAAGCATGGTAAGGTGTTTAGGGATATACCTCCAGGAATACCTCCTGATAGAGGTTTTGAACATGTAATTGAATTGGAGGATGGGGCTAAACCTGTTAACATTGCACCCTATTGGCATCCTCGGCATTTCAAGATTGAAATTGAGAAGACGATCAAGGAATTGATCGATATGGGGCACATAAGACCATCATCAAGTCCATTCGCATCATCTGTGGTGCTAGTGAAGAAGAAGGATGGAACAATGCGGATGTGTGTTGACTATCGCGCATTGAACAAGAAGACCATCAAGAATAGGTATCCAATACCTAGGATTGATGAACTCCTTGATGAACTGCATGGAGTAGTCTATTTCTCAAAGATAGATCTTCGATCCGGCTACCATCAAATTCATGTAAGAGAAGAGGACATTCCAAAGACAGCGTTCAGATGCCATTATGGGCATTATGAATTTATGGTGATGCCGTTTGGGCTGACGAATGCACCAGCTACTTTCCAGTCCTGTATGAATCATGTGTTCAACAAGCAGTTGAGGAAGTACCTGTTGGTTTTCTTCAACGATATCTTGATCTACAGCAAGACATGGGAAGAACATCTCCAACACTTAGATGAAGTATTGAATGTAATGGAGAATCAATCTTTATATGCAAAGATGTCTAAGTGTGATTTTGGCTTAAAGGAAATTCTGTACCTGGGTCATGTGATAGGAGCCAATGGTGTGAAAGTTCAAGAAGAAAAGATTGAAGCCATTCGCAATTGGCCAGTTCCCAGGAATGTGTCGGAATTAAGAGGTTTCATTGGCCTCTGCAGCTATTACAGAAGATTTGTTAGGGGATTCTCACAGCTTGCTGCACCTTTGACAAATCTAACAAAGAAAGGAGCTTTCATTTGGTCAATAGAAGCTCAAGCTGCATTTGATAGGTTGAAGGCAGTAATGAGTACAACACCAATACTGGCTTTGCCAAATTTTACTAAGTCCTTTGTTTTAGAATGTGACGCTTCAGGAGAAGGTATTGGAGCTGTTTTGATGCAAGATCGACATCCCATCGCATTCGAAAGCAGGAAGTTGAAAGAAACAGAAAGGTTGTACTCAACTTATGACAAAGAGATGCTGGCAATGATGCCTGCCTTGGCTAAGTTCCGCCAGTATCTAGTTGGATCTAAGTTTGTGGTCAGGACTGATCACAACAGTCTTAAATACTTCTTAGGGCAAAAAGACTTGAATGAAAGACAGCAGAAGTGGGTTGTGAAGATACAGGCATATGATTTCGACATTGAATATGTGAAAGGCAAGAAGAATGTGGTTGCCGATGCCCTGTCTAGAAGACCTGCCGTTTGTGCCCTGAGCAAAGTTTCATTGGATTGGAAGGCTCAGCTTCTAGTTGAGTATTCCAAATCTAAATTTGCTTGTGAGATCATGGATGGAATCATTCAGGATGATAGGTACAAGGTGAATGATGAAATCATCTATTACAAAGACAAGATCTATCTGACTCCTGAATCGGAGCTGAAGCGACAGATTTTGCAGACATACCATGATGCTCCACTTGCAGGACACCCTAGTTACTTCAAGACCTACAGACAGATCAGGGAAAGATTCACTTGGAAAGGTCTGAAGGAAGAAGTTCTTCAGTATGTCAGGGAGTGTCTGACTTGTCAACAGAATAAGTCAGAGCATACATTTCCAGTAGGATTACTCCAACCACTGCCAATTCCAGAACATAAGTGGGAGAGTATTTCTATGGACTTCATCACAGGTCTTCCGAAGGTGAATGGAAGAGACTGTATCTATGTAGTTGTGGATAGATTAACCAAGTTTGCTCACTTCTTTGCAATCCCAGTTGAGTCATCAGCATTGCAAGTAGCTGAGTTATTCTTTTGTGAAGTCTTCCAACTACATGGCCTGCCTAAAACTGTAATTAGTGATCGAGATAGCCGGTTCATCAGTGTGTTTTGGAGAGAGCTATTCCGACTAGCTGGAACTGACCTGACTCCAAGCACTAGTTATCATCCTCAAACCGATGGACAGACTGAAATTGTAAACAAATGGCTTGAGGGATACTTGAGAAACTATGTGTCAGATCATCAGCGTGCTTGGATTAAGTGGTTACATCTGGGTGAATACTGCTACAACACTACTTTTCATATGTCAATTGGCATGACTCCCTTCCGAGCTTTGTATGGATATGAAGCCGTTTCATTTGTTGATCTGGCATTGGATGACAATAGAGCTCCCAGGGCAAGTGAATTGATGAAAGACACTCAAGATATTTTGAGAGTCCTGAAGGACAATTTGCAAAGAGCTCAAAATCAACAGAAGTTGTATGCCGACAAACATCAGGTTGAGCGACACTTTGAAGTAGGGGACATGGTGTTTTTGCGCCTTCAGCCATATAGACAGAGTACTTTGAAAAAGTCAGGTGCAGAGAAATTGAAACCAAGGTTCTACGGACCCTACAAGGTGTTGAGAAGAGTAGGGGAAGTGGCATATGAACTTGACTTGCCGGCAGGAAGCCGCATCCACAATGTATTTCATGTGTCGTGTCTCAAAAAGGCACTAGGTCAACATGTGGTTTCAACTGATGAACTACCACCACTTGATGAAGAAGGAATGCTAGCCCTTGAACCTGAAAATGTGGTGGATATAAGGGAGAAGAAACTTCGCAACCGCAGCATAAGAGAATATCTGGTGAAGTGGAAAGGGTTGCCAATGGAAGATGCTACTTGGGAAGGAGAAAAGATCCTAGAGCATCCTAACCTTCAATTGCTTGAGGACAAGCAATCCCAGGAAGGGGAGACTGTCATGTCCCGGTTTCCGGCCTGATCATTAAGTGTATAATGGATTAGCCTATTCCTCATTCCCGGAGGCTAATTCTAATTAATGAGGGAATGAACTGGTTTTTCACTAACTTAACCCTTTTGTTTTGCAGGAGCAAAGTCAGAAACTTGAAATTTGACTAAGTTTGGGAGTGGTTTCATCAACTCCAGTGATCTCACTTACCAGGCGCATTCTTTGGTAATTCAGGTTCATTTTGGCGCCCAACTTCCAAAGTCAATTATAGCACTCAGTAAAGCTTCCAACTGGAGGCGCTCTTTGTGGTTAACCTTCTCCAACCCAGCGCCTAGTTCTTAGATGAGCTAAGTTGATGAGGAATGAAGTTTCCATGCTAAGGCGCCAATGTCATGTAGACTTCACCTAAGTGAGCGCCCTGGGTTTTGAAGCATCAAAAGGGGCGCCTAGCATAAAGGAGCATGTTAGGGAGCACATCCAACAGGGCGCCTTGATAGAAAAGTTTGATAAGTCTCCAAATTGAAGTCTTCTAAGTGAATTGGAGGTTGAAGAAGGCCTACTCACTTTGGGCGCTAGTATCAGGTTGAATTATCCAAAATGGGCGCCTAAGAATCAGAAGGCGCCAATGCATGATTTCAGGACATTGAATTTGCGCCCAAGGTTGAAGAAGGAGTTTTGTCGGAGGCGAGTATGGTTGAGTTGTGAAGGTGAACTTAAATTGCCAAAATGATGTTGTATAACTTCAAATAGGCGCCTAAGGCTAAAGGCGCCATTTCTTGTTCAAAGAATCTCCTGTGGAAGCTAAGGTGTTAGATTGAATTACTGGCACTCTAGATATGCGCCCTAGTTCAGAAGTTACTTGTGAAGGCAAGCGACAAGGCGCCATTTCTTGTTAAGGTAATCTCCTAAAGGCGCCTAGGCGCTAGATCATGACAGAAGCAAACCCTAAATAGCGCCTTATGTTAGATGATAGTTTGATGTTCAATGTAGATCAAGATTGTTTGATGAAGTGACCTTAGTGCGCCTAAGATGGGAGTAAGTCCTCAAATGCAATCTAGATACAAGGCGCTCCTTCAAGGAGGCAAGATCAATCCAATTGAAGTTCAGTTGCTTTCAATCTACTTTGAAAAGATGTGCAGTTGGATCCTAAGCGCAAATTCCTAGTCAAATTGATGATAAGTGCGCCAAAAGCATCTTCAAAGGAGGTAAGTCATGAGTGCCAAATCTACTGCAAATCTTCCAAGCAAGCGCCTGAGTTGGAAGGAAGTTTCCAATCACTCCCAATTGTCAAGGCGCTTGGTGAGTAAGTGTTTCTACATGCATGGAATTGAATCCAACATGAGGCGCTAGTATCCTCCTACACTCTCTCAGAAGAGCGCCTCAAGCAGGTTGACTTGGCATGGAGTTGGTAGAGTTCCCTGGAATGTGAAGGCAATACAGGAAACATTTCCAAGTTGTATCATCCATCATCAGTTCAAAACATTCAAGGTGTGCGCCTAAAGACCATAAGGCGCCATTTCATGATCCTGTCATATGAGGAATCCTTGTAAGGCGCAATTCCATGCAGGAACCACCTCAAATGGGCACCTAGACATGGAACAACATCAAATATTGTCAGAAGACCTTCAATGAACATTTTTCACATGTTAAGGACGCTAGAAAAGTAGGGCACTCACTTTAGGGAGAGGCATTCTACTTCCCAAATCAACTAGACTTGAAGAAATAACAAGGAAAGACATTTTGCATACAAGGCGCACTTCCCAGTGTGAATAGCCTAGTTTTGGCGCCTAGATCATAAAGGAGGACACTTGCAAGTGTGGGCGCACTTTCTAAGTCTCTACCACCTCTAGGAAGCGCCTAGCTTGGAAAGGCGCCTATCCTGCTCTTCACTCCCTTCAGTTGGCGCCTAGTCAGAAGATAAGGTAGTTGTAACTACCTGAATGCCCATTGGCCAGAAGGATAGCATTTGGATCCGTGTTAGGACCTTTGGATAAGATCGCCAACTCAGGATGAGTTGTCAAGAAGAATATTCCTTTGGATATGCTCCTTGGGAAACGTGCCTTGGTTCCTCTTTGTGCATTGAAAAACATGCCTTCATTGCCTTTGGAAGGCCTATAAAAGGAGGAGCTCTCTCATTCATTTGGCATCTGTTCATTTGACAAAATTCTCTCTGCAAAGCTCTTGAGCTTGTAATCTTGAGGCCTGCGAGTTTCGAGTGTTGGGGTGATGCTCCCTCAACAAGCAAGGCGATGCTCCATTGTGATATTGTGAGATGTTGACATTCAGTTGACATCATTGAGTTCAATTGAGTTGATCAAGTATAGGCGTCATTGTAATCATCAAGGCTTCAAGGCCTTTCCTTTGTATTTCCATTTGAATAAGTTGTACTTCATGCTATTGAAAGCATTATCCATGTAATAAGACATTGCAAGTTGATTGAATCAAGTAACTAGACAAGTACCCAACTCTCATTCAAGTAGTTGTCTTTGATGTATATCTTTGTATTGTTGCAGTAGTTGATGAATTGATAGCAAGTAAAATTGTTTAAGGAAAAATTTTAGTAGCATTAGTTGGGTATCTTACATAATATTCTAGGTTTGAGAGGCTTTTCTAGAGTTTATTCAAGCTTAGGTCTTGAGGAATAAAACATAAGACTTAAACATGAAGATATACATGTTGATCTCTGCCATAATCATCTTGAAATATAGCATGCATTAAGTGCCACCCTAAGCAGAGCATGATAGATGAAAAGGAGAACGTGAAACCATACAGGACTAAAAAAAATGACTATTGATATTGAGTGACATGAGGATAATCTGCATGAATATCTGAAGCACATCCAAACATCAACAACTTCAAGATGATTCAACAATTGAAAGCATCATCAATTTGCATTATCTTGAGTATCGAACATCAAACCTTTGCAACTCCTTTGAACAACACCACCATATGAAAACAAAGCACATCATTATCACATCACTATCATTATCCTACATACCATAATAGCCTTGATGTACCAAACTGCTCATAACAACTGTTATACCAACTGTATGAGAAAGCATGAGAGCATGTCAACTATATAGTCAAGTGCATATCAACATAGAGCATGTCACTATCTTAAACCACACAAAAAACCAATCATATGTTGAAGTCCTGATTCCAATGAACCATCACCAACATGAGGCCAACATCAAGTGAAGAAGCATGAAGATGTAGCAAAGCATCTATCTGGCATCTATTGCAACTGTGAAGCAACCTGTGCTTGAAACTGAAAGCATCCATTACATAGAATGATTTTGATGTTGAACACATGAACACATGAACCTCTTCCTTAACAACTTGAAACATCAAATGAGATAAACACTTCCTGCATTTCATAAACCATTTGCATCTCCACATTTGCAAATCAAACCTAAGAACACAACACCTTTTGGCATCAATGACAATCAATCTCCATCAAACTCCCCCTTTGTCATTGATGGCAAAACTACATGATGCATTTTCTTTTTCCCCCTTTTTGACATTTGATGACAAAGACTATTATCTCCTCCTGAGAAAAATAACTCATATAGATCATTAGTAAAAGACTAGCAAAGTATGTTGATATCAATCAACTGCTTACTCATTTCTTGGATCACAAACACTATCATTGACCTTGTTATCTTTCATATCAACCAAGAATTGAAATATCACTTACCCAAACCTTTGATACCACTAGTCTCTGAAAAATTTAAGGCATTGATCATTTTTGCAATTTGCTGTCGAAAATTTATCCTGAGAGCTCTGTCCATGTTCATCTGCATATTGAACAACTTTTCAACTTGTGAGAAATAAGACACCATGAAGGATAGGACTGTGAGGCGCACCAACCAAAGAATCAAACCATTGTTATAAACTGCCCATTGACTGTACCATATTCTGCACAATACCACTTCTTGTAACAACACCAATATGAAGATGAAGATGGAAACTAACATATCTAATAACAAACTCCTTGACTCAAATGACACATTTCCAAGATCTCCAAAAGTATAAAGAAAGATGAATGATTATGAAGGCATAAATTGACTCCTGTGACATGACTCATATAAACTTGAACTCCATGCAAAGATATCATAATCGCTTCAACATTCATGATAATACAGGTTCAATAAGCAAAATTCCGATGATAACAACATGAAGACTACTTATCACAAAATTCACAATTCATGATGACATGATGACCACACTTGAGAAGACCTTGCCAAGACATCCATGATAATGACTACAAGATGAACAATCAATCTTCAACAATCTGCAATCACTTTACTCTTGCACACACTCCTTGACATTATAAAGAATGAAGATCATCTTGTAAGATATGAAGATGAAGACTATCCTCCTGTTCCTGCACATGACACCTTTTTGCAACACAATATCAGATCTGATATACAAAACCATATCTGAAACATACTACAATAAACAAGAATTGATGACCCTGGATTGTATCATTCAAATCAGCCCATCAAATATGCACAATCTTCATAATCAAGTACTATGAATTGACTTCTTCCATTTTCAGCCACCTTAGCCAACACATGCTAATATCTGATAAGAGCTCTTTGAAACATTTTAAGCTCTTTGCCATGACAACCAATACTTCACAATCTCAAGATCACTTTGAACGGCAACACCATGACAACTCAATTTTTGTAAGTACCAACATGATATGAACATGATATAAAAAGATCATTTATAAACCAAGTCACTCAACATCATCAAACTCTCTGTGCATTGAATTCTTGAACATCTTATCAATCATGAACCACTGATCACCTATATCACTGTCACACACAAACATTATCAAAGATGAATCCAAAACCAACAAAATAAGATCATCAAATTGATAAACATCAAATGATCTTCTTCATGCTATTTGTTATGCAACTGAGGAATTGACTTGTGCAAGATGCACAAGTTTAGAGTTTATCTTCTCTTGTTTTTATTTTTGCCTCCAAACTTTCTCAGGTTCTTGCATCTGTTCAAATTTCTTTATCCAAACCTTTCCAATCTATCAAACCAGGTAAAGCTATTTTTCCAAACCTTCTGCAACTATATACTTTGTGACTAGGAGAATTGCACTTGAAACAAACAATATTAGTATTCTTGATTGAAGCAAAATGATTTCTTCTACAATTAACTGATTTGTGTCCAAATTGATTACAATCATAACAATATCCATTAAATGAATAATTATACCTGTACATATATGCTTGTCTTGCAGGGGCATTTCTTCTAAATTTTCTCCTTTGATTGTGTATTTTGTGTTCAGGGGCAGCAGTATGATAATTTAAATTAATCTTCCTTTTAGGAGTCTCTCTGACTTTTGAACATTCACCTTTTTCATAACCAAGTCCAGCAGTGTCTCTATGTTGTTTTTGTTTACTAAGCATCTCTTGTAACTTGCTTGTGCTCTCATCGAATTTGAGATTCTTTTCCAAGTGCTTTCTAACATTCTCAAGTTCTTTACTTAAAGAAATTATTTCTTCTTCTAGCTTTTGACATTCAACATTTTTAGCCTCCAACTCAGATTTTGTTTCATCAGCTATCTTCTTAGCTTTCTCAACCTCTGTCTTCAAACAGACAATCAATTTGTCTGATTCACCTGTTTGATTCTTCAAGTCTACAATCAGGTTTCTAGCATCTTCAAGGTCTGTAAGAGCTTTGTCTTTTAAGTCTCTTTCTTGTTACAGCTACAATTCTAATTTCTGCTTCTCCTTTTTATATCTCTTGAGTTCACTCAAAGCACATATAAGCTCTCCTTCAACATCAACCTCACAAATATCTTCATCAAACTCCTCATCTTCATCATTAGTCTCAACAGCAAAGACATCTTTTCTATCATTAAATTCTTGTTCTCCTTTATTCACAATGATTTCTTCCTTTTTATTAACTACAAGACCATTCTTTGTATCAATTATCAGGGGTGACATATGCAACAAATCATTGCTAGGCACAACTGAGGCTTGCTTTACCATCTTTTGATTAGCATCTTTCTTTTCTCTATTTGAGACCTTAATTCTATTCTTCTTACCCATTTTACTCCACTACCAGGACCTACCCAAGCCTATTAGACTTCAAAAAAGGAACCTAGGCTTTGATACCACTTGTTGGAGTCCAGAACAACACTGAGAGGGGGGGTGAATCAGTGTTGTGTAAAAACCAGACAATCTAAAACTTATTAAAATTGAGGAAGAATATGTTAACAATCAATTATCATATTTTGCATCAAGGAGATAAACATTGAATGTTTAGACTTGAAAGACAATCAACAACACACAATTTATGAAATAGGGACACAAAGAATTAGGAGTGGAAAACCCTCTAGGGGGAAAAAAAAAACCACTCATGAACTGCCTCACTGGCTTAACTTTGAAAAACTTATTTACAAGGCCTCACTGGTTGATATATGTCTCACTAACAAATGAAAGGTCTCACTGACCTACAAGCCTCACTGGCAAATTCAACCACCATCAAAACATACTGCAAGGTGTGCAAGAAATGATTGCCACTCAATCTGATTTGCACCATTACATAACTTGTCTTCTCTTTTGCATATCTTTGTTCAATTACAATCTAAATATCAATCTCATTACCAATATTGTCTTCGTAAATTTGTTACACAAGGAGGTCATCATTTCTACATTTTGGTCCTCACACCAACTCTTTTATAATCAATGTACTTGCAACATAATTATATGCAAAATTAAAAAAAACCTTTTCATATTCCTGCAATTCCATCTTTTCATACAACACCTACAATAAAATTATAAATAGAACTCTTGGAATTCCTCTCCTCTGCATATTCATCTTCTTCAATTCTCATCTTCTCTGTATAGGACATTTCTTGTGTGAGAAAAATAAAATCTTTCTCATAATTTGATCTTCTTCAATTGACTTTTCATATTTCTTTTCTCTGCAAATAAAATCTTTTCATTTCTTCAAGACCTGTCTACATTCTCCTTCTTTGAATCTTGCATATAAAATCTTTTCTCTACTTTGATAATAACCAACTCTTCAATTTCTCTTAATCTACAAACAAAATATTTTGATCTTCTCTGTTTTGAATAATATCCAAAGAAAAAACTTCTACAACCTCTTCATGACTTCAAAAATTCTCATACAAGAATGTTGGTATTACCATGAATAAAATCCATAACAACATTCTTTATTTTAATATCGGCACTCTCACATTCTTTAAAAAGCTCTTCATATTCTTTCTTAAATAAAAACTACTCTTCCTTTTTAATCTCCAATTCTACTCCATCATATAAAAGCCACAAAAATCTCTTTTAAAAATTTCTTTTTAAAACTTTCAACCTATGTGAGAGGAGACCCACTTTTGAATTAAATATAGAAAAAAATCTTCATTAAAAGCTTCTAAAAAGAATGCTTTTCAATCGGGCAGAACTTCCTTAAAAATCTCCTTTATAAAAAGGGACTAAAAATAGTCTTAAGAAAAATCTTTTAAGGCTTCCTAATAAATTCGAACCCCTCACACTAAATATAGTCTTTAATGACTTTTTGAAGCTCATTTCATATAAAAAAAAGACCGATTAAAAAAAGGTGAAGGAAACGGTTAGAACAGGTCAAACTTAAGTGGATGACCTATAACAAAAGGTCAACATTTAATTAAAACAAATGTAACTTTGCAAGATGACGGGTAGGAAGAGGTAAGCATAAGGTTTTGAAACATAGATAATATTCTAGGTTTGAGAGGCTTTTCTAGAGTTTATTCAAGCTTAGGTCTTGAGGAATAAAACATAAGACTTAAACATGAAGATATACATGCTGATCTCTGCCATATTCATCTTGAAATATAGCATGCATTAAGTGCCACCCTAAGCAGAGCATGATAGATGAAGAGGAGAACATGAAACCATACAGGACTAAAAAAAATGACTATTGATATTGAGTGACATGAGGATAATCTGCATGAATATCTGAAGCACATCCAAACATCAACAACTTCAAGATGATTCAACAACTGAAAGCATCATCAATTTGCATTATCCTGAGTATCAAACATCAAACCTTTGCAACTCCTTTTAACAACTCCATCACCATATGAAAACAAGGCACATCATTATCACATCACTATCATTATCCTGCATACCATAATAGCCTTGATGTACCAAACTGCTCATACCAACTGTTATACCAACTATATGAGAGAGCATAAGAGCATGTCAACTATATAGTCAAGTGCATATCAACATAGAGCATGTCACTGTCTTAAACCACACAAAAAACCAATCATATGTTGAAGTCCTGATTCCAATGAACCATCACCAACATGAGGCCAACATCAAGTGAAGAAGCATGAAGATGTAGCAAAGCATCTATTTGGCATCTACTGCAACTGTGAAGCAACCTATGCTTGAAACTGAAAGCATCCATTACATAGAATGATTTTGATGTTGAACACATGAACACATGAACCTCTTCCTTAACAACTTAAAACATCAAATGAGATAAACACTTTTTGCATTTCATAAACCATCTGCATCTCCACATTTGCAAATCAAACCTAAGAACACAACACCTTTTGGCATCAATGATAATCAATATCCATCAATTCGGTTGTTAGGGAGAGGCGGAATTAATGTCTCACAAGGAAGGTGAGCCCCAAAGTGGTATGGACAGGTGTTCCTGAAGCTCTCGGGCCAAGTGGTGGTATTGACGGGTGTTCATGAAACCCTTGGACCTACTCCCCAATGTGGTATGGATGGGTGTTCTTGAAGCTTGGGCCAAGTGGTGGTATTGACGAGTGTTCATGAAACTCCTGGGCCTCACTTGTAGAGAATAGTTTTCTAGCGCCCTAACATGGTTATCCCCCATCCTCCGTAGGGTTGATGATTAGGTAAGAGGTAAGGATTGGGGCTTAAATATAGTAATCATCGAGTATATTATGAATACTAATTAGTCCCTAATTTTAATGATCTGATTTAGGGTACAATAAGTATGGTGAAGTATGTTTATTATGTAAAAACAGACATACTCCAAGTAGGGGACATTACAATGTGATATATTAGTTTGTGTATCCCTTTAATTGACTCCACTTAACTTTGCATACACATGTACAAGAGGGAAAGCTTATAAGCATATTTCAATTTTAGGCCACTTAAGGTGGAACACAAGGTGGAACACAAAGTGGAACACAAGTTGCAATATTGAATCTTACAAGTATGGAAGAACCTAAATCTACTCCTAATTGTTGAGAATAATAGATATTATGGATAGAAAATGTGATTGATCATTGACCTCCTAGACTGGTGCTTGCTCCAATGGGTAATGGAGTCACAATTTGCAAGAGAAAAGAAGGTACACTTGCAAACTATTCATAGAACTAGACTTGCATGCATATACATATCAAAGATAAAGCCTCATGCAGCTAAGCATACATAATAATCCATCACAAAACTACAACAATCCACATGAAACAAGGAAAAGACTATTACAAAGACTTGTAATGCTTTTAAATGTTGTTACACATTTATCATATCCTTGTTACATTCATACTAACAAATGTGTCAATAAGGAATCCACAACTAGGTTCAAATATCCCCCTGAACAGTTAAAAATCGTCATGGAGATATTTAGTTACACATGTAGTTTCCATTGAAAATCCTTCCAATGATTTACAAAATGTGATCTTGTCACTTACAAATTGGACTTGTAAGAGTTGAAACCCTAGAACCTTAGACACTTACAGTCAAAAAGGTAGCAAAATGACCAACCCTTATTACATTTTTCATCTTGTTACTTATAGTATTCCATTAATTGCATTCTATTTGTTGGGAAGGCTTGCAAGGGTTCTTTGCAAGTCAAAGCATGACACATGTTAGCACCATTGTTGAAAAACTCGGACTCGGCAATTACTTGGCAGACCCTAAATTTTAAAAACTCAAGACTCGGCAAAAACTTGGGGAAAATCTCGGCAATAACATGGCAAATTTATTGAACATTTGAAAATACATAAATTTTTTAAAATATTCTTCAAAAACACACATATTATTGAATTTATAGAACACATTATTTGTTATGTCCCCATATCGCTAATTTATAATCGAATCGATTATATATCATTCATTCAAATTAAAGATATGAATAATATCAATTATTGTAAACGGAATATATTTACATTAAATAATATATTTAAATATATTATTATATATAAAAGACAATTTAAATATTATAATAATAATAATATAATATATAATATATGAATATAAATATAAGTATAATATACAATAATAATAATTTAAATATTATATATATTTTATAAATGTAAATAAATATTATTAAAGATTATAAATTAAATAATATATATTTATAAAGTTACCATATTAAATATTATAAATAGGGGGGTTGATTCCCATTTAAGACTGCAGCAAATATATTCTATTTAGAAGTTAAATAAATCAGACTAAGACTTAAAGCTGCCGGTGACTTGTAAATAAAGACAAATATTTATAAGAGAATGGCAGCGATTAATAAGGAAAGGGTCCCACCATATTTAGAACTATTATAGATATCATAAAGCCAGTGCATAATTATGATTATATTGGTCAGTGATTAACTAATATAAAGATAGCGATCCCTATTATTGCTCTGTTTTATTAATAAAGACATCCATTAGTATATGCCACGAAAGATCAAAGGGAACAGCGAATGCATATAAATGAAGAGTCAATAATAGTTACTAAGAGGTGGCGATTCTTATTTAAGAGTCATAATAATGTGAAGACCAAGTCACGAACAATAGGAGATATACTAATTCCAATAGACAGAGATTTTATTAAAAGCCTTAATCGCTGCTAATAAAACAGCGAATCCTTAAAGCTATGACCCTTACCAACGGTTATGAACTTTGAATAATATAAATGGATCATAAAGGACCGATGAAGGTGGGGGGAGATGGAAAATAGAAGTTAGAAAAGTAAGAACTGTCCAGCGATCAGGAAAGACAACAATAAGATAGAAATAACAGCAGTATAGTATACAGTTTGGACAGCTTCAAAATCAAGAGTTGAACCTGAGAACGAAGGTAGAATTAAAGGAAGATATTTCTGAGTTAAGAGAACAAACTAGTAATGATACATATATGTAGAGAATGGTTTATTACAGCCATTCTATTTAATCTAACATTCCATCAGTCATAAAAGGAATATATCAGCAAAAACAAGATACCAGTCCAGCATTAGACTTCAAGATATAGTATTGCAAATAGTATTATGGCAAGGATATAAACTTGATATTATTATGGATAGGATAATGGAATGGGTCTCTATAGATGGATTATGGGCATGGTCATGAAATCCTAGGGATGAGAAAGCAGCCTCATTGTTAATCCATCCAACACTATGGAAGTGAGATTGATAGTTAGGATAGCAATGGACCAAATAGTGGGTATGGCTCGAGGTGGTGAGAAATCTCCCTCCAAGACAAATGAATAGGCCTTTGACTTGAGTTGGTAAGTTATCACCTTCGAGTCAAAGGAGAAAATAATAATGGGCTTTGATTGACGAATCAAGAAATAATAATGGGCCTTCGATTTAAATATCGAAGGAATAATAATGGGCCTTGGTTAACGAATCAAGGAATGATAATGGGCCTTTGATTGACAAATCGAAGGAATAATGATGGGCCTTTGGTTTAATAACCAAAGGAATAATAATAGGACCCATGATAGTTGGTATGACATTGCCTACTAATGGGTCATCTCTCATAAGGTGGAAGGTATGATTAACAGTAGGCCTAAGATTATCTCTCCCAAGGTAGATCATGAAATATGGAAACTGGACTTGTGAAAAGATGAAATGCATATAATTATGATTAGTTGAAGTAGTTACATATGGTTATGGTCAAGTATTAAAGGGAATTGAATATTAAGGTGTGCTTTTCAAGTTGAAATTGTTTGCAAGGTTGCAAAAATTTTGGCTTGTTAGAAGGGGACATTACATTATTGATTTTGTAATGTCCCCATTTTAGGCAGTTGTGGTTTTTGGGTGGTTTAGCCTATTCCTAGCCCTCATAGGCTAACGCAAGTGGTTAGAGGGCCCTGTTGGGCGGTTATCAGTGTGGTTTCTTCTCCAGGGTTCAATGAGGTTCAGGCTTGGCCTTTGCAGAGGTTTCAAAACTCATTTTCTCATACTTACTATTTATAGTAAGTCACTTAGACGGGTTTACTATTTATAGCAGGGCACCTGATTATGACATGTGGGCAATGTCGATTCTGGTATTCAGTTGGGTTGGAAAATTAAGGGAGATAATAATTAAATTAATTATTTGTAAGGTTATTAAATAAATAAATATTATAAAGTGACTTGATATTTAATTAATTTAATAAAGTGACTTAAATAAAATATTATAACATAAAGTCACTAAAATAAAATAATAATATTATTTTTCTAGAAGCTTCTTGGAGATGGATTGAAAAAGTATAAAAGAAGATCAAGCCAAGCTTCATATCATCCAGGAATTGATATTTGCTTTGATGTTGCTGTTTGGTGAGGAAGCCAGCTAGGGTTTCTGCCATTTCCAGCCATTGGGAACAAAAACTTTCATTGGTTATGCAATTTTGAGGTTGTGAAATATCAGCTGAATTATTGCTTCATTGTGGGCTTTATCCAGGAGTCCAATCTGTGCTTAAATTGGAGAATACATTAAGCTTCACAAGGGTTCCAAAGGTTAATCATTTGCAGATCTGAAATTGTTGATGACATGAATAGTGGCGTGAATAGTCTTGCGCTATAGTACCCGCTATAGTGCACGTGAATAGTGATCGCTACAGTAAATGCTACAGTGCACGTGAACAGCGATCGCTACAGTAAATGCTATAGTGCACATGAATAGTGATCGCTACAGTAAATGCTACAGTAATTGAAGCAATGTGAAAGGAATAAGCAAATTATTGAGGTTCACTTTGAAGGCATTTGGTGGCTTAAAATATTCATATTTATTGTGGGAAAAATCGTGGGTTTTAGAGGCACATTGGCAGCCATCGATTGGCATATCAGACCTCACATATTTGCAGATTGGGAGCTTAATACTCATCAATTTCTCCTATGACCTTGGGCACTCCCTTCCTAAGGATGGGACAATGATATTTGATGCATATTTGGAGGTGAATAAGGTGTGAATATTCTTATTATCTGCAACTTCAGGTCTGAAACAGGGGCAGCACCATTAAGGGCTCGATTTGGCTTGTGGAGAGGACATTTGGTTCCATTTCATTAAGGTTGCACCTTCTCCAGCATAGGCGACTTCATGACCAGGTTCTCAAGTAGTTTGCATTCATTTTTAGGGGCATATATGTCATTGTTAGTTGCTGCAATTTAGTTTCAGATTTGCATAGTTTTGTATGCCAAGAGTCTTGGCCAACATTTTATATCAGCATTGTAATTGGAGTAGTTCGTCAATAAAGGAGTGAATAGATGCATGCCAAGTGTTTGAATTAATGCCTAGCTGCTGTAGGTGCATATTGGTTTCTTAGGATACATGGGAAGTGTCAAATAACAATATGTCAAATAGCTATACAAAGCAATTTCAGTCACTTATATGTATGAGAAAGGTCAAGAGCAGTTAGTATATCATTGTCAATCAATCTTGCAATATTAGAAGCAATTCAGAGCATCATTTGCAGCATACAAACTCATAACAAAACACACAAAAACTCAAAAACAACAAGATCAAACATTGTGTGCAAAGTGTTTGACAATATTCCTTGAGCCTCTTTTCAGCAAGTTGAGGTCAGAATTAGCAAGGGATATTACAGTGGTATCAGAGCGGTTTCCTACCAGCCTGATTGGGTCATTCAAAACTTGAGTTTCAGATACAAGCATGGCTTCAACAAGTGAAAGAGATTTGGAAGAAAGAATTTACAGGGTAGGGAAGAAATTAGAACATCCATCTTAGCAAAAGGAGGTTCTTCTAAGTACTTTGGAGGAGGCAGAGGCTTGTTTATGCAAAGTTGAACAAGATCCATCTCAAACAATGGAACTTGCTATAAGTCCATTGGTAAGTTCTTTGGTGAAGCCACAACTTATGAGACATCATGATGAGGTGATAAAACTTGCAGCTATCTCATGCATTAGTGAAATTATGAGGATAATAGCTCCTAATGATCCTTATAACAGCCATATTATGAAAGAAGTACTTCAGATCATGGTGGCAAGCTTCAAAGGATTGGATGACATCAAGAACCCTTATTTTTCTAAGAGGGTAAAACTACTTGAAATATTTGCAAAATTCAGATTTGAAAACATTATGTTATCCATGGATTGTGTAGATGTCATTCGCAAGATGTTTCATATATTTTGTAGTGTTATTGATGAGGTTCATCCTAGCACCGTGATTACTTCAATGCAATCCATCATGTCTTCAGTTTTGTATGAGGATGATGCTATGACAAATGACTTATGGGCTTTTTGGAAACGTGAGCAAGATGTGTCACCCATGGCACATGAGTTGTTAAGGAGATTGGTTGAACAACATAAGGATAAAGATACTTCACATATATGCAGAAATCTATATGATGACTTTGTTAGACATGCTGATTTGCCTCAAGAGGATATGAGGGCAGCCATGGGGAATGAGTTGTCTACATCATCTTTGCAAGAAGCTTCACTTGAGACTTCTACATTGGAGGCCAGCATAGAGCATGCTAATGATATGGGTAGCAATGGTATGGACTCTTTAGATGATCATGAAAAATCAGATTATAGCAGCCAAGGACAGTTGGAACAAAAGCCCTTGGTTTGGGAAGATTTGCAAGTTCAAATGGTGGTGAAGGAAGATGGAATAATTCATGCTTTGTCAAGAATGGATAGCACTTACAAACACCTAGAAGACCTCATTTGGACAGCTCAAAGAGAAGAAAGACAAAAAGCAATGGGACATGGCATTCCTTATACACATTTGCATTCTTTCAAAGAAGCTTTGGAGTTGATAAAAGAAGACTATCTACAAATGGTTAGAGATAGGGATAGGGCTGTCCAATTGGTGAAAGAACAAGATAGAG
Organism: Cunninghamia lanceolata; assembly: GCA_027924645.1. NCBI lineage: Eukaryota > Viridiplantae > Streptophyta > Pinopsida > Cupressales > Cupressaceae > Cunninghamia > Cunninghamia lanceolata. The sequence goes on from BSBN01000693.1 coordinate 9,689,882, forward strand.
GGATCGCAAACCTTTGTCTACTTTTGAGTAGGCATAATCTTTCCTCTCATAATTCAAAAAATCAGTCCTTTATAGCAGCTACTCCTGGAAAAGAAGATGAGATAAATCAAAACTTGGTGGTGTTTGATGACTACAATGTAAAAGAAGATTCCAAAGATCTGAATTGGGACAGTGATATTCTTCCTCATTCTTATGAGATTGCTACTCTTACACATGCGAGAACTTGTGAAGATGAGTCTACAAGTGTTGGTTCACAAAGTGTAAGTGATGGGCTTAAAAATTTTAATAAAAATGCACTTGTGAAGCCTGAAGAATATGACAGGTATACTGATGACAGCAGCCACGTTTCGTTACTTCATGATGAGAAAACACTTCTTCAACATGAGAATGATATGACCATGGAATTGTTTATAGACGACACATCAGAATGGGGGGGTTAAAAATGGCATTTGTGGAATGAATACAAGTCATGAGCATTCTGATTTTTTATATCAGACTTGGAAGGATATGGAAAGGACACAAAATTTATGCGATATGTGGTCACAAAGGGCCAAGGAGGCTAGATTAGTGGCTATCAATGCAAGACAGCATCTTCAAAACATAAAAGGAAGGGTCAATCTTTCCAACATGGCAAGGCAAAAGGGGATAGATCACATTAGGAGACTCCTCATTCAAATGAGGGATGAATCTGAAAATACACTTGATTCCCCTAAGGTTAGTTCCATGTCAGGTGATACAAAGTAGGACTATGATGGTCAACTATTGACAGAGGTTGGTGTTTTTTACCATGCTACATAGTGAGGAGAGTTCATCACCTTTCTTTTAGTTCACATGCAGAGGATTGGTTGATGCATCAATGTGGATTGACGGGGGGCTTATACCATCCATTGTGGGATGAAGAGTTGCCATCTACAGAAGATGGAACTAGAGCCTGCAAGTACCCGACTCAGTTGTGTATGGGGAATTACTTGCAGGGACAGCAGTCAGCTATCCATCATGTGAATACGAATCCGCTAGGGATTGCTACTCCTATATCACAGAGATTTCACACGGATACATGGTTACAGGATGATTATGGGGGCAGTAGGTATGATGGCTTGGTTAGTCAGCATGTCCATAGGAATTGGGCAGAGGATAGAGAGAGATATTGTGTTGCGGATACTCTCATATATTCGTATCACTTCATGACAGATGGATGTGAGGTCGCTAGGGATTCTTTGGTGAGTACCCCTTTGGCACTTCAAGATTCCCAGAGATATGTTGATGAGCTTTGCTCAGAGTTGAGTTTGGCTAGATGCACATCATGTACAGCAGAGACTTATTCATCTAGGGCAGACAGGACACTTGTTGATGATAGTAGCATGAGCATTCACACTCAGGATACAGATGTCATGGGTAATTCGAGCATTAGACTCTACATCGGCACTATAGAGATTGTCATTGGACAACCTCATCACGAGGAGATGATTTCCTCTAGGACTTGCACATGGGATGATGATGTCGATTCAACTTCTTTCCAACGAGTAGATGGCATTCATGATGATAATCCTCTCTTCGAGTTAGACACTAATCTCCCTCTTGACACTAGTTCGGAGCTGGGTGATAATCGCAGTATTTGGGATCTGGGCGACGACAGGTGTGGCACTGTGTATTGGACGGGTCCCAATGGAAATCTTCATCACTTCTGGCATGGTGAAGATGAGATCAGAGTTGCGCAGAGGAAGTAGGAGGATAGAAGACATGGCAGACTTCCTTTTTGGATTTGGGTTCCAGGTGGAGTGAACTTCCGGAGGGTTTTCTTCTGGCAGTTGAGATTGCTTGGGGACAAGCAATTTCAGGGAGGGCAGATTGTAATGTCCCCATTTTAGGCAGTTGTGGTTTTTGGGTGGTTTAGCCTATTCCTGGCCCTCATAGGCTAACGTAGGTGGTTAGAGGGCCCTGTTGGGCGATTATCAGTGTGGTTTCTTCTCCAGGGTTCAATGATGTTCAGGCTTGGCCTTTGCAGAGGTTTCAGAACTCATTTTCTCATACTTACTATTTATAGTACGTCACTTAGACGGGTTTACTATTTATAGCAGGGCACCTGATTATGACATGTGGGCAGTGTCAATTCCGATATTCAGTTGGATTGGAAAATTAAGGGAGATAATAATTAAATTAATTATTTGTAAGGTTATTAAATAAATAAATATTATAAAGTGACCTTATATTTAATTAATTTAATAAAGTGACTTAAATAAAATATTATAACATAAAGTCCCTAAAATAAAATAATAATATTATTTTTCTAAAAGCTTCTTGGAGATGGATTGAAAAAGTATAAAAGAAGATCAAGCCAAGCTTCATATCATCCAGGAATTGATATTTGCTTTGATGTTGCTGTTTGGTGAGGAAGCCAGCTAGGGTTTCTGCCATTTCTAGCCATTGGGAACGAAAACTCTCATTAGTTATGCAATTTTGAGGTTGTGAAATATCAGCTGAATTATTGCTTCATTGTGGGCTTCATCCAGGAGTCCAATCTGTGCTTAAATTGGAGAATACATTAAGTTTCACAAGGGTTCCAAAGGTTAATCATTTGCAGATCTGAAATTGTTGATGACATGAATAGTGGCGTGAATAGTGTCGCGGTATAGTACCCGCTAGAGTGCACGTGAACAATGATCGCTACAGTAAACGCTACAATGCACGTGAACAGTGATCGCTACAGTAAACGCTATAGTGCACATGAACAATGATCGCTACAGTAATTGAAGCAATGTGAAAGGAATAAGCAGATTATTGAGGTTCACTTTGAAGGCATTTGGTGGCTTAAAATATTCATATTTATTGTGGGAAAAATTGTGGGTTTTAGAGGCACATTGGCAGCCATCGATTGGCATATCAGACCTCACATATTTGCAGATTGGGAGCTTAATACTCATCAATTTCTCCTATGACCTTGGGTGCTCCCTTCCTAAGGATGGGACAATGATATTTGATGCATATTTGGAGGTGAATAAGGTGTGAATATTCTTATTATCTGCAACTTCAGGTCTGAAACAGGGGCAGTACCATTAAGGGCTCGATTTGGCTTGTGGAGAGGACGTTTGGTTCCATTTCATTGAGGCTGCACCTTCTCCAAGATAGGCGACTTCATGACCAGGTTCTCAAGTAGTTTGCATTCATTTTTAGGGGCATATATGTCATTGTTAGTTGCTGCAATTTAGTTTCAGATTTGCATAGCTTTGTATGCCAAGAGTCTTGGCCAACATTTTATATCAGCATTGTAATTGGAGTCGTTCATCAATAAAGGAGTGAATAGATGCATGCCAAGTGTTTGAATTAATGCCTCGCTGTTGTAGGTGCATATTGGTTTCTTAGGATACATGGGAAGTGTCAAATAACAATATGTCAAATAGCTATACAAAGCAATTTCAGTCACTTATATGTATGAGAAAGGTCAAGAGCAGTTAGTATATCATTGTCAATCAATCTTGCAATATTAGAAGCAATTCAAAGCATCATTTGCAGCATACAAACTCATAACAAAACACACAAAAACTCAAAAACAACAAGATCAAACATTGTGTGCAAAGTGTTTGACGATATTCCTTGAGCCTCTTTTCAGCAAGTTGAGGTCAGAATTAGCAAGGGATATTACAGATTTCCATCATATATAAATCAAAATTAGATTTTAATACATATCGTAGACCAAAAAACGAGTTCAACCTCTAAATGAGTTACAATATCACTTCCACTAGCCATGTCATATGTAGAAGTTGTCTCATCTAAAGAGATTTTTGGAAAGTTGTGTGATAATAATGTGTAAGTCAGCACACTCAAAAGTTATATCCCAATTCTTCGTCACCCCCTCATTGCAATCAAGTTTCTTATGTGACAAGAGATCCCAATAACTAGTGGGGGTCTGGGAGTGGAAACCCTAATGGGATTGAGGGGTAGCACCCCTCATTGGGGTCAACGCCTCCAGCAGGGTTGAGGGGCAACGCCCCTTATGGGTTAATGGGGGTAACACCCCCAGTAAGGTTGGGGGGCAGCACCCCTTGCGAGGTTCGAGGGAAGCACCCTTTGTTGGGGTTGAGGGGTAGAGCCCTTGCGACCAAGCCCAAATTAAGGCCTTTGAAGCCAAACAAACCTTCATGGCACATGCTAGTTTCACAATTTTATCACTTAAGGGCAAAATTAGGTATTTAGCACTTTTTTGTTTATAAAATATTTTAAATATAAAGTTTTTGACATTAGGTGAAAAAAAGAAATTATACTCATTTAGGCGAGTTTTTTTAATGAAAAAACGCAAGTTTTTAGCAATTTATTGGCGAGTTTTTATCAAAAATTGCCACAAGTTTTCCAAAAAATCGTTGGTGAGTAACTCGCCAAGGTTTTTGACTCATAAGTACTCGCAAGTTTTGCGAGTACTCTACAATTTTTTCAACTATGGTTCACATAACAATTTGCACAAAAATCTTCCTTGGGTCTACTGGGTCTTGAAACCGCAAGTCCACAATCCTAGTGTATGTTTTCACCTTCAAGGCCAGGGGATGTCATCAAGAAGGTAAAACAGAGACTCATCAACAAATTGAGGACGGTTAAAGGCCAATTGACGAGAGTGGATAATCTCTCCTACACTTTGAGCTCAGCTATATTTGGGAGAGTATTCCCAAAGGTACTCCTTAACAGGGATTTAAACCAATTAAAATAAACATGACTGAAACAATGGCAGCTATAACCAGTGTACACTTGATCCCTATATTTGTCACTAGGTCAAGACAAACTAGCTGCATATAAAACCTCTAACTAAGCTAAACTAACATCTTGCATATGCATCTTATAGATGACATTAATATTCCAATTCCCACAAGTGAATCCATTTAACATTTTATACACAATAGCAAGGTGCAGGTGTGCAAGAACATAATTCTCTAATGATCTAAACACTAAAAGTCACTTCTTATTGCTCCCTGATTGGCAATATTGAATCATGAACAGCAGGTGAAACACTAATCTAATCCTACAACTAATAGGACAAGATTATAAAATGGAAGGTGTTTGATCCATCACCAATCAAATCGGTGTCTACTCCGTTGGGCAATAAGGTCACAAAATGCAAGGCAGGACATACATTTGCAAACATCAACAAAACCAAATGTGCAATCACATGCAAATCATAAATAACATTACATACAATGAACATACTTAATAATCCAAAACAAAACTGCAATAACCCATGTGAAATGAAGAAAAGACCATTACAAAAGCTTTGCAATGCATAAGATGATGTCACACATACATCAAATCTTAATTACAGTCATATCAGTAAATGTGGCAAAAGACAATACACAATTGTGACTATACATTCTCTTGAACCATTACAAACTATTTTGGAGGCATACCATTACATACAAATGCATGTTGAAACCCTTTCCTTTGATTTACAAGATGTATTCCTTCCTTTTACAGACCAAACCAACAATATTTGATGCCCTAGATCCACTTGAAGCACCTGTAGGTCCAAAACTAACTGAATGATCAAACCTTAGAATGAAAAACAAGATCTGTATTTATAGCTCCATTTTCACACCCTAAGTCATTTTTGCAGAAATTTGAGGCACTTCGGCATCTCCAAAGCATTGAATGCACACCCACTAAATCTTGTGAAATCTGCTTTGATCCACGTGCAGGTCGAGCAAGGAGGCTTGAAAAACATTTTCCCGCTCAAAATGGGCAGTTGCAAGAGTTAAAACGGTCATTAATGGCGTTCAGGGAAGTTGTTGGCGCGTTTTGGGGCGTTTTGGAATTTTTTGTGGAAATCCGAGATATGACCGAATATGGGAGAAAAGAGGTCCTAAGGGAGATCGAATTTCCACAGGGAAAAAGGAGGTCCTAAAGGAGGTCAATTTTTTGCAAAACACAAAAAGCACCAAAAAATGACAAGGGAGCCGCCTAACTTAAATGGTTTGTGGATTTTTAGAATGTTGGGCACATGAGAAATAACATGGAGATGATCAAAAACACACCCAAGGAAAAATGGGGACAAACAGGGAAAGGGGGCAAGACAGGACATGCAATGTCCTGTAGCAAGGTGGAATCCCGCAAAACACAGAAAAAGCAAAGGAAAAACCCTCCAAACTTAGAATAATGTTGGATTTCTTGATTCTCAACACATTTATAGGATCATGAGGGAAGGTAAAAGGCAAAACTTAGGCAAATTCACCAAATAAGCAAGGACTTAGGTGAATTTGAAAATTTTCAAATTGGGTCCCAATAGGGTCTATTGTTGGACAACTTTGGACAACTAAAACATTCTTCTTGCACTCAGAGAAATAGCCTATACTATTTGTAGGCCTGCAAATGATGGGGTTCATTTAACATGTCCATGTTGTCCATATCCATTTTCATCACCTACACATGGCCTTTGGTATTCCAATTCATGCCTCTGAGAGATCCAACGATGATTGGGAGAGATTTAGGTGGTTGCAAATCTCCATCACATTCAATTTGGGTCATTAATGGCATGCCAAGATGTGTATGGGAGTAGCTAAAGTTTACTATTCAAATGATGGAGTCCTAAAGCGAAACTACAAGTGGGATTTGCACGTGTTCGGGAGCTTGAAAAGTGTAATGTCCCCTTCTTTGGCTTAGGCGTCGGAGATGGCCAGTTAACCTATTTTATTCCCATAGGCTAATTCAGAGTTTCGGAGAGAGAATAATTCATTTAATTAAATTAAGTTGTCTCAAATTATAATTTTATGAACAACTTGTATTTAATTAAAAACGTTATTATAAAGTGACTTAAGTTGGAGCCAAAAATGAAATATTATAAAGTCACTTATATTTGTGCTGAAAATATATTAAAAAGGTAATTTTAAATTATATCTTTGCGAAAGTTCCAAGGGAAACTATAAAAGGAGGTTTGAGACTCATTTTACTTTTTGCCATTTTATTATTTTGGAGTCCCTTTGAGAGTTGGAGCTTTGTTCCGCAAACCCTATGTAATATCCCTTGACTGATCTGCCCTTATGTTGCTGATTTAAACCTCAAGGAATATTGTCAAACACTTGTTGTGCAAACTGATATCAACTGATAATTGTCCTTTACTTGCTCAAACACGGTTTAGAATGATGCCAAAAGCTGATATGAGATCTTATCCACCAACGCCAACCAATTACAAATGAAATAGGTATGCTTATGCAAGATATTTTGTAATTTCAATGCATATAGATATCAGAAACTAATTGCAAAAATGCAGCTACAGCAACTAGGAATTCTGTCACACTTTTGGTGCAACCTCTGATGGTGAATGAGTTGCTACAGCCAAGTGGCATAAATACAAACACTTGGTATGCAAGCCTAAAGCTAAACTTAAGCTAAAATTAGTACCTACAGCCCATAGACGTTTTTTCAAACAATTGGCATTCAAACTAATGAACTAAGCATGAAGATTATAAAAATGCAGCTACAGTACTTGGTGCATCAATCAAATATCAGCTGAATTATTGCTCAACTGCTATAATTTTTATTTGGTGGATGCTGGGCCAGAATAGGGACGGCACTTGAAGAGGCACGATTTGGGCTTGAGAGGGATGTTTATGGGCTGTTTTGAGGCTGTCATTCCTTCATCTTCATCATCGATTCATAGCAGCTTACATTTCCAGGTTCTTTCATGAGTTAGCATATTCATATCAGCATTGTTTCATAGTTGTCATTTGTACTCAAACTTGTAGTGATTGCATTGGGAGCCAAGAGTCTTGGCCAATCATATTTGCTTGTAATTAACTTGATACTCCAATATTTATTTATTTAATAACCTTACAAATAATTAATTTAATTATTATTTCCCTTAATTTTCCAATCCAACTGGATACCGGAATTGACACTGCCCACATGTCATAATCAGGTGCCGTGCTATAAATAGTAAACCCATCTAAGTGACTTACTATAAATAGTAAGTATGAGAAACTAAGTTCTGAAACCTCTGCAAAGGCCAAGCCTGAACCTCATTGAACCTTGGAGAAGAAACCACACTAATATCCGCCCAACAGGGCCCTCTAACTGCCTGTGTTAGCCTATGAGGGCCAGGAATAGGCTAAACCACCCAAAAACCACAACTGCCTAAAATGGGGACATTACACCCTAGGACGAAAACCCTTGGGAATATTGATTTCGGAAGTGAAAGATCTTCCCTAGTCAATCTGCAGATAGAGTCACTCAGAGTTCATGCTTGTGCTGAAGGATTGTAAGTTGCATTTGTGTGCAGAAAGATAGATCTTTTTTTACGAGTTGTGTATTTGCTTCCGGAAGGTTTTATTGATAAATTTGTGAGATTTGTGAACAAATACAAATTTATGATATTTCCGTTAAAGATTTTTTTGAAGATTCATACTTTGTTTTCTGTGGAGCTTTTGGAGGGTTTATACCCTAGACATTACCAGCGATATATTTTATTGGAGGAAGTTTTGAAGGAGTTAATACTCTTGATACATAGAGACAGCCCTTGATCAAGCAGCTGCAGCATTTTTAAGAGTCTACATTCAATATCCATGAAGTTGCTTATCCTAGACTAAGGCGTGAGCTTCACAAAGGATCGTGGAAGTTTGACCTGGAGGCACCTATGTGTATTTGAGGGTTTAAAAGCACCACAGCCCTGTTCAAGGATGGAACATGAGGTTTAGAGGCGACATGGGCTCTTTTCTTTGGTGGCAGATATTATATGAGACACTGCCAAGTTGGCCGCCCAAACTGGATGTTCTTGTAAGGTATTCTAGCACCTCAAATTGGTATGTACAAGGAGTTTATTGAATATATATTTAGTTCAGAAATTTCTGATGTATCAGCAGCAAATGGGAATTATTATTTCAGCTAACATTGGTATTGTTATGCAACAAACTGTTTGTCAATTTGTCCTTGCATTTCCTTTATGTTTTGTGATAAATTTGTGAGGGGAATAACATCAAATGTATCAAACAAACTGCCCACAAGAGCACACTCAGAAAATTCAGTTTATGTGCAAAAATGAAAATGTTTGATGAAATGCCCATGTGGTAGAAAACAGAAATTTTGAGGTTTTAAGCAAAAATCTTGGTAGGGGTTCTTACAAAAGTCAGTAGTAATGAGTACTGGTGGGGATTTGGGTTTGGGGTGCATATTGTAACTTGTGAGGAAAGGCTAGAAGTCCATAGGCAAATGCATAGCAGAATTGTAGGGATGCAAGGAATCAAAGTTTGAAGGCATGGGGGCAAGTTGTTGGAAGGAGGGAAAAGTCCACAAGAGATGAACTAGCAGAAGGCAAGACTTAGGATGTACTTTGCGGGAAGTGCAAAGGTGCAGGTAACCTCCAAAAATCTGCAAGAAATAGAGGGAAGAGCAAATGCAGAAATGTGGAAAACTAGGGTAGGAGAGCATGGGTGCAAATGTGTAGATGTTCTCAAAACGTCCGGAAGTCTGCAAGCAAGGAGGGGGGTAGAAGATCGAAAATTGGAAATGTGGGGAAGGTGAGCATGGTAGAACGAGATGCAAAAGTGTGAGAAGGGTCTGAAACTTCATATGGATAGAAGAAGGAATAGTGTGGGTATGCTGGGATGCAGAGGATTGGGGAATGGAAGCAAGTGTGCAAGAAGTGTAAATTTGCTTGCAGGGTTCAAATGTTCGCAAGAATGGAAAGGGTAGAGGATGCGGTAATATAGTGGAGTTAGGAAGCATGTTGGCAAGAGGTGCAAATGTGCGAGCTAGGTCTGAAAGTCTCCAAAAGACAGAGGAAGCAGAAAAGTGGATCTAGGAAGCAAGTCTGCAAGAAGTGCAAATTTGCCTAGAGACTTCGAAAGTCTTAAGGAATCAAAGGGTGTGGGAAGTGAAGGTCGTAGTGCATTTTGCGCAAAGTACAAACATGTGTGCAGAAGCCAAAACTCTGAAACATAGAGGAAAGATAGGGAAGCAAGAAGCAGAGGTTAGAGAGGATCTTGCACAAAGTGCAAACATGCCCAAAAACTCTACAACTCTACTTGAACATGAATTTTGAGCATAAACCCCCCAAAACTCATAATTTTCAACAAGTTAATACATCACAAAGGCTCAGATGGGTGTAAGGAACAAAATTGAATATTATTCTACCAAGGTGGCCCATTTATGATTTCTCAGATTAGTAATTAGTGATGGGCTAAGAAAATACTTGGGATGACACTGCAAGTGAAAAACTCCAAAAATGGGAAGGGTGCCAACATTGGCTCTAGTTGGGGATGTGTGCATCATGCAAGCATAGCAAGAATCTAGACAAGTCTCCAGGGGCAGACCAAAACAGCAAGGGGGAAGAAGGGAGAGCGGGCCAAACGAAGACACACACGTACGAGATACACAAGACAACACAACAAGGGATATACACAAAACAAAGGTAGGACTTACAGTCAATAGACATAAGGGCACAGGTGATGAAGGACTTTTGTATGGCTGCTAATGACAGGAGGCAAAAGATGCAGGTCAAACCCTGCAGATGAACTTTATGGCCCTAGGCCATAGACAAAATGGAGGGTACTTCCTTCCTCTATCAAAAATAATCTTGGTGAAGGGACTGTCCTTGACCTGAAAATGCACTTGCTTCCAGCTGTAATATGAAACACATTACTTGCCCATGCATAAGTGGATTGTCACTGCCACATGAATAATCACAAGATGACCCACATTGAATATCATAATCTCCAAGTAACTCAAGGCAACAAAGAGATGAGCCAAACTTGACCAATTGTAATGTATATCATGTTCATCCAAGGCAACCTCGTTGCGTAGGTTGAGGCTGAAATTGAATGTCCCAAACTCATAAGGGAAAGAAAAAGGTACTTGACTGGACTTTTGGTCAACATGAACATTAGTCCATGCGTGTCAAACTGAAATGTCTCCAGTTCAAACTCATAGTCAAGCTGAACCACATTGTGTTGAGCCTCAAACTCATTTGGATATTGTAGTTCAACCCCTCTTCCATACGCATGCTGATCCGAAGAGAAAACCTCAAATTCAGGCATAGCATCTGCATCTTTAAGGCAAGAAACATGGCCTTCATCAAAGAAGAAAGCCTCATACATTTGTGCCGTCATCCAATTCAGCAACAGCTGGCAGCCAACATAAATCCTCACATGTGCTGATATAATTTCTAATATTTAAATCATAAGCATGATTCAAGCAACAATTCAAATCATCAACACATAGAACTGCTTGACATAGGGTTATTGGTCATTGTTTTCATATAAAGGACTTTACTAGAAATTGTTTTTATTGAAATGGCTAATTTTCCATCTACAGTCTGAGGGTACCTTTAATTTTCTGGAGATTATATTTTTTTAAGCACTTTTTCTCTTTTTATTTTTGCTTCCTTGACATCATCGCTTTTCATTATGCCCTCAAATGCAAATGTATTGACAAAATTTATTTTGTATGGAAGTGTAAAAAGACTGAATGCCCTCCATTGAAGAAGTTGTGGACTGTTATGCACAGGACTAACAAGAAACTGCTGATCAAAAAAGACAAAGAAAATCATGGAAAAAACACCCTAGCCCTGATTACTACCTCCAGCCTAGATGATCTCAAATGTTATGCACAGGACTAAACAAGAAACTGCTGATCAAAAAAGACAGAAAATCATGGGACAAAAAACCCTAGCCCTGATTACTACCTCCATCCTAGATCTCATTTGTCATCTGTGTTTTGTTGAAATTGCAAATGAAGCTTGGACAAAACTCATAAATATGTACGTAGTGCATAAAGAAGTCACAATTTTATAGCTAACAAATTTGTTGAATGCTGTTACAGGGTCGGCTAGGTCCAGGTCGATTACACCATTGTATGAGATTAATTGGTGCTGCAGAACGTGGTATTGAAATGATGGTCAAAAGAGCACTTAAGAGAAAAGCATTTGGAAAGTTGATAGCACAGCATGGTTCATTTTTATCCGATCTTGCCAAGGTATGCAATTTCATATTAGTAAGTGTGGATTAGCACCATGAATCTTTGCAGTGTAAGAAATGTTATTTGTACCTACAGAGGAGCTGACTCTTTATCATCGTCAGACTGGCTCATAATCAAGTTACCTTCTACAATTATCAAGACATGCATAATTGAGATTCAATGTAATTTCAGCATTTTGATAGTTAATTATATTGCAGAAGTTCCTCTTATATATGAATATTGTGAAAGACTTAGCTGATGCAGTCCATGTCAATAAGGCAAAGTTTGCGGAATGTGAAATATTCAGACTTTTTGTTATAAAACAAAAAGACGTCCAGGGAGAACCATATCAATATAGTGAGTAATTATGAGATGTTTTTCGAAAGACGGAATCATGAAATTACTACAAATTCTAGAATCTTTATCCTCTTAAGGATTAGAATTGGGAGGAGTCCGATATATAATTAAAGATCATCCTTAAATTGTTGTCTTTTTGAGATGATATATAAAAACAATATATGTGGATCTTAGTATACAAAGGCCTGACTGATTGATATATATACTGGGATTAAAATCCTTTTTAGCTGCTTTGTAATACATACTGATTGCTGTATTTGAATCGAAGACTTGAAGCTTCTGCAGCCCAATAAATTGTTAAAGAAGATTTTTTAGATTGGAAAGTGTACAAGATTTTAGAGAATTGCCATCCTGATCCATTATAAGGACAAATAATGAATTAGAGCTCCCTATATAGATAACAGTTTATAAGCATATGTGCTCATGAATTCACATGCATAACATTGTTTTTCTGAATAACAGATCAAGTATATTATATTAAATTAGGAGAAATAACATATTATCAGATCCCTTTGAGAAAATAGAGGGATCTGAAGCAGGCTTTTTACTGAAAATGTTACATGTGAGCAGAATTATCATTGAAAGAATGTCTAACTCCAAGACATTATATTTACAGATTTACCATATGTTATAAGACAGTTATATTTTAGCCATAGAAATAATACACTATCCATTCTGATGCATAATGTAGCAATATTGAAAACATTTGTTCCATGATGATGGGGCATTTGTTTCTGCTATGATTGCTTCCAACTATTTTACCAAAACAAGAAAGTAAAAACATGAAGCAGCCAACTTTTGATTACAACGGCCCCCAGAGGAAGCCTTAAGTAGTTTTGGGTGGTGTATCCACCTGCCTCTGGAATCACTTGAGAGTTGGCCAAATGGTGCTGGAGGTTGCTGAGTTGGTGGACAAAATATTAGACTGGCTCTTGGCTCCTGGCTCCAGTTGAGTGGTGTAAGATCCCTAATCAGATCTGCTCTAAATTTCTGATTTTTTTTCTTCTCAGACCCTAAATCTGAATTCTGATTTTTCTTTTTCTGAATTAGAAATGATTGTGGACAGGAAATATACATGTGCCAAATGCTCAAATAAACATGCCAAATATGTACCCTTATGAGGATAACATCAACCATGAATTCTACCACATGATATGACCATCCATATGCAAAACAAATTATCTATAATTCTGATTTCTGAATATAAATGTCTGCTGCTACAAATCAGATTATTCTGAATTGAAATTACATCAAATGTATAGGCTCAAACATGCCCAAACATAGCTCAGATTTCTGCTATTACAAATCAGACCTAAACATAGGCTTATACATACCAAAAATGGCGATGAATGATGTCTAATAGAAAACCCTAGATGGGCAAATCCTCCAAGATAGGCGGCACTCCTTTGAAGATGACAAATGGCATGCACAATGAAGGCGGCAGCGGCTAGGGTTTGGCTCCAACACTCCAAAATGTGAAATCGCCCTCCTTGGGAAGTGGTGCTCAACCTAGGGTAAAACCCTAGCAAGAATCTATGCTCAAAACCCTCCAAAAGATGGCGCTCCAAATCTGATCTAAAAATCTGAATATATCTTCAACCTTCAAAATTGTATTTGGCCACAATTCTTACAATTTTGGCCCTGGGGTTTCTTCTCCAAATCTACAGAAATAGATATGTCCTTGAAGCTCAATCTTTCCTTCCAAATCTCCAATGAAGTGAAAATGTGAACTCCGTATGAATCCACCTCCAAGATGGAATTGGGTTTTCGTCCAATCTACCAATATTTATAAGGGTTTTCGTCCTTGGAATATGCTGAACCAAAGTTACAGCCACGAGAAAATTTCCAATGAAATGATATGAAAATGAATGATGAAAAAGACTTGATTTTTGTCTTATTTTATAGCCACTTTATAGCCACCAAATAATCTCTCCCTTGGCCGACCTCCCTTTGGCAATTTTATTTTATTTATCAAGTTGCTTCACTTAAATAATAAAGTCATTTCATATTACAATTAGGTCCAGCCTAATTAATTAAATATAAATAATCCAAAGGTGACCTAGGATTACTTAGTATTTAACTAATTAGATTATTCCCTTGCCTTTCCTACTTAGCCTACGAGAATAGAATAGGCTAGCCATCTCCATTGGGTGATCACTTGGAAAAAGGGGACATTACAAGTGGTCCCTGTACCAGAGTTTTCTATTGTTGTGTGTCATTTTACAGTTCATAATAGACCACTTGGCTCTCCCACAGTCTCTGCAGAGAGTTTTCCAATGATATTTTGTAACAATAGGTCCTCTATGGTCTTGCTTTGTTGTCTTTGCTGGTGATTGAACTTTACCAGATGATATTCAGGAGGTTATGCTGAAATCTATGATCTCCTAACATTTTGACTACACTTTTTATGCCTTGATCAATGAAATGAATAATAGATGAGTGCTCTGATGGTGATTTGTCATGTCCCTATAATGATTTATAATTGAATCGTTTATTTAAATAATAAGTTAGCCTTATATAAACTAAATATATAATATATTTATTTAAAATATATTATTAATATGTATTATTTAATAAATAATATTATTAATTTAATATAATATAAATATTATAAAATATATGAACTATATATTATAAATATAAATATTTTAATACAATATTTATGTGAATAATTAATAAGATATATTATTATATATAAAAATAAATATTATGAAGAGTCTTACCCATTAAAGCTAGAAAGTAAAGTAATTTGGAATAAGGCAAAGTAATACGGTTAAACAAAAGGTCAAATTCAAAACAAAATCATATAAAGATAAAAGTCTAATAAGACAAAAACATTATCCCACCATATTATATGCTTGTAAATAAAATAAGATAAAAGAGCTCCTATACTTAATAACAAATGTATTTATTTAAATTTTATACTATATATATTATATAAATAATGCACTTTGAAAAGATTAAGGGGAGGCCGAAGGAGGATATTTATAAGTGCAGCAATTAAGTTGGTTGACACCAGCGATCATGTAAATAAATAATATATTATAAATATATCTAATAATATAAATACAAATATTATTATTATTATCTTATATTGTAATATATATATAAATAATACAATATAAACCATATATCATTTATTATGATATAAATGATATAATATAAATAATATAAAATAAATAATATATCGTTTATTATAATGATATAATATAAATACAAATAATATAAATAAACATCTTTTAACCTATCTTGTTATAATAAGGGAGTTACGTATGGTTAGAACTAGTTTTACCACAAAAGGGAATTAATATAAAGTAATAAAAATTATAAGAGGGTAAGTATGTCTTTTACCACCAAGCATAATAAGAGATGTGCCTCTTCGAACATATCCCTTGCAAGGGAAATAAATAAAGGTTGTGAGATAGAAGGAAAACATCATCGGAAGAAAATATAAAAAGAGTATCAGATAAATACATATATTTAGATTTGCATTATATATATATATATATATATATTTCTGAGTCATAAGTAGGAAAGATGTCATAAATTAATATACAGAGATATGTACATCAGCAGTAAAAGGGAATGAAATATATATTATAAAATATATAAACGGCAACAGCAAAACAATAAAAATTATATTACAGTTCCAGGTAAAGCTATAGCAAGCAAGTATTTATATTTAATTTGTTCAATCTATAATTGATAAAAATAAATGGTAAGATTATTATATATGAAAGAATAAATATATATGTATGCGATCCCTATATCAAAATAGAACTATACTATGTGAACAAATAGTTGATTGAAAGTACATCCTTAAATAAAGAAACATGATTGAGACATATATGAACATATATCTACATTATGAAACTTGAGGAGAAAAACATAACCATCCCATCACTTGCATTTCCTATAACTATAGGAGAGGCGGTCTTGTTAGGGAAAGGCGAGGTAATTCCATCACAATGCATTAGAGAGGGTTTAACGCGCCCTAGACAAGAATACTAGGGAAAGGCGAAGTATCCATTCATAATGCACTGGAGAGGGTTCAACACGCCCTAGACATATAATTCCCCATCCATAGTTAAGGATTAAAAGGGAGATGATATGGAAAGATGAATTTAGATTGTTATTTCTATTCTCCTCTATTACTTCATCCTAAAAGGAATGTTAGGTATTGTAAGGGAGGGGCAGTGTAATTCCACCCGTGATAAGGCCCGTACGCTGGGTCTGGGATGGTCTCCAGGTGCCCTTGACATGTAAAGCCTAGTTCCATGAGGAAGAAAAACAAGGAAAATATGAATGTGGAATTATGGAATGTATTATAGAATAGTTATCAATAATAAGTAACAATTGTGAAATGAATAATCCATCAACAAGGAATGATATAATTATATTATCATTGATCTTATTTGATTTTATCATCGAAAATTATTAATCTATAATGTTTCTAATGTCTCCTTGAGAATCACTTGAATGTAGATTCAGGTTTAAGTGTTTCCACTAGAAAGGGAACATTACAGTGGTATCCCGATATTCTACAAGAATTTGTTGAAGGTCTGTGAGACTGAAGCATTTTCTTTGTAATGAGTGTTGTAAGCAGCCCTGGTGTGCAGTGTATCAGTATTACATGAGAAGCCAGGACCTCCTGGTCGAACTATGGGCTAGATAAATTGCTGGACTAAAATTCTTGGGGTTATGTATTGAAGGTGGTTGGAGGAAGGAGGAGAAAGGCCATGGCTGTAAGGAATGAGGTTTGCCAAAATCACTCACAGAATGGACTTGGATGTGTGGATGCAGGGATAAACATAGGAAGGTTGGTTGTTAAGCTCTGGTCAATGTTGAAAGTTGGATGTGTGGACAAGGGGATAACAGAGGCACATTGGCTCTAAATCTTGCCTAACATTGAGAGTGGCATACGAACTTGATCTACCAGCTGGAAGCTGCATCCATACTGTGTTTCATGTATCGTGTCTCAAAAAGGCACTAGGAAAACATGTGGTTTCATCTGATGAACTTCCACCACTGGATGAAGAAGGAATGCTTGCACTTGAACTTGAAAGTGTGGTGGATATGAGGGAGAAGAAACTGTGTAATCGGAGCATAAGGGAATATTTGGTGAAGTGGAAAGGGTTGTCGATGGAGGATGCTACTTGGAAAGGTGAAAAGATTCTGGAGCATCCTAACCTTATATTGCTTGAGGACAAGCAATCCCGGGAAGGGGAGACTGTCATGTCCCCATTTCCGGCTTGAACACCAAGTGTAGAATGGATTAGCCTATTCCTCATTCTCGGAGGCTAATTCTGAATGATAAAGGAATGAATTGGGTTTTGACTAACTTTGTGTGTAACCTTGCAGGTACAATCAAGGAGTTTCAAGTCATAATCCACTAAGTCAAGTACAAGGCGCTCATTCTTGCAGTTGCACTTCAAAAATGTGCCTTGGATTTTCAAGGCAATAATCAAAAGGATGGAGTCATCTTTGGATATGTTGAACATCAATTGGGCAAATTGACTCATCAAACTTGAGTTTGGGATCATTGAAGAAGTCCAAGTGAGTTAGGCGCATTTCCTAGCTCTCATAACCCTCAAAGTGCGCCTAGTCCTCATAAGGTGCAAATCCAGGATAAAAACATGGGCGTTTGAGCTGAGATGGTTGATTGGATCAATAGGAGTGGATGAAGTGAGTAGCCCATGCAAAGAGGAGTCTTAATGCATCTACATGCCAATTTCATCACCAAATTCCCAATAGTGCGCCTAGATTCTATTGCACTTCAAACAAGTGATGAACTCCTTCAAGATTGATCAAGTGAAGCCTCACCTTCAATAAGATCAAGTGGAAAGATGAAGTGATCAAGTAATGACATCTTGTTATCTAGGCGCACTTTTCCTCTGGCAACCTATCAATGAGCGCCTAGCTATTAAGGTTAATTTTGGTACTCAATAATGGTCTTGAGATGGGGCGCTCAACATAGCTAAACTCCTTCAATAGGGCACCTAGCTCAGTGATGAAGATTGGACAAGTATTATGAGGTTTCCATGCCTAGGTGCAAATTCCATGATGCCTAGACCAAATGTGTGCCCAAGAAAGAACATGAGATTCAATAGGTTGAATGAGTAGCACATTGATTGGTGAAGATACCTTCAACTTCAAGAAGCTTCATATCCTGCCAATCTAGGATGAAATTGGCCTAGAAGGCTCTAGGCGCACATTCTGACTGAAGACCTCAGTTCTAGCGCCTAGTTTCAGAGTGAGTTAAAAGATGAAGTTTGAACATATGAAGGCACTCACTCCAGGATGAGGTATTCTACCTTCCAAGACAACAAGACTTGAAGACTTGACAGAGAAAAACCATCATGCATGCAAGGCGCACTTCCTGCCTGTTTCACCTCCAGAATGCGCCTAGCTAAGAAAGGGTTAGGAGATGTTTGCTTAAGATTACCAATCAAGGCGCTCATCAAAGAAGGTTGTTCTGAGACTCCAAATGCCTCAACACATGAAAGTCTATCATCTAACTACCTTAGGCGCACTTCCCACTTGTTACCCCTCTGATATGCACCTAGTGACTTAAGTCCATTCTGACACCAAACATGGAGCTAGATGTCATGCGCTCCACTTGACTAGGATCTGCTAATGAAGCGCCTAACTTCAGATTGAGTTATCTGGTGGTTTCCACATTGAGGCACACTTTCTGTCTTCTCCAATCTCATCTGGCGCTTAGAACTCACACAAGGCGCATTTCCCTGTACCAAACACCCTAACTTGGCGCCTAGGATGAAGGAAAGGTAGTTGTAACCAACTCGACTCTCATTGGTCGAAAGGACGACATTGGGATCCGTTCCACTGCATTGGGTGAGGTTGCCACATCACACTGAGTTGTCAGAAGGAATATTCTTCATGAATATGCTCCTTGGAAAGTGTGGCTTCATTGCCTTGGAAGGCCTATAAAAGGAGGGGAGCTCTCATTCATTTGAACGTCTTATCTTTTGGAAAATTTTCTCTCTGCAAAGCTTTATGCTTGTGAACTTGAGGCCTGCGAGTTTCAAGAGTTGGGGTGATGCTCCCTCAACTGACAAGGTGATGCTCCCTTGTTGCATTGTGAGGTGTTGACATCCAGTTGACATCATTAGGTTCAATTGAAGTGATTTACATCAATTAGAGTGATAGAGCTAGTTGTGAAGAAGTTGAAAGCATTGTATACATCCAGGCTTCAAGGCCTTTCCTTGTAATCATTTGAATAAGATTGTATGTTCATGCCATTGTGGGCAATCATCATTGTAATAAGACATTTGCATTGAATTGAATCAAATAATAATACAAGTGCCCAACTTCAAGTTGATTCATGCAAGTTGCCTTTGTTATCTTTTTATATGTGATGTTAAGTAGATTAAGTGATTGAAGAGTTAAGTGCAAGTAAGTTTGTCTAAGTAAGAAAAATTTTAGTTAGTACTAGTTGGGTATCTTACATTAAGTTCTTATTTGATAACCATCTCAATTGAGTGATGCCTTTGACAAACCATACATTATCAAATTGCATAATCTTCCTTAAGGGCAATCTCTTAGTTTCCTTAATCAGCTTTTCAATTAGATGTATGCAATGCAACCTCAACATTTTTGCTAGAAGCATGATATCAAAACCTTTACATACCATATTTCCTTCATGCCTTGGATTATAGTCCCGCTGAAACCCAAAATCAATATGCATATACCTCTCAAAAGGTTCATCTTGTAAATCTGATTTTTCTTCATGCTTTACCATCATAGTTTCTTCCCTTTGAAGTAATGAAGACTGATGAAGAAATGCACCTAGTTGTTGCCTTTCATGATCCATGTGAACAAATTTTTTCTTAATCTCTTGTAGGTTTTGTTTTGCTTGAGTGGCTAACAACTTGGCTTCCTTAGCTCTCCTTAGCCACTCACCACACATGTTTTGAGTTCTCACAACGTCCTCTATGCCATAATTTTCAAAATCAGTTGCTTTGCAATTTCCTTCCAATGTGATAACAAGTAGTGGTGTTTCCATGAAGTAAGGAATAGCAAATCCATTATAGAATGTCGTACCTTGTGTGTAGCTTGGATCCACATAGAACTTATCTATCACCTTATGATTAGCAAAATCATGTGAAGATAACGGATTGTTGTTCACAATCATATAATTAGCTTTTGATTCATACCCTTGTTGATTTATTCATAGTCCTTATGCACATCTTCTTCAATTGATAGATACCTATCATTGTTTGCTGTTCCAAAAAGTGTATGCACAACTTTCTCTTCCTTGACCATAAATTGAGCCTTCAAATCTTGCAATGCTAAAAGTCTTTGATCAAATTCATCAAAGTAACTTTTTTCATCACATAACAAATTTTCAGTATTGCCTTCGTATGTATGGACAATATCACCTTCATATGGCTGATCAATAACTGTTGATTTGACAAACTCCATACCAGCATACCCTTCAATCTTGTCATTGTCATGAGGACTCATGTACTCCTCACTTGTGGATTCATGAAATATTTTTTCTTTATCCGTATCATCACCCTGCTGAAATAAACCTGTGATCACCGTTTTATCTTCTTTATTGTTTCCACATGTATGACTAGGTGTCCAAACTTCCTGGCACGTAAAGCAACGTTGTTCTCTCCTCAACTGATTTTTTTTCTTCTTAGGATGACCTGTAAGATTATGATTTCCGATATTGTTATCCTCTTCTTTATTAGGTTGATTCATCCTCGTGTTATTCTTGTTTTGTGACATTTGACCAATGGATGTAAGCAATTGTTGTTGTGACTACATAAAAGTTTGTATCATTTGCTTCTGTTGTTGGGCAAGATTATTCAAGATGTTTTCAACACTTGGCTTCTCAAGTCTTGTAGGACTCTCATGATGCTTCTTTGGTCTTCGTTCCTGTTTTGCCTTCTTCTTGTCCTTTCGCTGATTCATGTATTGATTCAAGGACAGCTCATCTCTAACATGTCGTGGAAGTGTATGGTACTCATCATTAGCAACCATTACTTCATCAGTCATATGTGTCTCTAAAAATTCGAAAGCCATGATTCACAACCAAAACAAGTTGGCAGGATACACTGCTCTGATACCACTATAAGAACCCTTGGCTTATATTGCCTACAAACCCTTGAATTTTCTGATTTTAAGGTATTGACAGTTTGTCAAACACTTTGCATGAAAGCTTGGTTTTGTTTCTGAGTTTGTTTTGTTTGGAACAACAGATAAATATGCACAAACTAATGCCAAAATACATACATTCAATGAAGGAAATGATAAGACATTACATCAAACATTTGTCATACAATATGGTAATTCAAATCTGCATTTTATTTGGTTCAATTCAATGAAATACAAACACCCAAATGGATATAATGAAACTTAGAATTTTCAGACCTTTATATCAGCAAACTATAACTTCATACATACCCAAAAATTTGATTACAATCAAGTTGCTGTTGTAGTTTGGAAAGACACCTCTTTAAGCATTTTATGGCTTCCAAAAGGTCCACAATCCCTCATAGAATTCTGATTTATCTCTGCATACTTCAAAACTGCATACTCCACAAATCCACGAACACCTGCAATGCCTAAACGTCCTCCATAGAATGCTGCAATAATAATAATGGTTGCGAATAGGGTTATTAAGGAGCTGCGACTCCTTAGATAGATGCGGCTATACCCTAGATGGTTGTGTCTAGGGTTTTAGTCCTCAAAATGATGCACCACATCCAATATGAAAATAACCTCCTCCAAGATTGGCGTCTAGGCAAGGGTATAAACCCTCATCAATATCCAAAAATCTGATATAAAATCTGCAATGAAAACCTCCAGCAAATCTGAATATGTTGCCCAATTTGTATTTGGAACAAATCTCACAAATTGGCAATAGAATCCTCCAATATCAACCTACAGAAATATATCTCTATGAAGCCCAAATATCTCTTCAAATCTGAATCAATGAAGCACAATGTGAATCCTGAAGTGAATCCACCAAATGGGTAGCCTTGGGTTTTCATCCAATCCACCTAAATCCCAAGGGTTTTCATCCTAGGGTTTGTTGAACCTGTAGTTGGAGCTCACAAGGAAAACTCCACTATGCAAATAACAATCCAAGATATGAAAATGATTTGCCTTCCTCTCTTATCAAAGCCACAAGTGAATTTTCTAGAAAGAACTTCTAGAAGACTCACTTTTATTATTTTTTTTTATTTTATATTTTTTTTTTCAAAATTGACTTATTTTTATAATTTCTCAATATAATATTATAGTCACTTTTATAATAAAAATAGGTCCAGCTAATTAATTAAATATAAATAACCCAAAAATGACTAGGATTATTTATTATTTAATTAATCAAATTATTCCCCTATAACTCCCAACTTAGCCTAAGGAAATAAAATAGGCTAGTGGACCACTAGATGATCACTTGGAAAATGGTGACATTACAGGTTTCCAAGCCAATCCACCACTTGTAGAATAGCCTCCATCGGAAGGGGCTT
This sequence comes from Cunninghamia lanceolata, assembly GCA_027924645.1. Taxonomy (NCBI): domain Eukaryota; kingdom Viridiplantae; phylum Streptophyta; class Pinopsida; order Cupressales; family Cupressaceae; genus Cunninghamia; species Cunninghamia lanceolata. The sequence goes on from BSBN01000693.1 coordinate 9,712,669, forward strand.
GGACAAGTCAATTTCCACCAAGATACAAGCAAAGGTGGTATGAGAGAAAAGAGTAGTGGTAGAATCCACCTTCAGGAAATGCCCCAAAGAGTTTCCAATCACCTCATAATTGAAATTGCACCAAAAATGGAGAGGGAGGTTAGGAAGATAAATCCACATTGGCATGATATTGAAAGATTTCGTAAGAGAGTTGAAAGACGGAAACCAAGGCTTGAGCATGAGGGAGTGCTAGCCCCATAACTATAGACGACCATTCAACATTGCATCCCTATTAGAGGTAGAGAAAACCACAATGAAAAACCCCTAGCAAAAGTGTAAATCTCAATTTTCCCATCTACAAGAGGACGCCAATGTTCAAAAATCCATATATTCAAATCAAGAAGTTGTGGCCACAGTCTGTTAAATCTATAGATCAATCCCTTTTTTAAGAAGTCTCATTATGGATAACATCGCCCCCAAAATAACCACAGGGGAAGACTAGGCACATGGGAACGTAGTCTTACCAGACTTAGGAGGGGCAAGCAAAGGAACAACACCAATTCGAATAGCATCTACAAAAGAGCAGGGGACACCAAACGAGACGCAGGGTCTCCACTGAGGAGGGAGGGAGAAGAGGCAACTCCTCCAACCAAGCCCCTCAAACTAGCACCACAATCATTTCCTTGGTTGTCACAAGGAGTAAGCGTAGAGGAGCCAGAAAGGTCGGTGGTAAACCCATGCCTGCCAACATCAATCGCAAAACAAAATCATTATTCCTGTCAACAGAAGATGCTGAGAGGAGCGGCAGAAACTCATCCTGCAAAGGCTAGGACTGGATGCATGAAACAGAAGCTGAACTAGGCTGAGGACGTCATGGAGAGCTAGGAAGATTTAGGGCACAAGAGCCGAGCAAGAGAGCATTTGACATGAAATTTGTTTCCAAATATACAATACTGTACTTATATTTGAGTGAGAATTCTAATTAAGTTAATCTCAAGACAGCTGACTAGATGTGCCATAACTAGTTAGCATATGTTCAACAGCTAGCTGCTTCTAAAATTAGCCGCCACCCTGTCAAAGCTGGAAATCCAGAGCAATAAATTCTGATAATATGAGCATTAGTTATACCATTACAGAAGTGTTAAAAGAGAAATGAACCACAAGATCCAACACTGCATAAAAGCTGATTTTTTTGTATTGTCAGAACCCTAACGTTATTTGTGGCATCACCATCTTTTTACTTTGTATGTTTGTGTTTATAAATGAGACTTCAGAAGTGTTAAAAGAGAAATGAACCACAAGATCCAACACTGCATAAAAGCTGATTTTTTTTGTATTGTCAGAACCCTAACGTTATTTGTGGCATCACCATCTTTTTACTTTGTATGTTTGTGTTTATAAATGAGACTTGTATTTTCTTTTAGTGACAAAGAAGTTTTGGATGTCTGGCTGCATGTGTGGATTGTAGGTGGGTAATCGAGTCTGCAAGAATTGAAATTAACTGCATTCTTTCTGATTTTACAGTGCCGTATTGAAATAGAGAAAGCTAGACTTATGGTCCTCGAAGCTGCAGATCAGTTAGACTTACATGGCAATAAAGTTGCCAAAGGAGCAATTGCCATGGCCAAGGTAAATATCTGCTCAGCCTGTTTGCTTGTGTCAAGGATCATTCTTTGTTCTTTTTGAATGTAGCATGTTTCTATTATCTTGATTAATGCAATTTTTAAAGTAGAGAAAATAGTTTATCTTTGTAATGGCTCATTTTCATGTGGTACAAACCAGGTTGCTGCTCCAAACATGGCATTGAAAGTACTGGATACAGCAATCCAGGTGCATGGTGCGGCAGGTGTCAGCACAGATTTCGTCCTTTCCCACCTTTGGGCTACTGCTCGAACATTACGATTAGCAGATGGCCCAGATGAGGTCCATCTTGGAACTATAGCAAAGATTGAATTAGCAAAAGCAAGGCTGTGAGGTATATTTCTTTTGTTTAGTGGAAATCCTATGGCTGTCATCCATGTCCACCATGTAATTATCCGAGGCAGAGAATATTTAAAATAAGCAGAAAATTGCAGTTACTATTTAATGTGATATCACTTCCAACTTCATCTGTAAACAAACACAGAGAAAGTCTATAAGCATACGCTTGACAAAGCATAGAATTGTATGAAATAAACGTTTCTGTGAGCCACAGGTTGACTCACATTATTTTGTATTTTGAATTTACGTAAGCGACTGAACAAGCTTATCTCGATGATTCTTTTGGATATTCATAACAAATTCCCAAAGTGATTATCGAGTTGAGATTACTATGTTATGTAATGGATCTATGATCATTTGAATTATCGATCAGTTATAGGTTATATGGATGACAGATGATAAGTTGTGATCCACGTTTGGGTACTGCCATGGAGGACCCACGTATCCATCCCAATATGGTTTTGGTATTCGTTGGGATATCTCCCTGGTTCTTCTCTTAGCCCAGGTGCCCAAAGGATAACGAAAAAAATAGTGCGGTCTAGCTACAACAGTCGTAACATCAAAAAAAATGACAAAAGAAACTAAAAACATAAAAGGAAAAGAATAACTGAACTGCTGCTACTTGCTAGTCCTACCACATCAAGGTCTAACGAACCAATCACTGGTTTGGATGCTCTCAATAAAGAACAAAATGAATATTTGTTTACGTGGTTCTTAAGTTTGATTATGAGCATTAATTGTTTTCATAATAGATTATATAAACCAGTGTTCAACGGGATGTTTCCCTAGTCTTTTAGAGTTGTTATAAAGAGAGGTCACAAGTTTGAATCTTGAAGGGGTAGGGTATGTATGCTTCATATTGAAGTATAGTCAGATGCCTCCTTCAACACCAGTTGGAGTATGAGGTAGTCCCATATGCTACAAGCCACCTATAAGCTAGGTCATGAGGCATCGTGGACTATAAAAAGATTCCATTCCATTCCAAAGTTTTTGAGTACACGGAAGCAAGGGGGTCTCCATTACATGTCTGCTTTTAAAAAATATAAAATAAAAAAAATTATCGAATCAAGTCCCATGGAGGTGTTGGGATTCTTTTTGGTGTCCCTGGTATGTTCCATGTTTTAAGGGGGATGGTATAGGGGACGATAGTGGGTGGTTACTTCGGGATGTCTAGGTGTCGAGACATCTTCAATCTGCTAAGGATAATCCCATATATCTGTTGTAGAATGTTTGTATAATGGCGATTCCATAAACCAATTTAGTATATCACTTGGATACCTTTAAAAGAAGTATTTTTTGATGAAAATAAATAAATGAGACATTTAACATTTGTTTTTTATCATGATTATTGATAATATAAGAATTAGATATTCTTGTGTGCAATTTTATATTTATATTTTAACGTTTCACTAAATTTTGGATTTCAAATTTTATATCAAATTTTCATTGTTTAATGCTATAGATATTATTATTTAAATTACCATTATTTAGAATGTTTAGTTAACTATTGCATTGCATCTTATTATTAATTCGTTTGAGGACAACTGTAAGAGTGTAGTCATTCACCTATATATACACCTAGAAACTGAGAAAAATGTTGGCATAAGTCTATACATTATATCATATCATGACTTAACATTTTGAATTAACTATTACTAGTGTTTTGTTATTTTTTGTTATTTTTTTATTATAGTAAAATGGGTTGAAGGGCCCCGACCCCTCATAAACACCGCTACACAGGCGGTGGAAGGTTGGTTCTAAAAGAGAAGAACCTCAAGACACATTACAATTGAACACAAACAGTGAACTAGACGGTCAACTGAAGGAAACAATTGCAGAACAACACAACAATAGCCTCGTTACCAAAATAGAAACCCAAGTGAGCAAAACACTAAAGGGTCAACATCTACACGATGTCGAACCCTGACCTCTTAATCCACACACCCCTAATTTGAGTATGGGATTCAATGACAAATTTGGGAAGACCTCTCTTCAGTCTTTGAATAATCATCTAGGATACATCATTGTCAAAATCCTCCTTAGAAGGTGAAAGGAGAGGGGAATCCTCAATTGTCGCCTCTGCCCAAGACAACTCTTGCTAAGAGAGAGTTAGAGTGATAGAAAAAGCCACAAGCTGCAATAAAGTCGATGACGTGTTAGGAGTAGTAATCCCACCATGACGCATCATGGGGAGATGGGACCACGAAGAAAGCAACCCACACTAGGTCTAAAGAAGAGGTCTTAACTGGAACAAGACTCATTGCTAGGGGAATAGGAAGAGAAGACTTGTCATTTTGAGAAGACACATTAGCCAAAAGAAAAGTATCACCTGAGAGTCAAAACCAATAACAATCAAGTGGTCTAAATGGGCATCTTGCCACCATGAAGCCGCACTACCCTTACAACAAGAATGAGAACAATCAAAAGCCAAGTGACTGATAACAAAGCATCGTCTGCAGTCAAAGGGGAGACCGTCATAATCAATCAACTGAGACTAAGGCCTATCCCCCACCATTAGAACAATTTTCCCATGGAGAGCTTTGGAGAAATCAATGTCTATCAGAATGTGAGCATATGTGGTGAGACCAAAGACGGTAGTTGAATAGTCCACCTTTAGAAAACAACCAATGGCCTCGTTATTTTTTGTTGTTAATTTTGTTGATTGGCTATAATTTTATGATGATGGTGAAGAAGATGATGATGATGATAGCATCCTTAGAGTAATTTGGCCCAAAGTGTACCATTGAAATATAAATTATGTTTTGTTTTAAACTTCAATACACAAAATATCATTGGAGTTATTATTGTTCATTTGCATTCTTATATGTCCTTTACTTCATAAGTGTCTATTAATGGAAGTGTTATCCTTAAAATCATTGTTGATGTAACAATCATGCTCATTATTCATTTGTCATCAATATTTCTCTAGTGTGAAATACATAAAATGGTAGAGAAATAACATGATATCTATATGTAAACATAAGATTGAGATTGAATAAATTATGATTCATTTTTATATTTGGAGATGGTGAAATAAAGGTGCATTAAGTCATTTTGGTTCTTAGAGGCTAGAAGCACGTGAAGAGAAGTTTAGTTACATAGCTCAATAAAGTTACTTGTCATGTTATTAAGGGAAAGACAAATTAAAAGGAAATGGTGCTCATCCTCAATTTCCTTGGTGTTGCATATTTTATTAAGTCCCTTATCCCAATCTATTTTTGGTTTAGTTCAATAGCCAATTTCATTATACATAGAACTCACAATGTTGGAAAAATGTTTTTGATTAGTCAAGCATTATATAATCTTTGTAGCATTTCATCTTTTGCTTGATAATGAGTTAATTAAAAAAATAAATAAACTTTATAAAGATCTAAATGTAAGTTAGATTTTTAATTTTTGTGAGATGTAACATGTGTAAATTTGGAGTCATCCTTGTTGGATGTGTTGTATAATTTGCATGTTTTACATCCCTTTTAGACTATAAACTCTTGCAATTAATGGGGTGTAGGGCATGGCCAAGAATGGCCCCTATGAGTGGGCTCAAGGCAAGAGCATTCATTTTTTTTTTGTGCTTATAGGTGTGTTTTTGGCCCATGGTTTGATACCCATTGTATTGTAATATCACTTAGTGGTTTCCTTCATTGACGTGCTTATAAATACATGCACATGGATTAGAGTTTCTTATTGTATTGTGATGCCCACATTTGCTCACGAGCACAAACACTGACACCAAATTTTTTTCTTAAAATAACAACTTTACTATGACTTTACTACACTATACATAGTAACACAATGTGTACTCTCAATGTCATAGCATCTACACTTCATAATGTGTATGCTGCATCACACAAAAGAAGAACCCATGAAGTTTGTGTTGACAAGGAATCCACTTCATTCACAAACTAATGAATTAATTTTCTTAATCTTATTAAAACTACTATATGAAATTATTTAAATATTCTTTAATTAGACTCATAAAATAAATGGCAACTAGTTCATCTATTCAAGTTCTCATAAGAACATTTCTCAACTTGCATGTATTAATTTTTCACCCTAACTAACATACAAGGAAGTTGATTATCTAAAAATAAATTTACCAATTAAATAAATATAAGACTACATCATTTAATTATTTTATTAATTAAATCATAATAAATTTTGATATCTTCTTCACATGTAACATTTTGATCCAATTTAATTTTTGAATAAAATTATTCAATTTATTGGAAAGTTTCACAATAAGAAATTAAATTTGTAAGAGCGTAATTAGGACATTTAAATTTGCATTCATAGTTAATCTCATTTAATTATTTATCTGTGATCTTATTTGTTTAATTATCTTACAATAAAGTTGCAAAATAAAATTGAATTCTTAGTTACCTCATATCCAAACTATTTCTCTTTTGAGTTGAATTAAATTAAATTATATTAAAACCCTTAAACTTTAATTTAATTTGATCTCACAATTAATATAATTAAAATGTAAGTTATACATAATAAAAATTAAATCACTCAACTATCTTAAATTAAATTTTAAATAATAATTAAAAATTAGAGCATCATGGATAAATCTTAAATCTAATATGATATAATAGAATAACTACAATAACTCACTACACAATTATATTCTAAATCATGTCACATCCTTAAATAAATAGATAATTTAAAAAGTCATATGACTCACTTAAAATAAATAAAAGTCAAATATCTAATTCAATTTCCAACATCTATTTTTCTATCATTTCATTTAATTATAGTCATTCATATAATGATAGTAAAAGTGCCCTAATTTTTTCCATTCAATCTTAGCCATCTATTTTAATTAAATCTCAACTCTCTATTCTATCTACACATCTATAAATCAACCTTCATCTTCAACTATTTAAAAAGAGAGGAATTTGTAAATTATGATGCTAAAATCTTGAATAACTCTGAGTAACCACATTAATTTCATTTAAAGCACATCTACAATAATAAAGAATGGTTGAATTTCTTGCAGAGGGTTTGTGTCTCACATAGGTATTCAAATAAAGAGATTTTGGATTCATTGAAAAAATCATTTCGAGAGCTTTTTGAAAAGTGGTTACTTTAAAGAGTTGGATCAATATTAAGAATTATATGATGATTTGAAGTTGTCTAAGAAATGTTTTTCATAAAAAATTTGTACATACATTTTTTTTAAATCATATCTTACAATCTAGAGAAGGAAATTACATTTTGTTTTTTGCAAATAGATAAAAATATCTGAATCTATTTTTTATATTATTTTATTTTCAGATCTGAAATTTAAAAAAAAATTATGAGAAGAATTTTTTTACAATATTTTAAATCAACTTACACATTTTCATTATATATATATATATATATATATATAATTGAATCACTTAAAAACATAGATGAATGCATCCATATTTTTCTATTGAAGACAATTTTGCAAGTGAATTATATTTTTTTCTCTTAACGATGAATATATCTATAAGAAATTAAGTTTTTTTTGTTTACTGCAAGAATACGCTTCTGTTCACTTATAATTATGATTGAATAAAAGAAAGCCTTGTAAATGCAATATATTTTTTTCTTGTACAATGTTTTATACAAATAAATCTATTTTCCATACAATAGACATATAAGTAGGTCTCTCATTTCACAACTCTCACATAAGGAAGAAATAAATCTCTTTTCTAAATAAAGCTGGAGTGTCATATGCACAAATATGAAAACAATCACATCTTCTCAAAAAAGGATTTACAATAGTCTAATGATTTGAAGAGAGAATTTCAAAATCCATATAAGACCATTAAGCACAAGTTTGTCGTCTTTTAATTCATTATAAATTTGTAAAAAAACAAAACTTCACATCCAAGCCAATAGAGATTTGCTCACCTCCCAACCATAAGACTTGCTCACAAGTCCACCCCCAAGCTAGGAGGCCTCAAGAAATCAAGTTTCACAGCAATAAAGAATACACAAACACACAAATCTATAAATCACCCAAGGGCTAACACAGTAGTGAGACTCAAGACCTCATTGCAAATGGGGAGTTAAAGTGACACACTAACCTCTTGGGAAAAGATAAAAATAATATCAATTCTCCTTTTTTTTCAATATCTACATACACCAAAACACATAATAACACTCCATCACTAAATCACACCTTCCACAACATCAAGGTCATAAATCCACAAAGTATTTTTCTCACATCAAATACAAAGGGACTCGATGTTTTGAAAACACAACCCCCACATACTGCTTATATAACCAACAAACATTGTTCACACAAATATGCAAAGACACTCATAGCTTAAAATAAATGTAGATTGAGTATGTTTTTCTAAGAGAGTCCACGCCTCTTTCAACCTCATTACATGGGTAGCTTTTAACCCAATTGAGAAATTCCACACCTAGAAGACATAACACCCGTCCCAAATGAGCTTCAACACAACAAAAGGGATTTCATGCAATAACAAGAATATTCATAGAAAAATCAACAAGATTTCAAGCATCACTTCAATAATAAACAATAGCAATATACACTCTAAAGTGCCTTGAGAGTACCTCAATACTTCAACAAAATTTGAGAATCTCTTCAATCCCTCTTCTTCTCCAAAGCTTTCCATCTCTTCCCATTCTTTTCTTCTCCAAGCAACTTGAAAATGAAATGTGATAAATTCAAAAATATAAAATTTAATCCTAAACAAAGCTTTAACAAAAGTTTGAATAAAGAACAATTGTCTAGATATAATGAATCTAGGGAAAAGTTTGACTTTGTCACTCAAATCAGATTTGCTTCCAAATCTTATCACTTATCTATCAAAACATTTTTCAAATCTCTAGACTCTTCTAAAACATATTTTAAACACTAACATAAACCCATCTCATAGGTCATCATTTTAGGGGTGTAATTTGACTCAAATAATAAAATAATAATATTAAAAGACCTATAAAATTCTTTCTTAAATTTAATTATGAGATTTGACATGTAAGGGGACTTAACCAAACCCTAACTTAATAATAATAAACATAATCATAAATTAAAAATTAATTAAAAAAATTTCACACACAATACATTTACACAAGAAGACCTTAATCCTCTTTTAGGATAAGGCCTAGGTATACTAGAGAATCACAATAGTAGTTTTTCAGAACCTCCACAATTTTCCATTGGTCATGAAAATTAACCTACACAATTGCACCCAAATGTCAATATATCTAAGATAATAGTTGAAGCAAGATTTATAATTAAATCAATATACACATCATAGATAAATCATAATTAACCAACATTATCATGATTCAAGGAAAAACCAACGATAAGTTTAATCCATTATCGAAATCACATTTACATGCAATTGCATAAAACACATAGTATCTATCCAATTACATTGAGATTCATCATTGCATAATTAAATTCATCTATAATTTTAAATGCTTGTGAAAGCCTTCACCTACTTAAAATAATGCATGTTATTTTCTAACTTATCATTTTCTATATTCGTGTATTTAAGCTAAGTTTTAGTGTTTATAGCTCAACACTTTAAACATACCCAAGTCATATTGCACCTAAGTTCAAAGAAAAAGAAAAAAGTAAAATAAAAAATCATATTCATATCACTAACGTACGTAGTGGGTGAGTGCAAGAAGTTGAGTCCACTTTTTGGCCAAAAAATGAAATTCATTTTCTTGAAAATTAAAGTTTGTCATAGTTGGAGTAAAAATGTGAAGCACTTACACAGAATATTAATATGGTGTAAAAATATGAAATGTAAGATTATGTTTCTAGTTTTCAAATATGTAATTTATTCTAATACCTAAATGATAAGAGTTGGTTTTGTATAGGATGTACAAAAAGTGACGTTTTAAAGTCATATGTTTTGGGCCAAAACATGCACGTGTACGACCAACTTAATTTGACCTAAATGAAAGTATTTTTCTAATTCTTTATGTGGAAAGATGCATATGGTGCTTAAGTTTGGTCTAGCTTTAATTTGTGTTTTTAAAACCCCTCGTGTATGTCCAACATAATTTCAACTAAACTAATCGTAACATGATATTTTTCATCATGTAGAGAATGATGTCTAGATTAGTCAAACTCTAAAAATAAATGAAACGGACACTTGTTTCTATTATATTTGTTATCACTCTATTTTTAATAAAACATACTATGACATCATCTCTAAAACTTTTCATTTTATAAGTATGACATGATAGCAACTATTTCTATAATTTTATTTATGCAGGTGTCTCTCTTAGCAAGCCATATTATATTCAATTTTTAAAAGGATTCAATCATAAGGAGCATTTTCAAGTGGAATCAAGTACAAGAACTATTTTTAGAGGAATCAAGTACATGTGATATATTGAACAAAGAATCTACATCTACTTATACTTCAAAAAGCTTAAGGAGGGATCCTTCTCAAAATCAACTAAAGATCATTTATTAATTTTATCAAGATATTTTGGTAATTATGAGATTAAATAAACATCAACAAAAAAAGGAAGCTTATGACACCTGGAGAAATTGAAGCACATCGAGAGAAAGGCAAAATGATAAAGTGTTATGCCCTTAATCCTATTTGTGTTTATGGTATGAGTAGTCATTTTGTGGCTCCCTTAACTCCTAAATATGATATATAATCATTATTATAATCAATTATAGGTTATTAGGTCGGCCTAGGGGTTATATTTAAGTATATAAGTCGGCCTGGGTGGCAGCGAGGCATAATTAGGTATATATAGGAGATAGTGGTAAGTTTGTAATCATCATATTGCAAATTGTATTCTTCATTTGGAGAATTGTAGAGGTTGCCCTCTCGAAGTGGCATATTATTATCAAGTATTTGCAACATATTTCCTATTATATATTTCTTTTGTGCAATTTGTTTCATTACAAGTGGTATCAGAGCATGATCTTAGCACCATGAAGGTAAAAACAAGGCAATTTTTTATTTTAGAGGTCATTTTGGGAAGTGCATATCTCTCTAATTTTGGTGAATATTTGCAAGATTTTTGGTGGGGTTTTCCAGGGAATATTGTAGCTACTACAGTCTAGAGTTGAGCGCATTTGGAGCATAATTAAGGGATTTATTACAAAATTAGGGTTTTCACATTTTTCACTCCTAGGGTTGCAATTCAACGAATTTTTTCCTAATTTCTAGAGGGTTGAACAAGACCTCTTTGATACACCTACAGCCCTGATTTGAAATAATTTGGAGTTGTTTTCAATAATTTATTGCAATTTTATGTTGTTTTCATAAATTCGCTACTTAGGCTGAAAATTGTGGAACTTTTCATATTTCTTTACATTTTTAGAAATATTGCAAAAAATAATTAGGGGTCTTCTCTTTGAAATTTTAATTTGGGAGTAACCCACGAAAAATAAAAAAGAAAAAAGAAAAAAATAGTAGATTTTGCAGTAAATAGTCAGACCACAAACTAGGGGAAAGGGCAATAATTCAAAAACTCCAAGTAAGACTCCTAACAAAGTTGATTTATCACTAGAGGAAATATCCATGGAAGAAGATATCAATAAGGCGAAGGTGGATATAAATCTCTTGTCAGGAAGATCGGATGCCTTATCAGGAAGATTGGATTCTATTATATTTAGCATCCATAACACATTGGCTAGTCTTAGCAATTATATTCATAATCATTTAGGATTAAAACCAGATGTTTCAAGCAATCAAGGTGGATCATCTAGGTCGTCTAATATAGATCCAAATGCTCACACTCACATGGGATCTAAGAATTGGTTACCGAAGTTGGACATGTGCAAGTTTGATGGCAGGGATCCATTGACTTGGATTAATTAGATGGAAAATAGTTTTGAGATTCATCAAATTTCAATTGTGCAAAAGGTGACAAAGGCTTCCTTATATCTTGAACCATAACAATTTATTTGGTATCGTTGGCTATGTGCACAACGGAAGAAAAAGGGTCTTAATGTCACATGGATAGTTTTTACAAAAGAGTTACAAGAATAATATGGTAATATTGTAGCTAACAACTACTTTAGCCAACTAGCTAAATTACAACAAAAAAGATCAATCAATGAGTATATTCAACAATTCCAAAACGTACATGTGAGAGTTGATTCAATTTTATAAGAGAAAGTATTGAATGACTTACTCCTGGGTGGTCTCAAGGATCTCATCCAACATGAGGTACACATGTTTAGCACTAATTCCATATCTAAGTCTTTTGTTTTAGCATGCAAGGTAGAAGAAAAGGTTTTAACTCCTAGAAAGCATGGGTTTAATGGCATAAGAGAGAAGATTTGGTTAGCACAACCATTCCCTCAACCCACTAGACTAACTCCTCAACAAATTGAAGAAAAAAATTCAAAAGGGTTATGTTTTAACTGCAATAGCAATTACAGTAAGAGACATAAATGTGTGCAAAAAATAAATTGTTATACATTGAAGGGCCAAGTGAGGAAGAAGATGATGAAGAAATATTATATTTTTCAAGTAATGTACTAGGTGAGGAATCAGGAGATCCTCAACCAATCATTTCTTGTCATGCATGTTCAGGTTTTAGCACCCCTCAAACTCTCAAGGTAGTGGGTTTCTTAAAGAAAGAAAGAGTAACAGTGTTGATAGACTCAGGTAGCACTCATAACTTCATCAACAAAAAGTTGGCTACTTTTCTCAATTGTTTTATATTTCTAGCTCTAGAATTTTAGGTCCAGATTACAGATGGTGGTATTGTTAGTTGTTTAGGGAAATGCCATAGCATTAAATTATCCATGGGAAATTATCATCTTGATTTTCCAATGTATGCTATCTCCATGGGTGCACCTAATATTATTTTGGGAGTTCAGTGGCTTACTACCTTGGGGACAATTGAGTTGAACTTCCAGGAATTGTTCATGTGCTTTAAATTAGAGGGAAGGACAATAGAACTAAGAGGGTTGCGTGCAAAGTCTCCACATATGGTAAGTTCTTATCAAATGCAGAAGATGCTTAAGAAGGGGGCAGATGGGTTTGTGGCCCAATTATTTTCATTAGAAGCATATCACTCAAAGGCGTCTACAGCACTGGATCTACAAGCAATTGTAGATAAGCACTCAGTAGTTTTGGGGGAGATGCCAAAAGGATTGCCTCCTAAAAGAGATCATGATCATGCCATTCAACTAGTATCAGGGAGCCAACCACCCAACATCAGGCCCTATAGATATCCATATGTACAAAAAAGTGAGATTGATAAGATAGTTCAAGAGATACTCAAGGCAGGTATTAACGAGCATAGTCAAAGTGCTTACTCATCTCCTGTGGTAATGGTGCACAATAAGGATGAAACTTGGAGGATGTGTCCAAATTATAGGGAGCTCAACAAGTTCACCATAAAAGATAAGTTTCTTATTCCAGTAATTGATGATTTGTTAGATGAGCAAGTAATGGTGTTGTTTATTTTACAAAACTTGATCTTCGTTCAAGTTATCATAAAATCAAAATTAGAGATGAGGATGTACGTAAGACAGCATTTAGAACCCATGAGGGCCACTGTGAATTTTTGGTAATGTCTTTTGGTCTCACAAATGCACCCTCGACATTTCAAAGTTTGATGAACTCTATCTTCAAGCCATTTTTGAGGAAATTTGTTTTGGTATTTTTTGATGACATCTTAATGTTTATAGAAAAACATGGGAGGAACACTTGCAACATGTAAATCAAGTGTTTGACATTTTGGAGCAAAATCAATTGTATGCTAAACCATCCAACTGTATCTTTGGTGTCAATGAAGTAGAGTACCTAGGTCACATTGTGTCACATGAGGGAGTCAAGGTGGACCCTCACAAGATCTGGATGATTGTAGAGTGGAAAATTCCTAAGACCCTTAAGAACTTGTTTTATAGGAAAAGGGTGAATAGTTAAATCCTCCTTTCACTACAAACATTCAAGGACATTCAACTGAGTTGAATCACAACTCTTGTAAGAGGGTTCACCTACAGGTTGATGTGTCACTTGTAATGATGAGGAAATTCAGAAATTATCAATTAATGTATTAATTTAATGCTCAAGTATGCTCAAAACCCTAATTATGTAAAATCGTGAACAAACTGATAAATTACGACAAATGCTCGCAAACAAAGATAGTAGACAGGGATTAGTTACTGACCATTTTTTGAAGCTCAAGATGCAAAATAGTCGTGGTCTTCGTGGCTCGCGCCCTAGCCCAATGCAATGTTTTCTTTAGGGGGTTCTGAACTCTTTACGACATTGATGATCACTGTTTCATCTGTTTCCGGCTCTATAGATGCGGAGGTCACTATGACTAGCACCCTAGACCAAGGCATGATGTTCTTCAGGATGTCAGGGCTTCTTCTGATGTTGATTATCATTGTCATGGAGATTTCTGTACCTGTAACCTTAGAGGGATTTGCCCCTAGCACCCTAGCCCCAAAAGTGCACTAGACTGTTTCTTTTCGTCGGATCCAGAATCCTTATCTTCTGCAACCTTCCTTTACAACTCCACTCCGTGAAATCTGATACTTGTAACCTGCAATCACAAGAAGTGGGGTTGGGGGTTGTGGTGTTTAGGAGCTTGCCTCAGTCAAGACCTGGAATGGAATTCAAGCCTTCCAACACCAATGTTTGATAAAGAGTGTGTATCCCTCTGGGATAGAGGCAAAAACAAATTGACAAATAATTGAAAACACAAATAAATATCACCTCGGGGGTGTAGCTCACATGTAGATGAAAATCCTTCAACACATGAGAAGATGAAGCTAAATCCGGAGTCATAAACACAACAACAATATTCTACTCTGCAACAATGGATATCTTGAATGCTCTAAAATCATAGGTTTGCCAAAAGTTCATAATCATCTTCTAGTTTGCAAATGAATCCCTAAACATGCTTATATATGTATTTCTGCTTTAATTTCGTAATTCAAACTTAAGATGTTGGCAACGAAACCTTCTAACGGTCCACATAACCGACATTCAAATTTAGGACCTGCCTAAAATAGGGCAGGACTAGGGCGTGAGCGCCCAAGCCCTTGGGTCCTATTTTAGGGTAGGGTCAAATGCCACAATGTCCCTCGCCCAATTTGACATGGGTTTCAGGCCATTTTGTCTCGGGAGTTAAAATGAACTTGCAAGATGCAACACAAGGGAACCGGGAGCTAAACTTAGGAGGTAAAAGTCCTAGGGGTACATTTTATGACATAACAGAACTTACGAGGTTTCTTAGATCTTACAGGTTATTATCACTAATTTGTAAAGAATTATGGTAGCATAGCCTCTCCTCTCATAGCTTTGTTGAAGAAGGATTCTTTCCAATGGAATGAAGCAACTACAAGGGCATTTGAGCAACTAAAGGAAGCCATGTGCACAACTCCAGTCCTGGCTACCCCTGATTTTTTTAAGACATTCATTATTGAATGTGATGCTTCATGACATGGCATAGGAGTAGTACTCATGCAAGAAGGAAGACACATAGCATTTGAGATTCGCCAACTCAAAGGTGAAAATTTGTTGAAGTTGGTTTATGAGAAGGAAATGTTGGCTATCTTGCATGCAGTCAAACAATGGAGACCTTACCTAATGGGAAGACACTTTAAGGTCAAGACAAATCGTGATAGTCTCAAATATTTCTTGGAACAGAGGTTATCATCAAAAGAACAACAAAAATGGGTCACAAAGATGTTGGGATATGACTTTGAGATCATATATTATAAGAAAGGCAAGGAGAATGTTGTGGTTGATGCTCTATCAAGGAAGGATGAAACCACGGAGTCACTTTTGTATGCCATTTCCATATTACAAGTAGACTAGGTAAATGAGGCAAGAGAAGAGTGGGAGGACATAGATACTTGTTGCCCCAAAATTTGAACTTGAGAAATTTCAAATTTTCAGTGCGTTCCTATACATGTCCTTTAACCTGTCGAGCCACAAAAATAATTAAATCTGAAAATCTTTGCAAGATGGTAAAAATTCCTTTTATGGGCTTGATCATAATTTCATTCTACACAATATGCCCAGTTTTTATACCAAAACACCTTCCTGATTGAGAGATTTGTAACTTCACATGTTCCCGTCCGTGATCTGTAAACAGAGTAAAAATCTGTCATCCGTGTTGCTGGAGATTAAAAAATTTCTAGGTTTTTCTCAGAGGTGTCCAATCACCCTACAGTCTGAATTTCATGCAAAATGGAGTTGATATGAAAAAGGTAGGTGGTTTTTTTGTCCAAAAGTCTGAAGTTTATCAAGGAGATTAATTTTGGTCGGAGCATTGTAGATTTTAATATATTAGTCCAAAGTCAGTAAGGGTGAAGTAAATGTTAAGGATGGCATGTTATAAAGCCCCATGTTTTAAAAGTAAATGACTTTATTAAAATTCAAATACTTATGGTGACCTCAAAGGCTCTATGAAGAAATTCCTATTATGAACTTCATGTCGTCAGGCATTTTATGAGTTTTGAAACCTCTAATATCTCTCTGATTCCATGTAGTCGGGTGTTTTGTGAGTTCCCTAACTCCAGAAAGATGCAACTTCAAGGTTCTGAAGTTAGTAAAATCCCCGACTCCGCGACATCATGAGGAGAAGATATATGTTCCATACTAAGGCACTATTACTCATCACCTGCGATGTAGAAAAGGCACCCAGACAAATGTGCTGAGAAAATTTGTGAGCCAGTGAATAGATTTGAAAGGAAAATCGCATCCTCTCAAAATGAGACTAATGAATATGCAAAGAAGAAGGTGAAATGTTGTCTCAGGATATGCAATGACCATAAAGAATGCCTCAAGGAAGTGTTGTCTCATGGATTGCCATAACCGATGGATCAACTTTCAAGCAAATGCAATTGTTTGTGTAAAACCAGACTCCACTGCGATTACCTGCATACTCCTTGTTGTCATTTATGTGAGCTTCAAATAGAGTATGGATATCCATTAAATCAAGTGGTGATGGCTTTCAGTTAGATATTTTGGTTTGGAATGCTCCGGCGGGAATGTAAAAGCAAGTGAGAAAACCACGAACTATTTAACATAATGCCTTTGAGAGATGTGATCTCATGGACTACACCGGCTGTAGAATACGCACCAAATAGGTTCTTTGAATGGACATTAGAAGCTTCAAGGGAAAATGTAATTGATATGGTGTGAAACCAGACCGCACCATTGTTGCCAGCATTCTCTCTGCCTGTGAAGGGATGAGAATCGTAGAAGGACGATGTAACACGAAACGGATTCTTTGCAG
Organism: Cunninghamia lanceolata; assembly: GCA_027924645.1. Lineage (NCBI taxonomy): Eukaryota > Viridiplantae > Streptophyta > Pinopsida > Cupressales > Cupressaceae > Cunninghamia > Cunninghamia lanceolata. The sequence continues at coordinate 9,729,832 of BSBN01000693.1, forward strand.
AAACATTCGAGCAAATGTGTTTGGTGTGGATCTTTGTCAGATATGATAGTTGGAAATGCGTTAGCAAACTTGTGTGCAAAACTCAGAAACAAAGACAATGCACGCAAGTTGCCTGATAGGATGCTTCAAGGCATTCTATTCTCATAGAATGCAATGCTGCAGGATATGTACAAAATGGATTTTCTAGAGATGATATTAAACTTGTGTCAAGAAAGCATCGTCTCCAAGGTGGCATACATTATGAGTTCTTATTCATGGTGCAAACATTGGTTCAAGTAATCTTTATGTTAGTGCTTGGAAACGAGATGGAAGAGAAATTACATGTGATTTCAGTGCAGTTGGGAATGTTTCTCAGTCTACAATTTGGGTCGTAGATAACCTACATTTAGCACTTGGCATGCCCATTACATGGTTGCTACCACCTTTCTATATAACATCAGATCTCTTACCAAAATGGACTGAACCATCTCTTCAAAGGGACTCAAGAAATCACAAAGGACATGTCATCTCATGATTATGCACAAAACGATTATGTGAAAAAGGTTTTAGAAAACTTTCATGCAAATGCCATTGTTTTTACTTGGACAACTCGTAGTAACTTTTCAACTCCTTTCCTACACATTATTGACAGAGTTTATATGAAAGATGGTCACTCGCCTGAGGAAGATTTAGTAGGATTGAAACATATTAGTGAAGCAAATGGTGATGATTCCCAATTAGTACATGTACTTTACTGGGATAGCTTGAGGAGAATTAAATGTATAGACAGTAGTGGAGCAAATTGAATGAGCTGCTTATGCCAGCCTTCCCTAGCCAACATCATATGTTCACTAAAAGTTGTGTCATGTTGTTTATGTCATTTATCCCTCTATTGGAGCTGAGCTAAATGTTTTTAACAAGGCATTATATGATTCTGCAGCAGGCCGTACTCAAAAGGAGATTTTGTGTTTCGTGACAATGACCCCGTGATCAATGTGAGACATTGAAGCTTCTGTGCTTGTAAGAAATGAGCTAAGTGTATGAGCTTCTTTTATAGAAATAGAGCAATAGTTTGAATCTTCTTATGACCATAGAATATGATGGAGATAATGACAATCATCAAGAAACTCTTGAAAATCTAAAGATTGTCGTGAAGAAAGTTATGAAAGTAAGACAATTTCTGTTTGGCTTGAAGCTATAGATGTTTGAGGACAAAATTGATCTAGATAAGCATGTTAGGTGCAAAGACTTTTCGTGGATTACATCTCTTTGAGACAACCTCAACTGTGGAAGAGATCTATGCAGAGGCAAAGCATCCAGATTGATCAAGTTTCATGATGAAATTGTTATATATGGGTGATTCAGCAGTTGTGAAAATAATTGAGCTTGAAGATTAAAGTGATGGTGCCTCATTTGTAGGATATGGAAAGTTTCTACCAAGGACTGTTGCAGTGAAATGTCTTAGTGTAAAAAGGAAATTGAAACAAAAATGCAAAGTAATGATATTGTAGTGGTCACATGTGTTGGAAAAAAATCCTGGTCACTTGTTGAAAGGTCATTTTGTAAAAAGAGTTTTCCAAGGAACAGTGATACGGGGGAAGGAAAGATTTTTATTTTTCATTCCAAGAATCAGTTACGGGAGGTAATAGGGATTTTCTTTGCTTCCCAAGAAGCATTTACAGAAAACGGAAAGGTTCTCGGGGAAGAGTTTATAAATATGCAATTTATTAGCATAAAGGGGGATCTTTTTCTGCTATTCAGGAACAAGGGAAGTAGGGAATAGAGTTTTTCTTCTCAACCATAGTTTGTTGTGTAGAAAAGAGTCTGTGAACTCATTTTTGTATTGCAGAAATAAGGAGATGTTTATGAATCTGTGAATTCATTGATAATTTCTTTAGATTACAAATTCCTATGTGTCTCTGTAGTCATCTTCTAGTGTAATTTCTTTTAATCAGATTGTGTGGATGTTCATTCTGAATCTTTGAATTCAAATTGATTTATCTATTGTGAAGATATGTTGCCTAGTCCTTTCTTTGTTCTCATTCGAGGTTGTGTCATTTAATCTACATCCTTGCCATTTAAATTTAATCCATCGCATATGTGTCATGGTTATGCACAGCTATTTGTTTTTCCTTTTCTGCTTTCCGGTTAAAACCATACCCTGTGTCTTTCATTCATTGTAAATTATTCGAAAGTAGCTGCGCCTTATAAAATAAGAAGAGAGCACTTGCAACTATCCTTGCGAGTGACTCAACTGTTGGTCAGGTTGTCATTCGTGTGGGCAAAGGAGTATAAACTAGAAGTGACAAATCTGTTTACCAACAATACTCAAACTCTCATTGAGAAACTCCAGCAAGATTCAAGTGTGTCTGACAAATTTGCATGGAAAGGGAATGCTTTGTGGTACAAGGATAGGTTGCACCTTTGCAAGAATTCAACCCTTAAGTTTAAGGTGTTGGAAGAACTACATTCTTCTCTAGTAGGTGGGCAATTAGGATTCCTGAAAACTTATCATAGAATCAAGCAAGATTTATTTTGGGAGGGGCTAAAAGGGGATGTTCAAAAATTTGTAGTAAAATGCATGGTGTGTCAACAAAACAAAGGGGAGACAATTAAGACTCTGAGTCTTCTACAACCCCTATGTATCCCAAGTTAGAGGTGGGAGGAGGTATCTATAGATTTCATCACAGGTTTGCCCAAATCTGAAGGAAAAAATGCCATCATGGTTGTTGTGGATCGCCTTAGCAAATATGCACACTTTTGTGCTTTGGCACATTGATTGGAAGCAAGCACTATAGCAATAGCCTTTATGAATACTATTCAGAAACTACATGAGACTCCAAAATTTATAGTAAGTGATCGTGGTCCTATATTTACAAGTAATTTTTGGAGTGACTTATTTTCTTCTTTGGGTACTCAACTTGCTTGTAGTTCATCATATCACCTCCAATATTTAATTAGTAAATGGAGTTGTTTAAGATACACCAAAATCCCCAAGATTAATTCTTGAGAGATGCTACCTATCCTTCTAGAAAATTTTCACTCTTTCAAGAAGTCATAAACAAAGAACAATGGACTTTGTATGAAGCTGGCTGAAGTTGAATAATTGTTCAACTAATGGTGGCATTAATGTGATATGAAAAATAATTGTCGAGACTATATCTACCTTAAATTATGTTGGCGAAGATTTTGTTTTGTTGAGATATATTGGCAAGTCAATCTTCCCCGCATTCATGATTAGGGTGCATGAGTTTGAAAAATTCATTTCAAGAAATGTTTTGAAGGCTATTTCCTCAAACAGGTCTTATCTACCAACATTTTTCTTTGTTTTATTATTTGATTCACCTTGCAAGAGAACTACACCTAGGAGAGGTGAAAAAAATGTTTTCTAGCAAACTCGTGGTATGATGAAGATTGCAAGGAAGCAAAGAGAATGATGAAGAACTTGGGAAGGGGGAAGGAAAGTAAAAAGTTTTATGAGAAGTTAGTAAGATCTAAAGAGGAGTACATGCAAACAAGGAGGAAAGAGTTGATCTCTCTCAAGAAGCATAATCCTAGAGGATTTTGGAGGGAATAGTAGCAAAACAGTAAATATGTAGAGAATAACAATAGAGATTCCTAATGGATAGAATATGCAAAATTACTATGAGTGAGAAGAAGAAAAGGATGACCCCCAAATAGTTAACATTATAGCTAAACTCTTCTGCACCACAAGGGACATTAAGGAAGGGATTAAAAAGCTTGTAGTGGGTAAAGCATGTGACATAGATGGTTTATAAACAAAATACTTAAAGTATAGTTTGGAGGCTCTCACACTGTACATCAAAAGCATATTCAATGGGGTCATTCAGAAGGGTTTTCTAGTAGATTAGACGACCAGTGTCATCATTCCCATTTTCAAAAGTGGAGATGTCAACAATCCATCAAATTATTGTACTCTGATGATTAAATTGTTTGGAAAACTTTTTGAAAGTATGATAGAGAACAAAATTAGCAATTGGGTAGAAATGGAAGGGAAGAGAGCAAAAGAGCAAGTGAGTTTTAGGCTGAAAAACTCAACAATTGATCATTGCATCACTCTTAGAGACTTGATTGAGAAGGTATGGGATAAACAAGGGGAAGAAGTTTTCTATTGCTTTGTTGATTTCAAGAAATCATATGATACTATGCTTCGAAGTAAACTTTGGAGCAAAATGGAAGAGTTGAGAATTCTAGAGATGTACAGGACAATGGTTCATAGGCTCTATGATCATGTCCAAGCCAAAATTAGAACAAGGAAAGGACTATCAAAGTGCTCCAGGAGTGACATCAATGTCAAGCAAGGATGTTCGTTATCCCCCACTTTGTTTGGGCTATACATAGATAAATTAGAGAAATGGTTAAACAAATGTGGAGGAGGATTTGCCAACCTAGACAACTATAATAAAGGTGCTCCTTTATGTAGATGACCTTATTTTAATGGCAAAAACAATGCATAGCCTAAGAGAGAACTTGAGAACTCTAGATTCATTCTATCAAGAGGTAGGGATGCACATGAACACCAACAAGACCAAGGTTATGATATTTACCTTGTGGCAATAAAACAAGCGAATTGACTTTGTATTTGAAGGAAGTCCTTTACAAATGGTGGATGAGTATAAGTACCTTGGTCGAGATTTCACTAATAAACTTAGTCGGAAGGCTTATAGGACAAAAAGAATTCAAGGGGGTTGAAAAGCTTTATACATGCTACAAAACATATGTAAGAATGCAGAACTATGTGATTGTAAAACTTGGAGGATCCTATGTGGACTACTTGTCACACTAGTAGTGAAGTTTGGGGTAGCAACATGTCTGACATGAATGGAGACAAATAGAAAGGTTATAAAAGCATAAATAATCACACGTAGCTTCAAAACTAAAGCTTCTATTTCATATGAGATCTTATTTGTTGAGGTAGGGGCTTTCCCATTGGAGGCGTTGACTTTGATCGATTGCTAAGTTATCTAAAAAGAATAGAGAACATGGAGTCTCATCATCGGCCTAAAATAGCAATGGAGGAAAAGAAAAGAGTACATAGATGAAAGAAAATACCTAATGGATGTATAAATGGAACAATAGTGTGTAAGTGTGCCCAAACACCAATGAGGGAATCAAAAAATATGTGAGAGACAAAGTCAAGACAACAACCATGTGGACAAGATAGCTAGGGAGAAAGAGAGAACAATACGTTAGAGAATTCAATCCCATTGACCATGAACAACAAGCATGTGGACAAGGTAGCCAAGGAGAAAGAGAGAACAATATGTTAGAGAATTCAATCCCACTAACCATGAATAACAAGCATGTGGGAAAAGTAGCTAGGGAGAAAGAGAGAACAATACGTTAGAGAATTCAATCCCACTAACCATGAAAAACAAGCATGTGGGCAAGGTAGCTAGGGAGAAAGAGAGAACAATACGTTAGAAAATTCAATCCCACTGGCCATGAGCAACAAGCATATATATGAGTGAAAATAAAATGGAAAGCAAAAATGTTGATGCCCTAACTAAAGACTAGGTCACATCATCTTAGGTGTGAAATTGAAAGGTGAACAATGGGCCCAATAAGGATTTGGTAGGTAGGATATATTATATTTGCACTTTGGGATTAGTGGAAATAGAAGGTGACTATGTCATGAAGTGTTTGACTTACATGGATATTTGAATCAATGTCACTAATATCTTAAAAGTTGATTCCTCTAAACAAGCTGAATCAACTACACTAATATCTTGAAAGTTGATTCCTTGAATACTCTAAAAGAATAGAGAGTAGTTGAAACAATAAACTTTTTAACCAAAATTCATAGAATAGAATAGAATAGCTTTTAACGTCCACGAGGCTAAAAATAGCCTAAGAGACAAATCCAAGATCCAAGATTAAAAAAAGTGGTTACCAATGAACAACATAACTAAAATGCCAACTATAAAAAATGTTTGTTTGCAAAGTAAAATTGTTTCATCCTTTGGTCTCATAAAGAATAGAATAGAATAGAATAACTTTTAACATCCATGAGGCTAAAAATAGCCTATGAGACAGTCAACCTAGTCAAATTTGCTTCTGCGTTTCAGTTCTTCTTTTGTTCAAACATATAATGAGCTCTCAGAGCTTATTGTTGAATGCCCCCCTCTAGGGGAAAAGACCCAATAGGTGGGATAGTTCTAATCGCTGAGATAGTATATGTGCATTTAAGGCCCAATATTTTTTTAAGTTTAGTACTAGTATATGTACATTTAAGGCCCAATATTTTTTAAGTTTAGTAGTAGTATATGTACATTTAAAGCCCAATATTTTTTAAAGTTTAGTTGTGAGTTTAAAGTTGTTAGTGTTATTATAAGTACTAATAATTGAATGAAATATGCCCTTTAGATTTAAAAAGCAACCAATCATGTGATACCACATCAGCGCACTATCAAAGGAGGTCTTAATGCACACCTATTGGTCCACACTTTTTTGGGGGGAACTATTTGACACCTCAACAAAAAGCATGCTGATGTGGCATCATATTTGATGATGTGGCCTTGAAACCTTAGTTATAAGCAGGGGTGTTGCCAAGTAAGCTACTGTAAAAATTTTGGAGTGATTAGAAATTACCACATATGATTTTGAGAGGCATGAAGTTAGGATGCACCACTACTAGGTCCTCTACCCTATAAATAGACCATGTCAAAAAGTCCTTGTGAAGAAGTGTAAGCATCACACTTCAAAAATAAAGTGTTTTTCTGATTAAATTACAGTCTTCATTTTATTTCATGTCAAAGGACCGATAGGTATGCATTTTTGGTTGGTGGGGTCGGTTTGTCTTATCCTCCATAAAGCAGATTCCCTGGTGCAGCTTGACAAAAAGTAAGAATCACAAATGCATGCGTAGTCGGCACGCTGGTTGATTTCCCAGAGGAGGTTAGGAGTTCGAACCTTGCGGGTTAATATTTTGTCCAGGTGTAGTCTGTGCTGGACTTAACATTTTACATTCAAAAGCTCCCGTCACAAAATTCCAGGGTTTCACAAGCAAGATCCATGACATTTCTTACCAAAAAAATCGAATGCAATACCCAAGAAAATATAAAACAGCTTTAATAATTAGTTCCATGGAAACAACAGACTTTTCAGAATACATTACAGAAGAAACACACACACACAGGCACAACATTATTAACAATTACATATCCTTTTACAGCAACTGTAACAGAGCATTCTCTTAAAACCACAAGACAGACATTGCCATTCTACACCATACAACAACAGCAAAAGCATGAAAGTTCTCTAAGAACGGGATTTGAAGGGGATTGCGCGGATAATAAGCTGGTGATAAATAGCAGCGAGAGCAGCGCCAAGAAAGGGTCCCACCCAGAAAATCCAGTGATCATTCCAGGCATGGTCCTTATCATAAATGATGGCAGCACCAAGGCTACGGGCGGGGTTAATTCCCGTACCCGTGATCGGAATCGTGGCCAAGTGCACTAAAAACACCGCGAACCCAATCGGAAGCGGCGCCAGAACGGGTACGTGCGAATCCCTGGCGCTTCGCTTCGCATCCGTCGCAGAGAAAACAGTGTACACCAGCACAAACGTACCCACTATTTCTGCCCCCAAACCATCTCCCTTAGTGTATCCATGCGCCACCAGATTTGCTCCTCCTCCTTCCACATCATACATGCCCTTCTCAAACCCTTTCACAACCGCTGCCCCACAGATTGCCCCCAGGCACTGGCATATCATGTAAAGAAGAGCCCTTGGCAAGGACACTTTCCTGGCCAGGAACAGGCCAAATGTGACTGCAGGATTTATGTGTCCTCCAGATATGCCTGCCGTGCAGTAGACTAGGGCAAAAATCATCCCTCCGAAGGCCCACGCAATGCCCTGAATGCCCACAGATTGGCACATGTTGGGTGCCCTTTTTACTCCCATCACTGTGAGGATTGTGATGTAGAGGAACAGAAATGTGGCGACGAATTCTGCTATTCCGGCTCTCCAGAATGACCATGATTTGAACTCCTCTGGCTCAAAAAGTGGCGCAGCGGCTGCTTCCTTGTAGTCTTTCTCTTGGGTCTTCGCAGATGTGCCCAATTCTTGCCTCTCTGAATACTTGCTTGCTCCCACATTTACATCTTCTTCCCTTCCAGCCATGTTTTCTTCACAGAAAATAAAAAGGGGACTTTTGCTTTTGCCTATGAAGTAAATGACTGTGTATAATTGTGGCTTAATATAGGATTCAAGATGAGTTCTTGGGAAGAAAATGCCAAGCGAAGCATGGTCCATGTGTCCCCCATTACTGACAACGACAGCAAACAATCTGGTCACCATTTGATATGATTTCGTCACTGACAACCAACCATGCCTATCTTCAGAATACCTATAATAAAATATGTCCGTTAGCTGCTTTTGTTTTCTTTTGTTTTCTTTTGTTTTCGTCTACCCAACGACTGCTTTTTTATTTCGATCAAACGGCTCTTTTAATCGTTTCTCTTACTTTTTTATGTGCGTGTCATGACGTTTTATTCTTTGCTTCAAGGTTGAAATTCTTTTTGATGTCTGTGCATTCTTACAGCAATTCTTAAATTATAATGCACTGGAAGGTTGGTGTATGTTTGGCTTCTTTCTTTCCATCACTTCATGTTGTCTTTTGTTTCTTAATCTTTCACTGCAACTTCTTGTTATGCTCAGATGTCTTCATAACTACTGTTCTTCTACAGAATTTTTCTTGAATTCTTGCATGCAATAAAATATGCCATGTGATTGATTCTCTCTTCCAGCCTAGCCTATTCTCATTGTGAGGTGTTTGGATGGGCCTCATGAACGTGGTTGATAATACTCGTTTCCATTACCAGCCTAGCCTATTATCATTGTGAGGTGTTTGGATGGACCTCATCAACGGTTTATAATACTCATTTCCATTAGACCGAGGTGCATTTATATTTTCTAATTGTGATGGACAAAATTGATTAGAGTATTTTTTAATGCAATGAAAAGTTTACAAATAGTATATTTTTGCATGGATTTGACTCACGATCTTATCTTACTTTGATCCCATCATTACTCATCTTTGGAGATTGATCACAGTCTCTAGATTCTACTATTCATCACCCTGGATCAGATTGGCAATTATAAACTTGACCCATATCATACTTTTATCCCATCATTACTCATCTTCGGAGATTGATCCCAATCCCTAGATTCTACTATTCATCACCCTGGATCAGATTCACAATTATAAACTTGACCCCTATCATACCTTGATCCCATCATTACTCATCTTCGAAGATTGATCCCAATCTCTAGATTCTACTATTCATCACCCTGGATCAAATTGACAATTGTAAACTCAACCCATATCATTTTTGTAATGAGAAATTTGAACATCAAACTTTTAAAATTCAAAATTCAAATTTAACTTTATTAACCTTTTCACTAGCCATTATGAGCCAACCTGACACATGTTTGTGTTGATTTGTATGCTATGTTGTATTTAAAAACATTCATTCATTCATTTGAGATCAATCAAGGACTCTAAAGACGTCCTAGGAATCTAGTGATAAAGAAATAATCAAGGAACATTCAAAGCATCATAACAACATTATCAGAGCATTTCATTAGCATGCATCATCATAGATCCATTTCACACTTGCTTGCATTGTCCTCATCATTGTTCCAAAGCCATTGAATCGGTCATTCTAGAGGTCTAACTAAGAAGAACATGGCCCTCACAATACAACAAATTCTCTGAAGTTGTTTCTAAACATTGCTTGTTCCTTACTAGATTTATATAATTGAAGATTAAGACAAATAGTTACCAATAGTTAGATATTTGTTAGCTCACTCCCATAGCTATAGTGTAAAGTACAGAATTTTCACAAACATACATAACTGAAGAAAAACCAAAGTAACAGAAAAGTAAGGTAAGGTGAAGTAATTACAACTACATCCTCATGAACAAGAGATAGAATTAACATTTATTGTCAATGTAAGATTTCTTTCATAAATTTGAAAATACAATCACGATACAGTTCATCTTTCTGAAGTCAATTACAAAGCTTTCCAGAACAATATTTATACAAGTTTCAATAATGGCTTATCGCCTTACAAATCATGTTGAATTACATGAAGAAGTACAATTGTCAATAATATCAAGTAAATCCAAGCAATCAGTCCTTAACCGTCATCGACCAACTGGTCATCTGCTGCGTCGAAGGACAAGAACATGGTTTAGGCGCTTCTCCACCCAACCATGAAGCTTGCACTTCCCCGGTATTCCTCAAACCGAGGAATGTTCGACCCTGCTCGAAGGGCCTAGCAACATGTAAACAAGCACAAGGTAGAATCTGGTGCATGCCTATTAACCTACATGCATCCTAACTAAAATGCAACATCACATTAACAGGATATTATAAACTAGGCAATCAAATCATCTATTTCAATGATACACACGTCTGTTTCAATGTCAAAATTACTTTGGCCAAAGTATTAACCGATTAATGGTGTGTAAGTTTTGAAAAGAAAACCTACTTCCCTGTTTCCCCATATTCGGCACCCGTCCCCGAAGGCAATCTTTTCGAAAAACATAACATGGAAGACAAAACAAAAAGCTATTTCCATTACAAGCATAAATTCACGAGAAACAAGGAAATGAAAACACGTGGTCTGATAATACAATAATCTTGGTTCATTCATGAATTCGTTTTTCATCCTCATTGATTGTAGGGAGAATACATTGTTTTAACTACTAAGTAAACGATGAGGTATAACTCAACATGCTTGCTAGTCACCTAGTTATTTAATTTGTATACATATCTAATTTGTTTTGAAGGGCAATTCTAACTTTTAGTTATTAAAAAGGTGCATATATATATATATATATATATATATATATATATATATATATATATATATATATATATATATATATATATATATATATATATATATATATATATATATATACGACTATAAAAAGAAGGATATTAAAACATCAGTAAGTTAATACGCAGAGTAAATTAAATATGATAAGCTTTGCCATAAAAATTCTTGATTAGACAAATGAGATCCATCATATATACTTATCCATTCAATAAGACAAAAATAAAGAGTTAATACAAATGAGTGCCGACTATAAATACAATTGCGAGACTGAAAAGGATAGACATAGCCACTGAGTTGGTATACAATACTTAGAATATAAAAGTTGTTTAGACTTTACTACATACCGATCTTACACATCTACCCTCCCATTAAGCACAAAACATATACATATTATTTAAAGACAATAAGGTCGATGTTTGTATGCTAGCAGCTTAAAGGAGGCATAATGTAGTAATACACAGGTCATTTTTATAAGGAAGGCCACTAGATGCTACCACGCAGGTCTACGCTTCCACATCTGAATAAGACTAAAACATTTTGAGCAATAGGCAACCCAGTTTAACGTTGCAAGGGCAACTCTCAAAGAACAGATCTAAATAGGAATTTCAAACCGTTCCAAGTGTTACTTAAGACTAGACACAGGTAGGCACGTAGGCCATTCAGGCGTCCTTAAAGGGTTGAAAGTATGCTATGGCGAACCTATTAATGAAGAAACCAAGGTTGATTCGGCGATAAAGACAAACTAATACAATCACTAGCACTAACCATTAAAGAAGGCCGAGTTTTAGAGAACAAAAAGGAAATTTAACATATAAATTAGAATACGAAGGCTGCCCATTATGACTCTACAGTGTTTTTTCACTAGACTGGTTGATGAAACAATTACGTGAGGATCAATATAAAGGAGAAGAAAAGAAAACATTAAAAGACCGATCCAAAAAGAAGAAAGGCTGCTCAACTAACATGCTGATGGGAGTTTTTTGAGGCCATTGAAATTTTATCTCTCTATGTCAAACAAATTAGGATAGGAAAAGTTTGAGTATAATCATTGATCAAATTGGGCCAATCCAGAGTGAAGGGACTACGTTGAATTAGTACAAACAAGTTCGTCTAAGACTCATGCATTTGTTATCTCAAGGGTCGATTACTAGGGAAGACTGCTCAAAAATTCAGATCCAAGATACCGATCCAGACAAGGTTCCATTTGAAGATTTGATGATAAATGATTTAAGCAGAGATCAAGCTGATTATAAGTGCCTATCTTTGGCGGTTCTAGAGTGACATTAAAATCAGTGATTGAAGAATGATTAATATAGTGCAGCTTACCGCCAGTCGTCTAAGTCAATTTTAAAGCACATAGGATTCTATACAAATAATAATATGGGTCTTTTAACAAAATAGAAGTTGATATAAGGATCGACGGCCAACATGAAAGCCTGCGTCTATACAAGCCAAAGTTTGAGTGGAAAAGACTGTATTGAAAGGGGTTTTGAGTCTCAGATTACTAGAATAGTTCAAAATACAAGACTGGAACACAGAAAAATACCAATTTCCAGAGTATTTCTTTCTCCTCTATTCTTTTTGCTGTAACTCCAATGTCTTCTTCCTCCTTTTGCTATCCTTCTCTCCTTACTTTGTCGTCCTTTCCTTTTGACTCAGTGAATCCTATCTTTCAAATAGCTTTTCTCTTATTTTATTAACTCCCAAAAAAAACCTAAATTTTCCCATCGAGCCACTTCTCATGCAAGAATTTTCTTTTATTTTAATATTCTAATTCCCTAATGCATGCGTAGCATGCTTCCTCCCCTCTTCATAAAGTAAATCTATTTTTATATTTATAGAGTTTACTCTAAAATTAAGTATTGTATTTTTAATAAAAAGGCAATGAATTTATTTGTTATAAGATTTATTTATTTTAGAAAGTTTTTACAATATTATATAATTTAACAACTATATTTTACTACAAGCAATATAATTTTCATATTATTTTAATATATATATATAATTACCAAAAGAAATAGGCACATCAAAAATAATGCATTAAGGCATTTATATTTACATAGGTGTTTTAAATTTTTCTTCGAAATAATACTAATACCATCTATTTATATCAATTAAAATAACAAAACTAACTTTAAAAAACAAGCATAGAGGCATGTGGAAAAGTGACAAAATCAAATGAAAGACGATAGATAACAACCACATATGTATGCGTCAAGAAGATTGTTAGACAACTAGTCAATCATGCAAGAATGCAATTCTATGTGTGTGTGTGTGTGTGTGAAAGAACACTAGATAGAACCCATCCGATTGTTGCCAAGCGGCTAGGTCCCCTCTACCTAACACATGTTCTTGCCTTCGACAAAACCTACAATCAATCCCACTCATTTCCCACTGTCAATATGTTAGTTCCAAAAAAGATACAGCCGAAGCGACATAAGGAAATGATCATCATCATCCTACTTGATTAAAGATCAATTATCAGATCAACTAGTGTCCAATAGTTCTATGCATTAACATAATGAAATCACTCACAAAAGTCTGAGACGTGACATCCTTCCCCACTTGGAAGAGACATCGTCTCGATATCTTATTACATCCATCAAAACAATAAAGTATCATACTAATACTACTTAATACATAAAATTTATCATCAACAAAGTATCAAAGTATCTCTAATATACATGAAATAAAAGTATCTATGCTATTTCTCCAAATGCAGGAAAGATCTATCAATCTCTGTAGTATCCTCCCATGTGGCATTGTCCACTGAATATTGGCCCCACTGGACCTTATACTGCACTATGTCTCTATTACGCAACTTAACATTGCGCTTCTCCAAGACTCGAATGGGCTCCACTAGCATCACTCCTGGATCCTGCACCTGTAGAGCACACCAATCAAGAATATGCAATACATCAAGATGATAAGGTTTGAGTAACGATACATAAAAAACATTATGGATCTTGGTGAGAGTCGGCGGTAGAGCAAGTCTATATGTAACTAGATTGATCACTTTAAGAACGTCGAAAGGTCCTACGAATCTGGGAGCGAGTTTGGATGCCTTGCCAAATGAAATCAAACTCTTGTGTGGCTTGACTTTTAGAAACACCTTGTCACCTACCGAGAATTACCTGAAAGTTTTGTTTCTATATGCATAACTTTTCTGTCTATCTAAGGCTTGTTTCAATTTTTCTTTAATTAGCCTCATCTACTCTTCCATTTCTTTTAACAAGTTAGGTCCAAACACTATCCTGTCTTCAATCCTATCCCAACTTATGGGTGTTCGACACTTGCACCCAAAAAGAGCCTCAAACGGTGCCATCCCTAAAGATGCGTGATAAGAATTATTATATGTGAACTCTACCAATGGCAGATATTCCTCCCATTTATATTGCTGGTCCATACAGTACATCCTTAGGAGATCCTCCAGTACCTGGTTGACTCTCTCTGTCTGACCATTTGTTTGAGGATGATAAGCCATGCTAAAGTTCAACTTAGTACCGAATTGTGAATTAAGCATGGTCCAAAACCTAGAGAGGTCATGCGAGTGTCACGATCTAAGATGATCGTCTCTGGCACTCCATGTAATCAAAAGATCTCTTGGACAAAATTTTTTGCTAAAGTCAACGATCCGTTTGAGAGATTTCTAGGAATGAAATGAGCCACTTTTGTCAGTTTGTCCACCGCCACTAAGATGACATCATGACGATTCTTAGACATGGGTAATCCTTGAATAAAGTCCATGCTAATTACCTGCCACTTATATTCTCAAACACTATGTGGATAAAGAAGTCCTGCAGGATGGACATGCTCAGCCTTGACACGTTGACACTCTAAACATCGAGCGACAAACTCAATCACGTCCTTCTTAAGATTAGGCCAAAAGTACAATGGTCTCAATCCTTACATCGTCTTGGTCACTCATGGGTGTCCAGAATATGGCGCACTGTGGACCTCCTTGAGAACTATTTTCCTTAACTCACCTAAATCTGGGATATACATCCTTCCCTGGTATCTTAAAAGCCCATCTAACTCCATCACATACCCATCAAATTGATGATCTGAGGGGTCTGCTTCTAATGCTTTCTTGACTTGGTCATAATGCTCATCCCCTTATAAGTTTTGGATTACCTAGTGTTTCAGATTTGATCGAGTAGTTACCATGGCTGCCAAATGTCATCTCCTACTAAGAGCATCTACGACCCTATTCTCTTTTCCCTTTATATACTCAATTCCAAAGTCATACTCACTAAGGAATTCTAACCACCTTCTTTGTCATGCATTAAGATTAGGTTGGGTGAAGATGTACTTAAGCCCTAAATGATCTGTCTTTAGCTCAAATGGCTTACCCAAGAGGTAGTGCCTCCACATTTGGAGTGTGTGAACAATGGCGACCAACTCGAGATCATGAGGTGCATAGTTTAACTCATGTTGCTTTAGCTTTCTAGATTCATATGCCACCACTTTCCCATTTTGCATCAACACTCCTCCCACACCTTGACCAGAAGCATCTGTTATCACTATGAAATGACCATTTGGATCAGGTATGGTCAGAATAGGTGTTGTTGTGAGTTTCTCCTTTAAGAGTTAGAAAGCTTGCTCACATTTATCTGTCCAATCGAACTTATTACCTTTCTTCTATAACGAGGTTATGGGTGCTGCAATTGTCGAGAATCCTTCTACAAATTTCCTATAATATCCTGCCAACCCCATAAAGCTTCTAACCTCAGTCACAGTTTGTGGTGCAAGCCATTCCATTATTGCTTTAATCTTTTCAGGATCTACTGTTATCCCATCTGCTAAAATTATGTGGCCTAGATAGTGCACTTTACTTTGGTAGAACGTACACTTAGATAATTTGCCAAAAAAATTCTCTCTTAAGCGTTGCAAGACTCTCCTCAAGTGTCTTTCATGCTCCTCTACTGACTTAGAATAAATCAGAATGTCATCTAAGAATACCAACATGAATTCATCTAGACAATCCCTGAACACACTGTTCATCAAATTCATAAAAGTTGTTGGTGCATTAGTTAATCCGAATGGTACTACTGTGAACTCGTAGTGACCATATCATGTTCTGAATGTTGTCTTAGAGATATCCTCATCCTTAATCCGCAGCTAATAGTAGCCAGATCTAAGGTCTATTTTGGAGAATACCTTTGCACCTTTCATTTGGTCAAATAACTCATCTATCCTTGGAAGTGGATATTTGTTCTTTATAGTTGCTTTATTGAGCATCCTGTAAACAATGCACAACTGCAACATTCCATCCTTCTTCTTTACAAAGATGACTGGTGCGCCCCAAGGTGACACACTAGGTCTGATAAACCCTTGTTTCAACAATTCTTCTAATTGTGCCTTAAGCTCATACAGTTTTGTTGTTGCCAAGAGAGCAAGGATTTGGTCCAATTGATTATTTTGTCCATCATTATTCTGTCCTGCATTGTTATTGTTTGCATCATTTATGTTTCCTTCATTATTTCCTGCATTAGCTCCTCCTTCATTAGTGCTAGTGTTGTTCTCTACGTTGGCTTCTTCATTGTTTCCTATATTTAGGTCACCGCCAAATCCTAGGGTTGCTGCCCTACATCCAAAGTTCTAGTATTTATATTGAATTATCTACAAGAAGTTTACAACTTTAGCATAACAGTCCAAAAGGCCTAGTGTAGAACCAAGCGCTCTGATACCAAATGTAAAGTACAAAATTTTCACAAACATACATAACTGAAGAAAAGCCAAAGTAACAAAAAAATAAGGTAAGGTGAAGTAATTACAACTACATCCTCATGAACAAGAGATAGAATTAACATTTATTGTCAATGTAAGATTTCTTTCATAAATTTGAAAATACAATTATGATACAGTTCATCTTTCTGAAGTCAATTACAAAGCTTTCCAAAACAATATTTATACAAGTTTCAATAATGGCTTATCGCCTTACAAATCATTCTGAATTACATGAAGAAGTACAACTATCAACAATATCAAGTAAATACAAGCAATCAGTCCTCGACTGCCATCGACCAACTGGCCATCTGCTGTGTCGAAGGACAAGAACATGGTTCAGGCACTTTTCTGCCCAACCACGAAGCTTGCGCTTCCCCGGTATTCCTCAAACTGAGGAATGCCCAACCCTTCTCGAAGGGCCTAGCAACCTGTAAACAAGTGTAGGGTGGAATCTAGTGCATGCCTATTAACCTACATGCATCCTAGCTAGAATGCAACATCACATTAATAGGATATGGCAAGGAAAAATATAAATGTATAAAGTAGGCAATCAAACCATCTATTTCCATGGTACACAAGTCTGTTTCAACATCAAAATTACTTTGGCCAAAGTATTAACCGATTAATGGTGTGTAAGTTTTGAAAAGAAAACCTACTTCCCTATTTCCCCATATTCGGCACCCATCCCAGAAGGCAATCTTTCCCAAAAATATAACATGGAAGACAAAACAAAAAGCCATTTCCATTACAAGCATAAATTCACGAGAAACAAGGAAATGAAATCATGTGGTCTGATAATACAATAATCTTGGTTCATTCATGAATTCATTTTGCATCCTCATTGATTGTAGGGTGAATACATTGTTTTAACTACCAAGTAAACGATGAGGTATAACTCAACATGCTTGCTAGTCACCTAGGTATTTAATTTTTATACATATCTAATTTGTTTTGAAGGGCAATTCTAACTTTTAGTTATTAAAAAGGTGCATATATATATATATATATATAAAGAAGGATATTAAAACATCAGTAAGTTAATAAGCAGAGTAAATTAAATATGATAAGCTTCGCTATAAAAATTCTTGATTAGACAAATGAGATCCATCATATATACTTATCCATTCAATTAGACAAAAATAGAGAGTTAATACAAGTGAGTGTTGACTATAAATATAAATACAATTGTGAGACCGAAAAGGATAGACATAGCCACTGAGTTGGTATACAATACTTAGAATATAAAAGATGTTTAGACTTTACTACAAACTGATCTTACACATCTACCGTCCCGTTAAGCACAAAACATATACGATTATTTAAAGACAATAAGGTCGATGTTGTTATGCTGGCAACTTTCATTATGCTAGCAGCTTAAAGGAGGCATAATGTAATAATACACATGTCATTTCTATAAGGAAGGCCGCTAGATGCTACCATGCAGGTCTACGCTTCCACATCTGAATAAGAATAAAACATGGCTTTTGAGCAATAGGCAACCCAGTTTAACGTTGCATGGGCAACTCTCAAAGAACAGATCTAAATAAGAATTTCAAACTATTCCAAGTGTTACTTAAGACTAGACACAGGTAGGCACGTAGGTCATTCAGGCGTCCTTAAAGGGCTAAAAGTATGCTATGGCGAACCTATTAACGAAGAAACCAATGTCGATTTGGCGATAAAGACAAACTAATGCAATCACCGGCGCTAACCACCGAAGAAGGCCGAGTTTTAGAGAACAAAAAGGAAATTTAACATATAATTTAGAATACGGAGGCTGCCCAAAATGACTCTACAGTCTTTTTCACCAGACTGGTTGATGAAACAATTACGTGAGGATCAATATAAAGGAGAAGAAAAGAAAACATTAAAAGACCGATCCAAAAAGAAGAAAGGTTGTTCAACTAACATGCTAATGGGAGTTTTTTGAGGCCATTGAAATTTTATCTCTCTATGTCAAACAAATTCTAGGATAGGAAAAGTCTAAGTATAATCATTGATCAAATTGGGCCGATCCAGAGTGAAAGGACTGCATTGAATTAGTACAAACAAGTTTGTCTAAGACTCATGCATTTGTTATCTCAAGGGTCGATTACTAGGGAAGATCGTTTAGAAATTCAGATCCAAGATACCGATCCAGACAAGGTCCCATTTGAAGATTTGATGATAAATGATTTAAACAGAGATCAAGCTGATTATAAGTGCCTATCTTTGATGGTTCTGGAGTAACATTTAAATCAGCGATTGAAGCATGATTGATATAGTGCAACTTACCGTCAGTCATCTAAGTTAGTTTTAAAGCAAAGAGGATTCTATACAAATAACAATATGGGTCTTTTAACAAAACAGAAGCCAATATAAGGATCGATGACCAACATGAAAGCCTACATGATCTATACAAGCCAAAGTCTGAGTGGAAAAGACTGTATTGAAAGGGGTTTTGAGTCTCGGATACTAGAATAGTTCAAAATACAAGACTAGAACACAGAAAAATACTATTTTCGAGAGTATTTCTTTCTCCTCTATTCTTTTTTTCATAGCTCTAATGTCTTCTTCCTCCTTTTTCTATCCGTATCTCCTTACTTTGGCATCCTTTCCTTTTGTGTCCATCAATCTTATCTTTCAAAAAGCTTTTCTCTTGTTTTATTAACTCCCAAAAAAAACCCAAATTTTCCCATCGAGCCACTTTCATGCAAGAATTTTCTTTTATTTTAATATTCTAATTCCCTAATGCATGTGCAGCATGCTTCGTCCCCTCTTTATAAAGTAAATCTATTTTTATATTTATAGAGTTTACTCTAAAATTAAGTATTTTATTTTTAATAAAAAGGCAATGAATTTACTTTTTATAAGATTTATTTATTTTAGAAATTTTTTACAATATCATTTAATTTAACAACTATATTTTACTACAAGCAATATAATTTTCATAATATTTTAATATTTATATAATTATATATATATATATATATATATATATATATATATATATATATATATATATATAATTACCAAAAGAAATAGGCACATAAAAAATAATGCATTAAGGCATTTATATTTACATAGGTGTTTTAAATTTTTCTTTGAAATAATACTAATACCATCTATTTATATCGATCAAAATAACAAATCTGGCTTCGAAAAACAAGCATAGAGGCATGCAGAAAAGTGACAAAATCAAACGAAAGACGATAGATAACAACCACATATGTATGTGTCAAGAAGATCGTTAGACAACTAGTCAATTATGCAAGAATGCAATTCTACGTGTGTGTGTGTGTGTGTGTTTGAAAGAACACCAGATAGAACCCATCCGATTGTTGCCAAGTGGCTAGGTCTCCTCTACCTAACACATGTTCTTGCCTTCGACAAAACCTGCAATCAATCTCACTCATTTCCCAATGTCAATAGGTTAGGTTAAAAAAAGATATAGCCGAAGCGACATAAGGAAATGATAATCATCATCCTACTTGATTAAAGATCAATTATCATCAACTAGTGTCCAATAGTTTTATGCATTAACATAATGAAATCACTCGCAAAAGTCTGAGACTTGACATATAGGTTCAGATTTACATGCCAATTCACTTTTGTAGGCATGGAGATCACATCCATAGAAACAAATGTGTACCAAAGGAAAGCAAAATCAATTTACAAATTCTAAGTCTATCATCATTTAATCAAACCTTGAAATTCTAGCACCTTAGTGAATTGATTCCTGACATCTTCATCGTTGTTTTCCCATCTCTAAAATTCAACGAGTATCAAATATAAATTCATTTTAATTTCCACAATTAGTACAACATTTATTATTTCCAACCCCTGCTCTCATTTATATAGAC
Organism: Cunninghamia lanceolata; assembly: GCA_027924645.1. NCBI lineage: Eukaryota > Viridiplantae > Streptophyta > Pinopsida > Cupressales > Cupressaceae > Cunninghamia > Cunninghamia lanceolata. The sequence goes on from BSBN01000693.1 coordinate 9,750,258, forward strand.
CCTTGATTTTTCATTTAACTGCTTTAGCTATTTAATTATCCTAGATTATTTATGTATGTGGTGATTTTTCCCTTACATTTATTAGTGAACCTAACTTTCTTACATCACCTAGGGTTTTGGCCTTAGGGTATAATCATCCTTCATTAGGGTTTTAACTCCCTTTTATTTGTGCTTCACAATTATACCTTCCTTTAGGGTTTTGTGTCGTATTGTGTGATCGTGTTTTCACATGTGCCCTACCCACCCCTATTTTCCCCTATAGGGTTTCATTTGTTGATTTATTTTCAAATCTTATCGCTTGTTGATTGTCTTGATTTTATATTAGAACTTATATTCTTTGTATATTCTTAAATAGAATTTAGGGTTTCATGAGTTGCTTGCATGCCAAGATCTCATCCAATCATCATATTCCCTTTAGGATAAACCCTTGTTTAAATCCTCAAATTCCCCAATCTATTGATAATGGTGCCTCTAATGATGTTCTCATGAGCACTACTATTGTTACCACTACTATCAAAAATGAGGTTGAAAATTTTAATCATGAACAATATTTGGAATAACAACTATTTTCCCATAAGATTTCTAGTTTAGCTATCAAAGTGGATAGTCTTGAAAGTTTGATTCAAGTTTTTTCATGATTTGTTGCTTACTAAGCCATTTGGAGGGCAAGCACTTCAAGACATTCGTGATAAGGTTACTCCTAGTTTTTTGAATGGTGCATCCTCTTCACATCTTCCCCTCAATGTTATTTATAAATATGGTATGTTTCCTATATCCAATGCTCCTCCTACTATGAAAAGCCTTTCCTTATACCTACTTCCCATCTTGCACTTCATACATACACTCCTCCCTCCTCCCATCCTACTATTATTTCACTTACCTTCCATGTCATCCCTACCAGTGTTATAACTACACATGGTCCTTAGTAGTGGTGCTTCTACCATTTTCACCCCCACTACTATATTTCAAATTTTTAGTAAGCACAGGCAAATTAATCGAAGGGACCCACAATCATAGAAACTACACTACATATCTTATGTAGCTTAGAAGGGGTAAAAGACAAGGGAGTCTTCTTTATTACGACACTTACAAAATTTCATTGTACATAGTCGATGCAAATGTCACTAAAGTTTCTTCAAAATTCATTAGTAAATTCTTGGTCCCCACATTTATGTGTCCTTAGTGGATTGAGGACATGAGATGAAATTTCTGTCATATGACATTGTAGGAAGTTTAATAGTATTTAAAAATAATAATCTGTTATAAAATACTTCCTAGAGTAACAAGTTAATCAAATCTTCCAACATTACACCATGACGCCTTTTATAGTGAATACCTTTTCTTTCATTGGTTATGGTTTTCAATTTATATGAGCATACTTCTTGTATATAATATTGGTGTAGCAGCAGATTGTAGTTTTTGCCTATGATGTCATCCAAAGAATTTTCCACCACCATTGCTCTGTTAGTGGTGCGATTTTCCAGTGCTTTAAAGGCTAAGTCCATTATTTTTGAGTAGGGAATCATTTCGCATTGCTGCAAGGCTCAAACCACTACATCATGGTAATATGACCTACAAGCTCCCTAGTATGCTACTTTGTCATATCCCCCATACTAATAATTTATAATTATAAATATATATTCATTAATATATAATATTTAATAAATAATATTAATTAATCCTATTATATAATGTTTAATATATATAATAAATTTATAAAGATATATATTATGTTAAATAAATAGCAAATATTGTTGGGAATTAAGGTGCCTCGACCTTTGCAAATTCCTAGCATTATTTATTTATTTGAATATTAATTTATTGCCTAATGTTGTAATTACTTGCACATTCAGTTTGGTCACATAGTTGAGGTGGCATGGTGAAATGTCATCTTACTTGGAATGTGACTTGGATGGTCAAGTCAAACCTACATGGATTTGGGTGTCCAATTTGAGGTGGCACTAATATGCCATGTGTCGGCATCTTGTGGTGTGTGGAAGACAATATTCCATATGACAACTGTAAGATGCGTAAGAGCATCCGTCATAGTCTATTTTTAGCTTGGAGCGCTCCATATTGGGAAAGTCAAATCTGCCATGTATGATAGATGTAAGGGATGTATGTGCAACAAGGACAAGTGTCCTTTGATACAGGATAATGGCCATGTAGCCAAGGTGGATGCCTATCCCAAGATGCTCTCAATATTTGCCTTGTAGTCTCTATATATTGCATAGTTTGGAGTTGTAGTTGCATAGTGTTTTTATAGGTACTGTTATGCTGCCAGAATAACTCTAGAATCGACATTTGAATACTCTTGTAAGAACTTGCATTGCAAGTGTATTGTAAACACCCATTGTTTCAGATAATACATTGTGCAGGTTTTAGAGTGTGGGGTTTTTTTACCTGAAAAAGTTTTCCCCACGTAAATCTTGTGTCTTCTTCTCTCTGTCTACATTCTTGTTTTGTGTTTGCTACTGTAATATCTCTGATATATGTTTCATATTGTTGCAATTGTAAAGGTTGTAAAGAATTTGCATACCTCTCCCCTCATTAGATTAGTTTAGGAAGCGATTTCCGTACACCTAGCTTCCTTTCAATTGGTATCAAAGCCTGGCTAGTTTTGGTCCTAGCTATTGGGTAGGGGTTTTTGGTACTGATCTTAGATTGAGTGGGAGTCTGTGCAGAGTATTTTGTAATCTTGTTGCAGGAAGGAGATGGCAGGCATATCTGGAAGAATAGAGGTGGAAAAGTTTAATGGCAGCAATTTTGAGTTGTGGAAACTCAAAATGGAAGACATGCTCGTTGATAGAGACCTATGGGAAGCAATTTTTGGTGTAAAACTAGCGGCAATGTCCCAAGATGATTGGGATCTCAAAGATCGTAAATCCAAGGGTCTTGTGAGACTCTGTCTGGCTGATTATGTCTTGTTACATGTTCATGAAGAGAAAACTGCGAAGGATCTGTGGAAGAAACTTGGTGATGTTTATCAAGCTAAATCCCTGGTAAACAAGTTGTTCCTACGAAAGAAGCTATATTCTTTGAGGATGGAAGATGGAGGAACTATTGCTGATCACATGAATGCTTTTACTATGTTGGTTGCACAATTGACATTCGTTGGTGTGAAGATGGAGGAGGAGGATCGGTGTATGACCCTACTTTGTTATTTACCAGATTCGTGGGATCATCTTGTTATGGCCATCGGGAGTACCACATCCACTTTCAAAATGGATGATGTGGTGTCCTTGATGTTATCTAAAGAGATGCGGAGAAAGTCATCTGAGTCGGCCAAAGAAGCTCTTGCAGTTCGTCAAAGACCCAAGGAGAAAGGGAAAAAGAAAGACAAGAAAGCTGAGAAGGGTAGATCCAAATCTCCTAAAAAGTCCAAGGTACTGTGTTGGAACTGTGGGAAAACTGGGCATTTCTGAAAGGAATGCAAAGAGGATAAAAAAAGAAAAAGAAGAATGTCCTAGATTCAGATTCTGACAAGTCACAAGATGATGGTGATGCCTTCATTGCAATCTTGGCCACCCATGCATCTGATGATGTGTGGCTGATTGATTATGGTGCATCTTTCCACATGACCTCGCATCGAGACTAGTTTACAAATTATGAAGAGTTCAATGGTTGAAGAGTGTACCTGGGTGACGACTCTCATATGAAGATAGTTGGCCGTGGAAGACTCACAATCTGATTCCCTGATGGACGAGTGAAGGGGATCTCTGGGGTTATGCACATCCCAGGATTGGCATGAAACTTGCTTTCTGTAAGTAAATTGAATGATGCAGGTGTGCAAGTTGTCTTCTCGAAAGAAGGATGCAAGATGACTAGAGGAGCTATGGTGCTTGCGAAGGGTACTCAGAGAGGTACTTTGTTTCAGCTGGAGGCATGCATTTCACAATGCAATAATTCTTCTGAATCGAAGAAAAGAGTTGCAATCACTTCATCCTGACCATTGGAACCAGCAACTAAAAGATCTATTGTATCAAATTCTAATGGTAGTGCATTTTGGGTACCTAAGGGTGCTCATGCTTTGGAAGTTAAGCTTCCTGCTGAGAAGACAATGTTATGGCATAATAGACTTGGCCACATTGGTGAGAAGGGTCTTAGAACCCTAAAAAATAAAAACCTCATTGAGGGGTTAGATGATTGTAATCTCGACTTTGACTTTTGTGAACATTGTATATATGGAAAGCAAAACTGTGTTCAATTTTACTCAAGTTCTCATAAGTCTTCTGGTGTATTGGATCTTATTCATTCTGATGTGTTTGGTCCAGTTATGTTCCTTCGATCTATAAATCTGTATATTTTGTATCTTTCATAGATGATTACAGTAGAAGGACATGGATTTATTTTCTTATACGCAAATCTAAATTCTTTAGTCAGATCAAAGAGTTTAAAGCTTTTGCTGAAAATCAGACTAGTAAAAATATTAAGTGTTTGAGAACTGACAATGGTGGTGAGTTTTGTTCCACATAATTTGATAAGTTCTGCAAAGAACATGGGATTGAAAGACATAAGATAACTCCATACACCCCGCAACAAAATGGAGAGAGTATGAACAGGACATTGATGGAGAAGGCTAGGAGAATGCTTAGTGGAGCTGGTCTCGAACAAAAGTTTTAGGCTGAAGCTATTACCACTGCTTCCTACCTGGTAAACAGGTCTCCTACATCAACTCTTGTTGGTAAGACACCCATGGAGGTGTGGTCTAGTAAGAAGCCTTCAATAAGACATCTTCGTGTTTTTGGTTGTGAGGCATATGCTCATGTGCCTAGGGAGAAGAGGTCAAAATTAGAGAACAAGGTTGTTAAGTGTATCTTCATTGGCTATGGTGTTGTTGTGAAAGGATACAAGCTTTGGGATCCTATGGCTAAAAAAGTGTTGTATAGAGAAAGTGTTATTTTCAGAGAGCTAACACCGTCATCCACTGTTCTACAGCCAGAAGAGAAAGAAAAGAAAGAGGATGTGGTTCAGTTTCCTTCTACCCCTGAGAAGACTGAACCAAATGACCCTGTTGGACTTGATGTTGAGGAGAGCTCTGGCAGCTCTGAAAGTTCAGAAGATGAAGTAGAACCTCCACCTTAGCCTTTGAGGAGGTCCACACAAATCAAGAAGCAACCTAAGAGGTTTGGTTATACATTGCTTGATTCTAGTTGTGCTTTTGCTTTACTTACTAATGTTGATGAGCCTAGAACTGTGACAGAGGCTATGGGCATGAAAGATACAGGTTCCTGGAAGGAGGCCATGGAAGATGAGATGGATTCTTTGGAAAAGAATAAAACTTGGGACTTAGTGCCTTTGCCTGATGGTCAGAAACCTGTTGGATGCAAATGGATTTTCAAGAAGAAATTTGGTCTAGATGGCAGTGTAGAAAAGTATAAAGCTAGATTGGTTGCAAAGGGGTACTCACAAGTGGAGGGAATTGATTATGGTGAAATTTTCTCTCCTGTTGCAAAGCTGACATCTATTCGGTTCCTGCTATCTCTTGCAGCTGCTTATGATTTAGAAGTGGAACAAATGGATGTGAAGACAACTTTCCTTCATGGTGACTTGGAGGAAGAGATTTATATGTCACAGCCAAAGCATTACATAGAAAAGGGTAAACAAAATTTGGTTTGCAAGTTAAAGAAGTCTTTGTATGGTTTGAAGCAATCTCCTAGGATGTGGTACATGAAATTTGATGCCTTTGTGTTGTTGATTGGATATCTGAGATCGAAATCAAATCATTGTGTGTATTATAAGTTTGACAATGATTGTATTCTCATTATTGCACTATATGTTGATGATATGTTGCTGATTGGGAATGGTAAGCATATGATTTCTGATTTGAAGTCTCAGTTGTCAACACAATTTGAGATGAAAAACCTAGGGGTAGCCAGGTACATTCTGAGAATGGAGATTAGATGAGACAGAGAAAACAAAAAACTTTGGTTAAGCCAGATTAAGTATGTGAAGACCGTGTTGGATAGATTCAGCATGGTAGATTGTAGACCATTGATTGTTCCTATTTTATTAGGGACAAAGTTATCTGTGAATGATTGTCCAAAGTCTCCTTCTGAGATGGAGGATATGAGCAGAGTATCTTATGCTAGTGTTGTTGGTAGCTTGATGTATGCTATGGTATGTACAAGACCAGACATTGCCCAAGCAGTGGGAGCCTTAGCCAGTTTAAGGCTAATCCTGGATGGGTACATTAGGATGCAATTAAGCGAGTGTTTGGATATTTGTTGGGTACTTCCAAGTATTCCCTATATTATCATGGTCATCCTACAGAACCTTTGCATTCTATATGTATTCGAGGATTTGTGGATTCTGATTGGGCAGGTGACATGGACAGCAGGAGATCCACCAGTGCTTATGTGTTTACTATGTTCGGTGGTGCAATTAGTTGGATGAGTAAGTGACAACCTATGGTTGCTTTGTCCATGACAAAAGCTGAGTATATGGCAGAAACTCATGCTTGTAAGGAATCCATTTGGCTCAAGAGGTTGTGTTTAGATATTGGTGTTGATGCAGGACAAATTACTATTTGTTGTGACAGTCAGAGTGTTATTTGCTTAGCAAAGAATCTGACTTTCCATGCCAGAACAAAGCATATTGATGTACAGTTTCATTTTGTGCGAGACATGGTAGAGGATGGGAAGGTGATATTGGAGAAAGTAGACACTTTGAAAAATGTTGCAGATGCATTGATGAAACTAGTGGGCACACATAAGTTTAGATGGTGTTCGGAGTCTATGGGCCTCTTGGCCCCTAGCAGTTAAATCTTATCATTTATTTTGGCTCTTGCAAGGTGTTCGACAAGTGGGAGAATGTTAGAAATTAATGTGTCTCAACCTTTGCATATTCCTAGCATTATTTGTTTATTTGAATATTAATTTATTGCCTAATGTTGTAAATACTTGCACATTTAGTTTGGTCACATAGTTGAGGTGGCATGGTGACATGTCATCTTACTTGGAATGTGACTTGGATGGTCAAGTCAAACCTACATGGATTTGGGCGTCCCATTTGAGGTGGCACTAATATGCCATGTGTGGGCATCTTGTGGTGTGTGGAAGACAATATTCCATATGACAGAATCTATGACGCGTAAGAGCCAAGTTTGGAGATTCCTATGACAAGTGATGACAAGTGTCGATGAGGATCTTTGCATGAGGGAAAGGCATCTTTGGGCATCCAAGTTGGGATATGATCTGTTGTAAGAGGAATATGCTATATTTAGCATTGTATGATGGATTCTCTTACAACATTAAAGGTTGTTATCTTGGGAAAATCTATGACAACTATAAGATGCGTAAGCGCATCCATCATAGTCTATTTTTAGCCTGGAGCGCTCCATATTGGGAAAGTCAAATCTGCCATGTATGACAGATGTAAGGGATGTACATGCAACAAGGACAAGTGTCCTTTGATGTGGGATAATGGCCATGTGGCCAAGGTGGACGCCTATCCCAAGATGCTCTCAATATTTGCCTTATAATCTCTATATATTGCATAGTTTGGAGTTGTAGTTGTATAGTGTTTTTACAAATATTGTTATACTGTCGGAATAACTCCAGAATCGACATTTGAAGACTCTTGTAAGAACTTGCATTGCAAGTGTATTGTAAACACCCATTGTTTCGGATAATACATTTTGCAGGTTTTAGAGTGTGGGCTTTTTTACCTAAAAAGGTTTTCCCCACGTAAATCTTGTGTCTTCTTCTCTCTGTCTACATTCTTGTTTTGTGTCTGCTGCTATAATGTCTCTGATATATGTTTCATATTGTTGCAATTGTAAATGTTGTAAAGAATTTGCATACCTCTCCCCTCATTAGATTAGTTTAGGAAGCGATTTCCGCACACCTAGCTTCCTTTCAAATATAAATAATATGTCTAAATATTATTATATTTATTATATATTATAAATAATACAAATATAATTACAGGATCGAAATGACCTTGCCTTATACTAAGACCCTAAATATAAGGAAAGCGGCCCAATTTCACTGGAGGCTAACCTCTAATAAAGAGGCGATGATTTACATAATTTATAGTTATGAAGTCAGCGATTCCTAACACCGAACAATTTAAGTCTATGACAGATCCACATCTATAACAATGTCTAAGCTAAGGAGACCCACCACTAATGACAAGAGCGGTCAACACAAATATCTACGATTCTATAAACAATAATAAACACTTTTACAATGATTATGATTTGTAGTGATGCGATTAAGGAAGGGATGCAGTTATCAAGGGTGACATCTCTTGTGAAGGATGACCTCCTTGAGTGGTCACACCTATTACAAGCCTACCTTCATATAAAAAGGAGATCGATGGAGGAGGAGCAACATTCAATAACTTCACTTCATTTTACCATCATCAATACAACCTATTCAGTCTATCATATCATCTTATCTTCAAATACATATCATTCATTCATCTCAGCAGTATTCAACCAGTAAATAACTTTCAAGCATCATTCATACAATTTGTTATCAAGCATTATAACATCCTTATAACAGCAAGGTAAATCTGGAATACGCCGAACCTTCAGCAGATCCACCCCTTATCAGGTATGATCTTCCTTATAGTATGGATTTGTATTGCATCGATTCTAACATACATTATATTAGAGGTATGATACATCACAATACATAAATCATGGTTAACATAGTATGCTTATGAGGATTATATTTGTTCATAGTTAGAAAGTTATGTATTTCATAGTTAATATGGATCGATCTCATATGAGTGTTTATAGATTAAATGAGATGTCATATCTACTTGAATTCAAAATTGAACCATACAATTAGTAATTGATACTAGTCATAAGTGTGGACCCAAAATCTGCCCCATAACAATAACGATCAATTATATAAGAACGAGAATACCATATGACGACATTCTGATTTGAGACATGAATGACTCTATTCATACACTATGATAATAAATGGTATAATAGAATTCCATCTATAGTACAAGGGGATATTGAATACAAGATCATATTTTCGATAGCCCTTATTACTTCATCAAAAAAGGAATGGTGGGTATTGTAGGGAAAGGTGGAGTAATTCCATCCCATGTATAGACCCCAATGGCTAGGACATAGTTTTCCCAAGGCCAAGTCGGAGATGGTTTCAGCGCGCCTAGTCATGTAAAGCCTAATTCCATGATGAAGAATGGGAGGGGAAGATATGGATCTTGAATTATGTTTAATATCTGCCCTAATGTACTCATGGAATATATTATAGAATAGTCATCAATAGTGAATGACAAGAAGGAAATGAATAATCTTTTGACAAAGAATGAAATATTTATATTATCTTTGATCTTATTGGATATTATCATTGAAATTTATTGATCTCTAATGTTTCTAATGTCTCTTTGAGAATCACTTTGATTGCAGATTCAGGTTTAAGTGTTTCCACTAGAAAGGGGACATTACATACTTTCACCAATTTTCCTTTGTAAAACTTCCCTAGCAATTGGGTTTTAGTGTTAATAGAAAATCACTATTATTATTTCTTGAGAATAACTAACATTGTAAATGCATTCCAGGCAGTCTACTATCGATCACTCTACTTTTAGCTCGTCACCAAAAATCTAGGCCTTGCTTTAACTAAATCTTTTTTGTCTAACGGTCTTTCACAAGAAATTGTGTGTATTTATGTAGACCTCATGGCCAATGCCATTTATTTATATTATGTGTATATATCTTACAAGTATCTTTCTGAATTTGACTATTTGCAGGGATCTGATAAACTTTGCTCTTTCTGCTCATCCAACTTATGTTGTTCTTAAAGATACTTTCATGAGAATTTATGGTAAAACTTTGGATGGTTATGTGTCCTTTGAGGGCAATGCGGCTCAGTGGAATAATTTTGGCCTCAATGATCATCTTCAAGGGATACAAAATATTATTAAGCAATTTCAGTATTATTTGGGGAACTGTCAGTTTTTCAAGATCTATAGACAAGATGAGATTATTTGGAATCCTCACTCTTCCGGGAACTTCATTGTGGCTTATGTTTATTCTCTGCTCTTTGTATTGGCTAAGGGTAATATTGATTGGAGGCTGATATGGAATCATAGAATTATTCCTAAAATTAATTATTTTAGGTGAGTGGCTAATCACTATAAAGTTTTGACACTGGATAATCTTAAGAAGAGAGGCTTGCACTTAACTAATAGATGTCAACTTTGTTGTCACTTGCTGAAGAAAATATTAACCGCTTGTTACTTCATTACTCTTTCACAAGAGAAATTTGGGGGATGATATATCAAAAACTTGAAATAGCTTGGGTTATGACTAAAGGATTAGATTCCTTGCTTTTTGCTTGGTTTAAGTTTTCACCCTTTCAGCATCCTGTCTTGAGGGAACTTTGGATTCAAACTCCCCCTCATGGTATATGGAAGGAAAGAAACAACAGAATTTTTCAGGGATTCTCCGGCTATTACTGATCAACTGTTTCATTCTATCTATTGTGCTATCCAGGAAAACATAAATGTGGCAAAAATAAGTAAGTCTAAGGCTCCTCAATTAACTCAAGAGATAAGAATTTGTCAAAATTAGAATATTACTCAGAATTTGAATGATATGGACTACCAAAAAATTTATATAAGGAAGCATACAAGATTGAAACTTCCACCTAATGGTTGGGTAAAGATTAACTTTGACAGGTGCTCTAAAGGAAACCCGAGTTCTTCAACAATGGGAGGTATCATTAGGGATGAGAAAGCTTGTATGATAGAATGCTATGCTAAATCTATAGGTAGGGCAACTAACAATCTGTGTTAGTGCCTGAATTGACTGGTAGTTTTTTGAGCAATTTTCATTCAGGCACTCTCCCTAAGTATCCAAAAAATGCTCCAAGTGTTGGACCTCCTCAGCAGTTTTCAGCTGCATCATCATATTTTCTTGAGGAGGAGGTCATCATCATCATGTTTCCTTTGATGGTGGTCAGCATCATCATGTTCTCCGTCTACCGGTTTCTCGTCGTCATCATCATATTGAAGTATCGGGTGATGTTTGGTTTTTATCCTGATGATGCTGACGAGCTACAGTGCGCCCTGATCTGCTTGCGAGGGTGATTTTTCGAAGTATCCGGTGATCTTGTACTTATCACCTTGCCCAAACATGATGATGATGTTGCCCCGATATTCTGAAGGGGTTATTCTTTGAGTTGTTTCAACCTGACTTGTTCTTTCTTAAGGGTCGTCGTCATCATCATCATATTTCCAGTTATCACCATGTTGCTCGCGGGGGTCATCATATTTTTTGCTTTCATGATATTTCGCCGGGGTGATATTTTCATCATCGGGTGATCTTGGTTATGATCATCCTGATGATGTTGTTGAAGAGTTCTAAGTGTGACCCGATATTCACTGGGGTCATCATATTTTGAACGTCAGGATGATCTTAGTCAATATCATCCTGATGATGTTGTATCACTTCTTGATTCGTTGTTTTGTCATCCTGATGATGCTGACGTCATTCTTACGTCAGGGTGATATCTTTTTCTCTGCCTATCTGCATCATGATATCTCGCCGGGGTGATATTTCTATCATCGGGTGATCTTGGTTATGATCATCCTGATGATGTTGTTGAAGAGTTCTAAGTGTGACCCGATATTCACTGGGGTCATCATATTTTGAACGTCAGGATGATCTTAGTCAATATCATCCTGATGATGTTGTATCACCTTGTTCTTTGTTTCTCATCCTGATGATGCTGACGTCATCCTTATATCAGGGTTATATCTTTCTTTCTGCCTATCTGCATCATGATATTTCCGAAGGAGGGGGTGATATTTTCATATCACTCGAGTGTGTGTTTGTTCCAGCATCATGATGATGCTGATATCAAGGAGATATCCGCCTGCCGGCTTCGTGCGCTATCTAGTGGGGGTGATCTTTTCGAGCATCATCATATTCATCTATCGCCCTGATCTTACAGAGGAGCTACAGTGCAACATGATTTTTGCACATCAGGAGGATATTTCCAAATATCCGGTTGTCTTCCGAATATCATGATGATGTTAATATGATGATGACGTCATCGAGGTCCCGGGGGGGTCATATTTCTAACACTGATCATCTTGAGGAGATCTCCCGACATTTGCAAACATGATGATGATGTCATCCGGATATGAGGAGGTGCGCAGTAGGCAGATATGATGATGACGTCAGCAGGATATGATGATGACGTCATCAGGATGTTCATCGGCCAGACTTTTGGTATAAGCTCAGCAGGAGGATGTTCCTCCGATGGATCCGGTTGTGCCGATGAAGGCGAATATCATGCAGTTTGTATTGCGATATGATGCTGACGTCAGGGTGATTTTTCGGGCAACAGGATATCATGCTGCTGGAGGATGATGATGATGAAGTCTTATACTAGTGTCGTCAGGAGCAAAAGCACCGACATGATATATGCTCATGACCTAGTATATAAAGTGTTAAAGAGGTCATCGCGGGGTGCATGTGGGATAATGTTATCCTGCATATTCGAAATATCATGATGATGAATCTCGGCGGGAAGTGGTTGCGATTAACTATTTGATGATCTTCCCAAGGCCGTGGGTTGGTGCGCCATCAATGGCGATTGTTGCAAAGGTATGGGCGATGGCGTGGACGGATGTAGTACCTGATTGAAGATCTGGATCCCGAGGCAGTGGCGCAGGGCTCGAAAAATCTTCCTGTCTCCTCCCCTACCTGCTGCATTAATGTGTTTGAGCGCCATTTCTATGATACTGTATATCTGGCGGGAGTTTTGGTCAACCTGGTAGTTAATGCTGAATACATCCTCCTGCTATATAATGCAGACGATGTTATTCATTCAAGGTTGTTGAAAGTTGTGGATTTTTGGCTCTGTAATCCAAAACCAGCTGATCTGGTTGCTCTGTACAGTTTAATCTTGTGAGTTTATGTATCTCCTGTTGTAGGACTTGGCATGAATCCACTGGTTTCATGGTTGATCTTATATGAGTAATGCTATCTTAGCATGTGTTGTGTTAATTCTGTCTCCAGTATTGCATGTATTCTTCTTCTGGATCTGGATATTTGCTTATGTTTAGATTCTAGAGCATAGAATTCCTATGTTGAATGTCTGATCTTTTAACCTCTGCTCAAGGGGCAGATTAAACTGTTTTCAGGTTGAACATTGGGAAGGGTATACTGCAGTAGGGATGCCATAAGTAGAGATAGCTCAACACTCTATATTGGGAGATATCTGTAAGGCAGATATCATGTGTATCCCCCTGAAATCCGGTTTTAGCTATTCATGCTGATCATTCACAGGTGTATGTCTACCGACTCCAAGCCCTGGATAGGCACCAATCATGCTGTGTTCTTGTGTTATACACCATGTCCAGCTTTGCATCCAAATTCATACTAAACCATTTCATACTTCCACCTGTTAGTTGTAGGAGTAGGATTAGGAACCCCCTGCATGCTCTCATACCCAACCAGACATCATGTCCAAGAATGTTGCCAGCCTTGTGATCTATCATGCAGATCTTGGTCCATACATGAGAGTATTCTGCCTGTTATTGTCAAGTTAGATCCTTCTATTTTTGAGCTAGTCAAGGTTAAATCTTGAGTTATAGGGATACCCCCCTTGGTGCGGCAGAACCAGAAGTGAAGGGGAGGAGCTCACGCAACCTCCTGTATTCAGTTGGCCTGAATCTGCCTGTGCATTAGAAGTGGCAAACCCTAATGCTGATTCAGAAGAAATGTCAACAATCTGGTTGAGGCCTTTGCCTTATGGTGGGGTCTAAAGAGAATACATTTTTATGACTTTCAGATTGTGGAGGTAGAATGAGACTCTAAGGTCATTTTAGATCTTATTTTGAAAACCTCCAACACCCCGTGGAAATTAAGAGACTATGTGGAAGATATTAGTAATATAAAAGTTCAACATGTTTATAGGGAAGGAAATTCTGTCATGGACAAGATTGCTAATTTAGGCCTTCATTCTCATGAGTAGTGGTATTGCACTAAAATTGAGGACCTCCCTTGCGATGTTCGCACCATTATTACTAATGAGGGAAATATTTGAGTTTTGGCTTTACTTCAAGATGATGACTTGTAGCAGCAGTGTCCTTAGTATGCATTCCAAGGACAAGGACAAGAAGTTAAGAAGAGTTAAGTTTCATGATTATTATTCCTTCACTTGTGTGGAAGGGAGGGGTAATCTGTGTTGTCTTAATGATGATATTTCTGGCAGCAGTACTAAAAATTACTCTAATATCTCGATATTTGGGATCAAGCATTCTACCTTTCTGTATTTCAATTTCTGTAGTCGAGTGATCCTCTGTAGTTTGTTGATAATGGGTGGTCAACTTTTGAGGGTCGAGCCTACCTCTTATGTGGGTCTTAAGAAGAACTCTCAAATTTGGTGTATCTTTGAGGGGGCATTGCTACATATGTGCATCGATGAGGGGTCATGACCAGTCGGTCACAGAGTAGTTTGTCAATAGCTGGAGAAATATAGTGGTCTATGTTAATGAAATTTTTTCATAGTGATTGAGGAACTTATCGCCGAGGCTACAGGTCTGAGTAACACTGGGCAAAAAGTTAACAGGGTTGGCAATGGTCATTATAAAAGCTTTATTGAAAGCTTCTTTGAAGGAAAGGAAACCCTCATGTGGCATCAAAATGGCTACCAGAACATGGAGCTTCCACCTCTTTGGGGTACTATTAGTTACTATATCATGAAGTATTTTACCCTTGAGGGAAGGTATGAGACGATTCACGGTTACCATTTTCCTTTGCTTGATCACTTGAGACATGGTAATTATATTAGTTTCCCTTTCTTTATACTGACCTCTCTTCAAAAGAGTATGAACAAAGGAGCTAATCCTCCTCTTCACCAAGGTCTCATGCTAGTTTTGTATGAATTTAATGTTCTACTTAATCCTCCAATTCCCCAGAATGATTTTGTTGGGAACCCTAACATAGTTAGAAAGGGGAAGGGTAAGGTTGGTAATAAGAAGGTTAATAAAGGGTGTTCTAGCCACAATACTGGTAACTCTCAGGATAATAGAATTTCTAACAGGCAGGATGTGGATAACAAGAAAAAAGCTCATGGGGTTAAAACTAAAAAAAGACCCTCACATTTATAAAGGGAAAGATGTTAAAAACCCTTCTTCTCAAACCTTGAATCTCAAATCTGGAAAATATGTGGTTAGTAGAGACCTTGATTCCCTTGAGAATATTTTATTTCCCTGAGAGATAAAGAGAAGGGTGGGGCTCCTTCCACCAAAGGCTCAGGTAAGAAAATTAGATATGTGAAAATTAAATCAACCTCTGCTAAAGTAAACCTAAATGCTAGGTTTGAAAAAATTGAGCCACAAGAGAATATGGAAAATATTTACTCTCATGTTGCTTCTATAGGCAAAAGGTCAGCTAGGATTGCAAAAGCTACTTTGCAAAAGACTAAAAACAACACAAAAAATAAAAAGAAGGGGGAGATATATATTAAGGAGATTGCCTCAAACACTATCTCAGATGACATTCCTGTGATGGCTAATGACCAAGGGGAGGATTTAGATTTAGACCCTATAGAGGATATTCAGGTTGAGAGGGGAGCTAAAGAAGAGGAAAATGATAATAATGATCAGCAACTGTAGCATGAAGAGGAGTAGAGGGAAGATGTTAACTTGACTTTTCAATTTGATCAAGGGGATGGAGGGGTAACTCCTATGGTGAAAATAACTATGAGGATGTAGGGAATGACATTGGTACCTTTGAAAATGAGTTGAATAAGTTTGAGATGAATGAAAAAGTTGACAAAGATAATCAAATTAATGAGCTGGCAAATAGATTGGAAGAGATAGAAAAAGTCTTTCATAGGAGAATGGACCGCACCACTTGTCAGGACAGATGGACCATTATGTTTGACATGCTACAGATGTACCAATAGAGAATGGTGAAATTGGAACAAGGTCTTAAGGAATTGGCTCAGTTCTCTAATGAAATTATGAGGAGAACATCTTCTGATGTCAGAGACATTTAGGCCCAGCTGAAGAAACGTAAAGCTTAGCAAGTTAAAGAGAAGGATACCAGTAAAAGATAGAAGATAGAGCATTAGAAGGGCTCCTCTTCTTGGGAGAAAATGATGGCTCAGATGCGCAAGGATTGGACTAGCACTACTATCTAATATGTTTGTCTATGTTTGGGTTTTTTTTTTGTTCTGTGTTTTTTACTGTAGTTTTCTTATTGTTTCCTTGTTGGTTCCCTAGCCTAATTAGGGTTATTATCAAGGTTTTATGTTGGTATTTTCCTTTATATGATGAACTGTTGGTTATGTTATGTCTTACTTGACTCCCTAGCCTAAATAGGGTTATTATCAGGGTTTTTATTATAATGGTGGACTTTTGAACTTCTTTTGTATGGGACTGGGTCTCCTAGCTAAACTTAATCAAAAACAATTTCAAATTTCGTGGTCATGACAATGTCAAATAATGTAGGGCACGATTTTAAGAGCTAGAAAAATTTGTTGAGTAGAGATGGAATATTTTTTGTTGATTCAATGGATTTAGAAGAATTTCATCTCTTTTGTTGGGCACTTGAGATATCTTTTACTGTTGGAATGGCTAATAAATGGAAGGCGGCCTATCCTTTGAATTTAAGCAGGACACCTAGAGTCTCTATTTTGCAAATTGCTTGTCAAATTTAGAATCATGATGAGGAGCACATTTCAAAATATGATGATTAGAATAAAGAGGGTAGAAGAGCACTTTGAGGGGTTCCATGAGGATGTTGATGTCTCACGAGATATGCAAAATTTTATGCCAAAAATTAGAGAGGCCAAATGGAGAAGAAAGTTGTTTAGAGAAGTGGGTTGGAGAATTGGGCAATGGTGAAGAGCACAAAGCTTTGTCCTTGTTTCAATGAAGATACTCAAGTTGGGTTTCAAATTTAAACAAGATTTGATGTATTTGTTTGGGACTTTCTCCTCAAAGGAGGCCTATCTTTTTTCCATGGTAATTACTTTTATTTTTATTTTATTTTATGTTTATTTTTCTATTTGAACCAATGCTCAATTGGGTTGGGTAAACCATCTTTTTGGGAAAGCATTGTTGGGTGTTATTGTTTGCAGAGTAGGGGAGAGTAGGGGTAATTCCTCTTGTAATTTAGTATGAAATTGAGCTTGGACTCAAATTTTTAGTAAGCATGGTCAATTTAATCCAAGGAAGCCACAACCGTAGAAACTACACTGAATATCTTATGTAGCTTAGAAGGGGTAAAAGACAAGCGAGTCTTCTTTATTACAACACTTACAGAATTTCATTGTACAGAGTCGGTGCAAATGTCACTAAAGTTTCTTCAAAATTCATTAGTAACTTCTTGGTCCCCACATTTCTTTATCCTTAGTGGATTGAGAACATGAGATGAAATTTCTATCATATGACATTGTAGGAAGTTTAATAATATTTAAAAAATAATAATCTATTATAAAATGCTTCCTGGAGTAACGAGTTAATCGAATCTTCCAAATCAAATCTTTTAGAGATCAAATCTTCTAGCTATAAAATATCAAATCTTCCAACATTACACCATGAAACTTTTTATAGTGAATACCTTTATTTTCATTGGTTATGGTTTTGTATGAGCATACTTCTTGTATATTTTGTTGGTGTAGTAGCAGATTGTAGTTTTTGCCTATGACGTCATCCAAAGAATTTTCCACCACCACCGTTGCTCTGTTAGTGGTGCAACTTTCTAGTGCTTTAAAGGCCAAGTTCATTATTTTTGGGTAGGGAATCATTTCGTGCTACCACAAGGCTCAAACCACTACCTCATGATAATATGACCTACAAGCTCCCTAGTATGCTACTTTCACCAGTTTGCCTTTGAAAAAATTCCCTAGCAATTAGGTTTTAGTGGTAATACAAAATCAATATTATTATTGCTTGAGAATAACCGACATTGTAAATGCATTCCAGGTAGTCTACTACTAATCACTCTACCTTTAGCTCGTCAAGAAACATCTAGGTCTTGCTTTAGCTGAGGTCACAAGAAATCATGTGTATATATGTAGACCTCATGGCCAACACCATTTGTATTTATTATGTGTATATATCTTACAAGTAGCTTTCTGAATTTGAGTATTTGCAGCTCCTGGATTTGATAAACTTTACCAAGAAGTGGCATGGAGGATTTGATATTTAGGCAACATTTAATATTTGGTATTTGTTAAACTTTTACAAGGAGTGGGCCTTTGATTACCTATCCTATAACTGTAAAAATAATTGGTCAAGGAGTGGCGTGGACTCATTCCATGTTGTTTCGAACAAATCCCAACACTTTCATACTTCAATTTTTTAATATTTTTTAATGTTGAAGAAGTTCAATAGGAAAAAGTAAATTTTAGAAATATTTTTAAGTGTGAATGAGGTGTGCAATTGTATTTTAAGACACACAAATAATTTTAGAGTGCCTTTTATATTCATATTTTTTTAAGGAAATTTATTATAATTAATCTAGATTTCAATTTTTAGAGGGTGGCAATTTAGTTTTTTGTATTAATCCTTATACCGTATAAAGTATTACTAAAATATATTAAAAATATATATAAATGCTAATATTTTATTCATTTTTTTAAAGTAAACATTACATAAATTTAATACAAATGTTAATACTTTATCTAAATTCAATTGCTAATAGTTTTAAATATATTTTCATAATTTAATTTTGATAATTTTTTTTTTTTAAATATGTTTTCATAGTTTAATTTTGATAATTTTATTTTGGTTTATAAGTGCAAACTATCTTTTTATATAAACTTCAAATTTATTTAGTAAAGCAGATTTATTAATTAGACAATCTTATAGATTTATTTTTTATATGAAAAATAATAATTGAAAGTTTATATTATTCAATTTAGGTATGCAAATGTCAATCCAATCTATTTCAAATAACCTTTCAATTTTAGGTTTGCATTCTACTCTTCATAATATATGACTCACAATATATCCATTCTCAACTAGATCATTGAAACCCTTTTTATGTGTAAATGGATACTTGCCAATCACAAACCAAAATAGAAAGAGATTTGTCCTTCTCATCCAAATTATATTTTCTTTACTAAATATTTACATTAGTTAAGATAAAATAACTTGTCATTGTCCACAAAAAGAATTACAAAGAAGTAGTGCATGCTACAATTGTCGACAAGAACCTCTGTATCACATAAAAGAATTAAAGGTTAATGTTATTGGAATTCAAACAAAATTAAAGATATTGCAAAAGAATCCTTCAAATGAGTACACACTAATATACATATTGCAAAAGATTCATCCATTAGTTTTTAAATCATATAAGATATTTCACCTTTATTTCTTATCAACAGGACAAATATTTTTTTATTCCAATACTATTAATTTAAAATGTTATTTTATGTATATAAAAATAATAAATCTTCTATAACATCTCTCCATTTTTTATTTCTAACCTATTACTTCAAAATAAAAATTAATTACAATCCCCATAAGGTGCAAGTGCTAGTTTCCATTTGTGTCAACACTATTATCTAAATTGATTTGTCTGTATTTATATGCCTTTATTTAATTAAACCTAAATAAATATACTAGGGTGTGATTATTCCTTTACATCATCACATGCGCATTATCTTAGCACTTCCAAGTTCCAATAATGCATGATACAACGAAAGCACATGTTTATATTCAAGTGATGCCTCCCGGGGATAATCCATTTGGTATGTTGATAACAATCATTACGCATGAAATTCTTAATAAAATGTTCTGTGGTTGCAGTCTGCACCGCCAACCGACTAAAACAATATTTGCACACCGCCTGCATAATTTTTAAAAGTAGGTAAGCATGTGGAGAATAAACATGTGTTAAAGCACAACACTATACATGGTAAGGACAGTGACCAGCATTTTACAGATAGGTGATACAAACAGTAAAAAAATAAAATCAGTGTGAACCCCACCATGGAACAATGATTATAGTAATGGCAAAAAGAAAATGTTACTGTTCAAAGAGACCATTGAAGAAAATGAATAATGAGTTTCATCAACATTTAGGACTGAAATAACTTTCTTGAAAAGTTGTGGAGGATTAAATGGGATGACCAATAAAAAATAGCTAGAGAAGATGAAAAAATTAATAATGAGTTTCAGCAACATAAAGAATTGAAAGAACTTCTTAAAAAGTTGTGGAGAATAAAATGGAATAGAAGATAAAAATTTAGCAGTTATACCCTGAAATAAAATATCATAATTTGACATGCTGTGAAAAATACCTCCTACTTATCAAATAAAAAGTAGTTAGGGAAGAGGAGAAAATGAATAATGAATTTTAGTAACATCAAGAACTGAAAGAACTTCCTAGAAAGTTGTGGGGGATTAAATGGGATGGAGAATAAACAGTAGCTAGGGAAGAGGAGGAAATGAATAATAAATTTCAACAACATCAACAACTGAAAGAACTTCCTAAAAAATTGTGGAGAATTAAATGAGAGGAAAAAAAAACAGCTAAGAGGCGGGGCCCATACTGGTGCACCCTAATTTTCGGAGTTGTAGACTTCCACATGAGACAAAGACAATTTGTTTTTTTGGCACAACTAGTGTGCAGTGAAACGGACAGTTTAAAAATTTTCTTTTCAAGAGCGTTGAGTCTAACTTACAACATACATACAGTCATGTAGAATTAGGTAGATTTACATATCAGAGAGCAAAACCTACTTAAATCCACAGAAGAAGAATATCAACGTGACGTTAAAGAATATACATACTGTCCCATCAACTGTGAAACAGATAAATAGTACAGTCACCGTGTGGTCGAGTTAAAAGAAAGTTATCTTCACAACAAAGCAAGAAATGAATAGGTAAGCAAGAACAGGTGGATACCTAGATTTTTTTTTAAAGATATATTTCAATTCTCAAGACTTGGTTCTGATCAAATGGTGAACAGATTGGTTCTGTCGTCATCAACAGTGGGGACACGTGGACCATGCTTTGCTCGGCATATCTCACCAAGAACTCATCCTGAATCCTATATTAAGCCATGAAGATATACAGGCATTTACTACTACATCGGCAATACTCTCTTTTCCCATAAGAAAAATGGCTGGGAGAGAAGAAGATGTAAGTGCGGGAGCAAACAAGTACTCAGAGAGGCAGGAGCTGGGCAGGACGCAAGAGAAAGACTAATAATAATAAATAAAACTTGGAGCCTAATGTTTCAAATTTAATTTTCCCCTTTGATTTTTCCACCTTTTACTTTGTAGTTGCGGGAAACCACCAATTTTGCACTATTGTACGGGCACAACTGAAGGCTCTTCATTCCTCTGTGGTGCTGCGAAATGAGGCCCTGGGGCCTCTTCTCCAGTTTCTCAATGATTGCATCCAACTCTAAAGAACACAAAGAATACATTGCAGCAGTTTTTCAGACCAATTTTTTTCCAATCCATTCATTTCTGGGTCGTTTTTCTTGATGCAGGGGCGTTTTTTGTCACTGGACGGATTTGGAGCATGGAGCAACAAATTTGGGCCACCCAGAACCTTCAAAAATTCGACGGAAGACTAAAAACGTGAACAACAATTCACTCTGCAACACTACTTGCCTGAATCTACCCAAAATCCATAGAGACACCTCCATGGCAAAGGAAACACTACATTCTTCACTGCAAAAGAGATTGCAGACTGAAAATTGCACAGACCATTGCACAGGGTAGCCAAAATGCCTATGACATTTCATTATTCCCTTTTGCCTTCCATTTTATAATGTATAAACATTATAAAAATGTTTATATTAAGACATTCCTCACCTCATTTTTGCGAATTAAAAATTGTGAATATTTTTCTTTTAAAAAAATGCATTTGGCAACTTAGAAAAAATGATCACGGGTCAATTTCTCCTCCCGGGCATACGACATTTGTTCATTGTGGACACACTAGACATCTGGAGGCCATGAAAATTTGCATAGGACCCTCATTAATTATTTAGAGAAAACTCATTTCCTCAAAACTCGCACCGCCGAATGATTTCTAGGACCTCCTTTGTAAATTGGTCTGTCGGATGCCTTCGCCACAACTGAAATGCATTAAAATAATGTGTCATATGATCTCCTATTTTGATGAAACTAGAACTGGAGATATTTTGGACCAAAACGAGAAATTGGTCACCCTCATAATTTTGAGATTTGAAACTTTTTGGAACACCAAATCTAGCCCAGTCGCAGTTAGAAAAGAATTAAATAGCCTATCAAAACTCATTCTGGAAGCGTAAAATTGAACAAACATGTTACCACATGTGCCAAAAATTTTCCTACCAAACAAATTTGCAAGATGACCTGTGAGTTGCAAGATTTTAATCGACGAAGGCGGACTCCAAGGTAGATTGAGCAGCATGCTGACCTGACCTCTGTTGACACATCGAAAGGAGATAGGCACTTCAAATTTGCAAAATTTGAGGGTGCCAACAATAGGTAAGGGAACTGTCATTCATATTTCATTTAAATTATAACCCTTATAGATCTTTGTTACCAAGGTTTTATCATATACTTGTGCAATTCGTGTGAGTTGGTATTTAAGTCTTACACTGTTATTTTCCTCTTGACGCTATGGGTTCAATTTAAATCAACACAGTTGTGGGTAATTCCTTATTGGTTGGTTCTGACTTGATAAAAAGAACATAAGTCCTTTCATTTTCCAATACCCTTTGCTAGATTAGGAATTGGGATCATATCTGTTATTTTAGTGATTGCAAATTAAAATCAAGGGAATGAATACAATGAATCACTAGAGTTACACAGTGTTATAAATGTGCACACAACATGTGTTGATGAGTTCTTTATTTTCATTTTTTTGTCGATTTTTGAGGGAAGACATCCCAACCCTCCAATCCTCCTATGTTATCAAGGGCCCTCAATGCTTTCCTCCCTATGATTCAAATCTAAGACTCCAATGAACAAGAAAGAATGAATTTCTCTTTCTCTTTCTAATTTCAGTGGGGCTTTAGGATTTAAAATTATTCCCACGTAATGTGGAAACAAATAATATGGGATTACTAGAATTTTATGTTTTGAAAAGTTGAAGTTCTTAATTTTTTTCCTCAAAATTTTAGTTACATGTGTGTGAGTTAGAAATTTCTCTCATCAATTTAAATTTTGTATCCATATGATTTTATTAAAAGGCATTCTAATTGTTTATCTACTATTTTTTCTAAATTACAAGGGTCGATTCCTACATATTGAATTGAAGTTTTAAATTATTTTTGTCTGAATCATATGCCCATTAGTCTATATTAAATAAACATGATTAGAACACTTATTAAGAATAGTTGTAGATGTATTCGTTAATTTATTTTATTAGAGAGTTTAATATTAGCATATGTGTGAAAATTGCAATAGAATCAGAGTTTAATATTAGCAACAAGATAAAATATTTGCAAATACAAATAAAATCAATACATGGCAGGGTTTCAATCTTTAAAAGAAAGAGCTAAACAACTAATCTAAATTGAATATTACTCTACTTTCAAAACACAACAATTTCAAATTTTACGGTCAAGACAATGTCAAACAATGCAAGGCATGATTTAAAGAGCTTCTAGAAAAATCTGTTGAGTAGAGATGGAATATTTTTCATTGATTCAATGGATTTAGAAGAATTTCATCTCTTTTGTTGGGCATTGGAATGATCTTTTACTGTTGGAATGGACAATAAATGGAAGGTGGCATGTCCTTTGAATTTAAGTAGGACACCCAAAGTCTCTATTTTGCAATTGCTTGCAAAATTTAGGATCATGATGAGGAGCACATTTCAAAATATGATGATTAGAATAAAGAGGGTAGAAGAGCACTTTGAGGGGTTTCATGAGGCTGTTGATGTCTCACGAGATATGTAAAATTATGTGCCAAAAATTGGAGAGGCCAAAAGGAGAAGAAAGTTGTTTGGAGAAGTGGGTTGGAGAAGTGGGCAATAGTGAAGAACACTTGAAGATTTGTCCTTGTTTCAGTGGACATACTCAAGTTGGGTTTCAAGTTTAAACAATATTTGATGTACATTTGGTTGGTACTTTCTCCTCAAAGGAGGTCTATACTTTTTTCCATGGTAATTAATTTTTTTATTTATTTTCTTTTATGTATGTTTTTGCTTTTTGAACCAATGCTCAATTGGGTTGGGTAAACCATCTTGTTGGGCCCAAGCACTGTTGGGTGTTTATTGTTTACAAAGTAGGGGTAATTCCTCCTGTAATTTAGTATGAAATTGAGCTTGGACTCAAATTTTTAGTAAGCACGGGCGAATTAATCCAAGGAACCCATATTCATAGAAACTACATTACATATCTTATCTAGCTTAGAAGGGATAAAAGACCAGGGAGTCTTCTTTATTACGACACTTACAGAATTTTGTTGTATAGAGTTGGTGCAAATGTCACTAAAGTTTCTTCAAAATTCATTGGTAACTTCTTGGTCCCAACATTTCTTTGTCCTTAGTGGATTGAGGAAATGAGATGAAATTTTTGTCATATGACATTGTAGGAAGTTTAATAATATTTCAAAAAAGTAATCTGTTATAAAATGCCTCCTGGAGTAATGAGTTAATCAAATCTTCCAAATCAAATCTTTTAGAAATCAAATCTTCTAGTTGTAAAAATATCAAATCTTCCAACATTACACCATGACACCCTTTATAGTGAATACCTTTTTTTCATTGGTTATGGTTTTCAATTTGTTTGAGCATACTTCTTGTATATTTCGCTAGTGTATTAATAGATTGTAGTTTTTGCCTATGACGCCGTCCAAAGAATTCTCCACCACCATCATTGCTCTATTAGTGGTGCAACTTTCTAGTGCTTTAAAGGCCAAGTCCATTATTTTTAGGTAGGGAATCATTCCACACTGCCATAAGGCTCCAACCATTACCTCATGGTAATATAACCTGCACGCTCCCTGGTATGCTACTTTCACCAATTTGCTTTTGTAAAAATTCCCTAACAGTTAAGTTTTAGTGGTAATAGAAAATCACTATTATTATTGCTTCAGAATAACTGACATTGTAAATGCATTCTAGGTAGTCTACTACTGATCGTGCTCTACCTTTAGCTCATCACCAAACATCCAAGCCTTGCTTTAGCTGAAGCTTTTTTGTCTAACGATCAGTCACAAGAAGTTGTGTGTATATATGTAGACCTCATGGCCAACACCATTTATATCTTACAAGTATATTTTTGAATTTGAGTATTTACAGAGATCTGATAAACTTTGCCAAGGAGTGGCATGGAGGATTTGATATTTAGGCAACATTTAATATTTTATTATTTGGTATTTGATAAAATTTTACAAGGAATGTGTCATGCCCGCATCTCCCATGTGAACACAACACACAAATACACGTGTCATGCCCACATTTGCCATGTGGTCATGACACGAACTACGAAAAAAATTTATCTCTACCCTAAGAACCACCTCGCACGCGCTTGCGTGCTCAGTGGCATTACGCCTGAGGCGTAAGCATGTCAGCGTAATCGTGATGCATGGGGCCATCTAAGGGGTTTGCGACATGAAGCGTGCTGCTCTTAGGGTTAGACTATTCAGATCTGAACCCTAGTTTCCTAGGTGAGGTGAAACCTACATTCATCCCTAGCTTGATCCGACGAAGGTGTAAAATCATGGTGACAAGTTGGCACACGACTAAAGTTTTGGGAGGTGGAAAGAAAAGTCACAATGCATGAAATAAACCCTACAAGCCTAACCAAGTCTTGGCAGCATATCGCATTAACGACGTGGAGCAGGTTATTACCCTTTCGCTTGACCTGGTTTCGTAGTTCTCCCTGATTTGGTTAGTCTCAGCGTTAAAATGACTCTCTCTTCCTTCCCTAGGACGCTACCCATCCTTCAGTTCTAACTTGGTTAGCCTCTTGTAACATACGCAAGACGACTCCAGGGTTTACCCAAGGATAGATAATTTCGTTAAGAACAAACTCCTGCTTGGTATATATTTTGAGTAACGATTAAATTCCGATTCGCATTCTTTTTACTTTATGTTTTAGATTATATATAAAAAAAGGGTATAAATATTCACCCCTAACAAACTAGTTGTTGATTTATATTAATGGCGAGGGATTAAATTCCCTACTTAATTTTACTCTATATTGCTTCCTTTCTCCATAAATATAACGAAAATAGTATATATCACTATCTAATTAATAAAGATGAAAAGATCAATTCTGTGTATTTAATATTTAAGCGAAGTTATCACTTTAAAAGCAAACAACATTATATATATACTTGTATATATATATAATATTGTTTGTATATTTACAAATATATTTCATATATATAAATGTAGGATGATGATCCATTTATTAGCCACTATAATTTATTTATGTCTATGTAATTAATTATAAATATATCATTGTTTGTATATATATATATATATATATATATATATATTTATCATTGTTTGCATATATTAATTTATATATCTATTAATTCCTTGTTTGAGTATTATGCATTTATATAGAGGAAATAAATCTCTCTCCTATAATAAATTATACTCCCAAATAAATTTAGAGGAACCCCTAAAGCAGTTTAAGGAGAAATGATTCCAAATCTCCCATGTAACCTAATTTCTCCCTTAACCTCACCAATCTCCCTCCTGCCCTAATTTCCTAATCTGATTGTAATCTTGAGTGATGCCCTACTTTGGATAACACCAAGGTCAAATAAGGAACCTTAATCCTATATACTATTATTTCCTCTTCTCCTTTCTTCACAAACCCTAAACTCTTATGGCCTTTCTTTTTTTTTGTTTTGCTCCTTTTTTTTTGTTGTTGCAGGCCTGGGGTTGGAGGCAGCCATTGAAGGCTCACAGAGGTGAGCACTTGGGAGATTACTCTTTTTTTTTTTTATGAATATTTTTATCCAACAAGAATATTGTTTTGAATGGCAAGCATAAGCATTTTGGACTTTGCATGTTGCAGGGTTGAGGGAGGGAAGGTCGACAGTGGCCGAGAATACTATCGGACGGTGGTCGAAGGTGCAGTGTGCGGCGTAAAGGGGAAGGGAGATGCTCAGCGGTGGTTGAGGGCGGAGGTGGAGGGCGAAGTGCAGAGGGCACTTGCTGGAAGTCGGGGGCGAACAGCGGCATGGTCTGGATGGAGGTTAGTGGGAGGTCTTCCCACGGCGTGAGGAGGTAGACAGCGTGGGTGCTGCGGTAGGGAGAAAGGGAGGGGGGTGTGGGGTGGAGGTGGAGCCTCCCATCCCACAACCCAAGCATCTGGTTCGGTGGGACTGTGGGCTCAGCAACCCACAGTCCCATCTGTATTTTTTTTTTCTTTTTAAAAAAAAAACTTAGACCCTTAGCGGATCCGTGGGCCCAAAAAAAAATCTTGTTCACAGTTTTTTTTGTTGTTCTTTTTTTTTTTTCTCTACAGCAGTTTACAAAATAACACTCAGGGTTTGTGTATATATATATATACACATACTTATTTGTATATATACTCAGTTCATAGCTGTCAGTTGATAGGATTTCAAACTGTAAAATTGCATCTTTGAACTAAAGCTTATATATATATATTTATATATTTATATATTTATATTTTCATATACACATATATATATATAAGTGTTTATATAACATTTATATATACAAAGAAAGAAAAAAAAACAATATCCATCTCCATAATTTTATTTCTAGATTCTGTTATTCAACAATAAAAAACAAGCATATCAGTCTTATTAACTAGTATTAGAATGATAAAATAAAACTATTGTATATGTGTGTATATCTTTCTCACTACATTTTTTTTTTTTAAAAGTAAAATAAGCATTTATTTCCTTTTCACAACCATATTTTCAAAATAAAATAAGTATTTATTTATTTTTATTTTTTTTCACAAACATATTTTTCAAATTAAAAAAAATATAACACAGATGTATTATCCATGCAGGGTTAATTTTCCAATGAAATACAGCTAATCTGTCTAGAATGTAGAGGAATTTTCAAATGCTCTTTTTTTAAATACAGGGGCATTTAATTCAAAGGATAAGGAGATATTGATTCTGGTTGTTTCAAAAACAAGATTACATGCATATATTTTCCTTAACTTCTAATCTGCAACTTCAGCATCTCACAATCGCAAGATCAATATTGCTATGGGCCTTATGGGCCTTGAGAGGAATTACATGTTACAGGTCAATTTAAAAGAACAACATCTATCCTCAAACTTTGCAACTAGGCAAATTGACAGAACCAAGTAAAATAAAATAGAAGTTTATATTACACAAATTCACAGCCAGCTCTATGGCATGTTGCATAATAAACCTGCACTAAATACCATATATTAAGGTCATTGGGTCCATGGCTCCAACAGTCTACACTAATCCAAACAGTTTCATTTCTTTACTCGACAACCTGCAAGCTATACTACAACAAGACAACAGAAAACAGCCAACAGGAAAGGAAAAGCCCTCCTCCCTACCGTAGACCCGCAAGTGGGTCACCCCCGAGCTAGGGAGGTAGGGGATTTCACATAGGTGTATCAATCCACAACAAGAACTCAATCACATTACACAAAATTAGAACACCCCCATAGGTTAAACACATAACTATGCTCATGAAAATGAGTTTGGTGAGGGTAGGGAATAGACCTCTCAACTTAAAGGGGCTCCCAATGATAAAGAAGAACTCTACACATGGCCTCAAGCCAAAATCCCTGAACAACACATTCCACAAAAATCTCACACAAATTTGCTTGGCACTCTTGCCTTTTAGATAACTCCTCCTCAAATAATAATAGGCCCTCAAGGCATAAACACATAAACACAGATTGTGGGAGAGCCCCCGAGGATTGTTCCTCTCCCCTACCCATACTAGTTGAGGATTTCCTCCATTGGAGGTGCTCTCACCATGACAACCCAACCCAACATCAAATGCAAAAGAAACATCTCAATGCAAACAAATTTACAATCAAAATTCAAAAATGGAAACATCATATAGCAAAACAAACAACAAGATAAGAGCCTACCTTCAAGGTCTTGACAATAGATGTAGAAGTTGGTGAAGAGCTCCAAGCCTTCCCAAGCCTTCCAACCTTTTCAGATTTTCTTTCCAACCTGCTCTAACTCCTCCAAACTAGTAAGGAAATCTAAATTTTCAAGAAGTCTTTAAAAAAAATGCAAGGAAAAGATTAGAATGGAAGAACCCCCATTCCTCTACAAGAGGGGCTATTATAGGCCCTCTATTTGGCCTTGAGAGAATGAGGTGGTGACATTTGTCACCATCTCTTCCCTCCACCAAAGCCACTTGGAATAGAGAGAAGGTAAGACGATGACAAGTGTCCTCTCCCTTCACCTCCATCTCCACCTCATCCACTTGTGCTTCCACACAAGTGGGAGGGGGACAAATGGTGAGTTGGATTCCCACTCACCCTTCCACAAGACAATGGCCTTGAGTGGTGCTCCCACTCACTTGGGAGCTTGGGAGGACTCTTGGAGACCTCCCAAGTCTTCCTTGGGAATGTTTCCCAAAACTTAGGGATGGGAGAGGTGCTCTTCCCAACGCAAGGCCCATCCCTCATCTTCCCTTTTCCCATTTTCGTCACTTTGACTCAACCATGGGTTAGGGTGACCTAAGGTGAGTCAAAACTAGGGTTAGGTGGTCCAAGTTGACCCTAGACTCATGGTTGACCACCTAGGGTAACTTTTGGGACCCTAGGGGTCATGAAAGGGGTCAAAAATCCACATATAAATGGCCCAAATAAAATAATAAAAATACCAGTTGACATAAATCAATTAAAATTTTACAACACATAATATTAATCAAAATAAGAAAGAGGGGGTACTAAGGCTTAAATAAAATAATTAAAATTTAAACCAAGCACAATAAATCATCATGCAAATTCACACGTGATCCTTATCCCCCTTGGGAACGGATCGGCTTAACCGGGAATAACATGGTGTGAACTACCTCCAATCTCTCGTGGCTAGAGAACGTAAACTTGCACATCTCGATCAAGTGTCAGTTCTGTCATGAAAGTGGTAGCCGAAGCAACTGGAAATTAAATTCATGCAGACAATACAACAATATCCATCAATACTTAATTCCAAATTAACTCCATTTTCATCACATGTCAATTAATTCCAATCACATAATCAACTAGCATCTCATAACAAAATAACATCTAATATAAATCCATATATCGAACCAAAGCATATCCTCAATATGACTGAATCAAATCACATATATCAAATCAGTGAGATAAAACATCAAGTTTGCAATATGAAACCTAGTCACTACTGAATAGCACAATGATCAAAATATAGGAGGTAAAATAGTCGGCCTCACAGAATGGGCCTTTGATTACGTATTCTGTAAATGTGAAAATAATTGGTAAGGAGTTGCGTGTACTCATTCCATGTTGTTTCAAACAATTCCTAACACTTTCATACTTCAATTTTTTAATAGTTTTTTAATGATGAAGGAGTTCAATAGATGAAGGTAAATTTAAGAAATATTTTTAAGTGTGAATGAGGTGTGCAATTGTATTTGAAGAGACACAAATAATTTTAGAGTGTCTTTTATATTCATATTTTTTTAAGGAAATTTATTATAATTAATCTAGAT
Source organism: Cunninghamia lanceolata (assembly GCA_027924645.1). Taxonomy (NCBI): domain Eukaryota; kingdom Viridiplantae; phylum Streptophyta; class Pinopsida; order Cupressales; family Cupressaceae; genus Cunninghamia; species Cunninghamia lanceolata. The sequence goes on from BSBN01000693.1 coordinate 9,780,855, forward strand.
TTCAATTTTTAGAGGGTGGCAATTTAGTTTTTTGTATTAATCTTGATACAGTACAAAAGTATTACTAAAATTCAATATATTAAAAATATATATAAATGCTAATATTTTATTCACTTTTTAAAGTAAACATTACATAAATTTAACACAAATGTTAATACTTTATCTAAATTCAATTGTTAATAGTTTTAAATATATTTTCATAATTTAATTTTGATAAGTTTATTAATTTTTTTAAATATGTTTTCATAGTTTAAATTTGATAATTTTATTATGGTTTATAAGTGTAAACTATCTTTTTATATAAACTTCAAATTTATTTATTAAAGTAGATTTATTTGCACAATCTTATAGATTTATTTTTTATACAATTGAAAGTCTATATTATTCAATTTAGGTACGCAAATATCAATCTAGTCTATTTCTTTCAATTTTAGGTTTGCATTCTACTCTTCATAATATATGACTCACAATATATCCATTCTCAACTAGATCATTGAAACCCTTTTTATGTATAGATGGATACTTGCCAATCACAAACCAAAATAGAAAGAGATCTGTCCTTCTCATCGAAATTATATTTTCTTTACTTTATTTACATTAGTTAGGATAAAATAACTTGTCATTGTGCACAAAAAGAATTACAAAGAAGTAGTCCATGTTAGAATTGTTCACAAGAACCTCAACATCACATAAAAGAATTAAATGTTAATGTTACTCGAATTCAAACAAAATTAAAGATATTACAAAAGAATCCTTCAAAGGAATACACACTAAAATACATATTGTAAAAGATTCATCCATTCCTAGTCTATATTCCTTACATAGCAACATTTTAAATGATATAAGATATTTCACCTTTATTTCTTATCAACAAGGCAAATATTTTTTGATTCCAATACTATTAATTTAAAATGTTATTTTATGTATATAAAAATAATAAATATTCTATGGCATCCAGGGTCTAAATTTGATGGTCGTAAAATACAATCAAATTTTTAAAAAGATTGTATCATAGGAAAGGAGAAATTTTAGAGATACTCTCAAAATTTATATAGAATTGTGATGATATATATATTTGTCATATATTTAATTTTAAACTTATATTAAAATATGACATAGTATTTTAAGGGTCCCTTTGAATAGATAACTGTGAAAAAAAAATTGCTTGACATGAAAGATCAACGTCAAATTTAAACCCTATAGCATCTCTCCATTTTTTATTTCTAACATATTATTTCAAAATATAATTTACAATCCCCATAAGATGGGCTAATTTCCCTTTATGTCAACACTATTATCTAAATTGATTTGTACGTATTTATATGCCTTTATTTAATTAAACCTAAATAAATATATTAGGGTGTGATTATTCCTTTACACCATCACATGGGCATTATCTTAGCACTTCCAATAATGCAGGATACAACGAAAACACATGTTTATATTCAAGGGATGCCTCCCGGGGATAATCCATTTGGTATGTTGATAACAACAATCATTAAGCATGAAATTCTTAATAAAATGTTCTGTGGTTGCAGTCTGCACCGCCAACTGACTATAAAAATATTTGCACACCGCCTGCATGGTTTTTAAAAGTGGGAAAGCATGTGGAGAATAAACATGTGTTTAAGCACAACAAGGACAGTGATGAGCATTCACAGACAGGTGATACAAACAGTAAAAGAATTAAATCAGTGTGAACCCCACCATGCAACAGTGATTAGAATAATGGCAAAAAGGAAATGTTACTGTTCAACAGAGATAATGGAAGAAAATGAATAATGAGTTTCAGGACTGAAAGAAGTTTCTTTAGGGTTGTGGAGGATTAAATGGGATGGCCAATAAAAAGTAATTAGGGGAGAGGAGAAAATGAATAATGAGTTTCAATAACATTCAAGACTGAAAGAACTTTTTAGAAAGTTGTGGAGGATTAAATGGGATGGAGAATAAAAGTAGTTAGGTGAGAGGAGAAATGAATAATGAGTTTCAGCAACATCAAGGACTGAAAGAACTTCCTAGAAAGTTGTGAAGAATTAAATGGGATGGAAAATAAAAAGTAGGTAAGAGAGAGGGGCGCCCCATACTGTTACGCCCTAATCTTCGAAGTTTATGCAGGCTTCCAGCGAGATAAAGACAAAATTTTGACACAACAAGCGTGTAGTGAAGTGGACAGTTTAAAAGTTTTCTTTTCAGTGGTGTTGAGTCTAACTTACTCTAGAATTAGGTAGATTTGGCATGTTCCTTGTTAGAATTAAGTAGATTTGGACTGAAAGAACTTCCTAGAAAGTTGTTAAGAGTTAAATGGGACGAAAAATAAAAAAATAGCTAGGAGAGGGCCCATACCCATACACCCCAATTTTCGAAGTTTAAGACAAAGACAAGAAAATTTTGACACAACAAACTTGCAGTGAAGTGGACAATTTAGAAGTTTTCTTTCCAATAGTGTTGAGTCTAACTTACTCTAGAATTAAGTAGATTTACATATCAGATAGCAAAACCTACTTAAATCCACAGAAGAAGATTATTAACGTGACGTTAAAGAATATACATACTGTCCCATCAACTGTAAAACAGATAAGAAGTACAGTCGCCGTGTGATCGAGTTAAAAAGAAAGTTATCTTCACAACAAAGCAAGAAATGAATAGGTAAGCAAGAACAAGTGGATACCTAGATATTTTGTTTTAAAAAATATATATATTTCTATTCTCAAGACTTGGTTCTGATCAAATGGCGATTAGTTCTGTCGTCATCAAGAGTGGGGACACGTGGACCATGCTTTGCTTGGCATATCTCACCAAGAACTCATCCTGAATCCTATATTAAGCCATGAAGATACACAGACATTTACTACAACATCGCCAAGGCTCTCTTTTCTGAAAAGAAAAAATGTCTGGAAGAGAAGAGGATGTAAATGTGGGGGTAAACAAATACTCAGAGAGGCAAGAACTGGGCACATCTGCGCAAACGCAAGAGAAAGACTACAAGGAACCAGCACCTGCGCCACTGTTCGAACCAGAGGAACTCAGATCATGGTCATTCTGGAGGGCAGGAATAGCAGAATTCGTCGCCACATTTCTGTTCCTCTACATCACAATTCTCACAGTGATGGGAGTAAAAAGGGCTCCCAACATGTGCCAATCTGTGGGCATTCAGGGCATTGCGTGGGCCTTCGGAGGGATGATTTTTGCCCTAGTCTACTGCACGGCAGGCATATCTGGAGGACACATAAACCCTGCAGTAACATTTGGCCTGTTCCTCGCCAGAAAAGTGTCCTTGCCAAGGGCACTTCTTTACATGATATGCCAGTGCGTGGGGGCAATCTGTGGGGCAGCGGTTGTGAAAGGGTTTGAGAAGGGCATGTATGATGTGGAAGGAGGAGGGGCAAATCTGGTGGCGCATGGATACACTAAGGGAGATGGACTTGGGGCAGAAATAGTGGGTACGTTTGTGCTGGTTTACACTGTTTTCTCTGCCACGGATGCGAAGCGAAGCGCCAGGGATTCGCACGTACCCGTTCTGGCGCCGCTTCCGATTGGGTTCGCGGTGTTTTTAGTGCACTTGGCCACGATTCCGATCACGGGTACGGGAATCAACCCCGCCCGTAGCCTGGGTGCTGCCATCATTTATGATAAGGATCATGCCTGGGATGATCACTGGATTTTCTGGGTGGGACCCTTTCTCGGCGCTGCTCTCGCTGCAATTTATCACCAGCTTATTATCCGCGCAATCCCCTTTAAATCCCATTCTTAGAGAACTTTTAAGCCTGCGCTGTTGTTGTATGGTATAGCATGGCAATGTCTGTCTTGTGGTTTTAAGAGAATGCTCAGTTACAGTTGCTGTAAAAGGATATGTAATTGTTATTAATGTTGTCTCTGTGTTGTTTCTCCTTAATGTATTCTCAGAAGTCTGTTATTTCCATGTACCTAATTATTATTAAAGCTGTTTTATTTTTTCTTCGTCATTGCATTCGATTTTGTAAGAGATGTCATGGATTTTGCTTGTGAAACCCTAGAAATTTGTGACGGAAACTTTCGAATGTAAAACTGTTTTAAGTCCGGCACAGACTACACGCGGACAAAATATTGACCTGCAAGGTTCGAACTCCCAACCTCTTCTGCAAAATCAACCATCGTAGCGACTACGCATGCATTTGTGAATCTTACTTTTTGTCAAAGATCTTCCCCTATTTAAGTGCTACGGAATCTGCTTTATGGAGGATAAGACAAACCGACCCCACCGGCCAAATGCATCGGTCTTTTGAAATGAAGTAGAATGAAAGCTTTTGATGACTAGAGACTAAGCTAGTTTATGGACCAAAGGATAAAACAATTTTGCTTTGCAAGCGAACGTTTTTTATATAGTTGGCATTTTAGTTATGTTTAATTGGTAATTACTTTTCTTAATCTTTAAGATATTTCTCATTTTTTTTTTTTTTTTGGCTTGGAATCTTAGTTAAAAAGTTCATTGTTTGAACTAATCTCTACTCTTTAAAGTATTTAAGGAATCAACTTTCAAGATAATCAGTGTAGTTGATTGGGATTTTCACGTCGAACACTTCATAACGTAGTCTCTTTAAAGTATTTAAGGAATCAACTTTCAGGATAATTAGTGTAGTTGATTGGGATATCCACGTCGAACACTTCATAACGTAGTCTCATTCTATTTCAACTAGTCCCAAAGGGCAAAAAATAACATATCCTAACTACTAAATCTTCATTGAGCATTGTTCACCTTTCAATTTCATACCAAAGACGATGTGACTTAGTCTTAAGTTGGACTATCAGCATTTTGGCTTTTCATTTAATGTTTGGTCTTAAGTTGGGCTATCAACATTTTGGCTTTTCATTTAATGTTTGCTCATATATATGCTTGTTGCCCCTGGTCAGTGGGATTGAATTCTCTAACATGTTCTTCTCTCTTTCTCTCGAGTTGCCTTGTCCACATGGTTGTCTTGACTTTTTCTCTCATGTCTTTTGATTCCCTCATTGATGTTTGGGCACACTTACACGCTAATGTTCCATTTAACCATCCACTTGGTATTTTGTTTCATCTATGTGCTCTTTCTTTTGCTTAACTTTTTCTGCATTGTTATTTTGGGCCAATGATGAGACTCCATGTTTTGAAGTTGCTTGTGATTAGATGCTTTTGTAACCTCTCTATTTGTTTTCATTCATTTCAGACATGTTGCTACCCTAAACTTCACCACTAATGTGACAAGGAGTCCTCATATGGTACTCCTAGTTTTCCAATCCCATAGTTCTGCATTCTTGCATATGTTTTGTAGCATGTATAAAGCTTTTCAACCCCCTTGAATTCTTTTTGTCTTATAGGCCTTCCAACTAAGTTTATTAGTAAAATCTAGGCCAAAGGTACTTATATATTCATTCACCATTTGTAAAGGACTTCCTTCAAATACAATGTCAATTTGCCTCTTTTATTTCCACAAGGTAAAGATCATGAGCTTGGTCTTCTTGGTGCTCACTGACATCCCTACCTCTTGACAAAACAATTCTAGAGTTCTCAAGTGCTCTCTTAGGCTATGCATTGTTTTTGCTATTAAAATAAGGTCGTCTACATAAAGAAGCAACTTTATTACATAGTTGGCTAGGTTTACAACTCCCCCTCCATAATTGTTTATCCCATACCTTTTCAATCAAGTGTCTAAGAGCGATGCAATGATCAATTGTGGAGTGTTTCAACCTAAAACTCACTTTCCATTTCACTCTCTTTCCTTCCTTTTCTACCCAATTGCTAATTTTGTGATCTATCATACTTCCAAAGAGTTTTCCAAACAACAACTTAATCATAATAGTACAATAATTTGATGGGTTGTTAACATCTCCACTTTCAAAAAGGGGAATGATGACATTGGTCACCCAATCTGCTAGAAAACCCTTATGAATGATCTGATTGAATATGCTTTCGATGTACAGTGTAAGAGCTTCCAAACTCCACTTTAAGTATTTTGCCTATAAACCATCTATGTCACATGTTTTACCCACTAACAACTTTTTAATCCCTTCCTTAATATCCCTTGTGGAGAAGAGTTTAGCCATTATGCTAATTACTGGGGGTAATCTTTTTCTTCTTCTCGCTTATGTGGTAATTTTGCATATCTAGCCATTAGGAATCTATTTAATGTTGTTCACTATAGGTTTACTATTATTCTACGATTCCCTCCAAAATCCTTTAGGATTATGTTTCTTGAGAGAGATCAACTCTTTCTTCATTTGCATGTACTCTTTTTTAGATCTCACTAACTTTTCGTAAAACTTTTTACTTTACTTCTCCCTTCCCAAGTTCTTCGTCATTCTCTTTGCTTCCTTGCAATCTTTGCCATACCATGAGTTTGCTAGAAAACTTTTTTTGTCACCTCTCTTAGGTGTAGATCTTTTGCAAGGCAAATCAAATAATAAAATAAAGCTCAATGTTGGTAGATAAGACCCGTTTGAGGAAATAGCCTTCAAAACATCTCTTGAAATGAAATTTTCAAACTCATCCACCCCAATTGTGAATGTTTCTTTATGTCTTTAAAAAGAATCAATGTCTATTGCCTCTAAAGTTCTTCGTTATGTTCCTCATCACCTTTCTTGGGTAGGAGTGGGTTGAAATGTTGCTCTCTTAACTCAAAAAGTCTTTCTTCTTGTGCATCCATTTGAACTTGGATTGCATTCAAGGTGTTAACAATCCCTTGGATCTCATCATGTAGAGGTGGCGATAGAGGTAAAGTAGGAAGGGGAGGTGGAGGAGCATTTCTCCTACATAGGTCTTCCTTGTCTTGGGTTAATTTTTCTTGAAGGATTCCCTCATGCCTAAGTTCGTACCATAACTTCCCTGTAAGCATGATAATTATGTTCTAGCTCCTAACAATTTTCCTTAGAGGCCCATACTTTTTGAGGAAATCATGCTCTGAAACCAATGTCATGTGTGACCAAAATAGGGCAAAAACATTCTTTTAAAACTAGTGTGTAAGGTACAACATGGTAAAAAATGTGTCATCTTAAAGGCAAAGTATAAACTTAACCTATTAAACATTCAACATTTACACTTAATATAATTATACCACTCACTAATTAAGTGAACATGTATAACCAATTGCTTTGTGACAAGTGGGATTAAGTTCCATAACCCTTAATTATACACTTTTTTAATGTGCACACAGCAATTGAGTCTTGAATGTATAATATTGAAGGACCAATGTAACATCCACGTTCTAAAAACATAGTAAGAACCAGAAATTTACCATAAAATAATTTAACAAGGTAAATATGAGATAGAGAATTTTTTTTTCTTTTTATTTAATATATAATCAAGTAACAACAATTACAAGATTTCTCATTACAAAATACAATAGACCATATTGTCTTTCTCAAGTACAATGTTTACAGAACTAAATCAATTACAAATATTTGTTTTAAAGAATGCTTTACATAGTCTCAATAAACACAAGTATCAGAGATATACTGCATCCAGAAATCTAACATCTTTATCGCAAGCCTCGGCATGTCTTCTGCGAGAGAGAGAGAGAGAGTATCTTTCCAGTGATTTACCTCCAACCACAGACCAGCGGTCTCCCACACATCTTCCACATAGGAAGTGGCCCTACCCCTCACGAGAAGTATAGACCAAGGTGACCAGTCGTAATTTGCCTTTCCTAGTACATAGTGTTGTATCCTACACAACTCTATCAATCATACAACCCTATCAATCATACAACCCTAGATACCCTCTAGCTAAGTATGATTCCCGATAGGATGTGCAATTCAGATACAGTGAACCGACAATGCATGCAGAGACATGTGCATTACTATGGCCATAGTTTTCAATATAAATTGACGTTCGCAATGAACGTTGTCGTAATGTTCACCCACTCCAACTCGACTTGGATACTATCATATTCCTACAGTTCGACTTGGTCAACTATGTTTAACTTGTGAAGTCATGATGATTTCAACAATTTAGTCTTCCCGACCCAATACATGTTTTCTTTTACTGTCTACAATCCTTAGACCTATTCAACTTTCTTTCCTTATGAGGACTCTCATTGCATCATTGCAATACCTGAGGTCCATGACTTATTGTCTCATAATAAAAATATATAGATTAATTACGACTAAGATGATAACCTTACCCAGGTTAAGCAATATAGTCTAGGAATCTAATTCCCTTCTTGTAAGTAAGAATAATTACACATAGTCAGGGCACATGACCCTTCAATCATGATCTAAATAATGATCTCAATGTCTTAATATAACAATTACCATATCTAGGTTAAGTCAAAGTTTAACTAAAGAGTTTTATCCAACTCCAATCTAGTCTTTCTAACTTAGGCGAATTCACAAGACACTGTCGTTGCTCTATTAATCATTATGGATTGACTATCCATTCTTAGGTATCTCTCTTTCCATCTTTGCAACATTTGAGATTCACCCCTTGTCGACAAGTAATAGCTTAGAGAAGTTGTGATAAAAAGGTATATTGAATTTAATGTTTGACTAATCATTTAATGGTACCTCTTGCATGCTTGCAAAATCTAAGGCTTACGACTTGTATTTTAAGTCGACTTGTAGCCCAACAAATGGTTTTTCCCTTCCTAGGGTTAAACATTGTCGATTAGAAACAAATCTCTTTTCAATAAGATAGACATGATCATTACTAAATTAGGGCTCTTGATCACCTAGTGTCTACCCACACAAAATAACTAAAATGGGTTATATCCATAAAGGTGGTATAAAATAATCTTTAATCCTTCTAGTTTAAACTTAGGGTTTTATTTAGCCTGTCCCTTCACAATGGGGTGGCCAATTCTCTAACGCTAGAGATAACCACGTCTTAAGTAAACAATTATCCTCATCTTCTTTTGACTTGATTCGATTTAATTCTGATATGGAGAGAGAGACCTTTTATTTGCTATCCTCATGAGTTCATGCTAAAGTTCTTTTCTCTTTTAACATAATGAACAAAATAGAGTCAATATAAATCAAGGGCTATTATCCTAGTTTCAATGTAGGGAACTCACTCAATTTGAACATCCCTAAAGAAGAGTATCCTCTTAAGAATATTAATAACTATTTTATAACCCTTGTCTAGTAGATTGTTTAACAATAAACTAATCTTTAAGTTATTGTTCAAGTTTATCAAAGGGCTAATCTTTCTCAAGAAGCCTATTTATACCAATCATAGGTTCGACATAACATATATAGTTTAACTAGTTAACCAACTAGGTTGACGGACTCCGTCTGAATAAACTCCATTATCATAAAGTATCATCACTAGCTATTTGTGAGATTAGTTTCTAGATTAATTATACTATCTAGGGTTTTAATAATAAATCTCCTAAGGTTCGAGAGAGCTCATTATTAAACCAATAATGAATAATCGACCTTTCTTCCATTTACAGGTCATTATAATAAATCTTATTTCATGAAAGATTACATCTTGCTACGCTCAGACCACAGATTATACCATGCATTGGTTACTATACAAGTCCAGTTTCATCCACGATAACTCGTTATTGCAGATCATAACCAAATGACGGTATTGTGGGCACGTAGAAGCTTACTTAAACAGGAAAATAAAGATTTCTTTAAACCATGCGCCATCCTTGTCACATAGCAAAGTTAAAGATTCACGGCTCTAAATGCATAGGGGTTAATAATATCTCTAAAATGAGATTTTGTAATCCTATGGAATCTTACAAATCTTTTCTTGTCCATGCAAGATGTAGCAAGTTAACAAGGAAGCACAAGAACATGGCATAAACAACAATAACTTATTTTAGGGAAAAGAGTTCTTCAGAGCCTGCGTCATAATGGGCACAGCCAAATGTTTTATCATCAAACAGATACATTTTATAGAACACAGAAGGGGTGCTAAAGTTAACTTTTGATTATTAAGACAAACCAAGCATCTCCGATAGTCTTTTCTACATGTTCTTACAGAAAACACCATTTTTTATAACACCGAAGGAATGGTAGAAAGGTAAGTTTTCACCTGTTACGGTTTCGGTGAATGCAAACAGTGGTTCTCCTTTCTTACTACGAAGCTCATGCAGCCACTCCCTGATTTGATCTTTTTGCTCTGCGTATGTATTTCTTTCTATGGAGCTCACACCCTAACACCTCGTTCCCCCTTCCTGTCGTCTCTCCCTGGAGCTTGCCACGACTGATCCAACTTCTTGTTGTTCGCAGTATTCCTAATGTTGCTCCTTGCTCGGACTCCTCTATGGATTCTCCCCTCGAATCCCCCCAACACTAAAACCAAGAACCCCCTTTAATCATGCCCACAACCAACAGAAAAACCAACTCCCACTCTCTACTTTAAACCTCCTCATGGCGAAGGGAATCTCGCCCATCATGCTGCCGACCATGCCCATTAGAATGGCGACTTTTATGGCATGTGAAAACAGTTCCTCACCTTCAGCGAGCTCTCTCTCCGTAATGGAGCTTTTCTTAAGTGATGTGGCGGTTGGGTAAGGTAACAACCTGCCCACTTACCCATGAAATAAGGACTATGCAACCATATGATTCGCCACTACACAGAAAAGAGGTGCTTGAATGCTTACAAGGCGGCAGTTTTAAATAGATTAACGTCCCTCTTATTCTAAACCATTTTTTTAAGAGAATAAACAATTGCCACCATAGCAAATTAGTTTGGTCGATAATTATTGATGGTCTAAAACTTAGAAACAAAAAGAGTCGTTCAAAAGAAAAGACATCATAAAAAGAACTATTATGTGTCCCTCTACAACTCCGAATCGATGCCGACGACCAACTAGAATAAGGAAATACCTCACGTTTACCAAAATGTGATTTGGCATATTCCCCCAAATAACGACCAAAACAGGTTATAACACGCCTTGGCTTCTAATTCGACATCTGTCGATTTCCAAAAAGGAATGAGTTCACAACATATGTCCAAAGCGTTTTTACGACAATCACAACGGATTGGGCGTAACGCAAAACAAGATTTTAGATTTCGTTTAGTTATCACATAGCTATGAAAAACCTCTACCCGAAGTTGTTAAAAACTCCTCTATTTGTCCCATCTTGTTCACTAAGGATTTCAGATGATGTGAATGGGTCAAGTTTACCTCCCCATCAGAATCCATCAACAATACTCGCGTCATCTAACTTGATGAAAATGTCTTGACGTTTAAGAAGTGAAAATAAAACCTCAAGTGACTCAAGAAGAATAACACAACCGTTCTACGTCAATGACATTGTTTACTTCGCAAACGACTATGTCGACTCACCATCGACTTGACTAGATGATAATCAAGATATCGACTACCTATCGATTAGATTTCAAAAGAAAACTAGCAAGAAAAGACTTACCTCTTATGACTCATTGGTTCACATTATCGTTTAACACTAAACTCGTTTGGCAAATAGACCACTCGTATTCCAAGGTCTATATCTCTCTTCTCGAAAGATACTCTCTCTCTCTCTTCTCTGAGAGTCGATAACTTGTAATCCTGTTTCACTTGTCATCAAACAATAAGTAATCAGTGCATCATTATTCAATAAATTCAACTAGTAAATCAAATCTCATAATACAATTATTAAATCGACAATAACATAATCATTTCCATGATTTCATAAATGATATTCAATATAATTCCATGTCATATCCTGTCATAAATCTATAACATCACAACAAATTTACTTATGCCCAAGTAAAAAGTAAAAGTATAGCAAGTCAGAAATTAGGGATGTAACAACCAATCTGTTAAGAGTGTACATTTAGTTTAATCTAATACATTCTAAAAACCCTAACATAGATGATTAATAATTACAAATAAATTATTTTGATTTAATTCTAAGATAAAATTCATTTAGCATGGAATTATGAGTGTGCATTCATTAATTTATTGTTAATTTATTTATTTTTTTAATCTACATTGTTACTATAACTATTAAGGTTGTATTTGATTTAATAACATTCCAAAAATAATTTACCAAATTGAACATATTTGAATAACAAAATAATGCCAGATGAGTGTTAAATTAAATAACAATTTAATAAAAATGTGCTTCATAACTAAATAGTACAACATAAAAGGTCTTATCATTTATTTGTTCCTAATAGAAATAATATAGTTTTGAATGCATAGTTATGAACTTTTGATAATAATAACCAAACACTTCCTGTTAATTTACAATTATAGCTTGATAGAAATAAAATAATAATCAAACAACTTTACAAATTTTATTTGAACCTTCTACTATATTCACATTTCAAGTCTTGAGTTTAATTTCAAATTACAAATAAATTACAAACGTAGTTTAAAACCAATTCAAATGATACACATGTATTTGTTCAATATTTAGTTGCAGAAATTGCCAACAATAGTAAATAGTCGAATCACAATATTTTTCATTAACGAATCCCTACCACAGGTCCTTGACCTAGCCCAAACCCCTCTCTCAAGAACATAGTAAGGTACAAGTAATTGCAAGCATTTCCCAATAATTACAACTAGCACTTGCACTCATATGAGGTCAAAGAATACACTAATAGGAACAACTGACGAGTTTAGAAAATTTTCCAGCGTGAATTTTTTTATAGCGTGAGACAATTCCAAGCACTATAATGCTCACATATAAAAGCCTATCGGCTAATTAACCCCAAATCATACAACCTTGTTGTTTTAAACATATCCTTATTATGAATACAATTTAATAGACCTTCGACCTAAACCACACAATAACAACGAATACCATTTTTTTGTCAAAAGACCATGACTAAAACAACAAGATGTAACTATTAACCTTCCCATTCACTATTACTTTCACCATACCTTACAACCCAAACTAACAATAGCTAACAACTTACTGATTAAGTCCACATAATTGAACCATGGTTCGAAGCCAACCTTCAATAGTCAACCAACTTCATTACAACAATAAGTCATCATTGCTATAATAGTCGAGTCAAATAACAATAATTATCTATCATCTTATTATAATAGTAAAGCCTCATTGCTCTAAAAAATAAATCCAAATAACAATAGTCAAAATAAGAACAATAAACTACTAACATGGTTATAATAGTCAACATTATTAACGATAGTCAAGCCATATAAACAATAGTCAGCCATATCAATAATAACCAAGTCATGTGAACAATAGTTATCCATATTAACACTAGTCAGCTATTTTGACAACAGTTGGCCATATTAACAACTAAATCATATTAACAACAATCAATCGTTTTAACAACAATTGTCCATATTAACAATGATCAAACTATTTTAATAATAGTTAATCATATTAACAACAGTCAGCCATTTTAACAACATTCAACAATTAAACCATATTAACAATTGTCATGCCCACCCTTTATGAACCATAAAAGTATGGACATGAACACAAAAATGGACAATTTTTCATTTTTCTAAACACTAATTTTAAATAGTTTGACGAAATAGTTTACCTAATATGCACAAATCTCTTACTGATGTTGAGATGATAACTGAAGAGATACTACTTGTTTGCAACTAAACAAGGGAATGATCGAGCTAATCAATTATACCCAAAACTATTGTAGGTAATAAACATGAAACAAGTGAACTTAAACAAATAAATTGAATGACAATGAGGTTGAAAACATGAGGAATCATTCTATAAAGTCTAATAGGTAAATTTAATAATAACTTCTCTACGAGATCATAACTAAAAGAATAACACAAATTCATTCCTAAAGTAACTAATTTGATATAAGAATCTTCCAGAAATCATTCATAAAAGTAATCCACAACATATATTATGAAAATTCTTGGAAACATTAAATGTGTGTGTATAACAACAACTACAAACAATGTCTCATTGATTTAATAACAAGTTCATTTCAGCCATATATATACATATACAAAAATCATTTTGCTGAACATATTGATTGCCTTTGTGTGTATATGTGTGTGTGTGTGTTTATCAAAGTATATACAGTAACACTGCACAGCAGAGATATAACAAAGAAACTGAATTTAAGCATGTAATATATATATATATACACACACACACACACACACACACACACACACACACACACACACACACACACATATATATATATATATGTACACACACACACACACACACACATATATATATATATATGTACACACACACACACACATATATATATATATATGTACACACACACACATATATATATATATGTACACACACACACACACACACACACACACACACACACACACACACACACACACATATATATATATGTACATATATATGTATATGTATGTATATATGTATATATATAATATATGTATATATATACATATATACATGTGTATATATATATACATATATATATATACATATATACATATACATAGATACATATACATAAATGGGTATTACACATTATATATATAGTTCGTTGAATAAACCAAGCGGCAACAAATACATTTAACACGGTCTATAATAAGGGTCGCGGCCCGTGGCAAGCCTAGCCTTGCCACGACCGACCAAAGCAATAAGAGGGGAGCCCCACGACTCCCATAGCCTTATGGTTTGGTGGCTATGGATGCCACAACATCCTCACCACAAAAAATTATATATATATATATAATTAAAACAACAGTTATTCATATCTTTTCATACAATTGCTAATGCTATAATAGATATCAGTGAATCCCATGTGTAAGCAAGGTATAAATAAAATCATCTACATGAATTCCTAATCAAAATATTATCATAACAGAAATACTGAATACAATAACACTGTGATATTGCTATAATCTTCTGTATAATGTAGGATTAAAATGCAAACATTTGCATGACTTTTTAACTAAAATCGAAGCATCATTTTTACAACAATAAAATGAGTACATGATCACAACTTTTGATGTTCAAAAACCACTCTTTCCAGCCACATAGGCTTACTGAAACAAAGTATTTTCATAACAATAAACCAGAGTTATTAATATGAAAACCCTCTATTTTATTTAGCCAAAACAATGACAATTACTTAATCAATGCAATTATTTTCAAATCAAATAAAACCATTACATTATATCAGTATTATACAAAGATTATTTCTCATCCAATAAAATAGAGCTCATTATACAACTAGTTGTAAACATGCGCATACAAAATGAGCAGCCCAGTCCCGCACTCCTCCCAACCATAGGGTTTGGATTCCAAGCCCACCCCTCGAGCGGGAGACAAACTTCAAATGCTCAAAATGAAATTTCTCAAATAAAACACAAATTCAAAACTAGATTTAATACAAGCTGACTCACACACAAAGAATCTTTTCTAGATTCTTACAAAGGGGGAGAAAGGGAATTCCCTTCCCTCTTGGGGATTAAATCACAACAAATAACAATTTCTTCTTTTTTTCAAATAATACCATCACAACAACAATATCCACAACCCTTCAAACCCTCACACCATAACAACCCTTTAGCACAACTCCACCCATTAATTCACAACCATCTCCACCATAACACAACCCTTCCATCAAAGCAACAACACACACCTCCATATTACAACCCTTCAAAACACTAAAACCCACACATCCTCCATAATGCGCAATTGTCACAACTTCCCCAAGAGAGGCTCCATGCCTTTCTCAGCCCCACATGATGGAGGCTCTCAACCCTCAAGTGAGATTCGCTCCCTATTACACCCAAACCCCAAATCACATGCATGCCAACAATTTCAACAAAAATTCATACAAATCTCCACTATCATATAGGAATCAAAATCACAGCCATTTTCACCATTTACATACATTAAACAAGAAATTAAATAAAATGCCAAACCCTACCTTGGTTGTCCAAGTTAGGAGCAACCCAAGAAATTAGGTTTTAATCCAGCAAATACTTTTGCAACTAAAAAATTCCAGCCACAGTCAAATTCTTCCTTCCATCACCATTATTTTCAGCCAATCCAAGAATCCAATCTTCTTCCAGCACAAGAATTAAGAAAAGAGGAGAAGCCA
Source organism: Cunninghamia lanceolata (assembly GCA_027924645.1). NCBI lineage: Eukaryota > Viridiplantae > Streptophyta > Pinopsida > Cupressales > Cupressaceae > Cunninghamia > Cunninghamia lanceolata. Next base: position 9,796,834 of record BSBN01000693.1, read on the forward strand.
AGACCAAGCACGCATGCACAACATGAGGAATGAATAAAATTCCTCTCATAAAAATAAATTGCATCGAAATCCTTCAACTTCCAAATAGAAATCCCAAAAGACAATTAAAATAATACAACTTTTGAATAACCTTTCTCAATAAAATAAAATTAATAACAATCGTTAAATTATATTTCCCCATACATCAAAATTTAACCAAGTAAATAATTAAAATAAAAGAACCAAGATAATTAACCCAAATATCCCCGACACACAACCACTGGTTTTACTGCAACAAAATCTAGAAAAATCAAATAATATTAGGCATTTGAAAATGTCTCCAAACTAAAAGGATCAATACTGCCCACCTGCAAAACTCAATTTCGAACATCAGTATATCACGAAAAATATAGCTGAAGCAAGGAATAATTAAATATTAAATATCTAAAATATCTGACATCAAATAATTTATTAAATTTCATAATTAAATTAAAATATTCATTTTTGCAGAAATTAAATGCATAATTGTAAACACCACATAATCAAAAATATTTTATTAAATTAAAACATCTAATACCATCTATAATCCAAAAAGATGTCCATACACAAATAGGTATATAAAAATATGCATATCCAAACACATAAATACATGAACCAAAAATAGTAGTATCAAGCATGTCTAATCACAATCATCAAAATAGTAAACTATAAATAGCATCACATCAATGTCTCAGGAACAATGCTAGCTAGGCCTCACATCCTCCCCCTTTAGAATTAGGCTTCCTCCTGGAAGCCATCAAAGAGATAAGGGAACAACGACCTCATCAGAGTTGTATCCTCTCATGTTGCAGAAGATTCATCGTAAAGATCCCACTCGACCCTGACTTGGTCCAATTGTCGTCCTCGCAAGGCCAATGTTTGATGATCCAATATGTGAACGGGCTCCAGTGTTAGCTATCCGTCCTGTGCCACCTGTAGAGAATCTCATTCCAGAACATGAGATAAATCAGGCACATACTTCTTAAGGATAGAAACATTGAACACATCATGGATATGGGACAGATTAGGTGGCAATGCTAAGTGATATGCAACAGGATCAATCCTCTCCAAGATCTCAAAAGGACCAACATATCTCAGTGCCAACTTAGAGCCTTTTCCATAATAGATAGAAATCTTATGTGGTTGAATGTACGCAAGAAGACTCTATCCCCAACTTGGAACTCTCGATCCACCCTCTTAGTGTCAGCATACTACTTCTATTGATCCTATGCTATCTATAGTTGCTCACGAATCTAGGTCACCTGCCTCTCTATCTCGCGAACCAACTCAAGACCTACTGCAACACGATCCTCCAGTCGATCCTAGCTCAGTGGCATCCTATAGGGTTTACCATACAAAGCCTCATTTAGTGCAATGCCAAGCGAACTGTGGTGCCCATTATTATAGGTAAACTCTACCAGGTACAAGTACTCCTCCCATCGAGACTTTTGATCCATGACATACATCTTGAGCATATCCTCCAATATCTGGTTCGCCCTCTCTGTCTGCCCATCTGTCTCCGGATGATAAGCAGTGCTAAAATTAAGTTGAGTTCCCAAAGCCTGTTATAGAGCAGTCCAAAAGGATGAAGTAAAAATAGGATCTCTGTTCGAAATGATCCTCCTCAAAACACCATGAAGTCTAACAATATTGTACAAGAAAACCCAATGTTCGATGATCCAATATGCAAACGGGCTCCAGTGTTAGCTATCCATCCTGCGCCACTTATAGAGCATCCCATTCTAGAACATGAGATAAATCAGGCACATACTTCTTAAGAATAGAAACATGGAACACATCGTGGATACGGGACAGGCTAGGTGGCAATGCTAAGTGGTATGCAATGAGACCAATCCTCTCCAAGATCTCAAAAGGACCAACATATCTCAGTGCCAACTTAGAGCCCTTTCCATAATGGATAGAAATCTTATGTGGTTGAGCACGCACGAAGAATCTATCCTCAACCTGGAACTCTCGATCCACCCTCCTAGTGTCAGCATATTGTTTATGTTGATCCTATGCTATCTACAGCTGCTCATGAATCTAGGTCACCTACTTCTCCATCTCGTGAACCAGCTCAGGACCTACTACAACACGATCCTCCAATCGATCCAAGCTCAGTGGCGTCCTATAGGGTCTACCATACAAAGCCTCATATGATGTCATGCCAAGTGAACTATGGTGCCCATTATTATAGGTAAACTCTACTAAGTACAGGGCTAAAGTATAAATTTGTGTCACACTTTGGGCTAACTGAATAATTTTGGCTAAGTAGGAGTCGGCCGAGTGGTATTTGGTTGAATTGACGTGGCGCCGATGTGGCGCGTATAGTTTTGGTCAAGTCACTATCGACCAAGTGGGTTTTGGCCAAGTCTATTAAAAATAAAAGCAAAAAAATAGTGGAGGCATTGTATTTTACGTTTTTGGCTGAAAAGCTTGTGTCTGGACATTGCTCACCTGACACCCTCTAATCTACAAATTCATTCAACCCAGGTAACATTTCATTCGACTTTAAATGATTTCACAAGAATTATTTTTGTTCAGAGGTTATATGTTTGTTTATTTTTTGTTTGTATGTATGTATTATTGTTTTTGTTAAACCCTAGCGACCATGATTAGGGCATTTGTTAACCCTAAGATTTGCACTAACTACTCATGTTATATTTTCATGAGTGCTCTTTCATGTGTTCAAGAATAACACATTTATGCTTTTGTTGTCTTGGTCTTGTATACTTTTTCCCTTTTCGCGGTCTCTCTCTCGAGAGTTGTTTACATTCTTCTGTTATTTGCTTTGAGATTAATACAGAAAATAAAAAAATGTTGCAGTTAATTTTCTGGTTTATTATTAAGAAATTTATGCATTGTTCTGTCCACTTTCCAACCTCTTTCCTTTTTCAAAATTATAGTTTTTAGTTTCTATGCTTTTATAATTGACTTGTTAAAATATTATACAGAATATTTTTATATATAATCTAAATAAACCTCATGTAAATGTGATTTAATTTCGTCAACAAGTTTTATTGCTTGGGAAATAAGAAACAAAAGAAAGTGTAGTTAGTGCAAAACCTAGGGTTAACAAGGATGTGATGTCGAACTGAAACCCTAGCAGCCATGATTAGGACATTTGTTAAAATTACTGAAACCCTGGCAAAATGGTCTTTCTATTTTGAAAATATATTGCAGAGATTTAAAATTAATTATCTACTTCCACTGTACTAGCTGGAGAAAACTGGGGCATGACACTCTAACTGCTAGAGGTGTTATTGGTAGATACATGCACGTAGATTTTGTGTTACCTAGCACACTCTTTCTACATGTTGTCGTTTATAAATCAATAATATTTTTGCGCTTTTGCTTTTAACATCGTATTACCTCCTTACTTTCTATGCTTTCTGTAAGTTCATTTTTGTTCATACCTTGCACCAGGGGTTTGTGCTGGAAAAATAGAGTATGTGTAATTGTATTCAAAATGATCTTCAATTCATTCTTGCCAAATCTATGTGAGTTTGTTTTGTGATGGCCAATATTGTTAAAAGTCTTGAATCAATCTCTGAATGTGAAATCGGACCATGAATCAACCTCTCGGATGGGAAATCAGACCTTAGGTCTGATGAGAATCCATAACTTTTACCTTTGCTTGTGATGTTTTTTGTTTCCCCCAAATCATGCTCTTGATTTCCTAATCAACCTCCCCCAATTATGATCTTAATGATTTCCCCGAGCCTATATAAAGAAGCACCCTACTCATTCCAAGGGGAGGGAGAATCAAAATTGGAGTTTGGTATTTTGGTTGTTTTGCTTGAAGCTATAAGTCATTTCTTGAGTTGCAATTCTACCTTTAAGATCTCTAAAACTAATGTTCCCCCACCTCCACTTTTACTACAACCTCCAAGATATCTCATCATCTATTATTCTTGAATCTTTTGAAGCTTTCCACACCTCCATTACAGTGGATTCTTCTATTCCCCTATGAGCCTAGTTTTCCACCCTATCTTTTTTCTTTAACCAAACAGAGCATGCCAAGTGAGAGAGGAGGAAGGATAGCACAAGCTGAGCCACTGAGGGTAGATTCAACATAATGTTTCTTACACAAGTTCCATCATTTTGTTTAGAATATCTTCTTTTGAAAGTAAATTACAATATAGTTTTATTTTAATAGTAGTTAATCTCAAACTTGCCCAAATTAGTGATATTTTATCACTATATTGCAGATTTAGAATAGTTAGAGCTTATTTATGTTATTAGAATAGATTTATTTGTGAAAATAGTTTAGATTATCATCCTTTTATGAAGATCTCTACAATTCAAAACACGTGAAGAAATTCAATTAAAATTCACAAATGCCTTCCATTGATTAGGATTAAAGAGATCTTTAAAAAAAAGATTTGGTTACAAGCCCAGCAAAGGACTGACTGTTGAATGCCCTATGATTGATTGGAATTAACTTATTAAGTTGAAATTTCAAATTTTATGCCATTACAGAAAATTCTCAAAGCCTAGAAATGGATTCAATGAAGAGCTATATGTCTCTACCACTAATAAAAATTACAGAGATCTCTGACTAAATAGATAGTTAACTGTCATGTGTAATTGCTAAAAAAAGAATTGCAGACCTAGCAAAGAATGGAATGGGGATCCAAAAATGCCTTCTCTTTATTAAGATTAAGCATATCTCTCAATAAATGAGGAGTTGGTCAAATTCTCAAGCCTAGAATGAATGGAAGCACCCTACATTGGCCTAATTGTCTTTTGCATTGTGAACCAAAATTTTATTGTTATGTGTGAATTGCTACAGAACTGACTGGAAACCCAGCAAAGCATGCAATGGGGGTACAGAAATCACTCCCATTGATTAAGATTGATAAAAACTCCAAACAAATGCATAGCTGACAAGAAGTTCAACCCTAGATTGCTTGGAACAAAATGCTTTTAGCATTTTTAACCAAAACTTCACTGTCCCGTGGGTGAATTGTTAGAGAAGTGGAACTGACTGAAAACCAAACAAAGGATAAATTGGGATTGATAAATCTATTTTCATTGATTGAAATCAAATATATCCCTCCAAATGTTAAAGAGTTGACCAAAACCTTTGGAATAGATTAAATTGCTTGGAACTAAGTTTTTTTAGTATTTTCAACCTAAATGTCATTGTTTTGATAAATTGATACAAACATGACTGGAAACCAACAACGGATTGAACAAATATACATAAATCTTCTCCATAACAGAAAGTATTAAAATTTATTCAAAAAAAAAAATCAAACAATGACAATGCCACTTCAACAATTCACCTGACAACATCTAACTCCACCCCAATGCATAAACACCATATTCTGCCACTAGGTACTCCTTGCTAGAGAAGTGAGTGAACTTGTTGTGACTCTTGCTCTACACAACTACTTCACTACCATCCATGATGCTCTTCTTCCACGAGATAAATAGATAACTTTAACATTTATAATGCCAGGTAATAGAGATAACCGATAATTGATGTCTAATAATAAGAATGAAATCATTTTTAGTTGTTTGCTAAGGATAAATAGGAGTTTTGAATACCATTCTACTTAAATATCATCCATTTCAACAGTTAACAATCAATAGTAATTTTACACCTCATTTACAACTAAAAATAGTATTAATTATCTTTAACAGGTGAAAACGGGTAAAAATAAATTGTAATATATTGCAGAGATTTAAAATTAATTATCTAAGAGGAAAATAGAGAAAACAAAATCACTTCAATGGATACCATACAAGAGATAAGATGTATGAGATTCCAATATCTGCAAAAGTGAACAATGAAAAGAGGTATTTAACATAAGCTTGTGGCTGGAAGTTTGAAAAGGTCTTAGTGTTATCATTTCAACCAAATTCTCACTAAGCAGTTTGCAATTCTTTATCCCTTGTATAATTTTTTCTGCATTATTTCAATGCAAAAAAAAATCTTTGAATCTTTTTCCTTTGCATGCAAATCTAAACTCTGTGTTTATTTAGATGATCTACAGGTTGCATTTTTATATTTTCGTATGCTTAAAAGAAAAATGCTTGTACATACTTATTTTTTTTGTTTTAATTAAATGCAGATCTCTTTGTACATATTTATATCTAGATATGGCTGATGATCAGGGATCTTATCATTCCACGTAGTCTCAGTGCGAAGCTGAGGCTAGGAATAATTTTATAATGATAGCATTTCTAGATTAGATAATGCTTTGAAATGTTTGGACCAAACTATACAGAACTCCCCAAATTTGGCTAATAGAGATAGATTAGTCAATATTCAGTCTGAGATTAAACATATGATTGAGACGATAAAATCATACAATCCATATGATGATATTAGTACTGAGGAGTTTTATAGGTCCCTTTCTAGGACTGTTACTGGCACTGAGAATATCAAATCTATTTCTGATAGAGTTTCGTTACATAATGTTGTTCCCTTTTTATAGTGGGAAAGACAAAGTTAGAGGATATATTGTTACCAAGTGTATAGATCCACTTGTTGGTCCATTTATATATCCTAGATTTTTTGCAGCTAATCATAAATGGCCTCATAATGACGAGTTGCCATTATATTTTTGCAAACAATTATATGCTAAGTTCCATTTAGGATTATCTATGGATTACACATCTATGCTCGCACATATTGGACAAGGCAAGGGGAGGTTTGTCGATAAACCTCAATTTAGACGTCCAAATTTGCCATCGCCTGAAAATAAGAGGGCATTAGTTGGCCCAAACCTTTTGGTTCTTCCAAAACATTTGGAACTCGCAACAGCAGGAGATGCAACAGTCGCACCGACTAGATCCAAGCTTTTTTATAATATGACCACGATTGCTACTTAGGTTGATTAGATGTCATCTGATCATGTAGGGAGATACTTATTATGTCCACGGATTAGCCTTCCTCCCACTGAGGCTACATCCATGAATTATGACCCCTACATTCATGCGGATATACCATCCCCATCAGATGTGACCCATATGAATGACACCAATGTACGTGATGTGTGTTCAGCTTCCATTGTTGATTTACTATCAACATACCAGTATATCAGTGATGAGTATGGGATTCCTTTAGATGTTGTACTGACTCATATTAAACGACATAATGGTATACAGTCAGGTTAGGGTGAGGGGGCTTCAGAGAACCAAAATATTCCAAACTAGCCTACAGCCCCCACACAGCATCAGGCTACACCTCATGTACATGGCACATATAGCACACTTCTCTTTGGTACTGATCCTTTACCTTTAGATATAGGTGTCCCTGATGTTACCATTTATTCTTCTGACATTAGTGGGATTGGTAGAGTGCTCCAGGATGTGCAAGTACTTGAATAATTTCTATATTTTGCATTCTACAAATTCACATGTGTATATATTAAATAAACTTGACTTAAAAGTAGTTCTCACTATTCATTGAAACCTTGTATTTGAAAATTTCTAGCAACAAGGGGATAATTTGTCGCGCTTCAGAGATTTGGAGCATGCAGAGGATCCCATGCACAATACATTTGAGGTACATTTATAATATATAAATTACTTGATAAATTTAGACATGTTGAAGTATAATTTAACTTTATGATGACTTTCCATATATATACACATGTACATTAAATTAAATTATGTACTTTCTTGTGCAGGGAGGTGCATCAAGATAGGGATCGAGATCCAAAGAGAGATTGAGACATGGATCCAGAGAGAGATCAAGACATGGATCCACACATGGATCGAGATCTAGAGAGAGATCGAGACATGGATCCACACATGGATCGGGAGATAGATCTATACATATGTAGTCATATTAGACACCCTACTCTCTGACTTGTTATGGTTTCACATGTTATGACCTTTCACGTTATGGTTCATGTCTTATTATTTTTTTACAATATATACATTTTACATTATGGTTTCACATTATATACATTTTATATTATGGTTTTGACCATTATGGTTCATGTCTTATTATGTTTACAGTATATACATTTGACATTATGGTTTCACATTATATACATTTTACATTATGCTTTCATATTACGGTTCTTAAATTGTGATTTTTCATGTATCATGGTTTGAATATGATTTCTTTAATGATCTAGAATTAAAATAGATAACATTTTTTGTCTCATTTTTTCGATACAACTTAATATAGAAATATAGAAATTCTTGAAGCTAATTAGGGTTTTGAGTTGGTAATCTAAATAATATTCTTGCTCACTTTAAATCTATATAAAAATGTGAGTTAATTTAATGTTCATAAAAAAATTTAGGAAAAACATACAAAAAAAGACATCACCTATATAGTGCCTTGCTAGTTGATGATAGGAAATTTGCATGACTAGTTAATTTAGCTAATACTAATCTAGGAATCACAATATCTTGAATTATGTACCAACAATATAACTCAATTCAATTCACTGTGATCTACAACTACAAGAATTGACAAGTCACTATCATTCTATAATAAAAAAATAACTAGTAATAGATAACCAAACATGCAGTAACATTATATAACTAATAACATGGGAACCTTGGGAAAGTGACTCGGTTGTGTTTGTTAAAGAATTTGCTTTGGCTAAAGATGGCACTGCTAGAAGGCCATCCTTAAGGAGATCTTCTCGTTTGACGAGAGGTTCGACTTAGGGCTTAAAGCTAGTGGGTTATTCCACTACGTCTGATCAGGAGGACACTGGACAAGATGTTGATATGAAGGGTACCTAAACAACACCCGCGAAAGAACAGGAGGGCGCAAGCCACTTTGCCTCTATGAATAACTCATACTATGACACTAATGAGGAAGAAACTGAGGTGCAGGAAACCCCTGAGATGGAAGTGATGAGTGTTAGAAGGGAAGTGGACAATAAGAAGTTGGAAGCTGAGCTCGATGTTATGAAGGCTCACCTATCTACGATGGCAATCAAGGTTAAGAATCTAGTAAAAATGGTGTTGAAGACTTCTCTCAAGGTTACTAAAGTCTTTTCTATCATGCAGGTGGATCGTAAGAAGATCATGGATTCTCTCCTAGAGGATCAAGAAAATTTAATCAATGTTATATCTTATGACTAGAAATCTCTTCTTAGTTAGGGGTTTTCTGGTTTATGTTGTTTACAAAAAGGCATTTTAAGACTCATTATATGTTTTGTTTAAGTTTTTGGTTGAACTGTTAGTCAGTTGTTTGTCATCTGTTGGTGGCCCTGGGCCTGCTCTACTGTCGTTTGGCTTTGTTATTGGGTTTTGCTCCTGTGCTAGCAGCTTATCTTAATCAAAAACATTATAACTAATAACAATCCAATCATTTAGGCAAGTTATACAAAAAAAAGATCATATCAATCATATAAGTAAACTAAGGAATGATATTGAAACTCAAAAAAATCCATTTACTTGTATCTAGACACAATTACATTGAATTTGGATATTTAGATAAAAGAAATATTTAAGTATAACAATATATATCACTAACATTAAGCTATTAACAACAAAAATAGTTCTAGAGTCTACATCCCTCACAAATGTCAAGGAGTCTAGTATATACATCTCCCTTATTCAAGAACATAGCAAACTCCCTCATTTAATTCTATATATAGGGTTGGTGAACATATAATTAATACATAGATACCCCCTTAGGTGTAAATCAATTTGAGGCAAAAAAGATCTTTTAGGCAATAAGATCAAGAATCCCTTTGGCAATGTGTTAACATTCAATTCCATAGGCACTTAGTCTTTCAAGGATTTTCATTTCAAATTGGTTACACAAGTCCTTTAAATAACCTTTTTTTTAATTTTTTCCCATATCAAGACATTCTCCTTGAATTGTATTATATTTAAAAATAAGGTAAATTCAAATGAAAGTATGCAATCATAGTCTCTACTACAACAAGATCTAATTGGTAAAATTTGGAAGCAAATAGGGAATCATTACTCTAATTAGACATCACTACATTAGGATTTGAAACCAGCAAGTCTTGCATGTACTCCTCACTTAACTCATCAACTCTTGAAACCAATTTCCAAGATTCAAAGTTTAATTTATATTAGATGTGCATTAAGCTATCAAGGTATTCTTATTTATAGTGGCAAAAAAATCACATCATGAGCAATTCATACATGATTCATTTAATCCCAAAAAAAAAAATTAAATGAAGCCTTGCATGCCAAGAAATACATTAGATTTAAATAAATAATTGGAAAAAATAAAATTATTGTTCTACAAGTAATTATTTAAAATATGTCCACTTATGCCAACTAGATAAGAGGGAGCAATAATTTCACCTATAAATAAGAAAATAAAAGTTTCTCCTTTTTTGGTCAATAAGACCAAAAATCTCTTTCTGAATAATTGTTATGTGCTTTGTGATTCCAATTCATGTCTTTTGCAAATTTGGTTCTTCATCATAAAAAATTATTGTATGATAATTCTAATACAACTCCTTAATTTCTCTATTCATGTTCAAGTTTGTGGCTCATAGCCAACCTTGTAAGACATTCATTGTATTCTTGATCATAGGGAAAATATCACTAGAAATAGTATTCAGAGCTACAATTAATTGATGACATGTCTAATTCGATCACTCTAGATCTCTTCGAGTTCAAAATAGGGTATTCAGAGCTACAAGCATGGAATCAAATTAGATTGTGATCATATATTTGAGGCATAGGATATGAAAAAATGTCAAAAACTACACTTCATGAGGCCCCTTTGCCTCTATAGCTAGTTTGATGTATCTTTGTTTCTTTACTCTATTATTTGAACCTTACAATGCTACTGGGAAAAGGATTTATTGTATGTGAATACATGGGAATGAAATTTTAACTCTAAATTACGTATCCTATTCATTTTTCTCTATTTTATTTCTATTTTCAACTAGCATAACTTTATATATATTTGGATTTAAAATACCTATATAATGAGAGCCCTTCTAAGAAAATTAAAAGATTGTTATGTTGTGTTGCACTTGTTAAAATAATCATGCATGATGTAGAACTATATATTTTAAGGGGATATATAAACCTAATTTACAATTATTGTCATCCATGGCATATGCATATTGTCGAGAGTGATTCAAAAACCATGATTAAACAAGCTTGTATAATGAAATTTAGTGACAAATTTCTAGGAGTTTCATGTGCTCATGGTGGGATTGTTATCAAGCTTGCTTATATTTTCTTCATTTCATTTAATTAGTGTACCTCAAATCTTAGGAACTAACCTCCCAAGCTTATCTATCCTAAAGAGAAGAATTTTAACCTTGCCTTAAGCATTGGCCTTGAACTATCCTTTGCCTAATTATAAGATATAACTTTTGGTCTTGAGATTGGCATTCCCTACCCTCAAGAACTAAGCTTACACCATAGAGTCATTAGAAAATAGCTCAGATCACCAACATGTTGATTTAACAAACAACTTGGTGAACACATAAATGACTACACACATGCATCATACTCAATCATGTAGAATATTCACCTATAAATACTTATTAGGCCTTAAAAACTAAACTTTATCATAACATCCAAAAATAACTCAATTCAATTAAGCTACATTAAGATAAAAGAAGATAGCCAATAACTTTATCATGACATCCATGACATCTAGAATTTCCTCCATATGTCATGCCCACATTTGCCATGTCGTTATGACGCGCAACACACATGTCATGTCCACATTTGTCATGTGGTCATGACACAAAATATCAAAAAACTTTTCCACCCAACTCTACAAACCCCCTTGTGCGCATCAAGCACTCCCGTTGACACACGGACGTAACGTAGTTGCGTGTGCAACCTACATTAGGCATGTCGCCCGAAGGTGAGAGAGACAATCTAAAATAGGATAATGTGAACTCATCTCGCAATCCCTACGAGGTGATAGCCACAAAGGGGGTATACATCGCGAGGAGCGACGCTAAGAGGGTTGGTTTCCATATGGAATCTGACCCTAGGGTTTACTAGGTGAGGTTGAACGATCCTGATATGAACCAAAATCTAACCCTAGATTAGCTACTAACTTAAAAGAACATGAAATACATCAACTACACCATCAAATAATGCATTATTATTTAATTAAAAAGGCAAGGTAAAACAAGGATCGAATTATTTAAATAACCTTATCTTAAGCCTAGGAAAAATTCGACAATATAACGCCATCTCATCAACTATGTGAGGTGAGGAATTTTAATAATAATAATAAATAAAATTAAAATTTTACTAACTCTTTTCAAAAAAAATTTAAAAAGCAACAAAATTTAATTCACTAATTACCTTCCTCAATTTAAAAGACAAAAAAAAAAACTATTTAAAGTGCATCCACGTCCCAACATTTTACTAATAAATTTGTACTAAAGACAATAGGATCCATTGAATTAAGTCTAAACAATTAAATCAATTGTTTAAAACAACCATGGAATTAAAGTAACTAAATAGGATGCACTAAAATTAATTTAATTAAATTACTTGTATACATTAAAAAAATTTAAATGATAAATATAAATAAAAAGCATTAGCACACACTTTCCATAAAAAGTATTACATACAAAGCATAACACACACTTTAAATAAGAAGCATTAAATAAAAAACATAAACACACCCCTTAAAAAAAAGCATTAAATAAATTTTATTCACTAATTACCTTCCACAATTTAAGTAAAAGAAATCTAAATAAAAGGCATTAACACACACCTTAAATAAAAAGCATTAAATAAAAACCATAAACACACACCTTAAATAAAAGCATTAAATAAATTTTATTCACTAATTACCTTCCACAATTTAAATAAAAGATAAATCTAAACAAGTGCCACGTAGTGTCCAGTACGTGCCTTGTAGTGTTGTTATTATAGTATTTGTTTAGTTATTTTTTTTTGTTGATTTGCCATTGGTTGTATATAGTATTTGTTTAGTTGTAATTTTTTTGCTAATTAGGTATGGTTGTATATACAAATTGCATTCCAATAAATGAAAAATTAATTTTGAAGAGTGTTGAAATGTCTTGGGTAAATAAAATTAAAATCTCAAAAATAATCTAATTTGGTAAAAATAAAATAGGACTAAAATATTTCCTAACTATAAAACTAAACTTTTACAAAGTCTATTAAATAACATAAATATTTCCTTAAAATGTAATAATACTAATACTTTTAAATAATTTAAAATAAATTAAAATATTGTAAGTTTGAAGAATAAAATAAAAAATGTAATAACATGACAAAATATTTTTTGTGATACTGTAGATTTTTAACTTTTGACTAAATAAAATTGAAATCCTAGACTTTTAACTTTTGACTAAATAAAATTGAAATCCCCAAAATAATCTAATTTCATAAAATAAAATGTGTAGAACCCTAACCCTAACTAGGTGTAGATAGATTTGAAATAAAATATAATAATTTTGAATACTATTACAATTTAAAATGCATTAAAATATTGTAAGTTTGAAGAATAATTATATAATATAATAATATTGTGGATAGATTTGAAATGTCTGCCTAAGATGTTAAAATGTAATAATATTGAATACTATTACAATTTAAAATGCATTAAAATATTGTAAGTTTGAATACATAATATAATTACAAATGAATAGTTAAGAAATATTTTAGTGAAATTAGGTTATTTATGTGTAGAACCCTAAAATACAGTTATAAAACAAATTTAATATAATAGGAAGTTGTTTCCTATGTATTAAATATTCAATGTTCATATTTTCACTTAAAATTTAAATATAAATTTTTAAAATTAAATATTAAATATTTAAATAATATAATAATAATGATTATAATGATTAAAGAATTAATTAATGTAATAATACTAATACTTTTATAATTTAAAATGCATTAAAATATTGTAAGTTTGAAAAATAAAATAAAAAATGTAATTAAATTCATGATAATGTAGATTTTAAAGTTTTGACTAAATTAAATTGAAATCCAAGATTTTTAACGTAAATAAAATTGAAATCCCTAAAATAATCTAATTACATAAAATAAAATGTGTAGAACCTTAAAAACTAAATTAAAATTAAATTACTTTTAGCTAATGAAGCAGAAAATTAATCGCCATCCATTTAAGCATGACTTAACTAGTGGGAGACAAAATTTGTGTTCATAATTTGTTTACTTGCCACGTGCTCCCCTCAAACCAAAATTCTCTCCACATTTATAGTTTTTTGTTGCACTCTCCCGACAATCCGACAATCTGCAGAGAAGAGGTCATTCGTTTTTAGCGAATGACAATACAGATAAATCATTTCTAAATAATTTTTTGTTAAAAATTTACCATATTGACATAGGAAGAGTACAAATTTATCTGACAAGAAAAATAATCCTATCTTTTGATTGGTTTGCAATCAATAGATTAATAACTAGATAAGTGTGAACTCATTGCAATAGTACCAGCCGAAGGCAGGTACTAATAAAAGGCATTACTAACGGTTAACTAATTAATTGACATAATGACAAAAATGAATTGAATAATTTAGCACAAGGGAATAAAATAATCCTCACAACACAATAAATTAAATAATTGCATTAGCAATTATCCCCACTCTAACTCAAATAAAATAATCAACTAATTAAGGGTTTTAGTAATTAAAACTCTAACCATTTAATTCATGTGCTAAAATAAATTAAAACACCAATTACATTTCCCCAATTGATAAATTTAAATAGAATACATTAATTAAACTTTCACACAAAAAACCAAAGGGAATAAACCCGCTCACTCACTAAGTGGAATTAATTAAATTAATCTAAGTTTAAGTTGCAAAACATTCTCCTAAACTTTTAGGACACCAAACCCTAGAACAAGTTTATAAAAGCCTCTCCCAAACACATTTACCCTTACAAATTTGCTTTGTTTCCTCACTGGTTGCAGGTTTCAAGGTGGAGGGCAAATGGGGAAATTACTTTCCCAAGTGGAAAGTATTTTCCCAATAGAAGATTCCAAGGCATATGTTTATTGTTTTCTAATAGTTTATGTTTTTCTAAAAGTCTATTTGTTGCAGAATTAGATTGATTTATTTTCTAACTTTTTAATTTTTATTTTCTAACTTTTTAATTTGTTTCATTGTACATGCACAAGTTTCAATAATATTTTCCTTCTTAGTAGTTTTCTATTCTCATGTTCTATAGTTTCCTAAAAAAAATATTGATACCAAATTAACCTCTCAGCATAAATGTTAAATAGTTTTACACAAGGATGAAACTTCATACATACATACATACATACATACATATATATATATTGTCATAAAGACACAGTAATTTATTTTATTATAGTAGACATAATTTATTCTGCCATAAAAACACAATAATTTATTTTATTGCAGTAGACATAATTTATTAAACACAATATACATTAAATAAGTTTCTCAGTAAATACATTGTGAACTAAATATAATGTGAACACTATATATAAAAATATATCTACAGTGCGTTGAAAGATATCTTCCAATTTGTTGGCATTTATAAATTACTTGCAGTTAGAAAGATATCTTCCAATTTGTTGGCATTTATAAATTACTTGCAGTTAGAATATTTGATATGCTCACATGAGTTAATTTAAAGAGACTATGCTGGAAGACTTTTCATATTCTTCAAATTAATAAAGATTTCATTCCATAATTGCCCAAGTTTTTCTATTTTTCTTATTTATTTATTTTTTGTTTAACGTAATAAAGATTTCACTCCATAACTGCCAAAGTTTTTCTATTTTTCTATCCATTTGACTTCCATGAATTTATGTATTTACACATTTTATGAATTTATGTAAATTATATAATATATATATATATTTTATTTTTATTTTTAAATTTTTAATAGGAACTTCTATTATTTAAAAAAAAATTTCCAAATTTTTAGATTGTTTTTTAATGAATATATTCATTCTAAATTATATAATATCTATCTTTTTTCTTTTATTTTTAAACGTTTTAATAGGAACTTCTATTATAAGAAAATTTCCCAAATTTCTAGATTTGTTTTTTAGAATATATTCATTCTAAATTTATAGTTTTTTTCCTTTTATTTTTTAATTTTTAAATAGAAACTTCTATTATATAGGAAAAAAAATCTCAAATTTTTAGATTTGTTTTTTTAATCATTCTAAATTTGTATTCTTTTTCAGCACAACTCTCTAAACTTTATATATATTCTTTTGTTTTTTTAATTTGTGAAATAGACAGAATTGGAATTTGACTTACATTTAAAAAAATTGATTGTCATGCAAGGTGGACTGTCAAATTTAAGCCCTGGGTGTGAGTACAGAACGCCTCTCTGCGTAATAAAAGATAGAGGATTCGCAATTAATAATGTGAACACTATATATATATCCGACTGAATAAATATAAAAGATAAGAGGATTCGCAATTAATACATAATCGGCCCAACAAGTATTATCGGCACTTTTTTGTTTTTTTAACTCGCAGGTAATATATATCAAAGAATAATCATAAGGGTTTTAACTATTTACAAAAAAATGTTAAAAACAACGGTGGCCTCCACTTCGTCCTTGGCCGCCTCGGCTCTGTGCAGGCTGGGGTCGGCCTCTGTTTGTTTTTTGTTTTTAAACTTCAAAGTAGAAAAAAGAAATCTAAAGAGAAATACGCTTAGCTTCTACTTTACATTTAAAATGCCTTACTCTTTTGAGCAGCTTTTAAGGTATATATACTACTAGCACTTGCACCCATAGGAGGTTCAAGGAATACACCAATAGGAACAAGACAGTTTACAAATATTTCAGGTGTGAATTTTTTTACTGCGTGAGACAATTCCGAGCACTATAATGCTCACATATAAATATAAAAGCCTATCAGCTAAATATATTAATATATATCTCATAAAAAGTAACTACACTTTAATCTCGTTTTTTTCTTTTAACAGAGATAAATAAACCGGTAGCTTTTTAATAAAAACAGCAAAATATATATATATATATCAAATAACAACCTCTTATAAGGGGTATAAATAGGGTTACTAATTTTTACAAAATATACTTAACTTTCTTTCAATCAAAAGGATATATATATATATATACAATAAGCATATATATTTCCTTGTTGAAAACTAAAATGAAAATTATTTTATTTTGTCAAGCACATAACCTTTTTATTTATTTATTTATTTTCATACCATCTAAACATTAAACAAGGTAAATATACTAAACAAGTAAATAAGCGCTTGGTTCATTCAACCCATTTGAGAAATCAATATAAAATAAAGAGAGGGAGAGAGAGAGAGAGATTACTTTTGTATACTAAAGTCATTTTTTTTAAGGGTAAAAAAAATAGTGGAAACTTCATTCCCATACATTTATAAAAATCACAAATATTTTACATAGAAAACTTTTACAACAAGGAACTCCCAAGAGATATTTACAACAAGGCACAAAATGGCCAAGGCAACATAATACCTTATTTTCACATTTCACCAAAACCACAAAACTTTCCAAAACATCCAAACTTCAAAAGCTTCTCCCAAAAGGTACCAAAACCTACAAAAGAATAAAATAGATATCCATGCCCATGGGATGCTCTCCTCCCAACCTAGGCCTAAAATAGGCCACCCCCAAGCTAGGAGGCCTTTCAAGAACCAAGGAGCAAACCACAAAGGCACAATACACTCACATCATGCACATTAACACCCATCCAAGGCCAAAACACATAACTAACCCATTTTAGAAATGGATTTGAAGGGTGAGAGAGTGAACTACACTCTACTCAAGGCAACCCACACTCTTAATACTCGAAAAAAAATGCTATAATACTTGGCCTCTTGCCATGATTTTCCATTTCTCAAAATAAGGCACTCATGCCATAATATTCAACTTCCCAAAAACTCTAAATAAAGGCCCTTGGCCATAATTTTATACCAAAACTAAGAGGGGAAACTGAGGAGGTTCACATCCTCCCTCACCCAAGACAAAGGTGAGCTCTCTCACAAGGAGAGCTCACCCAACAACCCTTAAAACCCACAACACATAAAAACTAAAATAACATAAGCATAAAACATGCATAAACACATTGCATAAGTAAAACAAGTAAGCAAATGGCTTGAAGCCTTGAGAAAAACCTCTCAAGCTTCAAGGATGGAGGTTGTTGGTGAAGGGCTTCCACAAGTCCTCGCAAAATCCCTAAGTCTTTCACTCTCCCAACACAACTCTCTAATTTCCCCCAAAAGAAAATGAACAAAAGAACCCCCATCTCATCAAAATGAGAGAGATAAATAGACAAGGCTCTCAAACCCTAATGGATGAGAAGGTGACACTTGTCACCCTCTCCTCCATCCACATAACCCTCCTCACAACCCCACAAGAATGTGGAGGTGACACTTGTCACCTCTCCATTGCACAAAGCTACACACTCTCCCACAAGTGCTCTCACACATGTGTGAGAGCATAGGGAGATGTGAACACACAAAGGAAGCTTCTTATGAATGAAGAGGTGACACTTGTCACCTTCTCATTCATTTAAACTACACTTTTCCCCACAAGTGCTCTCACACATGGAGAAGAGGTTCACACAAGTGGGAAGCTTCTAAAGCATGAGAAGCAAGGGTAACCTTACCCAAGTGGGTGAGGTTGGAGTTGAGTGAGATGGTGACCTTCCAACCACCCCACACACTTCCCAAACTCGTCACTTGACCTCAGGGTCAAGTTTGGTTGACCATACAAGGTCCAAATCAAGTTTAAACAAGCTACGAATGGTCCTAGACCCTAGGGATATGACCTATGGTCATTATTTAACCATAAGCAACACTTAGAAACACATAAAATCACATAAAAGTGTTTTCAAACATTTAGCACTTAAAAATTGTGCAAACTCAACATTACACTTATTACAACAGACCAAAAGATAAATTGAAAATGTATGAACCATACAAAATGTCATAAATCAAATACAACAAAGATCAACATTCTCAAACACATGTGACCTTAGTCTTGGACTAGGTCAGTTGAACAAGGAATAACATATGGTTGTTGTCCGACCTTTGAATCTCCATGGGTATGGAAAGAAACTTGTACACTTCCAAGAACCCATTAATAGTACATGGTAAAATAGCCGAAGAAAATGAATGACATACATTACACACCCATGATCGCAATATCACATACAACATCAAAATAATCACATGATAACATAATGTCTCTCACATCATCCATTACTCATAACTATAATCAAGATCACATAAGGTAAGATCTAACATCAGTCCAACATCTATACACATATCAATAGCATCAAAATAAATCCTAGTAGCTAACATCATATCATCAAAATGAAATCTAACATGCCATATAACCATCCATAAAGCATAAACCATCTATCTAATCCCGTTTAAGATAAGGTAATAAGGTCCAAGAGGGCAACTACTTCCATTCGCACAAGGGTGGGCCTCACACCATAGAAGATAGTCTCTAATTTCATCAAATCACAATATCTCAGGATGACCTGAATATCCTAAGATCTGAACACCAAAATGTAGGAAAATGAAACATGCGGGCTACAATTAATCGATGACCTGTCTATTTTGATGATTAATAAAAATGTAATGTATCACCACATTGAATGAAATTATTTGAATTCAACATAAAATAAAAAGATTTTCAAATTTAGGTCCAAATATTACATGTGTGTGTGTATATATTGTCATAGAAAATATATACATGTACAAAAATAGCTTAAAGTTCTTGGTACTTATAATCTGGATCCTCTCTATCTTTTATTATCTCTAAAATCTTTTCATGATCTTCAATAGGCAACCTCCACCTTTGTTTGGCATGTCCTCTTTTTGGTAAAGTTTCAACATTTATTCGTGTTGTTATAACTAAGTGACTATAATGTAGAACCTTTTGACTTGGCATATAATCAATAAATATAATACCATTTGCATCTATCTTTGTTTGTTGATGGTATGTGCCTTCAACAACCACTGATCTAGTGGAATACTCTTGTCCATCACCATCTGCCATTGATTTTGACAATTTGTATTTTGGTTGCGTACATCTTAGTAGATAGTAATCTACACCTTCTGTATTCTCAGGATCTGCAAGAACAACAAAAATATCTCTTGTACACAGCATGTAGTAAACCATGCTCAACTTAAGTAGAATATATTATAAATCAAATGTACAAGTTAAAATTCAATCAAAAAATTTAAAATTTACCTGTAACAACTAAATCTGATACACGTTCATAATCAGCTGAATACAAAGGATCATAGACATCTACAATGTCATTATCTTCAAAAGGGTCCGACGTGGCCACTAATTGTTTTATTTCCCATTCTGAAACATACTCATCTCTAATATTCTCACATTGTAGAGTATTTGCATTGTTCTCAATGCAATCAACACAAAAACATGATTTTTCTCACTTGAATTACAAGAGGCCTGCTATGTCCTGCTGTCATGATTTAATGCAAACTTCTAATATCACTAATTGTTTGACAATTAGTAAGAGTTGATCGATCAATGTCTGTAAATTTTAATCATCCAATTAAAAAGTGTATAAAATTGAAAATTTAATTCATGTACACACATTGAAATTCAAAAAAAAAAATTATGTACCTTTAACTTCCCAAAAATAGCATGTGTTGTATATTGAGTCACAGATGACAAAATGACTTTTGCACCATTCAACAATTTCATTCGCATTCCTTATGGCATTACTTGCAAGTTCATGTTGGTGAAATGTCAGGTTAAGAGGTTTTCTAGTTGAAAGGAAAAGACGATCTCAAAAAACATAATTAGATTTTTTTTAAAATCCAACAGGAGAAATATTGAAAATCTGCAACATTGGATATATATCAAAACCACTAAATTGCATAATGGTTTAAGCTTCCACTTCTCAACACATGCAATATATTGATCTACACTTTTTTCCTAATAGGTTTAAGTTCAGAATTTTTAATGCTTCTGGATTAAACTGTGTATGCTTTTTTGCCTCAATGTTTCAGATCACACTCCATGATCCATCATCAGGAGAAAAGGAAGAGAATGTAAATGAATAAGAAATGCAGAGAGTTTTCCTAAAAAGAGAGAGGAGGTGGGCACGGAAGGCAAAAAAATATAGCTATAAGAGTCATTAAAGGGACAAGAAAAGAAAAGTTAAGTTTCAAAAAGTTGAAAATAATAAACATCAAAGAGAAAGCAAGAGTAGAATAAATACAAGAGGAACATTAGAGAGATGTCAAAAAAGGTTAAATAAAACAAAGATAATTAAAAGTAAGATTAAATAGCTAAGTGTAACTTGTAAAAGAAAATACATATATAAGTATAAAAATGCAAGCAAATAAGTGAATATATCACTATAACTAGAGATATAGAAATTGTAGGTGAATAAGTAGCTCAAAAAATGAATGCAAGAGAAGAAACTCAAAAAAAAATTTAAGAGAAGAGAAAAGGAAAGTAGAGAAATAAAAAGAAAGAGTGAGATGACATCTCTCTAATGTTCCTCTTGTATTTATTCTCCTCTTGCTTTCTCTTTGATGTTTATTATTTTCAACTTTTTGAAACTTAACTTTTCCTTTCTTGTCCCTTTAATGACTCATATAGCTATATTTTTTTGTCTTCCATGCCCACCTCCTCTCTTTTTAAGAAAACTCTCTGCATTTCTTATTCATTTACATTCTCCTCCTTTTCTCCTGATGATGGATCATGGAGTGTGATCTGAAACGTTGAGGCAAAAAACCATACACAGTTTAATCCAGAAGCATTAAAAATTCTAACATCATGGACTGTGGAAATATCATGTCTACAATAGGTTTAAGTTCATTTAAAATATATTTAAAAATTTAAATTTGTAGTCCGTATGGTATTACCTACAAGTTCATGTTGTCGAAGTGTACTCTTCACACATGCTCCAGCTTCATCATGCTCTCCTTTTCCATGTCCACTCTTATAGAAATTCCACAAAAAATTTATGTTCCATTTAATATGTTGTTGGCTTAACCAATTAAAATCTTTTGCAAACTTAAATTGTCATATGAAGTTCAAAACAATTTCAAATTTAAAACCAAAATATTTTTAAAAAAACTATATATACATACCTACAACATATAAGTAACTGAACAATTCAAGTCTACAAGTTAATTACACAAATAAATATAATATAAATTTTTTAAAAAATTAAAGCAACACTTACCAGCACATCCATCAGACCATATCCAATGTTGTGAAGCATCTATTTGACGTCGTCTCAAGTCTTAAAAAATATTGCAAAACAATGGGCTACATAGCTTCTATCATGACCTATATATCATCACTGATATAAAAGTGAACCTCTTTGACGATAATTCATTCATCTTTGCTACTTTGTACACCATCCACATGTTCTTTGACATGCCTATAACAAACTTGTACACATATTGCAACTTGCTCTGAATGATAATATTGACTTTGAATCTCACTTTGAGGACTAAATGTATAGTTCTCAGATAAATCAACAATAGAGAGAATACAACCTGGTGGAAAGCAATTCTTTGAGTCACGAAATTGTTCAGCTTGCCATCTAGCACCATGACAATGTTCAATATGTGGATATATGATATTGCAAAATTTATTCATAAACTCATTGTAAGACAATTCACTCTCTTTGAGAGCAATTTTTCTACTCTCAACTCTTGACTTTGTTGAGTACTTCTCATATTCAAATCTCTTCCACATAACTTGCATTGAATGATCAATATTGACAATCTGTACACGATTCTTCAAATTTCCACAATCATTACATATATTTTTTAGACACTGCACTTTGAATTCATCTGAATATTTTGATTTTTCACATAGAAGAGACTTTACAAATTGTGTTGTACTTCCAAGGATGACTATATTTGGATTAATTACTGCCATAGCTTTTTTATATGACTGTAGGTGTAGATGAAATTTGACATGATTTTGACAACAACAAGTCTCATGTACCTTATTTATACATACAAAACTTGGTCGTAGTCTCTCAAACATCCTTTGACAAATCTTCAGATCTAAAAATTCTTGCTTGAATGCTTCAAAAAGTTCACTTTGCGTTGTATCTATAAAATGTTTTGGATGTGAAATTTTTGTACCATCTTCACCTTTTATCTGTATAGTGTCCCTTCTATTGGAAGAAACATGAGAGTGGGTGGTCCAATATTCAATCACCTATTCCTTTACATCTTCTAAGATTCTATCTTTTCGGGGAACCCTGCAAATATTTACCCAATTATTCTCAACATTTCCATCCAATCTATTTCTCTTTGCAATATATCTTTGAACAGTTCTCCTAGAAACATTGAGTAATTAGGAAATTGCTTGAACTTGTCTTCTATGTAATAATTTCTTACTAGAAATTATAGTCATCAATGCTCTACGTGTAACACTTAAATCAATAGCTCGACTCTTGCTTTCAATAGAATTCAATGCTTCTTGTAGGTTTTCAACTATTGTTTGCTTTAATGAACCTGATGAATTTTTCTTATTATCAACCCCTAACAACTCCAAAATAGGGGTCATCTCTTTCCTCCTAAATAACTTTGCAAATAACTATGCTCATCCAATTATAGACTTATTTTCAAAAAAAATGTCCGATATTTTTTAGAGTGTAATTTTATTGTGCTTTCAGATACCATATCTTCAGATGAAATATTTTTGAAAAGATAATCCTCATCCATCTCTATCAAATTTTCCATACCAAGGAAAAATTTCTATCACCACCTTCAATTTGTTCTGGTACATGTACTCCTTGGTCATCAACAATTTCCATGGGTTGTTCTTGAGTAGATGTTCCTTCATCGACATTTGCAGTATCTCTTCTTCGATCATACAACATTTTTCTTGTCTTTTTATTGCCCATCACAAATTGCTCAAATTTGATTTCACCTGCATACAAAAATAACACATACAAATACTTTAACCTCTATTTTTGAAGATCTAGGTCTACGTTCAATAAATCAATGATTTAATCAATTACACATTTTAGATCATGGTATTTGAGAATACAACTCTGCCCCTATTGAAATTAGTGTTTCTTTTTTCTCCAAATTTCTCTAATTTAATAATTAAAAAAGGCCTAAAAAAACTAAAAAAGCCAAAAAAGACATTAAAAAATACTTTCAAATCATTGTGTTTATGAATATGAATCTACCCTGTCGAAATCAGTATTTTTTTTTCTAAATTTATTATAATTCAATAATTAAAAAAACCACAAATTCTATAAAAAAAAGCAAAGAAATAGTTTTGACCGAATCCCATTAGATAGAATTTCATTAGGTCGAATTTGTATAGGTGGCATCCTACTTGGCAACCAAGTCACCATTTTTTCAAATTTTCTCAAACTTCTAACTTCTGCTAAATATTTCTGCAATCAATTTTTTTTTAAAAAAAAGAAAAATACCCTTTTGTAGAGTTCAAAGTGTTGAATCTGGAAATGTATATATTTTTATATTTTGAGTAATTTTAGGATATAAATATTTAAAAATAATGCAAGTAGGTTGTACAAGTTCAAAAAGAGGTTGATTTGAAATTTAAAAAAATAGTAAAACATGATTAAAAATTTGGAAAATATATGATGCCCTAGAGGAGAGAATCCTCTTCAAAAGGGTATAATTTGTCTTTTGAAAATGAAAAAAAATTAAACAATAGTTGACGTCAACTGAAAACTATCAAATTTGGGTAAGTTTGACTTTAAAATGTTATTACGAAAAAAATATAGATCAAAAATTCAATTTTTTTTCCATGCCCTAGATATTGAAGTCACCTATTTGCAAAAAAAAAATCATGAGAAAATGTAGTTTTTTTCTATTTGTTTCTTGACGTCAACTGAGCGTCACTTTTTCTTCAAATTTTCAGCATTTCAAAATCTACTCTTAAATTGATAAAAAAAAATATCAAAACAATTCTTTAAAAAATCTAAAAAATTAGAGGAATGAACTTCAACAAGAGATCTACATTTTCTTAGTTTACATCATTTTGAAATTCAAAACATAAAGACCACTTTTATGTGGTCAAAGTTGAGATTTTTTTTTATGTTGGCCGATTCCTTTATAAAGTGACACAGGTTTGTACTTTTACCCTACAAGTACTCCCATCGAGACTATTGATCCATTACATACATCCTGAGCATATCCTCCAATACCTGGTTCACCCTCTCCATCTGCCCATCTATCTCCGGATGATAAGCAATGCTAAAATTAAGTTGAGTGCCCAAAGCCTATTGTAGAGCAGTCTAAAAGGATGAAGTAAAAATAGGATCTATGTCTAAAATGATCCTCCTCAGAACACCATGAAGTCTGACAATATCATACAAGAAAACCCTGGCTACTAAAGTAGCATTGTAGGAAGAACTCATTAGGGAGAAATGTGCCACCTTAGTTAGCTTGTCCATAGTCACCATGATCGCATTGTGCCGCCGTGCAGTCATAAGAAGACCTACAATAAAATCTATCAATATCACGTCCCACTTCCATTCTGGAATCGCATGTGGATACAATAAACTGATCGGATGTTGATGTTCTACTATCACCCTCTGACACTCGAGGCAACAGGCAACAAATTTTGCTATATCCTTTCGTATCCCTGCCCAGAAGTATAATTTCTGAAGGTCTGCATGTATTTTCTTAACTCCTGGGTGTGCTACATACGGTGCTCTATAAGCTTCTACAAGAACCACCTCTCTAAGGTTCCCAAGGAAGAAATATAAAGACATTCATAGTGTCGAAGAAACCCATCATCATCGAAGGAATACCCCTCAAACTTTTCCCTCAAGGGACCCTAAAACTGAACTATCTCACTATATAAAAAGCATCCTATGTCAAAAGCTCCAATATACGCCCCTTGAGATTTGTCTTCACTGACAAAGAGAGCAAGTCATGTCTTCACCTACTAAGAGCATCAGCCACAATATTCTCTTTTCCCTTAATACACTGGATCTCGAAATCGTACTCGCAAAGAAACTCCATCCATCAACATTGTTGTGCATTCAGATTAGGCTAAGAAAAGATATACTATAGGCTCCAGTGATCCAAATGCAACTCAAATCGATGCCCAAGAAGAAAATAGCGCCACTTAGTCAAATAATGTACCACAACTACAAGATCCAAGTCATGAATCAGATAATTAAGCTCGTGAATCCTCAACTGATGACACTCGAAGGTAATCACACGTCCCTCCTGCATGAGAATGACCACAATACCCTCAATCGAAGCATTTGTGCAAACAACAAGATTGCATGTAGGATCTAGAATCGCGAAGATAGGTGCACTAATGAGTTTCTCTTTCAAAATTTGAAAAACTTTCTCACATTGCTCGGTCCAAACAAATTTATTTCCTTGCTTTTGGAGAGAAGTAATTGAATGTGCAATCCTAGAAAAACCTTCTACCAACCTTCTATAGTAATTGGCTAGACCCATAAAACTCCTAACCTCTGCAACATTAGTCAGAGTGGGCCATTCCAAAATAGCCTGAATCTTAGAAGGATCCACAGAAATCCCCTCTTCATATGATATGCCCTAAACACTAGATCTTTGTCTGGAAGAATTCACACTTGGAAAGATTAGTATACAGTTGGTTCTCTCTAAGGCACTGTAAAACTTGTTGCAAATGCTCCTTATGCTCCTCTACTATGCGAGAATAAACCAATTTATGTCATCCAGAAAGATGACCACAAATCGATCCAAGAAAGTATAGAAAACACCATTCATCAAGCTCATAAAGATTGTTGGGGCATTGGTCAAGACGAAAGGGACTACAGTGAATTCATAGTGACCATATCATGTGTGGAATGATGTCTTGTGGATGTCAGCTTCTACTAGCCTCTATTGATGATATCCTAATTTCAATTCAATCTTAGAGAAAATCTTCGCCCTCTGAATCTAGTTGATCAATCCTTGGCAATAAGTAGCGATTCTTCACTATGAGTTTATTCAAATGCCTATAGTCGATGCAAAGGCGAAGAGACCAATCCTTCTTTACAAAGATAATAGGTGCACTCCAAGGAGATACACTAGGATGAATATGACCTTTCTCTAGAATCTCCTCCAATTGCAACTTAAGCTCTTGAATCTCCTGTGTCATCATTCTCTAGGGAACCTTGGAAATAGGCTGCGCTCCTGGCACCAAGTCAATGTAAAAGTCAATCTCTTGCCGTGATGGCATCCTAGAAAGCTGAGAAGGAAATACATCGGCAAACTCTTGAAGAATAGGATGATCATCCAATGAAGTCTCGAGCTTGTCCTCTAATCTGTCATTGATAGAAATGGCAAAGAATTGGCATACCTTTTGCATACAACGCTTAATTTGCATAGTTGAAATAATCCGAAGTGACACTAGTCTCTAAATACCTAAAATCTTCACCCTATTACCAACATCATCCAGTCACTCAATAGTTTTGTTGTGAAAATCGAGCTTAGCCTTGTGGGCATTCACCTAATTTCCATTCCCAAAATCACATCATAGGATTCTAAAGGAATAACCCTGAGATCTGTTAAAGTAGAAAAAGCTCTAAGTCCTATTTGACAATCCTAGCTCTCGAAGCTAACTCTACATCCCAGTTAGCATTTTGCTTAACAACCACTATCTTGCACTTCTCCACTACTGACGAGGATACAAATGAGTCTGTAGCCCCATAATCAAAGAGTATGGAAACAACATTACCAATCTTACTCAGACTCTCAATGACTAAAGCCTGATGATCCACTTGTTGATTATCTACGACTACAAACACTCAATGGGTTTTACCCACATCACCACTATAGGAACTGTTATGTAAACACTCCCAAGCAATATGCCCCATACCTCTGCAAGTATAACAAGGACCCTTAGGTGGTGTTGGAGTATGAAAAGTAGGTCTACTAGAGCTAGCCTGACTGCCTCGGAAGCTCTACTAAGTACAAGTTGGCCCCACAAACTATGTTTGTGGCTTCTAATCTCTCCTCTGAGGTGGAGACTGGCAAGACCTAGATGGTCCTCCTTGAAAAGACTTGGCCTTTTGACCCTATTTTTGCGGTTGCTGCAATGCTAACCTAGAAGGAAGGGAATTAGCTTTGAATCCACTCCTAGGAGGTATGGATGGACGAGAAAAATTATGGTTCTGCTGTGGTTGGTTCCAATAGTGATCTCTGTTAGCATGATGCTCAAGCTAGATCTCTTGAGCAATTAGGGCTTTCTCTACTGCTTGTCTCAAAGTCGAGGGCTCAGAAAAATGCACAAGTCCTGCAATACCATGGTTAAGACCTCTAATGAAGCAATTGATCATCAACTTTTTATCTTGAATATAGTCGACATATTGTAACAACTCCAAAAATTTGTTCTCGTACTGAGCTACTGTGAGTCCTCTCTGCTGGAGATCATGAAACTCATCAATTTTCTACTACCAAAAGTGTTTGGAAATGTATCTTTTCTTGAATAATTCTAAGAAGGTCTACCAAGTAACAATATCTTGAGTCAAGTGCCCTTTTCTCTCCTCCTGTCACCACCAAGTAGCAGCATTATCCTTGAGAAAATGAATCGCCAATCTAGCCTTAAGGTTTCTTTCATAGGTCTTGAGTGCAAAACACTTCTCAAGACTTAACAACCATGATTCTACCTCTATACCATCAATGGAACCATAAAAGTGTTGAGATTGAAGGTGGAGGAATTCTCTGATACGTTTGTCAACATCAATGGGAGCATCATGATCTACTCGTGTAAAATGAGGAGGGGGTTCATAATGTCCTAACTCACCTACCCCTTCCTCTACATGCTCTACTCTACCTCTATCAGGGCTTCTGCTACGCTCTCAAGGAATGGAGTGATGCTCATTTGAATGGGGCTAATCCTGATTATGGAGAGGATTAGTAGCAGGTAGAGGAAATCTATTATGAATGACATCTACCAAATGTTGCAGAGTCTAAAAAATCCGGGGCCCGTGATTGACATGTTCCTCAGAATGATCTGATTCTGACGACGCGAAATGAGTGCACCTTCATCGAAGAGGCATTCTGCAAATCATGAAAACAAGGTTACACAATTACAATATTTTCCCAGAGTTCCCAAAGTGTGGAAACATGGGCTATGATGCCTAATGTCATGCCCACCCTTTATGAGCCATAAAAGTATGGACATGAACACAAAAATGGACAATTTTTCATTTTTTCTAAACACTAATTTTGAAGAGTTTGAGGAAATAGTTTACCTAATATGCACAAATCTCTTACTGATGTTGAGATGATAACCAGAGAGATACTACTTGTTTGCAACTGAACAAGGGGATGATTGAGCTAATTAGTTATACCAAAACTACTGTAGGTAATAAACATGAAACAAGTGAACTTAAACAAATAAATTGAATGAAAATGGGGTTGAAAACATGAGGAATCATTCTATAAAGTCTAATAGGCAAATTTAATAATAACTTCTCTACGAGATCATAACTAAAAGAATAACACAAATTCATTTCTAGAGTAACTAATCTGATATAAGAATATTCCAGAATCATTTGTAAAAGTAATCCACAACATATATTATGAAAAATCTTGAAAACATTAAATATGTGAACTTGTATTTTTGTCATAACAAAATTCAATTTATGATTATCATTAAACAAAGAAAGAAGATATATATATATATGTATGTATACATACATATATATATATATATATACATATATATACATATATATATAAGTAACATTGCACAACAGAGATATAACAAATATATATATATATATATATTAGTAACATTGCACAGCAGAGATATAACAACCACGACATCCTCACCACAAATATATATATATATATAACAATAGTTATTCATATATTTTCATACAGTTGCTAATGCTATAATAGATATCAGTGAATCCCCTATGTAAGCAAGATATAAATAAAATCATCTACATGAATTACTGATCCTAATTATGGGGCAGATTAGTAGTAGGTGGAGGAAGTCTATCCTGAATGACATCTACCAGATGATGTAGAGTCAACCTTTCAACAACATTCAACAATTAAACCATATTAACAACACTCATCTCTATGTTTCTCACTAAACAAAAAATACCCAAAGGCCAAACCATGGCCAACCTACAAAACCCAAATTTGCAAATAAAAATTCCTTCCAAGTGGGTCACTTTGACAGAGAGTACCTAGACTCCTAGTAATGAGAGGATTTATTGTACAACCAAAGTTTTATTAAGCTTTAACTTTTAGGTAATCATAAATTTTAAAGCAGACTAAGCATCTATTCAAATGATAAACATTTTTTTTTAAATACTATAAAAGTTACCAAGCACCCTTCATCATGGTTGATGAATAAACCAAAACCTCTTAACCAAAGGATTCCACCAAAATTCTCAACATTTCCATGCACATCTCATTCCACACTTTTCTCATTCATTAACAATAGGGTGATTTCTCCCCACAGTTATTATTGTCAGAGACAAAGGTAAAAGGAAGGTCATGGAGGTTCTAGCCCAGTTGAGTCCCATTCCCCCGGATCATTCCACCCCTTCCATTAACAATCAGACTACTCCTACTCTAGTAGCTCCCTACTAGGGAGAAAATCCCCAGCACTAAGAAAATCAATTGCAAGTCTTGTAATCAACTTGAGGATAAGGTGGCAACCCTATATCAGACCTTAGATCTACAGAACCAAGTCTTGAAATGGCAATTAGCCCTGATACACCATGCTAAGAGGAAGATTCAGCACCTTGAGGTAGTCACTCAGCTAGAAACCTTGGATTGGCCCAAGGAGAAAGATGATGAGTTGTCACAGGAGGTGGAAAATCTTGCCAATATGTTTGATAGGTGGGAGAATATGGAAACTGGGATGAATAATATTAAGAAAAACTAGGAGGCCATAATGAAGAACATGGAGGAAATAGTTGCATTTGGCAAGGAAACTATTAAGGATTCGACTACCACTTTGTATGTGTTCCAGGCTGAAATGGAGAAGAGAAAAGCTTCTAGAGAGGGTAATTCTAGATCTATTCCTACGAGCACCAACATTTAGCAGTCAGTCACTATGGGGCCTGCCAATAGAACTAGGGCCAAGAGCAGGAACACCAAAGGGAAAGAGGTTAACATGGACACCTTAGATGGTTAGGTCAACAATGTACGAGAGAATTCCTTCGAGGATAAGCTAGAGTTCCTCAATACAAAGTGGTAGGCCATCAACAACCTCAAGTTTCTTTCCAATCAGTAGGGTTACTTTTGCTAATCCGTGGGTGGTCTTTTCTTTTGCTATTGTTTTTGTGTCTATTTCTTAAGCTCAGTGTTTTGTCTTGTCTGTGTTATGTTTTACTTCTTGTAAGACTCTGACTGCTTGCCTTTTGGGATTTTTGTATGGGTTTGGGCCCTTCCCAATTATCTTAATAAAAAAAATAGGTTTTACATCAAAAACACTAGCATATTTCCTCAAAATTAACAAAAAATGCATAGAGGAACAACCAATAGGTTGATCATGTCAATGTGTTAAAATAGAGAAGAAATGACAATACTAAGAAAGGCAAGAGAAAATAGCTTCTCAATATTGGAGCCTTAAAGAAATTAATTTCCAGTTAATGAATGCACGAGTGGACTAATAGACCATAGCCAAAAACCTTCAAAATTTTCATTTACACTACCTACTACCATCCTCAAGGATTGGCTCATTAAACACACTTAGTTTACACTCAAATACACCATTAGATAAGTGATGGATAGCTAGCAAACATTGGATTTAAGCTTAGCAAGCCTAAAGCCTGCCACTAAATCTTACTTGTGGCCTTAGGTTCTATCTTGGCCACCTTAGTATAACAATCACCTATGGTGATACACACACACACATATATGTATAAGTATAGTTACACAATCAAGAACAATATAGTGTTCTTTTTAAATTATAACATCAATAAGATGCTTACAAGAACACACCATAATTCAAGCCATTAAGGTCTTTAACTTAACAAAATAAATTACAAGCATGTACATTTATATAGGTATATATGTATATATATACATGTTAATCTACAACATAATAAGGACATACAAAAAATATTGATGATAATGGACAATATAGAAACTCACAATGACTTCAAGCAATTAAAATGGCTAAAGAAGAAGAACCCAAACAATAATCAGAATAGCGACATATCTTAAGACAATATCAAAAGGTGGTAATTAACCCAAATGTCCTCAACCACTTATACCAACTTCTCCTACTCTAAAGTAAAATGTTTATGATTATGGTACAATTTTCCTACAAAACCAAAATCAAATTAGATTCTATTTATAATGTGTAAACTAAATAAAACTAATGTAATTATCCTTGACTAAATATTCATGTAAAATACTTAGATCTAGAATACCCATAAGAAATACTCATGTGAAATGCATTAGATCTAAAATATTCAAAACAAATAAAAAAATTTGCACACATAATATTGGAAGTTCGCAAATATACTAGTGTATATTTATATTAATCGTGTAATGTAACAAAATGCTAGAATGCAATAGTGTTGGTAAACAAATTTGTAACTGTAGATTTGAATGTGACTTCCCCAACGGGCAGTGACAAATGTTCCAATAGTTGGAGAAATTGTTACTGGACTAACAAATTTCCTCTACATTTGAGAGGGGTAGCTCCCTCGTATGATGGGGTTTTTAGGTTTTTGTGTACTTTTAACCTAAAAGTACATAAAAGAAAAGAGAAAAACTAAGAAAGATTATTTACTGAAACCTTGACAATAGACATGTAGAGTCTAACTCTACGTTTCATTTTATATTGCTTCGCGGCTCATGGTTTCCAATTTCTACAGTCTAGTTCCTGTGGTTTCTTAAGTGTTTTTTTGTATATTTCACTGTATGTCTTTGTGCCTCAAGATCTCAGTGTTTGTTTCTTGAATGTGGGATGCACTACGTGTTGCTGCCTAATGCTCGGGAAATAAAGTTTATTAAGTTTCAGGTTGCAGCAAAGTTCACCACGTTTCTTCTATTGCTTTGTGCGGACACTGCCACGTGGTACTCTTCTATTAAGTTCCAGGCACCGAGAAGTACATGGTAGGCCCTTGGGATATTTTGACACAGCTCTATTTTGATGCAGAGCTTGCTACGTGTTTAATGTGGAGGCTAGGTCTATTTTCATATTGATACAACCGGAGGCCGCCATGTGTTTTCCTTTATAAAATTCTAGTTGTGCAGAGAGCGCCAAGTGTTGTCTCTGCGGGGCTTCCAAAGACTCTTTTATCAAGCTTAAGATACAGTCGGAGGGTGCCACATTTTTTATTACTCGACCAATGAGCGTGCAGAGGAGAACGGTTACAATTTCAAGAAGATTTCCAATGTCAATTCAAGTAGTAGTTCAAGTCCCAGTTCTTTTGAGGCCGTTGAGATTCTTGATACTTACAGGCGATCTTGAGCCAAATTTTATGGCTATATATACAGGATATATTATAATATGAGGGAGTTATCGATTAAGAATTGGGAACTTTCGACTGTGAATCAAATTATCATTTGCCTTAATTTTGCTATTTTTGATAAAGAAAGCTGTTATACCTGTGCATGTCTCTGTGCCTTTTGTATTTGCTGAATTATTAATGAAAGAAGCTCTGTTATGTGCCAGTAATGATATTATCTATGTCTTCGCATTAATTTATAAGTTTAGCCTTTGGTCTTTTAATTCAATTACAATCTGTCTATATTGGTCATGCAATATTTGCTCTTTAACATAGTTGAATCTCGATAATTTGTTCACTGTGCTAGTTAAGGAAATATATTTCATTTAGGCACATTGCCATAGGTTTATATTTTGTTTCATTATATATGTAATCCTGTTTCTTTCTCTCTCCTTTACTTAAAACCCCATTGAAATAGGAAGAGCCAGCTTCTGTAAAATCTAGAGGTTGTTTCAAGTGTCAAGTCCCACATTCTTGAAACTTCCCATGTTGGTGTTAGAACCTGCGCAATTTTATACATCAACAGTTTTTGGCACGCCCGATGGGACCTTTCTTAAAATTTTGATCAAGATCATATGAACCAAAGAGCAACGAGGAGTCAAAGCTATGGACCAACAACAAGAGCTCAGTCTGCCGCTAACCTGAGGATTTTATTGCCACCATTAACTACCACTCCAAGAAGAAGAGTAAATCAAGTAGCAGTAGCATCAGTGGCAAACATGGGAGCACCTGTACCTCCAAGAAACTATGCAAATTGGAACACTGGAAGTCTTCTCATTCTTCCAATCCCACCATCTACTTGGGACCCAATACCAGCTAATGCCTTGAAAGCTTTACTCAAATTCAGCAGAGAAGATTCCAAGACACTAGGGGAGCATCTCCAAGATGTATCAAACATGTGTGCAGTGCATGTTATCACTGTACAAAATGTAGCCATCAGATTGTTAGTAGCTTCTTTCAAAGGGAAGGCTCTAGACTGGTATAGATCTTTAACCCCAAATACAATATCTACTTGGGATCAGCTTGGTGACACTTTCTTTGCAAGATTCAGTTAAAAGGGTGACAAATCTTCCCTATTGCAACAATTAATCACTATAAAGAGGGCACCACAAGAGGCTATAACAGATTTTAACACTAGGTTTCAAAAGACCTGGGACAGAATCCCTGCTACGGCTAGGCCACCATCAAGTATGGCTATTGTATTCTATCTCAAAGCTTTCAATTCTGATATATCTGTAATGATTCAGCCCCTAGGGTGACAGACCTTACCGGAAGCACATGAGTTGGTTGTAAAGGCTGAGAATAACCTAATAGACGCTGGAAAATTGCCCCCAAGACCTCCTATGCCTATGTTCCCAGAAATTTATATTCCCTTGCCACAAGAAACCCCTAATCCTACAACTACACATGTGTCCATGTATACCTTCCCAGCATCTCAACAACCTACTGTGTCAACACCCTCTGCCCCTCCATCTGAAATGGATGATGTGAAAAACATCCTTAGGACCTTTTTCAAATGAGATTATTAATCTCAAAAGGCAACAAACTTCTTATCCAAAGCCTCCTTATCAGGGTTTCAAAGGAAATAGACCCCCATATCAGCTAAACCAGTATCAATGTTATCAAAGACCAAATAATCCGCAACCTTCAAATCAACTGGTCACGGTCCTTATGCCTTTGCAAGCTATCCCTCATAACCCAAATAGAGAAATGGTCCCTGGACAGAATAATCTAGAAGAAGATGCTAATGCTTGGTGTTTCCCTTGCAACAATGCCCACATGCCCAAGGATTGCCCTAGAGGTAATTTACAACAAAAGATAGCAGAGAAAAGGAGGATAGAAGGTCAAGCTATGGTGTCTAATGCTCCTCCATACTAATCACCTAGTGTCCAAAATCTAGTAATGGTGGCTCAGATGCAAGGAATGTCCATCCAGCAAGAAGAAGAAATTGCCCTTAAACATGCTTTGTTTTCATGGATTGAAGATGAAGATTCAGTATTCTTGAATGAAGCCTCTACTTCCAAGAAGCCCTTAGTACAGTGTGATTACTATACCAGATCAAAGAGAAGGATGATGGAGTAGCCTGAAGTTACCAACAATGAGACTGCTGGAGCTCCTCCTTTCCAAACTGATTATAATCCAGCTTCAAGGCAAGAAGTGCCTCAACCAACCCAAGATCAAGTAGTCTCTAATCCAGTACTAGAGAGAGTAAGGTATCCTTACTACTCAAAGACACAGGCATTAGGACTCATGAAAATGGTGGAACAGTTGAATCCTACTCATGTATCAATATGGGATATGCTGGCCATTCCTGAGCAAAAGACGTTGTTACAAGAAGCACTACAGATTCAAGTTGATTCTAAACCTGTCAATACGAAAGGAGGTACCAACAAAGGAAAGGCTCAAAGCAAGGACACTCCAACTTTGCAAACAACAACTCTATTGAACACTGCACCATAGGTAAGCAAATCTAAGCCAAATCCATTTTATCTGACTTTAATAGTGGGGAAGAAATTATTGCATAACTCAATGATAGATTCTGGGGCGAGTACTACAGTTATGCCAAAACAGATAGTAGATGCTTTAAAGATAAAATATGAGCCACTTACTAAAGGAGTCATGCAATTAGATGGCAAGTCTATCCAAACCATAGGAAAGATTAAACAACTACCATTGCAGCTGTACACTTGCCCAAACATAACTGTCATGTAGGATGTAGTGGTTATAGATATTCCCCCTATCTTCGGTTTATGCCTATCTAGAGATTTCACAGCTAAGATAGGAGGATAGATGTCACTAGATTGGTCGCATCTGATTTTGAGAACCAAGTATGGAACAAAGATGAAGCTACTGTCTAAACCTTTGTCCAAAGATCATATCACTAATGAACTAGCCCCAAGAATTGAAGCATCTCATGCCATGATGAATAAAGAGGAGAGAGTCCTTGTTGAGGAACTAGGGGACTGGACTGAACATGACCAACAGGAAGAAGAAAATAGTCAGTTGATAACCATGATGCAAAGTGACCCTTATGGAAATTATGACTCCACTAGTTTGGGCACTTATGTTATTTTTGAAGAAGGCCAAGAAATACCAAATGTTATGAGAAAAGAAGTATCTGAAAAAGAAGAACCTGACAAAAGCTTAGAAATCTGGACCTTAAATTTTGATGGGGCAAGGAGCAAGAATGGTGCTGGAGAAGGTATATGTCTCACTTCCCCAAAGGGTGAGAAGATTCTTAGAGCCTTACGTTTTTAGTTTGCTTGCACTAATAATGATGTTGAATATGAATCTTTGGTGCATGGCCTTATGTTGGCCAAGAAGAAAGGGATTAAGAATTTGGTAGTCAAAGGAGCTTCAGAGCTGGTTATGAAACAAATCAAAGAGAAAGTTTTGGCAAAGAATGTAAGAATGAGATCTTATTGCCACATAATTTGGGATCTAATGGACGGTTTTGATGATTCTAATATAGAAGTTGTCCCTAGAACCCAAAACACTAAAGCAGACAGAATGGCACAAATTGGTTCCCAATTTGACTCAGCAAGTGACCTACTCATTAATAGGGAGGTAGTAAAAGTAATAGTGAGACCAACAATCCCGGACAACGACCAGAACTAGCAAGTCTTTGATAATGATCTTTGGGTACTTTTGTTTATGCAGCAGTTAGGAGAGTTTGTTGACCAATTACAACCCAAGATTGAAGAAGCTTATGGGGACCAAATTATCCATCTGAAATCTAATAAGCTCCTAAAGGGATCGATCACACTAGAAAATCTATTTGACCCAGATGATGTAAGTCTAGACAAGAGGAGGTTTAAGGCAAGCAAAGATGATTACTCTGAGATTCAAGTTAGTGAAGGAAGAAAATTGAAGGTAGGCAATGCTACTACCCAAGAAGAAAAGGATAAGTTGATTTCTTTGTGTAATAAGTATGATAGAGTAATTGCATGGACCTATGATGATCTCCATGGGTATAATAGAGACATCATCCAACATTCCATAGAACTTGTTGAAGGGTCAAAACCAGTCCGTCAAAAACAAAGACTAGTCAATCCTAGGATTGAACCAATGGTAGATGAATTACAAAAACTCTTAGAATCCAAGATCATATTTCCCATCAATTATTCAACTTGGGTTTCCAATTTGGTACCAGTGAGAAAGAAGAATGGGGACATAAGACTTTGTGTAGACTTCAGAGACCTTAACAAAGCATGATTGAAGGATCTTTACCCCTTGCCATCCATGGAACAAATTTTGCAAACAGTGGCTGGATCAGAGAGGTTTTCATTGCTTGATGGTTTCTCAGGGTACAATCAGATTTGGCTAGCTGATGAAGACCAACATAAGACAACATTCACTACAAAGTAGGGAACCTTCGCGTATGCCAAAATAACATTTGGTCTATCAAATGTTGGAGCTACTTTTCAGCGTGCCATGGATATAGTGTTTGGAGACCTTATAAATAAGATTATTCTAATCTATTAAGATGACCTAACTATATTTACCAAAGATGTCGAAGATCAATTTGAGCACCTAGAAGCTATTTTTCAAAAATGTCAAGAGTTTGGGATCTCCTTAAATCTTAAGAAGTGTATTTTTGTTGTGCCCCAAGGGAAACTTCTAGGACACATCGTTTCAAAAGATGGAATTTCCATTGATACAGAGTGAGTCACAACCATACTAAATCTATCTTGGCTAGTCAACAAGAAGGTAATTCAGTCCTTTCTGGGAAAGATCAATTTTGTTAGTCGCTTTATATCTGATTTTGCAGGGTTAGTTAGACCCATTACTCTATTATTGAAGAAAGATTTCATTTTCAAATGGACTGCTGAAGGGAGACAAGCTTTTGAAGAAATAAAGAAAGCCATTTCCACTGCACCAGTACTGAGAAATCCATATTTCTCTAAGCCCTTTATAATGTATGTATATGGAGGAAAACATAGCGTGGCAGCTATTCTGACCTAGAAAGATGATAATGGAGAAGGAGAACATCCAATTGCATTCTTCTCCATAACACTCAGGGAGTATGAATCAAGGTATAATTTTATTGAGAAACAAGCTTATCCAATGGTAAAAGCTCTTAAAAAATTCAGGCACTTAGTGACAGGGAATAAGATCCTAATATTAGTAGTAGTGTAAGGGAATATATCATGGAGGGTAAGATTACTGAAAAGAGGGCTAATTGGATAACTAAGATCCTAGAATATGATGTAGAGGTAA
Organism: Cunninghamia lanceolata; assembly: GCA_027924645.1. Lineage (NCBI taxonomy): Eukaryota > Viridiplantae > Streptophyta > Pinopsida > Cupressales > Cupressaceae > Cunninghamia > Cunninghamia lanceolata. Next base: position 9,835,443 of record BSBN01000693.1, read on the forward strand.
GGCCTACCAAATTGGTCAGAGGCAGGGGACTCTGCCAGTATATTACTCAAGATATAGAAGAGTCAATATTTGAAGAAGCAAAAGCAGAAACAGTATTGAGAATCCAAGAGGTTGATCAAGACTCTTGGGTAAAAGACAAGATACAATTCATGAGAACTGGTATTTTCCCCAATGAACTCTCCCTTGATAAGAAAAGATATTATAGACAGTAGGGAGTTCATTTTGTATTGATTGATCATGTTTTGTTTAGGAAGAATATTGATAGAATACTATTAAGATGTGTAGAGAATGATGAAGCCCAAAGGATACTGTATGAGTTCCATCATGGAACCTCAGGGGGGCATTTTTCAGCAAAAACTATTGCAATTAAAATGACACAAGCTGACTACTTTTGGCCAACACTATTTGTAGATTATTATAGGGTGGTCAAAGAATGTCAGGCCTGTTAGTTTTATACTGGGAAAAGAAGGAATGCAGCATTGCCTCTAAGTCTCATAATAGTGGAGGAACCCTTTGCTCAATGGGGTTTAGACTTTATTGGGATGATTAATCCAGTGTCAAATATGGGATACAAATGGATCCTTACTGCAACTGATTACTTCACAAGGTGGAGCGAAGTAGTACCACTCAAAGAAGCTACTAAAAAGGTAATCTAAGAGTTTCTTGAAGGAATAGCTACCCGTTTTGGCCCTCCGTGCACCATCATATCAGATAATGCCAAGGCATTTTTAAGAACATGATTGTTAGAATTTGCATTAAAAAATGGAATATATCTAAAGACTTCTTCTAATTACTACCCACAAGGCAATGGTTTAGCAAAAAGAATCTACAAACAAAAACCTGATTAGACTTATAAAGAGAATAGAGGTTGATCATCAGAGAGACTAGCATAAGTCCCTTAATTAAGCATTATGGGTGGATAGAATCACACCAAAGCAAGTAACCAAAATGCCCCCCTATGAGCTAGGATATAGTAAACATGCAGTATTGCCACTAAGTATAGAAATCCCTGCCTTACAGTTGTTGAAATAGTTGGAGATAGAAGAAAGTGGTGCGATGCATGTGAGACTTGCCAAATTATTGGAGGTTCAAGAAAAAAGAGAAAAAGCACATGAGTCACTAACAAAGCATCAACAGATTATGAAGAACTGGTTTGACAGAAGGGCCTCCAATCCAAATTTTGAAGTTGGATCACTGGTTCTAAAATGGGATGAGAGAGCTGCTAAACCAGGCTGACACAGTAAGTTCAAGTCATTATGGATAGGTCCTTTTAAGATCTGAGCCTATAAGCAACACAATGCCTTTGAGTTAGAGACTATGGATGGAGAACCTGAAGAGATTCATGTAAATGGGATCTTCTTGAAGTATTTTACATAAGTCTTGAACTTGCCATAAATCATAGTTAGGTGTTTCCTTTAGTTGTTTCTTTTTTTTCCTCTTGTTTTCCTATTTTTTCCCTTTCAATAAGTGTCCTATGAACACATGTCTGTAGTGCAGTGGTTCCTCTTGTTGAACAGTTGCATTTACTAAGGCTATTTAGCAGCCTTAAGAAGAAAGGGAAGTATCAGATCATTGATTGTTGTTTTTAATGCTGACCTGACACTCCACCCCATACGGATTTTCAAAGATACACTAACCATCTTTTGGTGTTAATGCCATTAATAAGACATAATGGGTTATTAATGCTACATTACGCCTTGTCAAGCTAAGTTTCAAGCCTCTATGATTAATACATTTGTTATTCCGCATTCTGCATTCACTAAATTGTTTTCTGCATTAAGACTACAATTCCTCACCTATAATCCAGTCTAAGTCTATTTTTGATTTGCAGGTTTCTAGCCTACTTTCTGCATCAAGAGTTTCAAAAGCTTCTAAGAGTGACACAGAAAATGTCAGGGCCACAATCGCCACAGGAACGGCTAGGGCTCTTTGAACAATTTGACAAATTAATGAGCAACAAGTCTTATGCATCTAAACCAATGCAACCGAAAGCAAGCTATCCAAGGACAAGGGTCCTAGAAATAGGGGTGAGTGCAGACTCAACACAGGTAACAGACTATGCAAATGGCATTTTTGACACACACATGTAGAAGAACACCAAGACTCTTAGAGAGGGAGCCCATCAGAGGTGTCTCATCCAAGCAGCAAAGGGGTAGTCAAAAACTTTCAGAATGAGGGTTTGGACCTCCCAATTGGCATAGTTTATGGTTCCCACTATTCACCCATATCCAGAATTGATAGACTTATGTGTGGAGTAGTTTCATCTTCCAACTGCTTCTATTCAATGTGGCCCCTTCATGGTTCAGATAACCCCCAAGGTAATTAGTGTTGTTATATGGAACCTAATCAGACTCAGAGGTTAAAATTACCCCACTTTTATCGGTACAGTTTCCCCCCAAATTCCTACGGGGTCAAGGGGCAGCGCCCCCAAGACGGGGTCAAGGGGTAGCGCCCCCAAAACCTCACACGGTTTTTTATTATTTTATAAAGGCACCGGGAGTTATTTTTCATTGACCAACATAAAAAAACCCTATTTTGTAACCGACAAAAAGGCTTGATAAAAGTGGCTAAGGGTTGGGGTTTTGATATATTGTATTGCAGCATTTTGCAGCGATATTGAGTTGCAGGGATTGCTGATTGTAATCGGTTTGATTTACTGGATAATAATATTGGACTCTCTATTTGGTGGATGTAGCCCGAGTTTGGGTGAACCATGTTAAAACTTGTCTCTCGCTGTTATTATTTCTATGTATTTCCATTCCTCTATTTAATCTTTATTTGCATTTAATTGATATCTTCTGCCAGCTAACCCTAACAATTAGGGATATGCTGGCTTTACAGCATAACAAGATAGCCACATTTCCTACTATTCCTAAGTTGCAGGCTACTTGGGCGAATCTCATAGTAAGGTAAAGTTCTTGAACACTGAACTAAATTTAGGAGACAACAATACCCAACTGCCAGTGCTACCCATAGGCTGAGCTCAATTCAAACAAGATGTCCAAGATGCCCTCTCCATTCTATCTTTCATCTTTGGCTAGTATGGTGATGCTACGGTAAATGATTGGCAACTTGCAGTGATCTTTAGATTGAAAACTATGGACAAGTCCCAGGAGTACCGTATTGATTTCTCAGAGCCAATTGTCCAGGCTATGGTCGATCAGCTTGTATTTTTTTCTCAAAATCATCTTTTCAGGTACTCAACCTATCTATTTCATCTAATGTTGTATCAAAATCATGGTCTCTTTCAAAATTATATGCATTTAAATATGTATGACACAGAGTCTGGTAGCAATAGAACAATTCCCATGTCTGCATGGACACATGTTCTTTCAGATACATCAGATCCCTATGAGTTCACAGAATGTTTTGTTGCACCAGTTTTTAACCATATAGCATCTGATCTTATAGAAAATAGAATGACATAGAGCCTCAGGGGTTTCTTAACCAACTTACCAATTCCTTGTGATTACTTCTTTGGAGCCCATACAACTATCATTAGACTTCATGGCTACGCCAAGGAGCCTGTTCTATTGCCAAAAGTCTCGATCCCTAGGGTTACATTTTTAGAAGTGGCTCGTCAAGTATCTGTCATTGATATCAATTTTGGGCATAAGAAGAGGAAAAAGAAAATGTATGATGTCCCCTAGACTAGGGAAAAGATAACAATTCAGGCAAGAGAAACTGAGAATCTTCTGTTGAGGAAGTTGGCTACTTATGGTTTCTTGATTATTGAGGATAAATGGAAATATGATCCAAATAGCTTCCTAGCTTCTTGGATTATTAATAATAAGGTTTCTGCAAAACTTATTCATGAGAAACGCTCTTTCTAGGAGAAGAGAAGATCACCTAAGCAGGATGATCCTGCAATTTATGTTGAATTAAAAGACTTGCCAAATGAAGGTCTTAGGCCATGGGAAACCTTTTATAGGAAGGTACAAGAGTATGACCCTAAGAAGTCAATGACTACAGGCCTCAAAGCTACCTTGAGAAAGAAGGACTGGAGTGCAGAAAAAATTGTAGCTTATTGGAAATACAGACAAGAGATATCTGAAACTACTCATACTTTTGGAAATGTTGAAACTGATGAAGAATGGGAAACAGTATGGGATGAATTTCATATGACCCCAGTTTCCAGTCCTGACACGAGTAATATTCAAGAAGATTCTCTAGAAACAGAGAAGGGGCAAGATGTTCAAGAAATAGGACAAACATCAGCTGCAGCTCCGAGATCCCAATGGCCTCCATCTCTTAGTGCCCTACAGAAACAAAAGGCAACTATATCATCGTCGTCTCTTGAGATCCAAATAGCTTCGGCATCTGGGGTTCTCAAAGCAGCACCTTTGCAACAAACACTAATCAATATTGAGGAAGAAGACCCGGAAGAGGCATTAGATAGGCCTTGAAAGAAAATACAGAAGTTAGTATTAGAAGAGGAGGACACAGAAGAACAAATATTGGTGCCACAGTAACAACAAGCTCCTATCATCTCCTTGGTGGCTCAGGTAAGTACTTCTTCTCTCTTTTCCCCTTCTTCTACTTCTTCTCATTTAGGAGTGGCAACACAATTGTCCCAACTTTCCACATCTCCTGCCACTTCTGTTGCACCTTTGCAAACCTTTTCCCTAGTTGTCAATTCACCAGCCATGTCTTCACAAGCCATTTCCCTACCTTTATTTTCCCCATCCATGCTCAAACGGACTTTGCCACAATTTGATCCTAGCCAGCAAATAACTAATATTCCTTATGGACTGCCTCAAGGCCATCCATTTGTTGGAGGCTATATTACATCACCTCCTACCTTCCAAGCCCAAGCTAACACAACAAGAAAAGCAAGAGAGGCTCGGATGGAGAAGAAAAGAAAGAAAGAGAATAAGAGCCCTATTGTGCCTCATGTCAAATCTTTATTTGACCCTATTCAACAATATTTGACTGTTACGCATATGGCTTCTAATGTGATCAAACCTAATGAGCAAATGCAGCCACGGGACTATTCAATGAATGTAGTGGCTATGGATCTGTCTCTTTTTAGGCCACAGGACCGAGTTGAATTGATGAATGAGACTACTTCTGTTGTAACTATTGATTATTTGAAAATGGCAAAGAGGTTACAGAAGATTGAAGCTGATTTGGCACAAGAAAAAGATACTAGTAGTAGTTTGAAAGTAGAAATTCAAGCTAAGAATAAGGAAATTGATACTTTGAACAAGAATCTGCAGTCCATTGTCCCCTTACAGGCACACCAAACACTACAAGCTCAGGTTTCAGCCTTGAAGAATGAAATTGCACAAGGGAAAGATGTTGTTACTACCTTGAGACAGGAGAAGGCCATTTCAGAAAAGAAGTGTCAGGACAAAATTCAGGAATTATCACAATTGCAGTAGAATCTGCTAAAGGGGCAAAATCAGAATAGTGTAACTCAAGCACTGCTTATGGCTGAATAGCAAAAGGTAAAGCAACTAACTATTGAGTTAGCACAGAGGCCCAAAAATGCTGGAGTTTTGAATATGGTGAAAGAGCTCTATGTATCTGCATGGGAGAGAATCTTTGAGGAGATTGTGTAACTTAAGCCATCCCTTGCCTTCCTGTTAAATGCATAACAATTGTGTGAGAAAGTAGAAGCTTCAATACAAGCCACCTTATCTATTGTTTCCTTAAGGGTCTTGGATTCGCAGCTTCTATTGCAGAAACTCTATGATGTATCTGATGAAACCCTGTCTACAGCTGGTGTGAATGATAGAATGATGGCTGCCAAAAGGGTGAATGAAGTGTTGAGTTACAATTATGCTGCTATGAACTACAAGGAATTGTTAGATATTGTCAAGGAGAGTGTAAAAGATATGAAGAGACATATAGAAGGATTGGTTCAGTTGGGGTTACCCTCTCCCTTTCCTGATGATAGCACAGTGATAATGACATGTGCAATAAAGGCTCTTCTATTTACTAAGCAAAATTACCAAACTATTTTTCAAAGTCTGACTGATTCTTCCTCTGTGAAAGAAGTAGAAGCGGTTCTGGGTCCAATCACTCATCTGGAATTTTAATTACATGCTGTGGTGAAAATTTTACAATATGTTTCTCATAAAGATATTATTAATTTAGACTTTGCATTTCAAGATTTACAAAGCAAACATGGATTGTCCGATTTAGAATGGTCTGTTTATCAGGCTGCATTACAGAAGTTGTGATTCTTTTTCTGTGACAGTGCATTTTTGAAATTTTGTTAATGTTGGAGTTCTCTCTGCGCAGGCGCAGAGGTCCATGTGATCACCAAGAACTATAGAGTCTAACTCTACATTTTATTTTATGTTGCTTCGTGGCTCATGGTTTCTAGTTTCTACAGTAGTTCCTGCAGTTTCTTAAGTGTTTTTGTATATTTCTCTGTATGTCTTTGTGCCTTGTGGTCTCAATGTTTGTTTCTTGAATGTGGGATGCGCCACGTGTTGCTTCCCGATGCTCGAGAAATAAAGTTTATTAAGTTTCAGCTTGCAGCGAAGTCACCACGTTTCTTTTATTATTTTGTGCGGATGCTGCCATGTGGTTCTCTTCTATTAAGTTCCAGGTGCCGAGAAGTACATGGTGGGCCTGAGGGATATTTTGACACAGTTCTAGTTTGATGCAGAGCTTTCCATGTGTTTGATATGGAGGCTAGGTCTATTTTCATATTGATACAACCGGAGGCCGCCATGTGTTTTCCTTTATGAAATTCTAGTTGTGTGGAGAGCACCAAGTGTTGTCTCTGCGGGGCTTCTGAAGACTCTTTTATCAAGCTTAAGATACAGTCAGAGGGTGCCACATTTTTTATCACTCGACCAATGAGCGCGTAGAGGAGAATGGTTACAGTTTCAAGAAGATTTCCAATGTCAATTCAAGTAGCAGTTTGAATCCCAGTTCTGTTGAGGCCGTTGAGATTCTGGATAGTTACAGGCGATCTTGAGCCAAATTTTATGGCTATATATACAAGAGATATTATAATATGAAGGAGTTATCGATTAAGAATTGGGAACTTTTGACTGTGATCAGATTATCATTTGCCTTAATTTTGCTATTTCTGATAAAGAAAGTTGTTATACCTGTGCATGTCTCTGTGCCTTTTGTATTTGCTGAATTATTAATGAAAGAAACTCTGTTCTATGCTAGTAATGATATTATCTATGTCTCCGCATTAATTTCTGAGTTTAGCCTTTGGTCTTTTAATTCATTTACAATCTATCTATATTGATCATGCAATATTTGCTCCTTAATAGAGCTGAATCTCAAGAATTTGTTCACTGTGCTAGTTAAGGAAATATATTTCATTCAAGCGCATCGCCATAGGTTTAGATTTTATTTCATTGTATCTGTAATCTTGTTTCTTTCTCTCTCCTTTACATGGAACCCCATTGAAATAGGAAGAGCCAGCTTTTGTAAAATCTGGAGGTTGTTTCAAGTGTCAAGTCCCACATTCTTGAAACTTCCCATGTTGGTGTTAGAACCTACACAATTTTATACATCAACAAGACACACGAATAGATGTTTGGATTTCACAAACTTATAACAAATTATAAGGGGGTTTCACAACAAAAGCTAGAAACCATGTTTCTAAACTTATATGATGAGTTTCACAATGAATGCTTTAACATGTGACAATGATAAAAGAAGGATAACACACAAATCTTAATGCACGAAGAGATAGGTTATCTAAACACAATCAAATCAAGATACCTTGAGAAATGGTTGTGCTTCATTACATTAATTGCACAATTAAATGTTTCAATGGATGACCTGTGATTTACACAATGACACATAAGTATTACCAATCTAACATAGGAGACATTAGTAACAATAACTCAGAAGTACCATTGGAACACACAAACCAAATGCACTCTTTATTATCTTTGTAAAATTATACAATTTCAAAAGCCTTCAGGTACAAAGTGTTAGACCAAAGGTCTATGAAAAGCTTCTCCATAAGTTCCCCTATAAAAGTCCCCCCATTACATTAGCAAATAGCCTTGTATTTATAGGCTTCTCCAACTACCTTGTAAACACTTGATAACTACCCTTTTGAAATACAATAGAATAATAAACCTTATTTTTGGTTATGTTTTACATCACTTTTTGGAAATAAAGTTCATTTTCTAACTTTACATTAAACAAAGAGTGACTTAAGTCACTTTTACAAAAAGGCAACTAGAACTTGCAAATTTCAAGTTATGAATTTCGCTAAGTTCTTTCCATCTCCGTTTGGTTGATTTTGGTGGTCAAACCTCATCTCGACAATTCCTTTGAATACTTGAATCTTAGACTCATGTGTTTGTGCATACAAAATATGGACTATGAAAATAGCATGTCTTTTAATAGAAACATTAGCATGATAGACATAGATTGAATAACATTACACATTTTCTCACTTTGATACAATCATAAAATGTCATCGCCATCCATTACTCATCTCAAACTTACAACATTATGCAGAGAGGGCCAGTTGAAGGAGACACTATAGGTCCTACTTACTACACATAACGCTACATAACTTTGATCATTGCATCTCAAATATGATTTGAAATGTATGCTTGAAAGTTTCTAAAATCTTCACAACACATTCATTTTATACATATACCTCCTTTGTAAAAATGGTGTTCCATGAGACCAAATTTCTTTAGGATGCTTTGTCAAAAAGTTCATGTGCTTTGTAAATAATTCTATGATTTGCATACATGTCAATCAGGGCGGCTTACAACTTCAATATCTGACAAAAACCTCATTCCAGTATACTTTCATGGATTCCAACACCTTTTTTTGAGTTCCCAAGACGCTGGAGCAAGTTGTGAAGATGCTGGCGCAGGTTGTGCATTCAACAAACCTATTTTGTGTATCCTTGTTTATGCTTTCAGTTTGTGCAAAAATGGCACTCGCCAGAACATCCACAACTATAATATTTGACAGATACTCACCCTCATTATGCTTTAATGGATGTCTATACCGTGATCTGAAGTTCCCATTTTCACATAGGGTGCATGAAGATGTTGATAAAGGTTGTGAAATTTGACTCTATGTCTACCAAGTAAATTCACTTGAAAATTTCTAAAGCCTTCCCAACAAATTCATCACATGCAGATTATTGCATTCCATGTGAAGACATCTCTATCGAGGCAATCTTCCAAGTAGTATTGTGTTTTGTGCAAACTCCTCTTAAAGAAGCTGCTATTTAGAATCAACACACTCTATTTAAATATCATCCACTTCAATGGTCAAACATTCAATAGAAAATTTATACCTCATTCACAACAAAAAGTGGTAAATATTTGTCCTATTTTTATTGGTCCAAATTAACTTTCGTTGAAATAGATGATATTTAAGAATTGCTGAATCAACGCCATACAAAGAATTGCCCATGGATTAAATAGGCATGTCTTTATGTTTTATATTGGCCGATTGCATTGACAAGAAAGTTTCTAACGCCTTTTTATTATATCCACTTAGTGCATATCCTGAATCATTGCATAACATGAGACGATATTTCTTAGAGGTAGCTTTCAGACAGTTTATGCGCCATGTCCATGCTTCCATATTTTGCATATATGTGTACCAGAGCATTTTAAGTTACAATATCAGACAACAATCCTCGTTACATTAAGCTTTGATGAATGTCCATACCCTGTTGCAAATCTCCCATTTTGGCACGGGCAGGGAGGATGGTGGAAATGCATTTGGCTTTACACCAGCAACCTGCTTTTGTATCGAGAGCCCTTTTAAAAGCAGTTATGATGTAAACCCTGCATATGGCGTTTGAGCTTGCATAATTGTTTGGCCTCCCCATACTTCAAAGTTTATGTCTATTGGATTCTAGGGTTAGTATCAAACCACTCTACTTAAATATCATCCATTTCAATAGTCAAAAATTAAGAATAACCATAGCAAACCATAGGTTATAGTTCAAAGTTTATGCCTGATACTGTACGAGCATTTTAGATACTATTTTTGGAACCTCGATGGGAGTTTCCTTGATGCTAAATGGTATTTTTTATTTTTAAAAAGCTTCTCCACTCTTTATCAGCTCAGAAGGGGAGAAAGTCTGACAACAGGCATCATTCAAGCTATAGACAACTTTTAAGTGCCTTGTATATGCTTCCACATTTTTAATACACGTCTACAAGAGCATTTCTAGCTACAAGATCAGCAAAACTCTATTTCCATTCTCCTTTGATGAATGTTCATACCTTCTTCACAATCCTTCGTTTTGATACAGAACAAGAAGATTTTGGAAAAGGTCATGAAGCTCAGCTTTGCAACGGTTGAATGCCTTTGCTTGAAAATTTCTAAGACCTTTTCAACAAACCCATTTTGTGCATGTCTTGTCATCATTACATTCCATGAGATTACATCTCTTTGAGGCATTTTAGTCAAACGGTTCATGTGCATTGTCTATGCTTCCAAATTTTTCATGCATATCTGCCAAGGCATGCGCAACTATAACATCTGATGAAATCCCTTTGTTCTTGAGCTGGCAGTTTGGTGATGGGAGGATGCCAGCAATGGTTGAGTAGTTTGTCTTTACAAGTGCCAATTGGATTTGCTTAAAAATTTCTATTATCTTCTCACAAATTCATTATGTGCAGATCCAACAATCATTGTAAGCCACAAGAATGACCTTTCTTTGAGGCATTCTATAAAATAATTTGTGTGCCTTGTATTGGCTTCCATATCAAGCCGAGAGGATGCTGAAAATGACCATGGAATTTGGTTCTACACCTGCACGTGGTTCCAGAGCTCGCATTCTAGCATGAAAAAGGGAGGATGTTGGGAAAGGTTGTGAATCATGGCTTTACACCAGCTGACTTCATTTGCTTGGGAGTTTCTAAAACCTTCAAACCAAATGCATCTGCAACAAATACTTCTGGTGAGATCCCATTCCATTATGATTTGATAGATGCCCATATCTTGGCGAGGTTTTTTTTTTTTTTAAGTAGTTATAATTATTTAACTACTTTTATTTTCAACCATCGGCACTTTGAGTGCTTTTCACAAGTTCACAAGTTATTAAAAACTACAAGCCACACTTTGCTTTGAGTTTGTGAAATCCACAAGTTAGAATAACTAACTTTTCTCTTTACAAGTTTTTTTTTTAAGTTAGCTAAATCTACAACTTGAAATAACTAACTTCTGGAATCTCCACTTATAACTTTTCATAAGTTATTAAAATTATAACTTGCATTTGCTTTACTTAGTATTCCGAAGAAGTAGTTAGAAAATTCCACAAGTTGTCAAATTTCATAACCTTCGCACAACTTTTTAAAATTTACAACTTTGATATAAGCTCTCAACTTAGGAAATTTTGAAAGTTGATATATTGCTTTGACTAATAATTTTAAACACATCGCTTTATTCAAAACCTTCATCACAAATACGTTGATCTGATAACTCTACAAGTACGAGCAATGGCGTAATACACATAAATTTTGACTGGTATGATATTTTCTCGCGAAACCTTGCCAAATTGTCAATAATGATATTATGAAAACTCCTGCCAAACCATTTTTCTTTAACCTTCATGAAAATCCCTGATTTACATGTTTCCATAAACATCGCGCCAAAAAGTTTAACTTTTAAAATTTCCCAAACCGTAAGGCATATGGTTCTAAATCCTTGCCACATTTGGCAAAATGAAGTTAGTAACACCCCTAGAAAAGGGTTTCTTTCAAGTGGTTATAGATTTTCAAATTTAATTGTTTTCATAAATCGCCACGAACTAGATAAATACCTCTAAGAATCTGATTGAAATAATGACTGGTCCTCCTCCAAAATGATGTTCCTATATCAGACTTAATGCAAGAAATTAACATGGACCTAACTGAAAGCAACATTTTAACAATGGCTAGTATAAAAAATGATGTGGGAAAACATGAGACATTGTTAATTTGTGACAAAAGCAAACTTGACAAAGGAGTTTGACGCATGGCGACACTTGTCTTTTCGACACAAAAAGTTTAAATTTTGAAGTGTCGAAATAGCATCAACAAATAGAAAATACATCAATACTTAATCTTTAGTACAAATGCAATCCCTTAATGTAATTGCCTCAAGAAACCAAAGGGGTTTCATCCTCTATCTCCAAATCCAAGGATTTTGTTCTTAGATCTAACAAGTGAATACAAGTGCTTCAATCTACAAATTAGGGTTTGTTCATGAGAAGGTAAAAGATACAAATTAATGAAGTTGCTTGCCTTATATAAAGGTTAAAATTCTAGTGTGGATCCACACGTGCTAAGAGGCATTTGAAATTTTCCTATCTTTTTATCACATTCAAATTTGAGGCCAATAATGGTGTCTCTAGTCGGCCATGGTGATAGGCGAAACCCTTTGTTTGAGTAATAGGGGTATGAGAAAAGGCATACTTGAAGATAAGGGTCCAAGGAAATGCATACCAAAAAGATGCAATGGCAAGAGGGACTGGGGAATCAGGCATTGAGATGTTGTGCAGAAGTATTTCCATTTGATATGCCAACATTATGTTCTTCAAAGGTCTAAAGACAAGGGTTTGGGTAATGGGGTGTAAGGATGCCAAGATGCTTTGGGATGCAAAGGTCCATGGGCCAAGAAAGGAAAAGTTGTAGGATAGCAAGGAACAAGATACCAAGATCCTTGCTAATATCTTTCACAAGTGGGACAATGGTAGGGAGAACCCTAAAGGTCTGGAAGAGAGAAGCATGATGAGGAGTGGGGATCAAGCTTCATAGATACCCAATACAAGGAGTGGAGATTGGGCTTTTGAAATACCTATTGTAGGAAGAAGAAAGGATTGTGTTTCAAGGATACCCAATACAGGAAGGAGTGTGAATTGGACTTTGACGATACCTGATGTAGGAAGGAGCAAGGATCGGGCTTCGAAGATACCTAATGCAAGAAGGAGCATGGATCAAGATTCAAAGATACCCAATGCAAGAAGGAACAAGGATTAGGGGAATCAAGATACTAATACCAATGGGTATCAAAGGTTGAGGATATAGCATGCCCGATATCAACATAATGAGCCTGAAAGGAGGACCTAAAAGTCTACATACCCAAGAGTAAAAAAGGAACAAGGATCAAGGTTTGGGGTTTTGAGATTCCAAATATTATTTAGGTAAGTCGATAGGGAAATTTCTAGGAGTCTATGATATAGTAAAGGTTAGAACTCTGGGATATCTGATATTGTAGAGATTGGGGATTAGGGATACCAATTCCATCAAACCAAGTGCAAAGAGAGAAATAGAACTCTAGAATCCCATAGAATAGAAAGAAGTGAGGTTAAGAGAGCATGGGGAATGAATGAGATGCATGCAAGTAGAAGAAAGTCCAAAGTTCTGAAACACAGGGAACTAGATAATTTGGGACTTAAAGGAGATGAAGGGAAATCAATGTTAATAGGGCAATGTCCATATTTTTGATAGCTAAGGCAAAGTGAGAGTTTGGGGAATGGGGAACCAAGAGAAATGGTAATAAGGTAAGGGAAAACCTAAAAATATATCAAATAAGTGGGAGTGTAGGCAATGAAGGAAAAGCATGACAGTATGAGAATGACTAAAATCTTGCCTTAGAGTCTAAAAAGTGACCCAAACACCTTCATACTTAGAATTTGGGACATTACAAGTCCACCCTTCCCAAAATTGCTTTCCCTCAAGTAATGCAAATTTGTATGCTCCAAGATCTCTAGCCCTTCCCAAGTACCATCTTCTACAAGTATATTCTTCCAATGAACTAAATACTCTATAATGCTTTTATTCCTCAACTTCTTTACCTTGGTATCAATAATAGCATTAGGTACCAATTTGAGCTTTCCTTCAACATCGAATGGTGGCAAATCCACTAAAGGTGTGATATGTTGTCTAAGGTACCTCTTGAGGCAAGACACATGGAAAATATGTAATATACACCCCTGTTGTGTCTATTTTCTGATGCTAATTTTTTAGAAGTAGATGGAAATGTAGAAGGTGTTTCTTTTATTTGCATTAGGTATCAATAATAAAGTAACTTGCAACATTAAATAATTCAGAAATATGGCAATATTCATAAATACATGTGGCTGAAAATTCCATATTTAATTTTTGATTTGCAAATACAAATTTTCTCAAATGTAAGAGCAACCCAGGTCATCAAATAACATTACATGTCTAAATCAAACATACCCAGAAAATCTAATTGACTTTGAAACTTTGTTGCAATAGAAATTAGCTACAATAGCCTCTCCAAAATGGATGCCATAACCACAACATAGGCTGGATATCACTGGGAAATATACAAATCTTTTCTCCAACCCTAGGCACCACAAAATATAGAAACTATTGCTCCCAAACCCTAGCGCCAACAATAGAAGAAGTAGCATGCCTCCCTAGGCAAGTACAGCGAGCAACAAGGATGCAATCTATTCACAAAGTTGCTGCAAACAACACAAAATTCCTTCAAACTCACAAGTAAAGCCTGCAATACACTTTCCAGTCCTTCTCCATAATTATCATGGCAATAAACTTGAAATATATCTTCAAAATCCCTTCCGTGACAACCTGTGAATGCTTCCAATCAGCTCAATGTAATCCCTAAAATGAGATCACCCATAAATCCTCCAAACTAAAATAAATCTTCACAATTAAGCCTAGTTGTGATTTATGTAATGAAACCACCAAGAAATCTTCCAAATTGTGTCTTTCAACAACGTAGAGAATGTTGCCTGTAAGGGTTTTCGTCCTCACAAACCTGAGATGAACCAAGTTCAATATCCAGAACCACAAGGATTTTGATCATAGAAAATAAAATAAACTTCATGTCCCAAATGACCCCCTCAAATGCCTTTTTATTCTTTTTTCCTTAGACTCTCCTGAAGCTTCTATTTTAAAATTCACTTCTTAATTAAAACTCTATTTTAGCTCTGAAAAAGATCTTTTAATTAAAATAATGATAAATTGACACATAAGGTCCCTGTTTAATGTATCCATAATTTAAAACATCTCATTCCAATTCCGATGAGCTATAACACTAAGGTTCTTTTTTAAACTATTTTAAATAATATTTAGCAACCTTAGTAAAATAATTAAATAAAGCCATTAATACACTCATTTTGCGAAAACTGCTGGAATGCATCGAAATCAAAAATTAACTGCACTGTTGTGATCCCGATGAAGAATAAAGATAGATGGAGCCAACCAGGTGACTTACTATAAATAGACGCCTTCTCCAAGATTCTTGGAGAGCACACTAGAAGTCAGAAATCACCCAGGAAAGTGGCATATGAGTCCTCTAGACCAACTGAGCTCATTGGTAACATCAAATTACCCTTCTGATCAAGCTAACATGAACCTAGAAAGCCATCTCCAACTGCAAAGCAAGAGAACCCAAAAATGGGGACATTATAGCCCGCCCTTCCGAAAGATTGCTTGTCCTCAAGCAATGCATGCACAACATGAAAAACACTAGACCAAACCAAACTACAACCACATGTGATCCTAGGGTCCTACGTCAATCTCAAAATAGAATCACCACGCCGATGTTGTGCTACTTTGATAAAAACTATAAAAACATCGTGCCACAACAACACTATCCTCTCCTGTAACCTAGAAGGTAATCATCATCAAATCCCAAGATGAGACACCTGTAAAGGTTGAAACCTATACCATGAGACATCAACTGCTGAAACCATACACTCTTGAGTCCCACCAAGAACCATCCTCCAATCAATATGCCCGCAACCACAAGTGCCACGAACCCTAAAGATCTCAAGGTGCCACTCCATGAGAAGCAATAGCTCGTCCAAAATGAAGCCTCAAAGAACAAGTGGTGAACAGTGTGATCCTTGGAATACAACCACAAGTCTCCACACTCCCACTGTGCCACTCTGATATATTCATTGGCAGTGTGACATGGGATGTGAAGCAATCCATCAACATTCCAATGAAGTGATATACCTCCACCTGGATCCCAATTCATATGGTCATCACATCCGGTAATCATGAGAAGAGGAAAGCATCTCAAAGTGCTAACAACATCAATCCAACCTCCAACTCTTGTTGACCTCCCATGGATGTGCAAAAATCTCAACACAGGAGCTAGAAAATGTAGATCAGCTCCTCCAAGATGGCTGGTGTAAATCAAGACAGCTAACTCCCAACTGAAAATCATCTCTATATAGCTGCCAGCAATCTCTCTAATGACATAGAATGATAAGGTATTGTTCAAATACAATCCTCTAGAAATAAAGAGGTAATCCAAGCCTCTCCAGAACACCCAAACAACTGTTGTCCTTCACTTACTCAGTATGAAATTCATGCACCATGAAATAGCATCTCTTTCCCAAATATGCAAAAGAATGCTAGTGACACCATACACATCTCCCACTCCAGTGTCACATTCCAACTGTATAATAAACCCTAGTACCTCCAAAGAAGAGATGAAAACAATATCATACCTCAGTGCAGGAATCATCCATACCTCTGTAGTGTACTCCTCCAATGAGAGTGTCTCTATATACAAACATAGGATAGCCTCAAGTATCACCAAAGAATGATGGAGTTGTATCATAGTATCACTTGACTCTATACCTCCTCCATTAATGATCAAAGAACCATCCCTTATGACTCCCTCTTTGAGTGAAGTCTAGATATTAGTGGTTGATCCACTAAGTGCAGCCTAAACAACTCTACCAAGCTTCCAAGCAACTGTTGTTCACCAAAAATCTATGCACCAAGAAGTAGAACAACCATCTCCTAGCAAGATGTGGAAGGGATTCTCATGGACTAAGGCTGGAATATCAAGATCTATATGTTTCCTTCCAATGCCATCACCCAGTTGAAACACATGCATTAGTAACTCTAACCCCAACATCTTAGCAATATCTCCATACCTCGTGTCATGGTTCAGTTGCATCTTCATAGTCTGCCCAACAAAAGTAAGAGTCTCCCTCAAATCTAATTGCTCCATTTGCTTGGCCTCCATACAAGATTCATGCCACATGTCATGCCAAACTAGCTTGGTTCTCTTGGGTTCAAAATGAAAGCCACTAATAGGAGGGCTCTGTTAGACTTAGGGCATACAACTGAGAGGGGGGGTGAATCAGTTGTGAAAAACTTTCTCCATTTAAACATTTAAAACTTCTTAGTGATTATTAGTATATTAATCATGAACTATAATGCATTCAAATCAAAAGAAGCAACGCATCAACACATAAGACACCAAGATTTTGACATGGAAAACCTGGTTAAGGGAAAAACCACGGGGTGATTAACCCAAGATTATATTCTTTGTTAGAAGAATAGAAAGAACAAAATGGCACATGCCAATTAGGGCTCACTGCCTGAGCACACTGCTCACAAGAGGCTCACTGCCTATAAGAGACACACTGTCTACAAAGAAATAAATATCACATACATGAACTGGAGAATAGCATCTTTACCATGCTTGAATCAGTTCCATTTAAGCCCAATACTTCTGCTCTGCCTTCCGCTCTCCTCCTCGCTACCACACTCTCACCACCACAAGGACAACTTCAAACTAACTTTGCAATCCCTTATTTATACAAGGCATCAACTTAGGAATGATCATCTAAGTCAGCAAACATTCATAAGATTATCCGCTAGATGGATAACTCATCCGGTCGGCCTATCTCAAGAAGAACATCATCATCTGGAGGTTATTCTTCAATTACGGGCTCCAACTCTAATGTGGACCACCAATACAGGTTGGACACGATCCAAAGACCTTCACAAGAAATCCTGACTCCCCAAGAACATCCGCACTTTATCTGTTTACTGAAAACCATCTCTCCTTCATCTGGAACCTCAAGAACATAGTCTGTCATCATTGTCACAGAAGAATACATGCTTCCAGACCTTCAAACCATGAACCAATCTATATAACACTCCTCTGAGAATTCCTCAACACTTCCTCAAATCCGTAGAATAGGAAAATGCATTTCCGGATCTCACCGGACCTTTCTTGTTACACTCTGTCACCTCTGAACACCTATCGGAACCAGTTTTACTTGAGCGGCCACAACTTCTTCATATCTTCATGCAGACCTCTGAAATCTCTACTAGATCACCTACAGACACATATCTACAAACCCTTTAATCCGCATCCTCTGATCCTCATCCTATCTTGGACTTTTGCCTTACAGTCATCACTGTTCTTCACTGTTCCTGATTGAGACTAATTTTCTCAATATCCTCAGTTCACGGCTCATCCAAACCTTATCATTAATGCAACAGGAGTGTGTTGACATCAATGACAATACCAGTTAGGCCCATACTTGCAACAATCTCCCCCTTTGTCATTGATGGCAACATAAGATGTGAAAAATTGTTTTAACCATCAATTCAAGAACTTCTTCTTACTGTCATAGCTCCCCCTATCAGCAACAACCATTCGCATGTCTTCTCTCCCTTTACTGCTCCCCCTTTGATCAGCAACCACTTGTTTTTCACATGTCTTCTCTCCCCCTTTGACATCAATGGCAAAGGGCACATACTTGCAATTCCAACACTTTGGAGTCATACCTGCTGCTCCCCCTGGGTAGCAGCTCCCATCAATCTAGATCACAAGGTATTGACTGTGATATCCACCAGACTGATGCACCTCAGTGCACCTTAGTTCATCATCGCAAGGGCAATAACCCCTAACTTCTCCTTGAGATACTCAAAAGAGTCCTTAAGTAGAGGTTTAGTAAAGATGTCTGCAATCTGATCCTTGGAGGGTACAAACTCCAATCTGACTTCATTCTTGTTCACTTGCTCTCTCAAAAAGTGAAACTTGATGGATATGTGTTTAGTCTTTGAATGCAACACCGGATTCTTAGATATATTTATAGCACTTGAATTATCACAGAAGATTGTGATAGGTTCCTCATACTCCACTTTGATATCTCTTAGCATCTGCTTCATGCATAAAACTTGAGTGCAACTACCTACTGCTGCAATATATTCTGCTTCAGTTGTAGACATAGATATTGCCTCTTGTTTCTTGCTTAGCCAAGAAACCAATCTCTTCCCCAAAAAGAATGCCCCACCACTGGTACTCTTCCAGTCATCCACATCTCCTTCCCAATCAGCATCTATATATGCATGAAGAGAGAAATCATGATCTCTAGGATACCATAGACCATACTCAACCGTCCCTTTTAGATATCTAAAAATCCTCTTGATTGCCATGACATGGGATTCTCTAGGATCAGCTTGGAATCTAGCAACAAGACCAACAGCTTGCATAATATCTGGTCTAGTTTGAGTGAGATACAACAATCCTCCAATTATTCATCTCTACTTTGTCTGGTCTACCTTGGGAGAGTCATCATCTTTGCTCAACTTACATCCGGTTGCCATGGGAGTATTCATTGGCTTTGAATCTTCCATCCCAAATTTCTTCAACAATTCTTTCACATATTTGGTCTGAGAAATGAAGATTCCTTTCTTTGTTTGAGTAATTTGCAGACCCAAGAAGAAATTCATTTCACCAAGCATAGACATCTCAAACTCAATTTTCATTTGATTTGCAAAAGTTTTACACATACTATCTCTTCCTCCAAAGATGATATCATCAATAAATAATTTAACAATCAAGATGTTTTCATGATCAATTTTGAAATATAAGTTACTGTCAGCAGTACCTTTGTTGAAACCAATCTTCAAAAGATACTTATCCAATCTTTCATACTAGGCTCTTGGGGCTTGCTTTAATCCATACAGTGCCTTCTTCAACTTGCAGACCATATAACCATGATCAGACAACTGAAATCCATCTGATTGTTCTATATACACTTCTTCTTCCAAGTCACCATTTAGAAAGGCAAACTTGACATCCATCTGATATACCTTGAAATCCTTGAAGGCAGCAAAGGCAAGAAATAATCTGGCTGCTTCAATTCTTGCCACCGGAGCAAAAGTTTCTTCAAAATCAATTCCTTCTATTTGAGAGTAGCCCTTGCAGACCAATCTGGCTTTATTTCTGATTACTTCACCAACTTCATTTAGTTTGTTCCAGAAGACCCATTTGGTTCCAATCACATTCTTGTTTCTAGGTCTGGAAACAAGATCCCAAGTGTGATTTTTCTCTATTTGCACCAGCTCTTCCTCCATTGCTTTAGTCCAGTTTTCATCATTGCAAGCTTCATTCACTGTCTTAGGTTCAATCTTTGAAATCAAACAATACTCTTCTGAATCTTAAGCAATTCTCCTTCTTGTTAGTACTCCTTTGTTTTTATCACCTATGATCTGATCTTCAGAGTGGTTCAGTCTTACATACCTAGGAACTTTAGGAATTTCTTGCACTTCTGATTCTTGATCAGGCTCATTGAAACTCACTTCCTAGTTTACCGGATTAGCTTGAATCTGACTAACAGATGAGGCTTGGGCTCCTTGAGTCAGAACACCATTCTAATCATCTTCATCATATTCATAAAACCTTGAGGGTTTCTCAATTCCCTCATCAACCTTCACATTTGTATTTTCTATCATCTTTCTCAGTCTTTTGTTATAACATCGGTGTGCTTTGCTTTGAGTAGAGTAACCCAAGAATATTCCTTCATCACTTCTAGCATCAAACTTTCCTAGATCTTTATCTCTTTTAATGTAACATTTGCTACCAAAAACTCTAAAATACCTTATAGTAGGAGTGATGCCAAACCAAAGTTCATAAGGAGTCTTACCAGTATTGCTTCTGATTTGAACTCGATTGAGAGTATAGACTGCAGTGCTGACAGCTTCTCTCCAATAGATATGAGGAACATTTGCTTCCATCATCATGGTCCTAGATGCTTCCTGTATGGTCCAATTTTTTCTTTCCACTACTCCATTTTGCTATGGAGTCCTAGGAGCAGACAACTGTCTCTTTATTCCATGTTTCTCACAGAACTCTATGAACTCACCGGATGTGAATTCTCCACCTCTATCAGACCTCAGACATTTCAATTTCAATCCAATTTCATTCTCTACCATAGCCTTGAATATTTTGAATTTTTCAAAAGCTTCTGATTTCTCTTTCAGAAAAGTTACCCACATCATCCGGGAATAGTCATCAATTAGTAACATGAAGTATCTATCACCTTGCATACTCCTAATTCTTGATGGGCCACAAAGGTCAGTATGAACTAAGTCCAATAATCTGGTAGAAGATAGTTCCTTACTCTTGAATGTGATTCTGCTCAGCTTACCCAACTGACATTCTTTGCACAAGCTATTAGTAGGTTTCACCAATTTTGGAAGATCTCTTACAGCCTGAGTATTGCTTATCTTGATGATATTATCAAAATTCACATGACACATTCTCCTATGCCATAACCAGCTCTAATCAACTTGAACAAATAAGCAACTTTTACCAGTGCCAACCAAGTGGAAGATATTACCTTTAGTTTGGGTACCAGATGCAATCTCTGTTTTGGAGATTTCAAAGATCTTGCATTTTCCATTCTTGAACCGGAGATCATAGCCTTTGTCCACCAACTGTCCAACACTGAGAAGATTATGCTTCAAGCCTTCAACATATAGAACATTACTAGTTTTGTTCCTTCCATCAAAAGAAATAGTTCCTCTTCCTCTGATTCTACCAGCAAAATTATCACCAAACTTCACCACTCCTCCTTCATACCTTTCCAAATCTATGAACTTATTTTTGTCACCTGTCATATGGTGAGAGCAGCCACTGTAAATGACCCAATCATCATTTTCTTCAACTTGGGCAGCCAGGGCTCTTTCTACAACTTTATGATTGACAGATACAGAGGATATTGGTTCTTCTTCCTTAATGGCAATAAACACCCATTCACTTCCAGATTTGTTTCCAGTCTCTGATTCATCATCTGTTACTCCTTCATTATCATCTTCTTCATGAACATAGTAACAATTCTTTTGGAACCTTGATCTGTTAGGATTTGGCCTTGAAAATCTTTCCAGACATTTTGAGGCAAAATGACCAATCTTATTACAGTTAAAACACTTAAAAGGCAATTTTCCTTCATACTTACCGGATCCTCTTGGTAGTCTATTTGCAATAAGGGCTTCAAGCTGAGAAGTTTCTATTTCTTCTTCTTCCAGGTCTTTTCTTGCTTTTTCATACCATGACAGTTTCCTTGATGAGTTCTCTCCTGGATCAAACCTTTGTTTACCTTTTACAGAGGCACTAGCTTTAAATGCAAATTCAGTCTTGGGGGGATCATCTCCAAACTCGATCATTTCAAATGTAGCCAATTTGCCTTGTGACAGTTGTATGGGCTCTGAATTCATCAATTGTAGCAACCTTGATTTTGTAAGAAGCAGGAAGGGATCTAAGAATTTTGCCAACAATCTCATTTTCATCCAAGACTCCACTAGTATTTCTAATTCCACAAACAAGCTCATTTACTCTTGGCATAAAAGTAGTAATATTTTCATCATCTCTCATCTTTAGGTTTTCAAATTTCCCTTTCAGACTTTGTAACCTTGCACATTTAACATACTGATCTCCTTTATGCAAAATTTCCAATTTTTTCCAAATATCAAAAGCAGTCGGTAGGTCAATAACATTTGAGAGCTCTGAATTAGATAATGCACTTAGAAGAGCTTCTATAGTTCACAGATTGTTTTCAGCATCTGTGATTTCATTTAGAGCTTTCGGACCACCCTGTGGAGGTACATACTGTGTTGTAACCATGGTCCAGTATGCCATTCCCATGCATTGCAAGTGACACTTCATGCAACCTTTCCATAGATTAAAATTGGTTCCATCAAACTTTGGACTATCCTTCTTGTAGGACGACATCTTGGATCTCCTCACGCGGTTAAGCTACTTTTAGAGGAACTTGACTCTGATACCAATTGTTAGACGTAGGGCATACAACTGAGAGGGGGGGTGAATCAGTTGTGAAAAACTTTCTCCATTTAAACACTGAAAACTTCTTAGTGATTATCAGTATATTAATCATGAACTATAATGCATTCAAATCAAAAGCAGAAACATATCAACACATAAGACACCAAGATTTTGATGTGGAAAACCCGATTAAGGGAAAAACCACAGGGTGATTAATCCAAGATTGTATTTTCTGTTGGAAGAATAGAAAGAACAAAATGGCACATGCCAATTAGGGCTCACTGCCCAAGCACACTACTCATAAGAGGCTCACTACCTACAAGAGACACACTATCTACAAAGAAATAAATATCACATACATGAACTGGAGAATAGCATCTTTACCATGCTTGAATCAGTTCCATTTAAGCCCAATATTTCTGCTCTGCCTTTCACTCTCCTCCTCGCTATCACACTCTCATCACCACAAGGACAACTTCAAACTAACTTTGCAATCCCTTATTTATACAACGCATCAACTTAGGAATGATCATCTAAGTCGGCAAACATTCATAAGATTATCCGCTAGATGGATAACTCATCCGGTCGGCCTGTCTCAAGAAGAACATCATCATCTGGAGGTTATTCTTCAATTGCGGGCTCCAACTCCAATGCGGACCACCAATACGGGCTGGACATGATCCAAAGACCTTCACAAAAAATCTTGACTCACCAAGAACATCCACACTTTATCTGTTTACTGAAAACCATCTCTCCTTCATCTGGAACCTCAAGAACACAGTCTGTCATCACTGTCATAGAAGAATACATGCTTCCGAACCTTCAAACCATGAACCAATCTATATAACACTCCTCTGAGACTTCCTCAACACTTCCTCAAATCCGCAAAATAGGAAAATGCATTTTCGGATCTCACCAGACCTTTCTTGTTACACTTTGTCACCTCTGAACACCTACCGGAACTGGTTTTACTTGAGCGGCCACAACTTCTTCATATCTTCATGCGGACTTCTAAAATCTCTACTAGATCACCTACAGACACATATCTACAAACCCTTTAATCCGCATCCTCTGATCCTCATCCTATCTTAGACTTTTGCCTTACAATCATCACTGTTCTTCATTGTTCCTGATTGAGACTAATTTTCTCAATATCCTCAGTTCATAGTTCATCCAAACCTTATCATTAATACAACAGGAGTGTGTTGACATCAATGACAATACCAGTTAGGCCCATACTTGCAATAATCTCTTCCCAAACTCATTCTCATGTGTAAGGGCCATCAACATATGAGTATGCAAGAGTGAAAGACTGTTGACCCTTGAATAAAATCAGAACTATTACCATACCTTTTTGTAGTACCTTTACCCTTCTCAAGCCTCTCCCTTATCATTGTTGCATGTTCTTCCTCCAAGGCAGATCCAGCATGACTCTCTCCATAACAATCACAAGCCTCAAGGCTGATCCCTTTGGCTGTTATGTCAGGACAACTTTTGCAACTCAAAACATTAGACCTTTCCTTATGCTTTTGAGTGATGTATTGGTAAACCCTAATCTTCTCTTTATCCATGATTAATTGACCATCTACTAGGGCAGGTCCAAGGCATGTCTCCTATGAGAAATCATGAGTGTTATGTGTCACAAACTCAGTCCCATGGCTGCAAATTGAATCCTCATATGTGTCCATCCCTTCGATCTTCATGACCTTGTTATAGGATGATTCAAGCTCCTTCTCCATGACTCCACTCTTTGTCCCATCATGTTGCATTGTCCTTCCTTGAGTGTAGGGGCCATAGAAGTCTGAATTTCTAATGTGTGTGTGAGCTCATCCACTATATCTTCCTTCCTTCTCAAAGCACTCACATATATCTCACACATTCTGAATAGATGATCTCTATCCGCAAGTAGATGCAAGTAGTTGTCCTTCATCATAGCCACGGCCTTTGAAACCATGTGAGGTAGAGATCTTCAAAGTATTCATCCTTCCCTAGGGTTATCCAACACAAATTTGCCATTGCCTTATGTACATGCTCAAAATGATTTAGTGCAGTCATAGGTTCACCTCCATTCGTATTCAATTGCTCCTCCAAATGATGAGGCTTATAGGACCCAATGTCTTCTTGCAACATATCCTGATCATGCCTCCACAAGTCAACTTCTTCATGGTCACCACCTCCATCAAAGTAGTAGGTAGAGTCTTCAACCTCATGATCTCTCTCTATGGCTAGCCTAGAAGATGTATGCACTGCTATGACCTGTTTATTTTGCAATGACAAATCAAGCTTATCCAATCCACTTGGATCACTTCCTGCTAAAATTTATGAATTATCCATATGACCACCATTTGATTCCATGCCCAAATGATGCAAAGGCAATGAAACACTGCTAGGAACATCCAAAGAACCCATACCTTGATTCAACCTTGTAGGTTTAGCAATCTCCATAATAGCATGTCCTTCCTTCATGTGATCATTAATAGAAATACTTGAAGAACTAACTTCATCCTCATCCTTAATAGTTGCATGCATAATCATAGAATCATCTTAAATCTCTGTAACATATTCCTCATGCTCCAAGACAATCACTTCATCAATTTTTGTTGCATCAGTCTCCTCAATATCCAAGAGAGGTTTCAGCTTTCCCTCACATTGTTTGAACACTTTGTTGACCAACTCATAAGCAACTATAGTGACATCCTATTCTTGCCTCAAAGTATCCAACAACATAGACATAAGGGCCTGTGGAATAGTAACATATCCGTCAATGATTAGGACCATAATGGTTCCCATGTAGGAAAAAATAGCCTATCCATGATCCTTACTGATAGATGCTATGAAATAATAAAACATCTGAAGAATAAGATCATCACATTCTAAATCAATCAAAAGATAACAAGATCTAGCTCTTGCCATCACTTCTAACATCTTAACCCTTCTATCAAAGGAAGGGCCTTGCTCATCAAGTAACCCATGAAAACTCTCAATAATCAGTTGTAGAATCTCTCATTATGTCATCTTCATAGGGAGCCTCAGGAGTTGTAATCCTTATGATCTCACTAAGACAGCTGGTGACTAAAAGCTTTACCCTTTTACTATGATGTCTCATAAGCACTGGCTTAACCAAAGAATGTACCATAGGAGTCATAGCAAATTGCAACAACTCAGAAGGTGAATGTTCAATCTTGTAAAGACACAATTCTACTTCCTCCAATATGTTGCGTAGACCCCTTTTTGATTGAGGTAGGTGTTCAAGTTTCTTACCAAAATTGTAAAGTTTCTTTTGTAATTCTTCTTCACTAAATCTATCCATAACTCTGAATCTGATACTTAACCACACAGGATGGCAAGATACTACGGCTCTGATACCACTGTACTATACACCCCTGTTGTGTCTATTTTCTGATGCTAATTTTTTAGAAGTAGACAGAAATGTAGGTGTTTCTTTTATTTGCATTAGATATCAATAATGAAGTAACTTGCAACATTAAATAATTTAGAAATATGGCAATATTCAGAAATACATGTGGCTGAAAATTCCATATTTAATTTCTGATTTGGAAATACATTTTTTCTCAAATGTAAGAGCAACCCAGTTCATCAAATAACATTACATATCTAAATCAAACATGCCCAGAAAATATGATTGACTTTGAAAGTGTGTTGCAATAGAAATCAGCTATAATAGCCTCTCTAAAATGGACGCCATAACCACAACATAGGCTGGATATCACTGGGAAGTATACAAATCTATTATCCAACCCTAGGCACCACAAAATATAGAAACTATTGCTCCTAAACACTAGCACCAACAATAGAAGAAGCGACACGCCTCCCTATGCAAGTACGACAAGCAACAAGGATGCAATCTGCTCACAGAGTTATTGCAAACAACACAAAACTCCTTCAAACTCACAAGTAAAGCCTGTAATACACTATCTAGTCCTTCTCCATAATTATCATGGCAATAAACTTGAAATATATCTTCAAAATCCCTTCTGCGGCAACCTATGAATGCTTCCAATCAGCTCAATGTAATCTCTGAAATGAGATCACCCACAAATCCTCCAAGCTAAAATAAATCTTCACAATTAAGCCTGGCTATGATTTCTGTAATGAAACCACCAAGAAATCCTCCAGATTGTGTCTTTCAACAACGTAGAGAATGTTGTCTGTAAGGGTTTTCGTCCTCACAAACCTGAGATGAGCTAAGTTCAATACCCAGAACCACAAGGGTTTTGATCACAGAAAATAAAATAATCTTCATGTCCCAAATGAACCTCTCAAATGCCTTTTTATACTTTTTTCCTTAGACTCTCCAGAAGCTTCTATTTTAAAATTCACTTTTTAATTAAAACTCCATTTTAGCTCCGAAAAAGACCTTTTAATTAAAATAATGATAAATTGACACATAGGGTCCCTGTTTAATGTATCCATAATTTAAAACATCTCATTCTGGTTCCGATGAGCTATAACACTAAGGTGCTTTTTTAAAATATTTTAAATAATATTCAGAAACCTTAGTAAAATAATTAAATAAAGCCATTAATACACTCATTTTGCAGAAACTACCAGATTGCATCGGAATCGAAAACTAACTGGTGTGATCCTGATGAATAATAAAGATAGACGGAGCCAATCGAGCGACTTACTATAAATAGATGTCTTCCCCAAGATTCTTGGAGATTACACTAGAAGCTAGAAATCACCTCGAAAAGTGGTGTATGAGTCCTCTAGACCAATTGAGCTCATTGGTAACATCAAATTACCCTTCTGATCAAGCTGACATGAACCCAGAATGCCATCTCCAACTGCAAAGCAAGAAAACCCAAAAATGGGGACATTACAAAATATAATGAATCCTACTATTTTTTTAGTAATTCCAACTCATATTCAACTTCACCAACACTCCTCAGGATCCTGTAAGGCCCATAGAAGTAAGGTTTGAGATTTTGAACCCCACTTCTTTTGATGGAAGATTGCTGATCTCTCGGTGTGGTTTTGATCTGCATAGAACTTCTATCATTTTGGGCCTACTAGAGATTGTTTTTGAGTGACTTTAGTAAGTCTTGGCTTTACTTCACCAAATTACCAATGGTTGGTACTTTGTTGTCTGTGAGCACTAAATTATTAAAAGTTAATGCATCAAACCATATAATGCCACAAATGGAGACATACCAATTGACACATGGTGGGTGATGTTATAGTAGTATTCTCCCAAGTGCAACCATTTAACTCATGTTGATTGTTGATCAAAAACATAGTTACTCAAATAGTCTTCAACCCACTTAAATTCATTATTTCTTTTTGACCATCTATTTGTGGATGATATCTTGTGCTAGGAGTGAGTTTTGTACCAACCAAACAAAATAATTCCTACCAAAAGGAGCTAAGAAATCTATTGTCGCTATCACTAACAATATTTTTAGGTAATCCATACAACCTAAACACTTCTCTAAAGAATAAATATGCCACCTAATGTGCTTTGAATTTTGAATAAATAGATAAAAGTGTGCATGCTTAGTTAGCATGTCTACAACTACATAAATTCAATCTTTACCCTATACCTTGGGAAGGCCTGTGATGAAAACTACAGATATGCTTTCCCACTTTTGATTTGGGAAGGCAATGGCTAAAGCAAGCCTGCTAAAAAAAATGTTCTACTTTATTTTTTTGATAGGTCATGCATTCTCTAATGTGTTTGAGGACATCCTCCTTGAAGCCCTTCCATGAGAACCTTTCTCTAACTTGTGTGTAGGTATTGTAGTATTGTGGGTGACCTGCTAGTAGTGCATCATGAAAATCCCTTAAAAAAATTTCCTTTATTCTAGATTTAGGAACTAGAAAGATTCTATTTTTATAAAGAATGAAACCATCTACTACTACAAATATGTCATCTCTCACATTCCCATCAATGAAGCTAGTAGTAAATGCATTTTTAACATATTCTACCATAACAAAGGCCTACCAATCGATAGAAATAACAGAAGTAGAAAACATAGTAGGATTCCTGGAAAGAGCATCAACAACTACATTCTTTTTTCTTTTCATGTACTCTATTTCAAACTCATAAGCTTGGAGTTTAATCGCCCATATTTGTTTCCTATCATTCAAGTCGTATTGGCCAAGGAAGAAATTCAAGATGTTATGATTTATCTTCACCACAAATCATCCACAAACCAAATACTATCAAAACTTAGCCAAAGCATGCATAATAGCTAACATCTCTGTCATAGATAGAGAATCTTTTTTTTATTCTTTTAATTTCCTACTTTCAAATGCTACAAGATGTCCCTTTTGCACCAAGACAACTCCAATTTTCTCTCCTAATGCATCACATTCTACAACAAATGGATTTGAGAAATCTAGGATAGTGAGAATAGGACATGAACTCATTAACTTTCTAATCTTATCAAATGCATATTGAGTTGTTTAACTATCCATTCAAAAGCTCCTTTCTTAGTCACATCAATTAAGGGTGTTCTTAGCTATGAAAACCACTTAACAAACCTCCTATAATAGCTGCAAAGGCCAAAGAATTCTCTCAAATGTGTAAATGTGGTAGGAGGAGGCTAGTCCAAGATGGCTTGGATTTTCTACTAATCAACCTAAACACCTTGAGCACTAATGGCATGGCCCAAGTACAAGATCTTTGTCACCCTAAACTCGCATTTGGATACTTTTACAAAGATAACCTATTTCTGTAATATTCCAAGGACTATATCTAGATTCTTGAAACATGATCTTTTATTCTTTTGCTAGATTTTTTGGTGTTATCTAATTACTATAAAATAATATATGTATGATGACTTTTCCTAAATGCAATTTTAACTATGTTTTTATATTTTCGATTAAGTATTACAGTAATCATAATTAATAAAAAGAAAGATGCAATTAATCTATGGATGCAAGAAGAAATTAAGAGGAAATCTTTTCCCTACACTAAGAAATCTTTTGAAATAAAGATTTACTTCTCCAAAGACAAATATTTTTCTAATTACTAATAAACTATAAAATAAACCAATATTGATCATGTCAATGCTAGGTAGATAGTCTTCAAAGGTCTAGCTTTATCTGAGTATCCTCTGCAAAAGTGGGGAACTCCGCTTGATGACGGGAAGAAAAGAAGGATGTGAGTAAATCAAAGTAAAATATGATATGGGGACTGTATGGCTAAAAATAAAAAGAGGCTCAAGGCTTGTATGAGAAGATTAGTTGGGTCGAGGCTTCTAAGAGATATCTATCCTAAATATATCTAATCTAAAACATATAAGAAAAAGGCTCAAGGCCTATATAGAAGCTTGTAAGAAGCTTGAAGAAAACTAAGAAGGTTTGTGAGAACTCTCGAAAATAAGTGAAGGCATCATCTAAGATTAAAAAAATAAATTAAAATGCTCAACACCTATGAAGAAGCTAAGAAGATTACAGAATAACTAAGGCTAAATTCAAGAAAGCAAAAGGCTCAAGGCTTGTGTAGAAGCTTGTAAGAAGCTTGTGATGTGATTTCAAAATTAGAAGAGGATTTGAAGGCTTGAGAATGAAAAATAATGAAGATTGAATTAGGTAAAAATGGGAGGGACTAGGAGAAGAGATAAGATCAAAAAGAAAGTGCAACTCAAGTAGAAAATGGAAATAATCCATGATTAGCCAAATATATAAATAAAACAAATTAAAAGAGATAAAATCCAATCATGAGTTCACTAAGGAAAGAAAGAAAGGAAAGGAGTGAGTTGGCATGAAAAATCATGAATTAAAATGGGAAAAATCAAGAAGAAAAGTTAAAAAGATGAAATGATGTGCACATTCAAAAATAACAAGGTCTCCCTTTTGCTAGTCTAGGTTTCCTGGGTGACCCAAGAATACTAGGGGCAATCCTAAGGGATGACCCAAGAACACCAGGGGTGACCTTGAAACACTAAGGGTGACTCTAAATAGGCAATTAGGATGGGTTAGCAAGGTAACGTGAAAAGAAAGAAAGGTCGAACAAAAGGCAAAATAAGAGGGACAAAAGACAAAAAAAGAGGAAGTCATCAAGATGAAACTATCGGGAGAGGTAAAACCATGCCTTCAAGGGTCATGAGTTGTTCCCACCATCTCATCATAGAACCACCATATTGGCCTGATATGATTTTAGCACTCACATATTTATCCCTTGAGGATGGTAGTCTACAGGAAAGGTAGGTACCATTTTCAAAGAACGGCCTTACCTATTATTGTTGTCATACATCTAGACTTGATATGTAAATTGATTCAAGTGTAAGTCCAATAAATGATCGATTTTAAAAATAAGTACTTTGATAAGACAAAAGAACATACCTATAATGGAAGAGTTTTGAGTCTCACAAATGCAAACCTAAGCTAGAGAAAAGAGAGGAGAAGGGGAAAATTGAGAGAAAGTGATGGAATGAAGGCAAGATTTGGCATAGGGGCAATTAACAGAAATCTTACGACAAGGAGCTCGTGATCAAGGTCGCAACTTAGCTTCCCATGGATACCCATTAATGAAAAATGAGGAAAACTACTCTTCTAAACCCTAGATCTTATTCTGATGTTTTCTTTTGAAATCATTCATCAAATCTTAAATCATCTAATGCCTTTAACTAAGTTTTTGATTTCTATTGAAATTGTGCATTTTCATTTTTCTATTTTCTGTCAAATTTCTCAATTTCTGGGTCAATTGGGGACCTCTTGGGTGTCACCCAGGGTCACCCCTTTTTCTAGGGTAGGTCACCCAAGTAGCCCTGCCTACTCATCTTGGGTCACCTGGGAGACCAGGAAGGTCACTTGAGAGACCCTACCAGAGCTTCTTGAGGTAGAATCAAAGGAAAAAGATAGCATTTTTAAACATTGGTTTGAACATTTCTCTAATTTTGACTAACTTCTCACTTGTTGCATGTTCTTCTAGGAATTTATCTAATTTTTAGAGGTTTTTTAAAAGTTTTATGATTTTTAGGGTTTTCTAGTTTACAAAGGTCTAACTTGGTGTTTTCTCTTTCACAGGACACCTCTATCTAATGGAATGCTACACAAGAGAAAGCTTGGTTTCTGAGGACTCCAGAGGATGTAATTGATGTTGACCATGCCATTCTCAAGTGAACAAGACTTGCCAAGATTTCTTGAGTTCCAATTGTTCATCCTTATGTATATGTTGTGACATCCTTACATACTGGGATGCAGATTAGAATATTTTTTTATTTCTAGTGATTGCTGGAGAGTGGTCCATCACTCTATATGATGTAAATACCGCATCCTTGGGGTTTCTGTTAGAGGGGAATCACTTATGCTTTGTAACAATGAGTCAGAGCAAGAGAGATGTAGTTAGGTTGTTGTGATGGGAGTGACCCATCCTAAAGATCGTCTCAGGGTTCAGCTCACTCCCATTCTTGGATTAAACATTCTACCCCTGTGGAAAGTTTTGATAGGTCTAATTGTTGCATGCTTGTTGGGAGGTGAGAAGACACATATGCTTTGGTTGTGTTGGGTACCAATCATATAGCGCTTAGAGCGAGGCACAATCTTGCATGGGGCATTGACATATCGGCCTTGGTCTATAGAGACTTATACTGGATAGCACAACAAGGTGATTTAGCCTTCAACCACCCTTCTCTTATCATGTCATGGATTAATGAGCACATCATTCCATTTCAACACAAGATGCCCCCTTTAAATCTGACACTTTCTATAGCTATGCAAATGGGCAGAATGGGAGTGGCTACCTTGATAGATGAGAACTTTATTGCAGATCCCTATAGAGAGATGGAGGGATTGTGGTTAGGCAATAGAGTTATTTAGATCTACTATCGAGGTGTTTTTTTCCTAACAGATCAGAACAATATGATAGAGGAGTATCCTATAGCATGAGTGCCTTAGCAATTTGGCAAAGAGATTCCAGCTAAATTTCCCCTAGTGCCTCATTGTTACAGGTCTATTCAGGAGACATTTGATTCTTGGCATGGGACACTTCAGTGGGTCACACTTACACCAACGGTTCTAATTTCATGACCACTAAAAAGATAGCAAGGAGCCAGATAGGATGAGGCAGTTGAGGAGCCTAACGATGAGTCCCACGAGGACTACATACCTAGAGAGGAGACAAATGAGGTAGCATATGTTATGTCATAGATTATCAACACCAGCTATTTACACTAGGTTTAGTACCCTTCTAGACTGATATACAATCTCTTGTTAAGAGAAGACTAGATTCTTAAGCACAGACCAGTTCTAGGTGTCATTATCTGGGTATAGGCCCTGAAAGGACCTCAAACACCTAGACACTAGCGCCCAAGCACTAGTGTCCTAGACATTTGCAAAAAATAAAATTTGAGTGGCCTTGGATGTTGGCATTGTTACTCCAGGTATTGCACCTTGCCGGCTTTTCTCGAAAAGTTTTCCCAAAAATGAGTTGATATGCATATATAAAGAAGTTTATTCCTCCCATTTGAACTAGATGAAATATATTAAGTAATTGATATGATCAAAAGTGTTATGCAAGTGATGAAAGCTCTATTGTGAAGATTATGCACATTATGTGATGCTCTCCATTGAAAGTTTCTAACATTCATTGTAGATTCTAAGGGAAGCTCCTTCCTTCATCTCCATTCATGTGGCGATCTTGAGTCATCCCACTAGGGTTTGTGTTGTGGTAAAGGTACTTTATTACAACATTGCTTTTATTATTGATTTTGCCTCTGTCCTCCAAGGACACATGCTCTCTCATCATCATCTTGGTTGTTGTGGAGGTGGAAACACCATTCACGGGGTTTGACTAAGGCAAGCCCCTAAAATAGCCCAAACCTTTTCTCCTTTGTGTTTGTGTAGATTCTGAAAGATCGGGAGCAGGTACGAAAGATCTAGAAGCATATTGACAAATATAAGCCCTAACTCTCATAAACCCCTTTCGAAGGGCCTGAAACCCTAGGACACCTATGCTCAATGAACTTTGTCCTCCCAAATCTTCCCTAATTTATCATAGTAACCTCTGACAACTTTGTTCTACTCATTCCATATCTATTTTCTTGGGTCTTCAAATCTGTAAGGTACAATTTCTTTATTTTGGCATATTTTCGTTATAAAACCCTAGATATAGGTCACTTCCTCTCAAATCTCTTAGATCTACAACAAAGGAACATAACCACCCTCCTATAGCTTGGCTCTCCTCTAGGACTATATCCAAGCTCGATTTGGGTTCCAATGTTTGATTCGTAAAAATAAAATTGAGAGGTTTAGTTAAAAACATGATTAATTAGGTCTCTCTTTTTCATCAAACATTATGTTGAACCTGACGTGCTACACTTATCCTTCTTTGCTCAAATCTATAGTTGTAATTAATTAGTTGATGAATCTGAATATATGTTTATGTTGTACACATCCTTTTATCTCATAGATTTAATTTAGAAAGCAACATACTTATAGAAAGGGCACACTAAAATAATAATGCAATTCTATATGAAATTTAAAATTCACCAAAATATATACTTAATAAGGTCTTGTTATATCCTCAGAGTAAATAGTTGAAATATAGCATGCTTTGGGGAGTCCTAAGGGTTGAGTCAGTTTTAGAGTATGGATATATTTATATGTTAATCTTAAAAAAAAAATGTTGTGCCTTTTTTGGGCTCTTGTAACTTGGGTGCCCGATTGGGTCGTGACATATAGATCTCTATAGTTAGGGTTACTAAAATCAAACACTTTGGGTGAACCTAAGAAATTTTGAACTCTTGCAACCCTCTTTATTTAGATCCGATCTACTTGTTGTTCCAAATATGATTAGTAAAAGGTTTATTTAGATAGCAAGCACTTATACATCTTCATTTCTTTGATTGCTTGTTGATTTGATCGGATATTCATTGCAAATATTTGTGACATATAGTTAATCATTTGGAAACATTACTTTATCTAGAAAGCTAAAACAAAACTCTTTCTTCTATCACATTATTCACATATTCCGTCTTATCAACACCTTCTTCTATAAGTGCACTTTGTGTGTCATAAAACTTGTGAAGTCTTTTTATGAGTTTTGTGACTTAGT
This sequence comes from Cunninghamia lanceolata, assembly GCA_027924645.1. Lineage (NCBI taxonomy): Eukaryota > Viridiplantae > Streptophyta > Pinopsida > Cupressales > Cupressaceae > Cunninghamia > Cunninghamia lanceolata. The sequence goes on from BSBN01000693.1 coordinate 9,870,253, forward strand.
GTCCTCAATCTAACATCCTTGTAAGGAGAAGTTTTAGGCTCATGGGTTCTAGTGCTTTAAATAGCTCTGATGTTCCCACATCGGAATCTGATTTTGCTAACTTACTTGCACATGGGAATTCATCACCTTTAGAACATATGCCTGCTTTACCTATGATATCTGAAGTACAAAATTCTCATGACTCTATAGACATAGATAGCCTCATGGCTCATGTACCTGAAACGCAAATTTAGAAACTATACATTGAGTTGGCTCACTTTCAACAATTTGTGGGCATAGAACACTTAGCTGAGAAAGTTGTGCCTCTTGTAGAAGATCTCATAAATTTATTACTCGAAGGTCAAGAAGGTATAGAGATTGTATGCAACTTAGCTCACATAGTGGATAACAACATTATGTCGTCAACTAGTTGTGTGGAAGTCATCACTAATGTGTCCTCTAAAAAAAATAAGGACACAAATGTCATTACCCATACCGGCATCTCCTACATCAACATCTACTTCTATTCTCACCACCACTGCACTCGCAGTAGTAGTGCTAACACGAGTCTTGGAGTTTCAAGTGGGAATCATGTACACAACTATAGTGATGTCCTCTTTACATATCATAATGCTATTTCAAATGTCTCATCTCCTATTGTCAATTAACCTCCATTAAATGTCACTTAACAAGAGTCTAATCACACATTGTCATCACATATTCCTAGCCTTTACTATTCCAATCCTACAAATCTCAAGCTATTTCGCAACCTGATCCCATCATTAATCAGCTTTTACAGAATGTCAGCTCTTTACAACAACAAATGCATAGCATGAATCAAGGTCCATCTCAACCTTCTATTCCATCCTACTACACCCATAGTCCATTGTCCTTTATCATTCTAAAAACATCAATTCCTGAGAAATTTGAAACCCCCCATTTTGAGAAATATAATGGGAAGGGAGATCCTAATAGTCATGGGTCGGCCTTTATAGCTTTGTGTAGTGATTTCCTCTATGATGATGCTATCCTAGCTGAACTCTTTCCTCATTCACTTAAAGATATGGCCTTGGATTGGTTTTTCTCTCTACCCACGAATTCAATAAATTCTTTCCAACAACTTATCAATCAACTTCTATGACACTTACAAGCGAACATTGGACCTCAAGCCTCCTTGGTTGACTTGGTTCATTGCAAGCAAGGAGTGAAGGAGAAATTGGCTGATTTCATTGGGCGTTATCAAGCCCTCTTCTCACAAATACCTTATTCTCTTCTAAATGTTGATGTACAATGAGTTTTCATTGTAAACTTGCAACCTCACATCTGTGATAAGATTTTTTGATGTGTTATAGCTCTTTTACACATCTTTGCACGACTCTCCATGGTTATCAATTATCAGTTAGTCAATATGAGAACATTACCTCATTGGATCCCATTGGTAAATCTGAAGCCGCTGCCCCACATTATCATTCATTCAAAAATCAAAACAAAAACTTCATAAAAAGAAATTCATTTTCAAACAACATTTAGACACAAGTAGCAGTCGCAGCACCTCCTACTCTGACCCCCTATAAATTAAAACCAAAAATGCGACATTTTTCACAACTTTCAAAATCTCTTCATTCAGTAATGTTGCAGATTCTAAACAATAACCTCATCAAACTTCCACTAATTTGACATATTGATGCTACTAAGATGCAATCAACTTCTTTTTATGTGAAGACCTTTTGCCAATTTCATCGTACCCCTAGACATGACATAGAATGATGTATGCATCTTAAACATGAAGTTCAAGACCTCATTGACTCTAATGTTATCTGGGTAGCAAGTGAAAATGACAAAGGGAATAAGTCAGTTGCTCCTCCAAATCAGAATTTGCAAATCTGTACAAATCTATTACCCCGTCATCGAGCAAACATTACAGAAACACACATTGAATCACAACAGGTAATTCTACATTGATCATTCAATCATCAACATAGAGACTTTGATAGTGTTGGTTTTTTCCCAGACTGGATGCTTATTCCCAGATTTCCCTACAAGGTAGCCATCAATGATCAACAGGATCTCTGGGCCAGGGGCCAACAGTGTAGGAGATAGACTCTATATTTTATCTCCTCTTCTTCTTCAGGCTCTGCAAAACCTAGGGGGGGTATTCCCTACTCAACATCCATGAGGATATACATACAAGGCTGGGATGCTGACAGAAAGCAGATAAGTCCTCCTGTAAGTAGACCAAAATTGTAAGATAAGAGCAAAGGGGCTAGCTTTGGGCCTATTTGCAGTTGTAGACAGAGGACTTGGATCCTAAAACTAATTCTACTGTCCTAATGGTTGTTTTAGAGTTTGATTTTGATTTTAAGTTTGGATGCAAAGCTGGACATGGTTGTAACACAAACACAAAGCAAGATTGGTGCCTATCCAGGGCCTGGAGTCAGTAGACATACACCTGTGAATGATATGCATGAACAACTAAAACTGGATTTCAGGGGGATACATATGATACCTGCCTTACAGATATCTCCCAATACAGAGTGTTAAGCTATCTATACTTATGGCATCCCTATTACAATATACCCTTCCCAATATTCAATCTGAAAACAGTTTAATCTACCCCTTGAGCAGAAGTTAAAAGATCAGACATTCAACACAGGAATTCTATGTTCTAGAATCTCAGGCATTCCTTGAATGCCTGGACTCAGAAGAAAGATACATACAAAATTGGAGACAGAATCAGCATAACACATGCAAACATAGCATTATTCATATAAAATTGACCATGAAATCAGTGGATTCATGCACAAACGTACAACAGGAGATACATAAACTCGCAAGTTTTGCTGCACAGAGCAACCAAAACCAGTTGTATCTTATTACAGAGCCAAAATGTCCAGTTTTCAACAACCAAAACAATGGTAACACAGTCTGCCTATATCGGCCAGAAAGTGTACCCACAGCAATTAATTACATGATTTTTACAAAAAACTGCCAGATACAGCCCATGAGAGATGGCGCCCATAAGCTATCAATGCAGTAGGCAGGAGAGTTGACAGGGGTGGCCTCGAGCCCTGTGCCACCATCTGGAAGTCTTCATGCTAAAAATCGGGCAGTTTAATCACTTGTACTGTCGCCCACACCCCTGCTACAATTGCCATTGATGGCTCAACCACCCGCGGCCTACTTGGAAACCGTCGCACTGTTCAAAATGGAGCTTCCCGCCAAGAAGCGCTTCCTCGCAGGTTCAAAATAATGTAGGGAGATTAATCCCACCTGCATAGTGAGAAGACCACTTCAACGTTTTATAAACATGGCCACAAACATACTAAGTGTCGAGCGCTTTTGCCGCGCTCGACACACAAGCCCTCGCCCAAAGCTAAGCCATCGGCTTGCCCCAAAAAACTCTCGCCGATCTATCAAGTCTCTCCGATGGCAAACAAAACACAACCTTCGTCACCGCGACTCCCTCCATCGGAGCATCCAAAAATCCTCTGGCCGACCTCATGTGTTACACCGATGAAGCCCATCGCAATCCCCTGTCGGCCAGACCAATCCCATCGGCCAACCTAAAACTCCTCTGACCGACCTCAATAGTCTCGCCGATGCCATTGCAAACTCCATATTTCCCATCATCGGCCAGAGATAGACCATCGGGCCAACTTCCATCGACTAGGCCGATAAAACAAGTCTCACCGATGGCCAAGCAAAAAACACCCGTCGCCAAGACAAAAACCATCGACCAACCCAAAAGCAACGCTCGCCAACAACAAAAGTCACGCCGATGGCAACTTAGCTTCCCATCTCCGTCGGTGTGACTTAGACCGTCAGAGCAAGACCACAAACCTATGCCGATAGCTGCCATCACGCCGATGAAACCAAAAACATAAAGCTTTGAACCATTGAACCGGTTCAAACAGATGGTTCAATGGCGAGGTTCAACACTGAGGTTCGCCAGCGAGGTTCAAACCGAAAGTTCAAAGACACAATCGGAGCACTCAAAAAAAAAAAAACTTTCGCTAATGGACAAAACATGATGACCCCTTCCTCATGAAAGATGAAGGGGTGCCAAAACTCAGAACCTTTTGGATTTTTTGGGAAGGTGCCTGCATGAAAAATTGCTCAGAAACTGACAGTCAATTCAGGCACCAACAGATAGTGTGGTTGGTATGGTATATGCTCGCCCACAACAAGAGTGAGTAGAACCTAAACCTACTATCTCTTTTACACCTCATGATGCTTCCATTCAAGCACCTAAGGGACCTCTCTACATCACTACCAGGATTAATGACAAACTCATAAGGGGAGTACTCATTGATCTTGTATGCATGCTTAATGTAGTTACTGAAGAGTTCCTCTTTATGTATGAATTATATCGATATAAGTATGACACATCCAAAATATTGATTGGAGCACATTATGGATCTATTCATCCAACTCTTGGTGCATTGACTCTTCCTATCAAGGTTGGGCCAAGAACATTGGATGTGTCTCTTGTTATCATTCCTAATTCAAACTTATTTCATGTGAAGTTGGGTCACCCATGGCTTACCTCCATGAAAGAGGTCCCCTCAATGATTCATAAATGCTTAAAGTTTTCATTCCAAGGATAGGTACATGTTGTACATCATAGTGGGTTTCGACCCTTGGCTCGTCGTGGACACTTTTCACTTGATCATTTCTGGCCTCAACCAAAGGTTTCCATTCAACCTCATAATGACCTATTCTTTTTATCTTATCAAAAGTTTAAAGCAAATAAACTTATTGAATTATCCTTGAATATGCTTGGATACTCTCAATCTTCTATGGTTGCGACAGTAGTTCCCCCTGCACCGCAGGAGTTGAACAAAACAAAGCCCGAATTGAAGGATCCTTCTCATTCCTGAGAATCTAGCACTTATGCTATGGTTCTACCTCTTCCATCCTATCTAAGACCACAAGACATATGCCCAGTACAAACCAAACCTCCCCGCATTTTGAGGATTATTTTCATTCCCCCTGCCTCTTCGGAGCCTAGTGGAAAGAAATCAGTTGCACAGAACCTATTTCCCACGGAATCTCAATCGCTTGAGGATGCTTTTGTACCTCCACCTATTCTGCAAGTTGAGAGAGAAGAGAAGCCTGCTTTGAGATACCCTTCCCCTATGGTCTCCCAACCTTTGGAAGTTCCTTTTGTTCCTCCTCATGCTCCTCAAGCAAAGGAAGAAAGGAACCAACGTTGGAAGATGTCACGGTTCTCCTCACAAATGTTACAAATAAAATAAAGAGAAATAAAAATGCAAAAATAACGTAAGAAGTGATGTTGTGCTTTGGCTGGCCAACTTGCTACAGGGGAAGAGAACCTTCCTCCTCGCAAGCATCATCCACTAATGGATTTGAAGGATATATCTATTGATGTTTCGTCTACTCATGAGAATGATATTGACGCATAGCCTATAGTGACCCATGTTAATTCACCTATTGTGCCTTATTCCAAAAGTGATTCAAAAGATAATAGTGAAACATGTATGGTTCTAGTACCTTGTACAGCACTTGCTATAGTCCCTCTTTCATCTTGTCCTCCATCCCTTTATGATGAGCAAGATTGGGAGGAGGACAATTTGTTTTAGGTCAACTTGCAAGTGTGGCCTCTATCTCTTTTGTGTTATGATTGCACATGTTGTTACCCCCGTATTATGCTTCTTGATGTGTATTTGGTTTGTTAATCTCTCTTTGGATGACCCTTGACACTCTTGTTGGTGTAAGGATACAAAGGGACTGAACCTATTGTGACGTTCTGCTTTGTGTATCTTCATTCTTCCTTATGTCGTAACATCCAATTTGTTAAACTTTATGTTCATTAGATGATTTAGCATCCTCCTTTGTGATCTCTTCATTCTCATGTGATATTTCTTCCTCCATCTTCATAGTTCTATTGACTATCGGATGATGAAAATTTCAAAAATGATTATCCCTTTCATAAATATAACCATTCATATATTGATGCCAATTGAGTATATCCCTTTTGTGTTATATTATATATATACTAATTTATATGGCATTTTGCACTTTTCTTGTACTAGGGGCAACCCCTTGTTGCAATGTAGCTTTTGATAACACATGTATTTTAAGCATGTAGCTTCCATAAAGCTCTTGTGCTTGTCTTAAAATGATTATTCATTCTACCTTAAAGCGATTTCTCCTTGGTAGGAGTTAGCAATCACTTTAATGTGGGGGCATACATCATGCTATGTGTCTTGCGTTGTTCATGCACCACATGCTTGGTCTTACCATTGGAATACTTGTTGATCATTTTTGTAACATCTTACTAGGGTTGCCCTGCAAACATCATGCTTTTCTTGGTCTGTAATCTATTATATGGTTGACGTGGAGCTCACCTAGTAATTCAGTAGTCTTCACTAGCCTATGATGTCTTCACTTGACATGGAACTCACCTAGTAATTCAGTGGTCCTTACTAGCGTATGATGTTTCCTGTGGTTTCTTGTCCATGAGTCACCTAGCATAATGCAACTTGCTAGCCCGTGTACTTCATGTGACTTTACATTTATGATCACCTAGTAATTCGGCGGTCCTTACTAGCCTGTGATCCATGAAGAACATCTTTGCATGACCCTTAGCGACAAAGCAAGCTAGTGTCCATGTCATGTTCTCTTTATTATTGTTTTTATTTTCTTACTCATATATATAATGTGTTACTTAACTTATATGCTCTTGTATTCTTCATGTTTGCTTCGTACATATACTTGTGTGTCTTCACATGTCTACTTCGTGTATGCTCTATGTCTACTTTGTATATGATGTGTATGCTTCGTGTTTCATGTGTATTCATTATTGTATGCTTTGTGAATACTCTATGTATGTGTGAATTATGTTGGATATCTAATGTATATGTTATCTCTTCTTGTCATGCTTTGTAGACCTTTAGAATCCTAAGCTTGGGGGCTTTCGTAGTTATCAACTTGGTGTCTTTCAAATGGCTTCGACATTCTAGCAAGGAAGTTTTATTTTCTCCATACTTTAGTATGCGTATGAATGTAAGATCATACCCACTCCAAAGTGGGGGCTAAATGTTATGTCATAAATTGTTGACACCGGTGATTGACACTAGGTTTAGCACCCTTCTAGACTGATATACAAACTTCTATTGAGAGAAGACTGGATTATGAAGCATAGATTGGTTCCAAGTTTCATTATCTAGGTACAGTCCGTGAAAGGGCCTCAAACACCTGGACCCTAGCATCCAAGTGCTAGTGTCCTAGACATTTGCGAAAATAAAGTTTGAGTGGCCTTCGATGTCGTCCTTGTTACTCCGGGTGTTGCGCTTTGTTGGCTTTTCTCGAAAGGTTTTCCCAAAAATGAGTTGATATGTATATATAAAGAATTTTATTCCTCCCATTTGAACTAGATGAAAGATATTAAAAAATTGATATGATCAAAAGTGTTATGCAACTGATAAATGCTCTATTGCGAAGATTATGCAGATTATGTGATGCTCTCCATTGCAGGTTTCTAACATTCATTGTAGATTCTAAGGGAAGGTCCTTCCTTCATCTCCATCCTTATGGCGATCTTGAGTCATCCCACTAGGGTTTGTGTTGTGGTAAAGGTACTTTAATACAACATTTCTTTTATTATTGATTTTTCCTCTGTCCTCCAAGGACACATGCTCTCTCATCATCATCTTGGTCATTGTGGAGGTGGCAACACCAATCACAAGGTTTGACTAAGGCAAGCCCCTAAAATGACCCAAACCTTTTCCTCTTTATGTTTGTGTAGATTCTGAAAGATCGGGAGCAGGTACGGAAGATCAAGAAGCAGATTGACGAATATAAGCCATGACTCTCAGAAACCCCTTTGAAAGGCATGAAACCCTAGGACACCTGCACTCGGTCAACTTTGTCCTCCCAAATCTACCCTAATTTTCAGCAGTAACCTCTAACAAATTTGCTCTACTCATTCCATATCCAATTTCCTAGGTCTTCATATCTGTAAGGTACAATTTCTCTATTTTGGCATATTTTCATTATAAAACCCTAGATCTAGGTTACTTCCTCTCAAATCTCTCAAATCTACAACAAAGGAATAGAACCACCCTTCTGTAGCTTGGGTTTCCTCCAGGATTGTAGCCAAGCTTGGTTTATGTTCCAATGTTTGATTTGCAAAAAGAAAATTGAGAGGCTTAGTTAAAAACATGATTAATTATGTCTCTCTTTTTCATCAAATGAAATCAAAGGATCTATATTGCAAGGATGAGGAGATAGTAGCAGATTCCACTCCTATGTATCAAATGATCCCTTTTTCAAAGCTAATAGAGGAGGAGATGAGTGTTGGAGATCCATCATGGTAGTCTATGGATCCTCATGAGTACCAAATAATCTACTCCTAGCACTTCTTTTTTTCTATTTTGCTTAAACATGGACTAACCTCTTCTTTATTTTTCTTTTTCTTGTGGGCACCATTGACAAGTGGAGGGAATTTATCAGATTTAGTTGTTTAGGTATTGCAATCCCTACTAGTGGATGCACTCGAGAGGCACTTCTAGTTGATGTTGGGATGCCATCTCGGCTGGGCTGCCGCATTGATACTTAGCTTCTCAATGCACTAGAGTTGCCACTTTATTGGATGAGGTTTCTTTGCTTCAAGAGATAGCCCATATCAGTGTTCAGAGGCGCTCTTCAACTTCACGGGCCCCTACTATTGCAGGACAACTAGGTTCACAGATAAACAATCACATTCCTTTGCCAAGTCACACTCACAAGACCTCTAGACCTTCGAATGTTGTAAACAACAAGAGATGACATCAAAGCAGGAGCCTCAGTGACTCCATCAATCAGAGACGTCCTTGAGGGATGTTTTTTTATGCTTTATTTTCAAAAGAGTTGCCCCTTGCATGGGGAATGTTAGCACATATGTGTGCACAATTGTCATTCCTTTTTAAGGCTCCCTTGATGGAGCAAAATGTACTTTGAAACACTCTTCACTTGTTTAACTAGAACTATATCAATCTATATGTTATTTTAGTTGATATCATCTAGACAAAACTTTTATTTATGTATTTATGTATTTAAAGATGCAAATATTTATGCATACCTATGATGATTCAAGTGGTATTGTTTTTGTTATCTTTTATGTTTATGATGTATGTGATGGATGCTTCACATATAGGAAAATGCAAAGTACTATGTTTATTTGATGCTTATGGATGTTATGATGAAATTCCATGATGTAATAACATGTTTTATTGTTTATGTAAGTATGCAAATAGTACAAACAATGTGAATGCTCTGAAGTAGGATTTTTAACTTAGGGGATTGTGAGTTGACCTAGTATAAGATGACCTACTAAACTTTTTAAGATATGATAAGGGGATCAAGTGGGAGTAGGAAGGATATGGAACAACCTCAAGACTTGGTTTTGTATAAGGCTAAACATTGATCCTTATATAGACAAAACAATTTGACCAATTTTCAACTTAGATGAGTAACAAACTTTGAGAGTGCATTCTAGACTTAGATCAAAGATGGCCAACAAGTTAGACCCGGGGTAAAGGAATGGCCCCAAAGAAAAAGATTGTCCTAAAAGATAGATAGACTCTTGGCTTTGCCCAACTAGTGTGTGTGTGTGTGTGTGTGTGTGTGTGTGTGTGTGCACGCTTTGTATCTCTCTTTTTTATTTTCTCTTATAGATGCCACCCTCTTATCTTCGAGATTAGATTTATCTCCATCTGAAAGTATGGACATCAACAATCCTATCTTTTCATTTTTTTCTTTTTCTCTCTCTTTTTATTTTTTTGTGATAATGATTTTTCTCTCTTTGTTTTGTACTTTTTTTTTTGTTTTTTGAATCTTTTGACTCTCTTTTTGTATATTTTTTCATTTCTTTATGGAGTTATGATCCCCCTAACATTTTTGTCTAGGAAAGATAAGTAGTTCGTCGCCACCAAGAGCTTTTGATATCTCGTAGGACTTCCCTTTCGTTAGGGAGGATTAGGGAAGATCTATTTGCAAGCTTCTATTAGGTATTGTAGGCTTATGTACCTGCTATTCTTAGGCTTGACAACATGATTCATTAAGACTAGGATCAGTATAAAGCTAAAGTTCAACTTTGTTTGAATTTGTTGGAATGCAAAAGAGAAAATGGATATTAATGATTTAATGGAATCTCTAGGGCTTAGAAGGAACAGCCTATACTAGAAAACTTTAAGACTACTTGCTAAGAGATAAATATAACAAGAGCATATCATGAACAAAGATGAATGGACATAATGAAAATGAATGATTTTGTTTTTCATGTTTTGTAATTTTTATGAATTTTCAAATTTTTGCATTTTTTTTGGATTTTTATGATTTTATATTTTTTATGAATTTTTCTAAATGTAATACCTTTTAAGGTGGAAGGCATTAACTATCTCACCAAAGTCTTGTCCTTCCACAATGCTAGGGAGTAGGCATAATTTCTCACATCTTTTTTAATCACATACGGACCTTCCTAGTCCTCTTGAAACTTTCTCTTCTTCATGTGTCTCTTATTCTTAGTGCTTCCTCTTCTAAGCACCAATTCATCAACTCTAAAAGGACCTATTGATTCTTGTTGTGCTACAAGAATATTCTCTTGCACATGATGAGCTATTATTAGGTGAGATAGGCATTGGTATGTCTGATGATGAGATGGGGTCGAATATAAGGTTTCATCATTTGACAATAACTCAGTTAGGAGATAAAATTCATCCTACATATAAACTCTTACTTTAGTTCTTTCTTGAATATGTTGTAAAAATTAAAATAACTCAAAGGTAGTTTCAAGATCGCTATGTTCTTTAGGAGGAATAAAAGTTTAAATTGTCCTCCTGTTGGATTCTGTTCTTAAATCCATTAAGTATTCGATGTATGTCTCAGGTAATTTGAGAATTGTAGGATGTTCTTCTCCAATAATTACCTGTGATTTCTTTTCTTTATTGAATCTCCCTTCGCTAACCTCATCTTCATCTAGTAATTTTTCAACCAACTCTATTTGGACCTGGGGTAGTTTCCAAGCATTGCTAGATTGTACCAAGGTATCCAACGAGGGTTGATTTTGATTTTCAAGAGCTCTAAAAGCTCTAGATGAAACCTCTAGATTATTAGTTGATTCATAATCAATTAAGTTTTTATAAAGGTAATCTTTGGAGTTCATCTACGTGGGCAAAGTCAGAGGGTTGAAAGAATCACTAGGGGGTGTGAGGTGTATACAAGTCTTCAAGTTCCAACAAATTGTAGGATTCACTCAACATTGCTTCCTCTGGTGGCGTTAAAGGAGTGTACCCCTGTAACATGTCTGCATCAACATCAAAGAAGACATTATGATTGCTCTTTGTGAACTCTATTATTTCAAATTGAATAAGAGGAGGAGCTTCTCTTGATTGACCCTTTTGAATTGGTTGTTGATCCTTCTCTTCGTTTGTTATACCAATGGTGAAAATATCGAGGGGGAATTGTAAAGGACTATCTTTTTCAAGTAATTCCATGATTTTAGCCATCATTTCTTTGGATACTATTGATTTTTGTCTCAATGGTTCCCCCTTTTGAATGTTCTTAATTTCCATGTTCATTTTTGTCTTTCTTTGGTTGTCTTGTTTCACTAGTAAAACTTGTGGTGTTGGCTTTGATATTGTGGCCTTATTTGTTGATAACTCATAGATGATCGAGATACCAATTTTCTTCTTATTTTGGTCTATTTTAAGCATGTTGAATGGCAGGGGTTCTCCCTTTGCAACATAGACTCTTTTGAGGTGGAGAAAACATACTTCTTGGAACAATGTGAAAGGGATTGCCTTCATTTTATGAATCCATGGTCTTCCAAGGAGCAAGTTGTATCTGGTGTCCTTGTTGATAACATAGAACATTGTTAGAATTGTTGCTAGACCCAGAGAAACCAGAAGAGTAATCTTTCAAATCGTGGCAATTTGTCATAGCCTCGTAACATGTCTCAGCAAGCTATAATATTTGTATGTCCATACCCCATTCTTTCAAGGAGGGATAATGGAACTATATTGACAGTCGCATAATTATCAACCAAAGTTCTCTTGATACACATCATAGATCCATACTTGTAGGTACAAGGTGATGGGGAGCGCACAGCGGGAAATGTAGAAAGGATCACAATTTCCTTAAAGTTGGCAAGACTTCACATATGAGCCACCAATACATCTCCATCGGCCAGACAACCGTCGGTCGGAATGACTTTCTAAAGTCTCTCCATCGGTCCACCTTACACTAATGACTCCACTTCGCTTTATCTTCGGCGAGACTTACCTCTATCGGCCAAGTCTTTCATCCTTCTGCTGATGTCGCACCTCTTCCCAATGGTATTTACCTTCGGTGAGACCCTCCTCATCGGTGAGCACTTATAGGTTCTGGTGGATGCGCCGATGAAACAACATCCTCGGTGAGACTTTCACTATCGGTGGGACTTACTCTGGAGCTATCGATACGCCGATCACCCCAATGTCAACTTTGACCTTCTTTCGTCGGCATGACAATTACTATCAGCCACCTTAGGGTTTGCTACGCCGATGCACAGTTTACCTTCTTCTGAACCCTAGCACATGGAGATGCTAGGTCAACCTACTGTGCGAAATGTATTGTCTGGATCCTCTACGCCGCCGAACAATGGAACAAAACAGAAAATGAAAGCAAATATTTATACAATGAAGCCATTCCACTGATTTTGATAGAAATCTCACCAGTGGAATGCTTCATGACGACATACAGCAACAAATGGAAAGCACAGAGAGAACGGAAATCTACAGCTATACAAATTGCAATTACAGGAAACAAAAATTGAATTAACAGAATAGAATGATTCAATTTCTCACAATCACATTCAACCTCCCCTCTTCGATCTAATTACAATAATATCTATGCATTTGGTTCATTCCTCTGGGTTTATAAACTCGCCCTGAGGAAAACCAACCGATTCCAAGCGGCTAGGAGACCGATCCCAAACAGTTGGGAGACCAACCGTCCTAACTGCCCTACTACCCAAATTTGGCATTATGCAATTACAATTTGACAAAAGTGTCCTAAGTCACTTGGGACTTACAAAATGAACCTAGATACAAACTAAAATGACATGCATTGGTCAATGGACCTTATTACAAAAGAAAATAGGATTTTCTAGGTGCTCCTGCACCACAATGTTGGATCCCCCTTCTTTGTTATCTCTGCCTTTGTCAGCATTTGCTTGAGATCAAAGAAGAACCTAGGATCTTCTAATTCAATGTTAGGAGGATCTAAGCCTAGGTCCACTTGGTTTATTTGTTCATTTGGACGTGGCATGATCTTGTCAAGATGCTTTAAACCAATGTCTTCTATAAGATTCATGCAATGCAAAGGCAAATTTTATCAAACATCTATGAAAGGAATATTTGCATAAGTCTTTTTGAGATCCATAACTAGATCATATGGTCCAATTGGTAGTGGGGTGGGATACATTGTTGATATGGCCTTTCCATAATAATTTTTCTCTTAGACCACATGAGTTTCTATTTTGAATTCCTTGTGAATAATTTCCACCACACCCAACATTTTTATTTCACCTTTGTGGCCTAGTTGGGCTGATGTTACAAGTTCTCCTGTATTCATTATATTTGTTTGCATTGGGACATCTATCTCATCATTTTAGTGTGGGAGGAAGGGGTATTGAAAATTCTTATGTTTGCTTTTTGGGGAGAAATAGGTGTTTGTCTAGAGTTATTTTCATTTTTGGTTGTTACTTCTGGGAGATTTAGGAACATTTCTACGAACATGAATTGATGTTCCTCAGGGAATCTCGCAATGAATCTATTATATTCCTAACATGTTTATGTATTATGCCCTTTTACTTTATGAAACTCATAGAAATTATTTGGGTTGAATGGTCAACAGTAAGTTTCATAACTATTATCATTTATGTTACCATGTTGTTGATTGTTTTATTGAGGGTGATTGTTATTATTTGGAGGGTATTCCATAGCGTTGACATTTTAGGATAATAATCTCCTCCATTGTAATCATCTTTTTCCCTATTTCTCACAGGGGGTTGATCAGTTATCCCGTTAGTTGTCATGTTTCTATTATTCTTTAAAATCTTGACAGTGGGTTGGTTGTTCCCATCATTTGGCACTACTAGTCTTCTATTTTCTTCGTAGGTCTTACGCCCACTATCTATGGCAACTTGATCTATCCTTAAGGCACTTTCCAAAACTTCCTCATATGACTTGTAGGGCATCTTTTGAACTTCTTCCCTTGTGTCCCTATTGAGGGCATGTAAGAAGAGGTTGCATAGCTCCCTATGATCCATGTTTAATGTGTTGGTTGAGTAATAAAGGACCTGCCTCCATCTTATTGGAAGTTTGTCATTGATGCTATTGTTGGAAACATGAGCATGTAGGATAAGCACAAGGTATGTTACTATGTGTTGCAGTGTTGTCATTGATGTCAACATTGTATCTTGGTATGAAGACAATTTTGCAAGAAGGTTTGATCCTAACATGCTTCAGGATGTCTATGAAAGATAATTTTGCAAGAAGGTTTGATCCTATGAAAGACAATTTTACAAGAAGGTTTGATCCGGTAAAGAGACTTATGATGACATTGACTAAGTGTCTTTTTTGGTAATTCTGTGTTACAAGCATCCAATTTTTGGGTCCGCATTGGTCCGCAAATGAATGTTTTACTCTGTAGTTCTGGTATATTGTTTTTGGTTGATAGAAGCATCCAATTCCAAAATTTTACCTGATATTGTTCTATGGTGTGGAATTATGAATGACAGAAGTTTGGCCTGGCAGAATACATTTATTTCCAGTACAGTGCTTGTGTGTATGAGAGTCCGCATTTCTCCATGGATTGGATTTTGGCCTTGTGGTTTTAAGGAGATGTTGACAGATGTCAATAGAGTGTGAATTCTGGTTGGCATGACATTTCGAGGTACACGTGTCCAAATATGGTTATACAATTGAAGGACTTTTGTATTAGGTCCTCTACGGAGTTGACCTATTTCAAATTGTTCTAAGGTTTGGATCTTGGCGCAAAGCATGTGTGGAGAGTATTGAGCCAACAACTTACATATTGTATATTTTGCATGTTATATCCAATTAGGCTGACCTAATTGATGTTACAATTGATATGGATATATATGTTAGATCCTTTTTGGTATTTTGAAGAAAGCAAGTGATATAGATGTATGCAAATTTTATCAGAGTAGTGCGAACATACGTTGTGAATGTTGAGAAAAAGATTAGAGTGATGTGAATGCAGAAGAAAGCAGTCTGTTGAATTAGAATCAAATAAAGTGTGTAAAGTCAATTCATTAAGCTACATTGGAACTATATCATGCATATGACAGATGCAATTGTGATAGTTCACTCTAGGCAGTGAGCCAGAATTCTTCTTCTATATTTCTATCAATGGGCAGTGAGTCCACCTATAGTGAGCACTTCTGTAAATATACTATAACTAGTTATAATATATTGTGAGCTAATCCTCACAGTAGTTTTTCCCATTTTGGGTTTTCCATGTAAAAATCTTGGTGTTCATGTGTTATGTGTGGTTGTTACATGTTTTATGTCTTATTTCATTTTCTACAATTGAATATGCTAAATGGATTGGATATTTAATGTTTGAATGGTTTAAAAGAATATTGATTCACCCCCCTCTCAGTATTCTGGGTGTTCAACAATTGGTATCAAAGCAAGGTTCTTTGGTAGAAGCTTAACTACTCAGGGAAGATCTTGAAAATTGAACACATAGCTGCTAGAAGACTACTTAATCCTCCAGAAGAGTTTCTTGCTGTTAAACTCACTGAAGAAGATTGTATGCTTGAAAAAGTGGGAGATCTCAATGTTGCCCTTGAAGATTTTGAAAGAACTGAAGGTGAAAATAGAGATCTAAAAGAAAATGTCAAGGAAGCAAATGAATGCATCAGGAAATTGAAAGAACAAATCAAGAAGTTAAGAGAAAAGCATAGGGAAGTCAGTGAACAATTGGAGTAAGCAAATGAAACCATCACCGATCTGAAGATACAAGTTGAAGAAAAGAAAAGAATTGAGGTATGTCTTAATGCAATGGTGAAAAGCAAATCTAAAAAATGTACAAGGCTTGAACAAGAAGTTGTGAATCTGAAATCAGATCTGGAGAAAGCAAAAAGTTATGAAGACAAATTCAAGATGAGTACTACAAAACTTGATGAAATGATTGCAAATCAGAAAGGCCCTAAAGACAAAGAAGGCTTAGGATTTGAAAAGGGTGAAAGTTCAAATTTAGATTAGACATCAAATGTTGAAAATAAGAAGGACAATGGAAAGCAGATCCAGAATCAAAGGAATGAAACTAGAAGACCACCGATAAGACAACCAAATGCTCAAAGGTACCCATCCTTTAATGGTTTATGTCACTCTTGTAATAAATTTGGTCACAAAGCAATAGAATGTAGAAGCAAAATGAATCAGAATATACCACCTTTTTCTGGGCAATGTTTTGTATGCAAGAAATTTGGTCATAAAGCTAGTGAATACATAAGTCAAATGATGAATGGTTATAACAATGGTAGAATGGTTCAATCTCTCAAAGGCTATTGTTATACATACAATGTATTTGGGCACAAAGATAATCAATGCAGATCTAGAATGAATAGAAGGAATATGAGTCAAAATAATGTTACATGCTACATTTGCAATAGGCCTGGACATATTTCCAATTTTTGCAGAAGCAAAAATGTGAGGAAGGATAAACCAATTGAGAGGAATAAACCAGTGCAAAAGATTGATCCTGCAGAAACAAAGAAGGAAATGGAAAAGATTTGGAGAAAGAAGGAAGAAATGTGTAGAGTAATACGTTATTTACTTAATTAATTTAATCATATTGATTAATTAATTAAGTCACCTTTACTTTATTTCACTTAAGCTAAACTTAGGAATCTCACATTAGGGTTTTCTAACTTGCAATTATAAAAGCAAGTGCTCTCATATAATTTTTTAATCCATTTCATTAATTGCATCCTTTTTTGTGTAAATTGCTCTCTTTGTTTTTTCTCTTGTGAAAGGTTTCTTAGGTTTTGTAGGTGTTCATTGGGATCTGTGAGGTTGGTTTCACAACTTCAACATGGTATCAGAGCTCCAGATCTGCAAGCCCCTTCTCAGATTTGGAGAAATTTTTGAGCAAGAGCTTTTTTCTTGGTGCATTTTTGTGTAAAACGGAGTATTCCATTAGATTTAGAGTAGTCGAAATAGTCAGATTAGCCTTTTATTTGGCTTGATTTGAGCTTCGTAGGCCAGATCTGTAAGGGTTTCAGCAGGGTGCTTTTTTTTGGAATCCGAAGGAAAACTATTTTTAGAGTGTTTTGGGCCCAAACGGACCTCACCATCGCATTTAGAAGGCCCAAAAACCTTAAGATCGACTGTCAAATCGTTGAAATCAGCCTCAGACTCATATAGGGCAAAAAAAAATTTGCCAAGGAAGCCGTACGGCCTCCCTAGCACACAGATCGAGGTACAAATTTAAAATATACATATATATTTTACCTGTGAAAAAAAAAATCAAAAAAAATATATTAAAAGATTGCAGGTTTTTTTATTTGTATAAAACCAAAAGCAAAAAAAATGTTTTTTTAAGCGCTTAAAGCGCTGTACCTGGGGGTACCCCATACCCCGCCACAGTAGGGTACGACCCTACCGTGTGCAGAGCCGAGGCCTTTATTTTAATAAGGGCTGCGTGGGGGGGGTTTAACCCCTCCCCCACATTTTTTTTTTAAAATTTTTTTTAAAATAAAAACTTTTCATCTTTTTTTATATGTTTTTTTATAAAAAAAAATAAACATGTCTTTTTTTAACTGTATTTTTTCAAAAAAAACAATTTATAATTTAAAAAAAAATTGTGTTTTTTTTTTTAAATAAAAAAACACATGCCAACTATACTTGCATGCACCCAGCCTCAGGATTTGTGCCACTTGGTGGCTTTTTTAACAGTGTCTCTATTTTAAAGGTTTATTTGGCAGTTTTTTTCCAATTAGCAGTGCTCTAAATTTGTCTAGGCCCCTCTATACTTGGTGAACCTCCAAATCATCTAGCGAGTCTCTATTTTTGGCAGGGCTCCAAAGTTAGTGGCAGTTTTGCCAAATTTGGTGGAGATAGATTTTCTACCCTTCACCATTGGGCTTTTCATTTTTGCACACCATCCTCCAGAGGCCATATCTCGGTCATACGATGGTATTTTTCAGTACAATTTTTTTTAAAAGGGGTAGAATTTCGTGCTCTTCACAGTGGTGTAGTTGGTTTTTTGTTTTGGCTTCTGGTTTTTTCTAGAAATCAGTTTTCTCAGTGCTCTTGTTGTGCAGTTCTCGTTTTAGAGACTTTGATGGGCCATATCTTCTACATCCGGACTCCTTTTTGGGTCCCATTTTTTTTGAAAGTGCATGTTTTTATGTGTACTTCATCATGGTGCTATTGGTTTCCTCTTTTTCTATAATATAATTTTATTTTCAGCATGTGGTCCTTTTTTTGGACATTGTGAGCTTTCATTGTAGGCATTTCTCATATGTAAACACACTGAAATAAGTGCCTCAGTAGTGTCCATGTATTATTAAGATCTTAGACATTATTGTGTGCCTTATTGTACTCGTACTATGATATAAAGTGCTATGGTGGGATTGATGTTTGCCTTTTGTTTTGCCATCACACCTTTGTCATGCGTGTGTGCCTTGGTTTGCACACCCTTTTATTTGCTGGTACTTTCATGTTTGCACGTTCAAATGTTCATATTTCTTCTACATGCACTTCTTGGTTTCACATAGTTTTAGTGTACCTGTCATGGCTCTCCCTTGTCCGCATTATGGAGGGGTTTCTACTTTGATGCTAATGCTTCCTTGGTTTCGTGTTCGAGTGAGTTATGTATCTAGTATTTGTTCCTATGTACTAGGTGGATGCAACGGCTGGTTACCCATGCATTTCGGTGAGATGGAGCATTACCATATGGACACTCTTGCATTCCTTTTGTGGAGGCGACCATTCTATTTTCACTTGATCAGTTCTTCAGACTTTTGATACCTGTGCCATTTGTATCTTCAAGTTCCAAATGTTTTGCCTTTGTTTGCCATCTAATTCGAGTAGTTTCGTTGGGGGCACTCATGTAAATTCTTGTCTTCTTGATCCTGATCTTCATCTTGTTTTAGAGGAGATTCTTCTTTCAACACTATAGCAGTCAGTCTTTGACAGTGTTTGCAGCTTCTTCATACTTTAGTGGAGTTTTTCATGTTCCTATTCTTTTGGGACATCCTTTGTGGAGGTCTCTCTCTCTCTCTCTCTCTCTCTCTCTCGCTCTCTCGCTCTCTCGTAGGGAGGTTTGTTCTCTCTTTTGGGGAGGATTTTTTCCCATGTGGTTTTCTCCTTTCCTCTGTTTGTGAGAGACTCTTTTTGTACATGGGTACCTCATCAGGCCTAGTTGTCGGGACCCATCTTTGCTTTTATGCATGTCCTTAGTTTTTTAGCTTCTCCCTAAGTTCATCTTAAGGGGGGGTGTTAGAGTAATAGGTTCTTTACTTAATTAATTTAATCATATTGATTAATCAATTAAGTCACCTTTACTTTAATTCACTTAAGCTAAACTTAGGAATCTCACATTAGGGTTTTCTAACTTGCAATTATAAAAGCAAGTGCTCTCATGTAATTCTTTAATCCATTTCATTAATTGCATTTTTTTTTTTGTGCAAATTGCTCTCTTTGCTTTTTTCTCTTGTGGAAGGTTTCTTAGGTTTTGCAAGTGTTCATTGGGATCTATGAGGTTGGTTTCACAACTTCAACAAAAATAGAGGTTAAGGATGTATCTGTACCTATATTCGGTGCAGAATTTTCCTCCAGAAACTAAGTTGAGAGCTCTAGCTCAGGAGGAGCTTTAATGAAAATCGTTTCCCCTGCCAAGGAAAAAGGTGCTAGCACCTCAGCACGAAGATGTGAGATGTAGATCAAAAAAATTGAGCTATTGGTGAAAATTGCAGAAGAAAATAGGATACTGCAGTAATTTGCGAAGCATCTGAAGCTGACTATGCATATAGAGAAAAGTTTGATAGCTTTATTATTTGAAGCATTTATTGCGAATTAGGTCAGATCCAAAAAGTTATAAAAGGATTTCACTTACTAAATTCATTCACAAAAGCATTCAAAGAGAAAGAGTAGAGTAGCTAAAGAGCAATCAAAACGATTCAAGGTTCGGTGGGTTCAAACCTTGGTTCAAAAAGTGAAAGTAAAGGTATTTACAGTCTCTGGTTAGCCCTAATTTCATAGAGAACTTTGTTTTTGAAGTGTTTGATTTCATTTTCAAATGGCTACACCAAGGGTTATAGAGGTTAGTGAGAAACCACAACCTAAATTTCAGAAATACCCTGCTCAATCAATTGAGGACGACTTGTTAGGCGCATTTTCATCTATTCCTTATGGGGTTTTACCAACTAAGGATATTAGGATTCACATTCATGGCAAGATTGAAGAATTTGATCATAGCAAGTTAGGGGATATTTGGGTAAAAGAACTTATTGGTGACAATTTTTCCCTAATCCTGAATATCAAAACCTAGCTGCCAAGAATGATGTATGGAAATGGTTTCCAAACTTTTGTTTTGATGACAAATGGGCCAGGATAGCTTTGAGCAAAATTCATGATAAGTTTGTATGGACTGACATGTTGGGAATGATAACTAAGGAGGTGATCAGAGAAGTTACAGGTCTTTGTTCCACCGGACCTATTATTGTGTTGAAATCCATCAAAAATGAAGTGGTAATGGAATTAACAGGTGCAACTTTTGATAAAAGAACTCTTAATGTCAATCCCATCCGGAATCCAGTAATGAGATATGTAGCGATGATGATAGGTTATAAAATCTATTTTACTAACAGGGAAAACTCAATTTTTGCCACCGCAATCAATGTGGCATATGAAATGGTTGAGAAAGGGGCAGACTATGATCTTTGTGAGCTATTAAGACAACAACTACTAGAAAACCTAAAGCAGACTAAGGAGAAGAAGTATGCATTCAAATATGGAACTCTTGTTGTATGCTTACTATTCTATTTCTTACAAGAGCTTCCTAGAACTAAAAAGGTGAGATGGCTACAAGGAAGACTGGTAGCTCATCAAATTGTAGACTTCATGAGAAGTCTTGGTGATGCTAAAGCTTAATATGATGCCCTTACTACATTGTTTGTAGTTTTCCAGAAGAAGATGCAGAAAAGAGAAAGAATACCCATAAAATAGTAGATAAATATCAAAGCGACATTACTTTTCTAGTTTCTACAGATGAATGCATGATGGAAGTTGTTGAACCAAGATCAGTGTGGCTCCCTACATTGGGATATGAAGTAAGTGAACAAAAAATCATTGGTTTGGCTGATGTTTTTCTAAAAAGCTCCAAAGACACATCCAAAGCAAGATATGGCACATTTGAAGAAAAGCCTATGGAGGTGTACATGGAGTAGTACAAGCCTCAAATCAAGAAGAAAGTGAAGAAAATGGTTGATAAATATGCGGAGGAAATGGGAATCCCCAAGGAGCAAGTACAACAGGCTAGAGCAAAAGCCAAGGGAGAATCTAGTGCTGCGGAAAGCTCAAGGAGCACTAAAAGATCAGGTAGAACTACTATCTTCCCTCCTGTAATCTAGAAGTCCTCCAGGACAGTGCTTGCTATTGGGGAGAAGAGGAAATCTATTGTTGGTCCTTTGATAAAGGAGAAATATCCTCTAGTTGTACAAGTTGCCAGGGCTAAAAAGAAGAAAACCGCCACAGCAATACCACCTACATCCCCTACCAAGAAAAGAATAAAGAAAAAGACAGTAAGAAAGAAGGATGTAAGTGCAAGTGAATAGGAAGATGAAGAAGAGGAGGAAGAAGGACCAAAATTGGTCTAGAAGAGGAGAAATGATATTTCACAAGGTGAAGCAAGTGCCAAAAGAAGAAAAACTCAAATTATTGAGACTGATAGTGAAGAAGAGTTGGAGAGTGAAAAAGAAAAATTTGTTATTCATATGAGAGAATAGAAGAAAGAGGCCACCAAGAAAGTGGCACCAAAGAAGAAGAAAGCAGAAGAAAGCAAGGAGAGCTCTCTAGATGAAAGCACATAGTAGAACCAATACGAACAGGTAAAACCTAAGTCTCCTATGAAATTAGAAGCTTTATTCAATAGCATTGTGCAGCTTGATGCATTAGGAGAGACTACTGCCCTGTATAATGAAGTAGATCAGGTAGATAAGGCCACCATTGTTGAGGCCATTGTTAAATACATCATTGTATTACAAGTAGATATGAAAAAAATTGAAGATCAAATCCCTGCAGAGCTCTAGAATGTTGTGTTGGACAGGAGACAAGAAGCTATTCAAGAAGAGGGAAAGATAAAAGAATATGCGCTAGAAAAGGTTGGTACTTCTTTGTCTGTGGAGAACAGAGCCACATTGGCTCAACTTTACTCTACTGATTTCAAAATCAAACAAAGGGTAACTACCTTGATGAGTAAAGACAAAAATGATTTTGAAAAGTTGCAGAAAGAAACAGTTGAGAAAATTTCTAACATTGCTTAGAAATATGGAATTTTCTCATAAAATATTGGTCTAAAAGTTGTTGATGATGAGGCTTTGCACATTGATGCTCAACATGAACATGAAATAGACAATGAACCTTCTCAGGATAATATTCCTCCAATTCTAGAAGAATTAGCTCAGAAGTACAAAGAAGCAGAGGAGAATGTTGAAGAAGAAATTGTCACCAGTGAGGAAACAGAAAAGGAAAATACATCCACTCCTCCTTCGGCACCAAATGCCACTCCTCCAAGAAATACTAAGAACTTTGCAGAGGCAAAGAATACAAATAAGAAAGATGGTGCTGCAAAGGCTGAAGTAGAGAAGAATAAAGAACAAGAAAACAATGAAGAGAAAGATAAAGATAAGGATGCATCTGGAGATGCAGAGACCAAGGAAGAAAATCTACAAGACTCTGGTAAAGATGGCGAGAAAGACTTGAAAGAAAAAGTTGTGGAATCCTCTGGCTCCTTAGAAGATTCTTTAAAATAATCTATTGAGTATAAAGCTTGACTTCCAACATGTTGTATCATCACAAGTGCTCCAATTACCAATGCAATAGGGAAGCATAGATTTGGATAAGATCTCACCTCTCCAGAAGCTACAGTTGGGTGATGTATTTCCTGCATCAGCCCAAAAGGAAGTTATAGAGACCCATCAGAAGAGTGGAGAGTTGATGGATGAGGCATTGAAGATACTGCAAGAGGTCATACCAGGAGCAAGCATCGACACATCTATCTCCAATATGGAAAATTTAAAGATTTTAATTGATACTTTTAAATAATATGCCTCCAAACTCAAAGGATAAATTGAAAATGAGGTTGAAAAGAGAATAAATGAGAAGATGATGAGGGAGATGACTGAGAAATGTGCTTGTTACTAAATTTTGTTCACACTAAATTTAGTTGGACCTAATTTGCAGTTGTTTCACAAGGAGTAAAAGAAAACTTTTAAGTTATTGCAATCAGTGAATGTTTGATGTCTTGACAAGAGGAAAATAATGATCAGTTGTCATGATAATCCAACAGTCCAATCAGGACTGTCAAATCATCATGACAAGTGAATTTTAATTTCAAGAAATCAAACAGTCAATGAGAGACAGTTGATCTAAACTATTTTTATCTTTCAGAGTTATAAGACAATTTGATTATTCAAATGATCATAATTGAAAGAAAGAAAGAAAGGTATTCATTTGAACTATCATTTCATATCATATTTGGAACATACATTCAAGTTTTAATTATTCTATCCTATGCATTGATTGAAAAGAAACATACATAAATCAAGTGCATAAGGTAAATTAACTGATCATGTTTAAAAGAAGTATTTAAACGTGTCCCACACAAGCCATGGGAGTGACTAACCAAGTAATACAAACATATGCAAGCTATAGATTTGATGATAAAAGGAAATAGAAAGAACACATGAGAATATTAAATATCCATCATTGACTAAAAGCAAGGTTGATGTCCTTTGTTGGTTGATGTCCTTTGTTGATGGTTGATCTTCATATCTTCATCATCAGCTCTAGTCATATCAAGTGAACCTGCACAAAAATTGGGGAAGATCCTGTTAGAGCTACGGATATTTAACACTATCATATGCTTTTATCAAACAGACATATCAACTTGCAAACATCATGCATTTCATATGAATGAATCAAATCAGACATGTACAGTAAATCAGATCATCATGAGAAAGATCAATCAGCTTCATAAGGTATGTTTTTATGCTAACTTGTTTGTTCACTGTGCAGGTATAGGAAAAGTAATATTGCTGATTTGCAGACATTTAACACTCATTTCATTTTAGCATGTGGAGAAAATGTAGCTCCCACGAGGGTTGAGTCTAGCATGTTTAAACAGAGAGCCATTAATGCTTTCAAATAGTATAAAAGAAAGAAATACAAGTGCAGAAAATGAAGTGCAAAAGTTATCCTGTAGCTGCTCATGACGAACATAACCTACAGATACAAGGTATGATCAATGATTTTTACAACTCAATTACATGCTTTGATCATTAATATAGAAAAAATCACTTATTTCACTATATCAACTGTCCAACAAATGCCAAAATCTAAAGCCAATGATATGTTGAAATCAGCATTCAAATAATACAGATCTGATAAAGAACAACATGATATTATTGCCAAAACAACTCAAATTAGAGACCAATCATGTATAGTATGGCTATATATCATAATGAGCAGCTACAGGATAAGCAATGCAAATCATTGCTTTCATTGATTGAGTTCATATTGTTCAAGTTTGTTCAGAATTCATTATCAAGATACATGTTGGAATGTTGCTACATTGAGTAAGATACAATAGTGACTTTAAGTCGTTATTATTCCAAATTTCAACATGAATATGATGCTGATCAACCAAGGATTAAAGTGTCAAATGGAAACATTTGCTATGATATTATCAAGATATATAATCAGTTATGGTATAAATGCTCACTTATTAAGACATGAACAGCAAGTGTTCATTTAGGTTGAAATGTCAAAATCACATTGACGCCATGCAACAGAACTACAAAGTTCAAATGATACAAGATGAATGGGACAAATTTTGCAATGGATAACTATCGACTGTGATAATTGAAGTTATTGGAGAATGAACAGCAATGAATGTTTAAACAGTATGGAATGCTTATCAGCATCAAACAGTGATGTATACAATGAAAATGCCTCAACATTGACATGCGCTATAAGTAAATACATCAATACAAGCCAAAGGATATCTACAGGAGCAGTGATATCTCAGTGAAGCTACAGGTGATTAAAATGAGCTCATGTCATTCCAAGTCACAAAGAGCAAAGGTCCAGTGTTACTGTTTTGTAGACCCGATCATATTAGACCTGTAAGTTTTGGGACTGTTGAATATTGTCATTTTTATCAGTAAAGACCACAGAGGGGTTTTATTCAGGTAATGCTAAATGTTCATAGATCTGGTGGGTTTTCTCTAAATGCCATAACAAGTTAAAATGATGCTCAAATGTCATTATTTTAGTAATAACAAATTCTTGCTTTGAGATTAAAGGTTATGAGGGTTTCAAGACCATGAATGCTAGAGAAAGGTTTCTAGATTTTCAACAGAAAATACATATACCTGGAGATACTACTTAATAATGGTTTTTTTTGCAAAATTTGTCAAAACCCATTTGGGGATATTTGCCATTAGTCTTCACAGACAAAGAATGTCACAGAGGGGTCAAAAAAATGTTTTCAATGAGCATTATATAGCAATAGGTCAAGGGTTTCAAAACCAACAGGCTGAGCATAGTGGAGAGCATACAAAAGGCATTTTCAAGTATTTACAGTTGGATTTCATACATACAGAGCCGAGTATAGCGGAAACCCAAGATTTTATCATATTACCCAGCAAGCAATAAATACAAGAGCTTTAATTATTTCATTATGGAATGAACTTTTTCATGCTTTCAGATACAGAGTGAAATTTTTACCACTGTTGGCTGAGAGTTTTAACATAGCTCAGATTTGGGTCTTCTCTTCAAATGCTTGTGGTGGAGTTGCAAATTCAAATGCTCATAGTCACAAAGCCATAACAGAGAGGAAGAACACAAAAGGGTGTATGAGCAGATGAGAAATAAAATAGAATAAAGGTGTCAAAATAGATCATGGTCGCAACCATTGAAAGAAGAATAGCCACAGAAGATACATGAAATACCAATACATACTTAAACAATTACTCACCTTCTTTTCTGCATGAAAAAAGCCAAAGATTCGGCCATGAGAGGACCAGATGGAGGGTAAGAAAACTAGAAGAATATGCAAGAGAAAGCCAGAGAGCCAAACCCTAAGTCAGCCGAGTGATGATGTTCAGAGCCGAAACAAAAGAGAACAATTCACTTGCTTTTGTTCGATGGAACCTTCTTTTCATGTTTGTTTTTGACTTAACAAAAAATAAATCAAGTGCCTTATCTGAATGCCTGTGGTCAAGACCTTGTCTTGATAATTCCCTAGTCATCATAATTTGGAGGGGCCGACAAAAACTTATGCATTTAATTTTAGTAGAGTCAATGATCGACATCATCAAGAGGAAAGGCTTATGCCTTATAAAATTTTCAAACCTCTTATTTCCTATATGGTCGACATTGCCTCATGAAAAGCTTGAACATGGTCAAAGATGCCTTAAGTTGAAGATACCTTTGTCTCTTTGCAACATGGTAAAAGATCCCAAGATTCTTTTTCAAATCATGCATGGTGACCGAATATGGTCAGGGGCTTTTCATGCCTTATAATTTTTACATCAAAGGTCAAAGGTAAAACATCATATGAGGATGAGATATGCATGCGAGGTGGTAGACTTATGGATAAAGTTATTTTTTTACATGGTGGAAATTATATAGTGAGAAAAGAATATTTGCATGAAATGGATAGCTTAAGAGCAAGGTGGCAGAGTGTAAGAAGAAGGTGATTTATTTTACAAGGGTAAAAATGCTTTAAAGATTTGACCAAATGCATGCAGGACAAAAAGTGTACTGACAAGAGCATGGATAAAGTAAAGTTTTACAAAAATGGCAGGATGAATGAAGACAACTATATTGTTTGCATGATAAATGAAGACAAAAGGCAGGGGATATTCTTTTATGCCTTAAATACCTTGGTTGTGTTTTGTAATGATATATTTTATTCCTTGGCAATATAATGGAGCAATAAGGGTAAAAATATTTTGCCTTAGTGCATGTATCATGCAACTAGGAGTTTTTTCTTGCATGGAGACATAAGGAGATTTTTGTTTTTTCTCAAGTCCTATTTTTGCATCAAATCATGCAAATTAGGCAAGTGTAATTGGAGAGATAAGGTATTTATTTTCTCTTTCATCCATCATGCATGTTTTTTACAACTAAATCAATGTAAGTGAATAATAAAGTAATATTCTACAAATTACTTTATTATTTTTCACAAGTTGTAAAATCATAAAAATAATGCATTAATGTAACCAATAGTAAAGTAATTATCACTTAATTACTTTATTATTCACTCACATCAATTTTGCAATGCAAAATAGATGAGTTGAGTTAACTGGGGTCATTTAGAGACTTTTGCATGATTTGAGGAGCAATTTGAGGAGTTTTGGTCAACTTCTTGGTTAAACATATGGAGAGGATCAAGTTGGATCTATTTTTGCTCAATTTGTGACAGTTTGGACCCTTATTTTTAGGGATTTCTTGGTTTGCTCATGGATCACTTTGGAGAGATTATTTTCAGAGATGCAGTTAGCTGCAATTCTATTTTTTGTGCCTCTTGGAGAGTGCAAGCTATATATTGTAAAGCAAAACTTAGTTTTTGCTAGTTCTTACTTTCTTTTCTCTTCTACACATGGAAAGACAGAAGGTTTTGTAACTCATTTTTCGAGTTCTTGCATTTTTGCTCTTTATACTTTGAGAGAGAAGGAAATTTTGTAACTCATTGATTATAGATTTTATAGAGATTACAGCAGGTTACAGGTTCCATTTTTGTCTCTCTTGCAATATTTTCCTTTAGTTTTTTCATTGAAATCAAGTGTTTGCCTTTCCATTGATGCTACTTATATGGATGATTTGATGAAATTTTAATGTGTTTTAATACCGAAACCTTTAAAATTATTGTCTCATTCTTATTTGAAAGTGTTAAGCATATTGATATCATAGGTCTTAGGTTGTGTTACTGAAATCCTTTCTTTCATGTTGTGAAGAATCCTTTTCCTTCATAAAGAATAGTTTTTCCAGCCTTCCTTGGAAACATTTATGTGATTATTGTGTCAAAAGTGGATTGTGTAGGTAAGATTTATGAAGTCTATTGTGAGTTAGATTCACAATTTTTCCATCATTATTAGGTGCATCACCAAAATTTTACAGTTTTATTACCTTAGAGATTCTTTCTTACCCTTTTCCAAATCAAAAAAATTATAGTTTCAAATTGAACATTTTAAGGGAACCAGCCCATAATCTCGAGGTTCAAACTCATTATAGGTCACCCACAGCCTGAGTTTATCCCCATGTTTCGAAGGATTATAGAGTTTCATAGCTTTGCATAAGGGTGCAATCCTCATCGACAATAGTTTTTGGGATGCCCGATGGGACTTTGAACTGATTTTCAAGTCAAAAAAGAACTTATTTATTACTATTGTTTTGGTATGATCAGTAGATTTAACAACCTTTCAGAGGTTTATTTTTCAAGTACTGGCGACTCTAACTTTCTAGTTTTGAATAGATCAAATTTTACAGCCTATAAGAAGGATTCACAAGATCAAGTGCAGTTTTTCCAACTCTTTGAATGAGTAGGCATGTCTACTTTTCATGGAAACATGTCATATCATCCATCATATCATGAAAATGCTGCTAATCCGCCATCTTATCAACCATATCAGATCAGCCATGCTACTGATTTCAACCCAAATTCTATGGTTTCTCAAGGAAACCTGCATGTTCAATATGCTTGCCTCCCACCCACCCTTGCTCAACCTTCATATCAGCATGCATATGTCCAAGATTAGCCTCAAGAAATATCTCTGATATCAAATCAACTCAAACACTATCACCTACAAGGGGTTGTTGAAGATATAAAAAATTAGTTCAAGAACAACATGAATGATACGAAAGATATAGTGCTAGAAATCAGTAAGTAGATAGAAGAGATCAAGAGGCAGCAAGAGTATAACATGCATCAATAGGAACTAGATTATCAGGCCTATCTTCATGAGCAGGAGTTGGAGGCACAAAGGATGCAGTTTGAAGAAAATTTTGCAAGGGAGGTAGCAGCAAAAGAGGAGCAGATGAAGTTTTTTCTTGCACAAATACAAAGGGAAGCAATCCAGATAGCTACATTCATTTCATATCAACCTGTTCAAACTGAGGTTAGTAGCTATCAAGTTTCAAGTTTCAGAAGTTGTGATTTTGATCAGGAACCTGTTTGCATTCAAAATCAGTCCATTAGCCTTCAGTGTCAGTCACATCTAGTGCCTAAACCAAGTCATCAAGCTTTTGAAAACCATGGCAGCCTTCTTGGACCAAGCATCCTGATTACAAAATGCCAAATCTTATTAAGGCTACCCCTTCCATACCAATCCAAAATCAAGAAGAGGACAAAGTAGCAGTTTCTGAACCAATCAAGATTCCAAGTTGGTATGGTGAACAAGAGGAAAAGGTAGTAGTATCTGAACCAATCAAGATTCCAAGTTGGTATAGTGAGCAAGAGCAAAAGATTTTAGAGCCCAAGCCAATCAAGATTCTAAGTTTCAACCCAGCAGCTAAAGTTTCTTACAGTCCTTCTTGTCCCACCAAATCAGAAAAATCAGATGTGGAGCAAGAGGTTGCTGTCATTTTTACTGTGTTCCTAGCTGAAAGTAAGCATAATGCATATGATGTGGAGTAAGAGGTCACTGTTACTCCAAATCCTTTGCATTTTGATTCATTTGAAAAGTTTTCTAATGTTTTTTATAAAATGAATGAAAGCAGAGTACAGAGGTCACAAGGTGAAAATCTTCAATTGCAAAAATAGATTGCCCAAGTTCCAAGTGAGAATAAACCAGACAAAGAAGATGTGGTTTCTTTATTTGATCAGTTGCCTTCTTTTGTTGACCAAGGTGAAGACATCATAGAAGTGCCTAAATTACCAACTGATTTGAAATAGCCAGATGATATTGCAGAACATGATCTACTGCTGGCCCATAAAGGCCAGGATGAGGTTAAGGCCTCAGTTCAGCAAGAAGAGCAAAAGGATAGTCTCGTTTTGGAGGCCAACAATCTTGTTTTACATGAACATAAAAGTTACCAAGCTAAATATGAGACTATATCAGATGATATTCTCAGTGAGAATAGGACATCTGATTTGTTTTTAGAATAGCTATGTGAACTAATTGAAGAAATTCAATCTTTTCAAGATAATTCTATTTTTGATTGTCAAGACCCTAATTGTTCAACCTGTAGGGAGCTTGTCAATCTGTTGGATTCTTGTAATGATCAAAAGCTTAAATCAGGAAATGATGAGTATATAGTTCCAGTGCAGGATTTCCAGTTAGTTGATAGCATGTTTTCAGGTATTATAGAGGATTTTTGTTCTAACATAGATGGTGATCTAATATCATGTGAATTAGCAGTGTGTGATCAATAAGATCAAATCAAAGAGGCAAGTATTCATCCTTTTCATTCATATGAGTTAACCCTTTTGAATCAGATTGAAATTACAAGTGATCATATGACAGCAGATCTTAATCAAGACACCAGGAACATCAGCCAAAGATACATCATTGCAAGAGGATGCCCAATCAGATATATGGCTATCAAAGTGCTAGATAAGCAAATAAAGATTACTGTTGTACCAACAAAGCAGTTTTCAGCCTCAGAACAACAAAATCAGATCATCTTTTTACTCCTGCGTAGAGGCACACATGATCAGGTTCAGCTGGTGAGTGACTTTGTTTACATTTTTTATGAAGCGTTTTAGAAATTTGTTGAGTACTTTCTTGTACTTCATCTAATTTTAGACATCCATGTGAATCAATGTCCCTTGTTGAGAAAGGGAAGTTATTTTAACCAAATAGTTAATGGATTTGTTTGACCAACACCTTTAGCTAGTTAGAGTAGGGTAGAGTAGAATTTCAGTTCAGTATGTTGTTTTCCAAGAAGTGCACATGCACATTTTGTTGGCTTTGTCTTAAGCAAGCCAAAATAGTTTTAGTTTTTGTTGTTGCTGTAGTTTTCTATCAGTTTGAGTTACAAAATTTTTTTCAAAGTTCAAGGTAGAAAATGACTCATGTGCCCAATGGAATCACAAGGCTATTGATCCTAAGTTGTTTAGCAGGCAAACACCCCTAAGAGGTCACCAAAAATGTTACTAAATTTTGTTCACACTAAATTTAGTTGGACCTAATTTGCAATTGTTTCACAAGGAGTAAAAGAAAACTTTTAAGTTATTGCAATCAGTGAATGTTTGATGTCTTGACAAGAGGAAAATAATGATCAGTTGTCATGATAATCCAACAGTCCAATCAAGACTGTCAAATCATCATGACAAGTAAATTTTAATGTCAAGAAATCAAATAGTCAATGAGAGACAGTTGATCTAAATTGTTTTTATCTTTCAGAGTTATAAGACAATTTGATTATTCAAATGATCATAATTGAAAGAAAGAAAGAAAGGTATTCATTTGAACTATCATTTCATATCATATTTGAAACATACATTCAAGTTTCAGTTATTCTATCATATGCATTGATTGAAAAGAAACATACATAAATCAAGTGCATAAGGTAAATTAATTGATCATGTTTAAAAGAAGTGTTTAAATGTGTCCCACACAAGCTGTGGGAGTGATTAACTAAGCAATGCAGACATATGCAAGCTATAGATCTAATGATAAAAGGAAATAGAAAGAACACATAAGAATATTAAATATCCATCATTGACTGAAAGCAAGGTTGATGTACTTTGTTGGTTGATGTCCTTTGTTGATGGTTGATCTTCATATCTTCATCTTTAGCTCCAGTCATATCAAGTGAACCTGCAACAAATTTGGGTAAGATCATGTTAGAGCTTCAGATATTTAACACTATCATATGCTTTTATCAAACAAACATATCAACTTGCAAACATCATGCATTTCATATGAACGAATCAAATCAGACATGTGCAATAAATCAGATCATCATGAGAAAGATCAATCAACTTCATAAGGTATGTTTTTATGCTAACTTGTTTGTTCACTGTGCAGGTATAGGAAAAGTAATGTTGCTGATTTGGAGACATTTAACACTCATTTCATTTTAGCATGTGGAGAAAATGTGGCTCCCACGAGGGTTGAGCCCAACATGTTTAAACAGAGAGACATTAATACTTTCAAACAGTATAAAAGAAAGAGATACAAGTGCAGAAAATGAAGTGCAAAATTTATCCTGTAGCTGCTCATGATGAACATAACCTACAGATACAAGGTATGATCAATGATTTTTACAACTCAATTACATTCTTTGATCATTAATATAGAAAAAATCACAACTTATTTCACTATATCAACTGGCCAACAAATGCCAAAATCTAAAGCCAATGATATGTTGAAATCAGCATTCAAATGCTACAGATCTGATAAAGAACAACACGATATTATTGCCAAAACAACTCAAATCATAGACCAATCATGTATAGTATGGCTATATATCATAATGAGCAGCTACGGGATAAGCAATGCAAATCATTGTTTTCATTGATTGAGTTAATATTGTTCAAGTTTGTTTCAGAATTCATTATCAAGATACATGTTGGAATGTTGCTACATTGAGTAAGATACAATAGTGACTTTAATTCATTATTATTCCAAATTTCAACATGAATATGATGCTGATCAACCAAGGATTAAAGTGTCAAATGGAAACATTTGCTATGATATTGTCAAGATATACAATCAGTTCCAGTATAGATGCTCACTTATTAAGGCATGAACAGTAGGTGTTCATTCAGGTTGAAATGTCAAAATCACATTAACGCCATGCAACAGAACTACAAAGTTCAAATGATACAAGCTGAATGGGACAAATTTTGCAATGGATAACTATCAACTGTGATAATTGAAGTTATTGGAGAATGAATAGAAATGAGTGTTTAAATAGTATGGAATGCTTATCAGCACCAAACAATGATGTATACAATGAAAATGCCTCAACATTGACATGCATTGTAAGTAAATACATCAATACAAGCCAAAGGATATCTACAGGAGCAATGATATCTTAGTGAAGCTACAAGTGATTAAAATGAGCTCATGTCATTCCAAGTCACAAAGAGTAAAGGTCCAGTGTTAATGTTTTGTAGACTTGATCATATTAGACCTGTAGGTTTTGGGACTGTTGAATATTGTCATTTTTGCCAGTAAAGACCATAGAGGGGTTTTATTCAGGTAATGCTAAATGTTCATAGATCTGGTGGGTTTTCCCTAAATGCCATGACAAGTTAAAATGATGCTCAAATGTCATTATTTTAGTAATAACAAATTCTTTCTTTGAAAGTAAAGGTTATGAGGGTTTCAAGACCATGAATGCTAGAGAAAGGTTTCCAGATTTTCAACAAAAAATACGTATACCTGGAGATACTACTTAATAATGGTTTTTTTGCAAAATTTGTCAAAACCCATTTGGGGATATTTGTCATTAGTCTTCACAGGCCGAGAATGTCACAGAGGGGTCAAAAAAATGTTTTCAATGACCATTATATAGCAACAGGTTGAGGGTTTCAAAACCAACAGGCCGAGCATAGTGGAGAGCATACAAAAGGCATTTTCAAGTATTTACAGTTGGATTTCATACATACAGAGCCGAGTATAGCAAAAACCCAAGATTTTATCATATTACCCAACAAGCAATAAATACAAGAGCTTTCATTATTTCATTATGGAATGAACATTTTTCATGCTTTCAGATACAGAGTGAAATTTTTACCACTGTTGGCCGAGAGTTTTAACATAGCTCATATTTGGTTCTTCTCTTCAAATGCTCACAGAGGAGTTGCAAATTCAAATGCTCATAGTCACGAAGCCATAACAGAGAGGAAGAACACAAAAGGGCGTATGAGCAGATGAGAAATAAAATAGAATAAAGGTGTCAAAATAGATCATGGTCATGGCCATTGAAAGAAGAATAGCCACAGAAGATACATGAAATGCCAATACATACTTAAACAATTACTCACCTTCTTTTCTGCATGAAAAAAGCCAAAGATTCAACCATGAGAGGACCAGATGGAGGGTAAGAAAACTAGAAGAATATGCCAGAGAAAGCCAGAGAGCCAAACCCTAATTTAGCTGAGTGATGATGTTGCAGAGCTGAAACAAAAGAGAACAAAATGCAAAATGAAGTAATCTTTAGGGTTTCACTTGCTTTTGTTCGATGGAACCTTCTTTTCATGTTTGTTTTTGACTTAACAAAAAATAAATCAAGTGCCTTATCTGAATGCCCATGGTCAGGACCTTGTCTTGATAATTCCCTAGTCATCATAATTTGGAGGGGCCAACAAACACTTATGCATTTGATTTTAGTAGAGTCAATGATCGACATCATCAAGAGGAAAGGCTTATGCCTTATAAATTTTTCAAACCTCTTATTTCCTATATGGTCGACATTGCCTCATGAAAATCCTAAACATGGTCAAAGATGCCTTAAGTCGAAGATACCTTTGTCTCTTTGCAACATGGTAAAAGATCCCAAGATTCTTTTTCAAATCATGCATGGTGACTGAATATGGTCAGGGTCTTTTCATGCCTTATAATTTTTACATCAAAGGTCAAAGGTAAAACATCATATGATGACAAGATATGCATGCAAGGTGACAGATAAAGTTATATTTTTTGCATGGTGGAAATTAAATGGTGAGAAAAGAATATTTGCATGAAGTGGATAGGGTAATAGCAAGGTGGTAGAGTGTAAGAAGAAAGTGATTTTTATATTACAAGGGTAAAGTGCTTTAAAGATTTGACCAAATGCATGCAGGACAAAAAGTGTA
Organism: Cunninghamia lanceolata; assembly: GCA_027924645.1. Taxonomy (NCBI): domain Eukaryota; kingdom Viridiplantae; phylum Streptophyta; class Pinopsida; order Cupressales; family Cupressaceae; genus Cunninghamia; species Cunninghamia lanceolata. The sequence goes on from BSBN01000693.1 coordinate 9,905,293, forward strand.
ATGACAGGAGCATGGATAAAGTAAAGTTTTACAAAAATGGCAGGATGAATGAAGACAACTATATTGTTTGCATGATAAATGAAGACAAAAGGCAGGGGATATTCTTTTATGCCTTAAATACCTTGGTTGTGTTTTGTAATGATATATTTTATTCCTTGGCAATATAATGGAGCAATAAGGGTAAAAATATTTTGCCTTAGTGCATGTATCATGTAACTAGGAGTTTTTTCTTGCATGTAGACATAAGGAGATTTTTGTTTTTTCTCAAGTCCTATTTTTGCATCAAATCATGCAAGTTAGGCAAGTGTAATTGGAGAGATAAGGTATTTATTTTCTCTTTCATCCATCATGCATGTTTTTTACAACTAAATCAATGTAAGTGAATAATAAAGTAATATTCTACAAATTACTTTATTATTTTTCACAAGTTGTAAAATCATAAAAATAATGCATTAATGTAACCAATAGTAAAGTAATTATCACTTAATTACTTTATTATTCACTCACATCAATTTTGCAATGCAAAATAGATGAGTTGAGTTAACTGGGGTCATTTAGAGACTTTTTACATGATTTGAGGAGCAATTTGAGGATTTTTGGTCAACTTCTTGGTCAAACATATGGAGAGGATCAAGTTGGAGCTATTTTTGCTCAATTTGTGACAGTTTGGACCCTTATTTTTAGGGATTTCTTGGTTTGCTCGTGGATTAGTTTGGAGAGATTATTTTCAGAGATGCAGTTAGCTGCAATTCTATTTTTCATGCCTCTTGGAGAGAGAAGCTATATATTGTAAAGCAAAACTTAGTTTTTGCTAGTTCTTACTTTCTTTTCTCTTCTACACATGGAAAGACAGAAGGTTTTGTAACTCATTTTTCAAGTTTCTGCCTTTTTTCTCTTTATACTTTGAGAGAGAAGGAGGTTTTGTAACTCATTGATTACTGATTTTATAGAGATTACAGCAGGTTACAGGTTCCATTTTTGTCTCTCTTGCAATATTTTCCTTTAGTTTTTTCATTGAAATCAAGTGTTTGTCTTTCCATTTATGCTACTTATATGGATGATTTGATGAAATTTTAATGTGTTTTAATACCGAAACCTTTAAAATTATTGTCTCATTCTTATTTGAAAGTGTTAAGCATATTGATATCACAGGTCTTAGGTTGTGTTACTGAAATCCTTTCTTTCATGTTGTGAAAAATCCTTTTCCTTCATAAAGAATAGTTTTTCCAGCCTTCCTTGGAAACATTTATGTGATTATTGTGTCAAAAGTGGATTGTGTAGGTAAGATTTCTAAAGTCTATTGTGAGTCAAATTTGCAATTTTTCCATCATTATTAGGTGCATCACCAAAATTTTACAGTTTTATTACCTGAGAGATTCTTTCTTACCCTTTTCCAAATCAAAAAATCATAGTTTCAAATTGAACATTTTAAGGGAACCAGCGCATAATCTGGAGGTTCAAACTCATTATAGGTCACCCACAACCTAAGTTTGTCCCCATGTTTCAAAGGATTGTAGAGTTTCACAGCTTTGCATGAGGGTGCAATTCTCATCGACAACAGTGTTATTTCAAGAAAAATTGAAGGATGCACAAGATTGTGTGGACGAGGTTAAGGCTCTTTTTCAGTTTGGCATGAAGTGGCCTAGAGCCACACAGAGCATCAGGAAGGAGATGGACTCCATTGAGTCCCAGATCAATAATGCCTCTGGTGCCTATGATCTAGCACTAGATCTTGATGGAAACATAAGGAATGCAATTGAAGACTTACATAAGAAATTCTTTCAACTATAGGCTCAAAATGAGCACATTATTTTGTAGTTTAGAGACATAAGGGATTTAGTGAATCCCAAATTTGTGATTATTTCTAGAGCCCTTCTGAGTGCAACCAAAGGTTCACAAATAAATCCTGTACCCAACACTCTGGAAGAAGGAGAAGAGTTTCTAATGGAGTTTGAAACTCAATGCAGAATTCTTGAAGAAGCCAAGAAAGGTTGGGATGAAGAAAAATAGGAATGGCAAGCTCAAGTATAGAAGTTGTAGGCACCTACTTCATCTGGGTGAAAATACTTTTTACTTTCTTTATGCATTTTCAGTTTTCAATTTCGGATTCCATGTATATATGCAAAATATATAGAGTAGTTTTTGGTACAAATTTATGGTTCTAGCTCCGGCACATGACTTAGGGGTAGTCAAGTCAATCTTTTAGCTTGTACATATTAATATACTTCTCAAGGGGAGATCTGGTACATGTTAAAATAGTTGTTTATAGGTGCCCTTTGCCCTTGATGTCAAAGGGGGAGAATGTTTTGGAGATATTTTGGCATGTTGTCATCAATGACAAAGTGTGAGATCGTTGGAAGTGTTGAAATACACCAAACAACTGAGAGAGGGGGTGAATAAGTTGTCACAAAAACTTTAACCACTTATCATCACATCAAATATTCAATCATTGTTATTAAGATTTAACCATGAAAGCATGAAACAAGAAGCTCAACACAATAACACATTCAACACATTAGACACCAGATTTTTTATGTGGAAAACCCTATAAGGGAAAAACTACGGTGGGTGTTAGCCCACAGAAATATATATGTTATATCAATACCAAAAAATAGAGGCTCACTGCCCAATATGCTCACTGCAAATGTTGAGGCTCATTGCCAAGAGTTGGTGAACTAATTTGTTAGCATCTACTTCATATCTGGGTTTAGTTCCATTAAAGCACAATATAACTCCTCTGCTTTGTTCTTCTTACTTCTTTACACTTATCTTCACATTTTCGCTCTAGGACATCTTTTTCATAACTACATTATATGTTTTTATATAATTCATCAACCTTGGAATGTACATCAAGGTCAGCATTACATTCATCAACCATTGGAACAATCTCTAAGGTCGGCATTACAAACATGTACATAGAAATAGGTCTGGACCTAAACAAAATTGCTAAGGTAAAGATGTATGTGGATCATGTTATGCCTTAGCTGGGACTCAAATGCAATCTTCCATGCCACGACATGCTTCCACAATCTTCGATGTATCTCTACAAGTAGTGAAAACAACAAAGTCATCCAAGATTAGTGTTAACACTAAGTTTTCTAAGAACAGTCTTTATCCATGATCCAAATTTCTCTTTGTGGACCAATCCAAAGGTAGGAACACGATCAGGAGACATCCACAAGCACATTGAAATCACCAAGAACATCCACACAACCTCTAATCACTTTGTCAAGAAGATTCTTCAATCCGGAGCACTTGAACATAATTGTCATCCATTTTCATAAAGAAAAGATCACTTGCGGACCACTAGATCATGAACCATTGGATTTGAAGGCACATAACATTACTACAAACTTGATTCCAGAACCGCAGACTGAAATACTTAAATGTGGAGGAATGCGGAGCATAATACATTCTCCCTGTCACCACCAAATATATAGAAAAAGTAGTTTTCACTCTGGTGAACATAACTCACTCAACTCTTCATACCAGAGGCTCAAACTTGAAACATAGCATCTTTAGACATGCATCTAAATAACTTCCAATCCACAGACAAGGATATTCATTCTACAAGAAATGTGAAGCAATCTACTAAACTATTCTGTTGTAATCAAATATACTCTTCTATATAATGTTTCTACCGGAGAAGCCAATTTTCTCAAAAGCACTTGGAAACTCAATCTCAGGATCACTTACTCATTATCTCCAACATTACATAGGTAAGTACTAAGCATCTGACAAGCATTAAAACAAGAGCACAGTTGACACCAATGACAACACTGATATGTTGACATCAATGACAACACCAGTTAGACACATACTTGCAACAATCTCCCCCTTTGTCATTGATGGAAACATATGATGTGAAAAACTGTAAAGATCATAAAGACAAGATTCTCCCTCTTTCTCTTTACACATCTACACTCTTTCTTCTTTGAGTTTTCACATGATTTCTCTCCCCCTTTGACATCAATGGCAAAGGGCACATACTTGCACTTTGCTGCTCTGATTCATCTGAACTTTCATTGCTATCAACACTTTCTATATCAAGAACACATACCGGTATCATCTAGATACTCCCCCTGAGAGGTAGCCCTCAAAACATCAATCCAGATCAATGAATGAAGCTCTAAGCACCACTAGATTGATGCATTCCTATGCATCTTAGTTCAGAACAGGAGGGGTAATAACCCCTAACTTGTCTATGAGATACTCAAAAGTATCCTTAGGCAGAGGTTTAGTGAAAATATCTATAATTTGATCCTTTGTAGACACATATTCCATCTTAATTTCATTCTCTGTCACCTTCTCTCTCAAAAAGTGATACCTTATTGATATATGCTTTGTTCTTGAGTGCATCACTGGATTCTTTGAAATGTTTATAGCACTTGTATTGTCACAAAAGATTGCAATTGGATCTTCATACACAACTCTTATGTCCTTTAATGTCTGCTTCATCCATAACACTTGAGTGCAATAGCATGTTGCTGCAATATACTCTGCTTCTGCAGTGAATAAGGAAATTGAATCTTGCTTCTTGCTCAACCATGAAACCAATCTATTGCCCAAAAAGAAAGCACCTCCACTTGTACTTTTCCTATCATCATCTCTGGCTCAATCTACATCTATATAAGCACTGAGAGTGAAATCATTATCTTTTGGATACCATAAGCCATGATCTGGTGTGCCTTTTAAATACCTCAAGATTCTCTTAACTGCCATCACATGTGACTCTCTTGGATTTGCTTGAAATCTTGCCACAAGACAAACTGCATTCAATATGTCAAGTTTGGTTTGTGTTAGATAAAGTATATGTACCTTTTCTAATCATCCTTAGGTGATTTATCAGTTTTACTCAACTTGCAGCCAATCACCATGGGAGTACATACCAGTTTAGATTCCTCCATCCCAAATTTCTTCAACAACTCTTTCACATACTTAGACTGAGAAATGAAGATTCCTTTATCTGATTGAGTAATTTGCAGACCTAGAAAGAAATTCATTTCACCAAACATAGACATCTCAAACTCTTTTTACATTTCCCCAGCAAATTTCATGCACATACCTTCATTTCCTCCAAATATAATGTCATCAACAAAGACTACAACAATCAAGATTTGATTATCATTGATTTTGAAATAGAGATTATTGTCTACAGTGCCTTTACTAAACCCTAATTGCAACAAATACTTGTCTAGTCTTACATACCAGGCTCCGGGGGCTTGCTTCAGTCCATACAAGGCCTTCTTCAATCTGCACACCATATCACCTTGTTGTGATAATTGAAACCCTTCCGATTGATCAATGTAGACCTCTTCTTCCAACTCACCATTCAAGAATGCAGACTTAACATCCATCTAATACACCTTGAAATCTTTGAATGTTGTAAAAGCCAAAAATATTCTAATTGCTTCAATTCTTGCTACAGGAGCATAGGTCTCCTCAAAATCTATCCCTTCAACCTGAGAGTATCCTTTGCATACCAATCTTTCTTTGTTCCTTACTACTTCTCCATTCTCATTCATCTTGTTTCTGAAAACCCATTTGGTGTCAATCACATTCTTATCAGCAGGTCTAGGAACTAATTCCCAAGTTTGATTCTTCTCTATCTGCATCAGTTCTTCTTCCATGGCTTTTACCCAATTTTCATCATTGCAAGCTTCATTAACAGTTTTTGGTTCAACCTTTGAAAGCAAACAGTAATTCACTTGTTCTTCTGTAGCTCTTTTCCTTGTCAACACCCCTTTGTTTTTGTCACCTATAATCTAATTTTTAGAATGATTTATCCTTACATACCTGGGAGTCTTAGCAACACTTTTCAGAGCCTCTTATTCATCCTGACTGCCTTCTTTCTCAACTTTATCATCATTCACTATAGTCATAGGTTCATCTGGTTCATAGAAACTTAGTGATGAGACAAAAAAATGTCTCATCTATTAGCTAAATAAAAGCATGTATTTTGTGCAATTAGTGCCATTATATGTATTAATGCTATTACATGTTTTACATTGTAATCAACAATCAATAGACTGAAGAATAAATTCTATCAAGTTGGAATGCCAGAAAACTTCCTAAAAAGAAGCATGAAAAGAGGAAGTTAAAAATGGAGTCTCAGTAAGCAATATCTCCCTCATTTCTCAATAAAATTTAGAATTTCAAAATGATCTAGAAAGCTGGAAATAATTAAAACAAAACCCAGAAATCATTTTAAGAGATTTGCCAAAATAAATGTGCAGTTCGTGACTGAATTTGACTAAAATAAAAGTGGCATGAAAGAAGGCAAAGAAATCAGAGGAAGAAGATTTAGTTTTTCACCCCAAGAATAGGATCTCAGATCCACATTCTTGGTGGATTGATTGAGAATAAGAATTCTATAAATTCATTGTAATCCAGTAATCAAAGGGGAAGAGTTTTATTAAATAATATAGTTCAGTATTTTAGCAGTAGTAGTTATTTGTAGTTTCATTTCTTAGCAGTCATTTATTTTCCAGTTCTTTACATTTCCTGTATTTCTCTTTACAAGTTTCTTAGGATAGATTTGATTCCATCATTTTCATTTACAAGCTCTTAGATTAGATTTTATTCCAGTAATTTCTTTCATGCATTACCTTTCAATTTTGTTTGTAGAAAAAGAATGTCATGCAAATGATTTCTTCTCCCTCTTGCATATCGCCATAGACACTATTCCAGTTTGACATTTTTAATTAAATGATGAGGACTGCATGACCCTCATCATTTTTGGCGTCGTTGCCAGGGATAGGTGTCATTAGGGAGTTGTTGTTGATCTGGTGACAACAGGTCAAAAGAGAAAATTAGTTTGGCAAGTCTTTTTTTAGGTTTATTATTTTAGAAACTCCCCCCCCCAAAACAACAGATCCAAAGGAAGAGGTTCTTGTATGCAAAGGTGATAGATCTTATGCAATCTCCTCAATTGGACGACCATGACTTCAAGCCCCAGCAAGAAAAAGATTATTGTTTGGACACCTTCAAAGTCCAAGGAGGGCTACCCGATCAGATATTTGAAGTATAAGGAGCTGCATCCAGTCATGCATGTAGCAGAATGCGAGGAAGGATTGCATGATATTTCCAATTAGCCCATGCATCTACTAGAATCAGATATTATGGAGGAGGCTTCCATTTCAAAGGAAGACGAAGCATCAAATTTTAAATCGTCAATCATCTTCTCATGGTTTCCTTCTTTTAAAAAATTGAATGCATAGATCCATATTTTGAGGAAAGGGAGTTATTTTCTACAACATATTAATGGTTTTGTGTAACCTATCTCTACATCAATAAATAGAGTAGGATAGATTAGGTTTCTTTTCTGCAAATAAATGATTTGCACATGCTATGTCTTCTTCTCTAAAGCTCAAAAACATGCATTTCTCCATAAAAGTTGCTCCCAAGAGATTTTACAGATTTCTTTTGGCATTTGAAGGCATTCTGGATCTCTCCATAGCTATCCATGTGCTCTATTTCCATCATTAGAACATTCTGGATCTCTCCAGAGCTGCTAAGGGAGAAAAACAGTTAGCTTTGAATAGCTCCAGATAAGCTCTGGAGAGCCCTAGAGTAACTCAGAACTGACCATGAAGAAAAGATAGCAAGCTCTGGATAGCTCCAGAGTAACTTAGAATATCTTTAGAGCATCTCTAGTACATCTCAATAAGCAATTGCAATAAAGGTGAAGAGATTGGCTACAAAAGCTCTCTATGAGTTGTAGGACTTGCAACATTTTAGGTGTGGGGGAGATGATGAGACAAAAAAATATCTCATCTATTAGCTAAATAAAAGCATGTCTTTTGTGCAATTAGTGCCATTGTATGTATTAATGTTATTACATGTTTTACATTGTAATGAACAATCAGTAGACTGAAAAATAAATTCTGTCAAGTTGGAACGCCAGAAAACTTCCTTAAAAAAGCACGAAAAGAGGAAGTTAAAAACGTAGTATTAGTAAAATAGAAATATCTCCCTCATTTCTTAATGAAATTGAGAATTTAAAAATGATCTAAAAATTTGGGAACGAGGAGAACAAAACCCAAAAATCATTTTAAGAGATTTGCCAAAATAAACGTGCAATTCGTGACTGAATTGGACTAAAATAAAAGTGGTGTGAAAGAAGGCAGCGAAATCAAAGGAAGAAGATTTACTTTTTCTCCCCAAGAATAGGATCTCAGATCCACATTCTTGGCAGATTGATTGAGAATAAGAATTCTATAAATTCATTGTAATCAAGTAATCAAAGGGGAAGAGTTTTATGAAATAATATAGTTCAGTATTTTAGCAGCAGTAGTTGTTTCTAGTTTCATTTCTTAGCAGTCATTTCTTTTCCAGTTCTTTACATTTCCAGTATTTCCCTTTACAAGTTTCTTAGGATAGATTTGATTCTAGCATTTTCATTTACAAGCTCTTAGATTAGATTTGATTCCACCAATTTCTTTCATGCATTGCCTTTCAATTCTGTTTGTAGAAAAAGAATGTCATGCAAATGATTTCTTCTCCCTCTTGCATATCACCATGGACACCACTCTGGTTTGATGTTTTTAATTAAATGATGAGGACTGCAGCGAACCTCATCACTCAGATCTGATATTCTTTCCCTGCTTTCATCCACCTTCACATTAGTACTCTCAACAATCTTTTTCAGTCTCTTATTGTAGCACCTGTAGGCCTTACTCTTGGTAGAGTAACCAAGAAATAATTCCTTCATCACATCTAGCATCAAACTTGCCTGGTTCTTCATCTCTTCTGATATAACATTTGCTACCAAAAACTTTAAAATACTTCATTGTAGGAACTCTTCCATACCATAATTCAAAAGGAGTTTTATAGTTGTTACCTCTAACTTGAACTCTGTTTAGGATGTACGCAGTAGTATGTATGGCTTCTCTCCAGTATACTTCTAGTAGGCCAGCTCCCTTTAACATAGTCCTAGCAGTTTCTTTAACTGTCTTGTTCTTTCTTTCAACAACTCCATTCTGCTGAGGAGTCCTAGGTACAGACAATTGTCTCTTTATCCCTTGTTCTTCACAGAAAATATTGAATTCATTTGATGTGAACTCACCTCCTCTATCAGACCTCAAGCATTTGATCCTCAATTCTAACTCATTTTCAAAAATTGACTTAAAAATTTTGAACTTGTCTAGGGATTCAGATTTTTCTTTTAGAAAAGTGACCCAAGTCATTCTAGAGTAGTCATCAATAAGCAGCATAAAATACCTATCAACTTGCAGACTTCTTGTTCTTGTGGGACCACACAGATCTATATGTACTAGTTCTAGCAATCCAGCAGAGAATTGTTCTTTACTTTTGAAACTTGTTCTAGTTTATTTTCCAAATTGGCACTCCTTGCAAATGGTGTTGGTAGGCTTCACAAGTTTAGGCAGATCTCTTACAGTCTGTGCAGAACTTATCTTCACCAAATTGTCAAAATTGATATGACGCATCCTTCAATGCCACAACCAACTTTCATCTATCTGAGCCACTAAACAATAATCATTAGTTCCTCTTAATTGGTAAATGTTACCTCTGGTCTTCTTACCGGTAGCAATCATAGTTCCGAAGCTTTCCATGATCTTGCATCCATTATCTTTGAATCTCATATCATAGCCTTTTCCACACATCTGACCAACACTTAAAAGATTATGCTTTAAACCCTTCACATATAGGACATTATCAGTGTTGTGCTTTCCATCAAAAGAAATAGATCCTTTTCCACAAATCTTACCAGCTACATTATCTCCAAACCTAACCAGTCCTCCATCATACTTTTCCAAACTTACAAACTTACTTTTGTCACTGGCCATGTGATGTGAACATCCACTGTCAATAATCCATTCATCCTTATCTTTCTCAACCTGAACAGCCAAGGCACTTTCTTCCACTAGTTTTTCTTCCTTCACACAACTAGCAAGATTAGTAGACACAGGTTCTTCTTTAATTGCAATAAACAAGCATTCATTTACACTGGTACTAGCATCATCAGATTCATCATCTGTCACACCTTCATCATCAAGATCTCTAACATAGTAGCATTTCTTTGGAACCCTAGGTCTGCTCTCAAATCTTCATCTATTTATTTCAATTCTCTCAGGACATCTAGAAGCATAGTGACCAACCTTACCACATGTAAAACATTTGAAATGTAATTTGCCTTTGAACTTACCAAAACCTCTTTGCAGTCTGTCAACAAATTTGGCTTCAATTTCATCAAGCTCATCATCAGGTTCCACCTTGTACTTTTATGCTCTGGATATCTTCTTTGAAGCATTGGCTTTGAAAGAAATTTCAACCTTCGGCAGGACATCACCAAACTCTCTCATCTCAAAGGTTGTAAGCTTTCCAAGAAACTGATCCTTAGTGACATCTTGCACTGTTATTATTTCTTCATTTGTAGCTACTTTGTGACTGTAGAACTTAAGTAGTGACCTAAGAATTTTCATCACAACTTCCTTCTCATCAATAGTTCCTCCCATACCTTTTATTCCATTGACAATTTTATCAACCTTTTGCACGAAGGCAGTTATGTTTTCATCTTCATTCATTTTTAAACCTTCATATTTCACTTTCAGGCCCTACAGTTTGGCACTCTTTATAGAATCATCTCCTTCATACAATTTTTCCAGCTTTTCCTAGACTTCATGAGCAGATTCTAGATCCATGACTTTTATCAACTCAGTATTAGACAAGGCACTTAACAGAGCATCTCTAGCTTTTATATTTAACTCATATTCTTTGATTTCGTCTTCAATTTGCAAACCATTCTGAGGCAAGGTATACTTTGTCTTTGTCATTTTCCACACTTTATAACCAAGACAAAGGAGATGGATTTTCATTCGTACCTTCTAGAGAGCATAATTCGTTCCATTAAACTACGAAGCTTCCTTCCTCTAAGACATCCTGGATCTTCCTCAGGTGGTTCGGCTTTCTTCCGAGGAACCTGCTCTAATACTAATTGTTGAAATACACAAGACAACTGAGAGGGGGGTGAATCAGTTGTCACAAAAACTTTAACCACTTATCATCACATCAAATATTCAATCATTGTTATTAAGATTTAACCATGAAAGCATGAAACAAGAAGCTCAACACAATAACACATTCAACACATTAGACACCAATTTTTTTACGTGGAAAACCCTATAAGGGAAAAACAATGGTGGGTGTTAGCCCACAGAAATATATATGTTATATCGATACCGAAAAATAGAGGCTCACTGCCCAATATGCTCACTACAAATGTTGAGACTTGTTGCCAAGATCGGCTCACTGCCATGGGGTGGCTCACTGTCAAGAGTTGGTGAACTGATTTGTTAGCATCTACTTCATGCCTGGGTTCAGTTCCATTGAAGCACAGTATAACTCCTCTACTCTACTCTTCTTACTTCTTTGCACTTATCTTCACATTTTTGCTCCAGGACATCTTTTTCACAACTACATTACATGTTTTTATACAATTCATCAACCTTGGAATGTACATCAAGGTCCGCATTACATTCATCAACCATTGGAACAATCTCCAAGGTCGGCATTACAAACATACATACAAATAGGTCTAGACCTAAACAAAATTGCTAAGGTAAAGATGTATGTGGATCATGTTATGCCTTAGCTAGGACTCAAATGCAATCTTCCATGCCACGACATGCTTTCACAATCTTCGATGTATCTCCGCAAGTAGTGAAAACAACCAAGTTGGCCAAGACTGGTGTTAACACTAAGTCTTCTAAGAATAGTCTATTGGCAAGAGACACTATTTAGCTTCATAAGTATTGTCATTGATGGCAACAAAGTCTATCCCACACATCCGCAGTACATAATATGCCTATACTGGAAGTCAGATTGAAGATTGTCTTGGTCCAGTAGACAAGAACAGAGCATGCAACATGATCTGACAATCAGGTTCAGATCTCTCAGATGGTGTAACTCAGTGAGTTACAGATTTGGAAAAGTTAAGAGGGGCATCATAACTATTGTATTCCAGAGATTTAGTCTCCGATGACAAAGCATGCAAAAGATATGAACATCTGAATGTTGGGCTCTAGTCAGACAGAGCAGATAGAGGAAGAACTAACCGACAGAGTATCAGACTTCAATCCGGATGTGTAAAAAGTGTTGATCAAGTAATTTGTGACATTGTACATTTTGGCCAACATGATTAATGATTTCTATGCCTAAGTTTTTGATGTGCATCATTAATCAAGTATGGATTCAGCCAACATAACAGTAACTTGCAAATATCCTAAGTGTTCTTGCTACCGACTAGAAGGTTGTTTGAAATCCTTGATGTGGATATATATATACCTGATGGATTCAAGCTTGTGAAAGTGTGAAAGTGATAGAAGTTTTGATGAAGTGCAAAGAAAAGTAGAGAGAAATGCGAAGATAGTAATCCAAGCTTGGAATGTGACAGAAGAGTGATACTAAGCAAAGGAAGAATGAAATGTGCTAGATCAGTATATTGAGCCTAACCAGAACTAAATTCTTGCTTATGTAGATGTTGTTCATTAGTTCAAACACTTGGATATCTTTTGTAAGTTCTGCAGACAATGAGTCTCCTATAGGCAGTGGGCCTCTTGTGAGCAGTGTGCTCAGGCAGTGAGCCCCAACTGGCAAGTGCCATTTTGTAATCTCCTATTCTTTTAACAGAGAATACAATCTTGGGTTAATCACCCCGTGGTTTTTCCCTTAACAAGGTTTCCATGTAAAAATCCTTGTGTTATGTGTGTTAATTTCATTTATGTTCTTATGGTTGCTTATGGTTTCATGTTTTGATATAGAACTGAATTTTAAGAAAGTAAAAGTAAGAAAAGTTTTAAGATAACTGATTCACCCCCCCCTCTCAGTTATCTGCCTTGTTTCCAACAATTGGTATCAGAGCTAAGTTCCTCTAAACAAGCCTAACAGCTTGAGGAAGATCTGAGAATCTCAATGGATGCATATGGTATGAAAGAACAAATTCAGTCTGCCCTAGATGATCTTGAACAATCCCACTCTGAGGTTAATAATTTGAGAGAGAGACTCAAGGAAGCTGATGATTTCATCAATGAGTTGAAAGAAAAACTCAGTAATTCTGTGAAAAATAGAAAGGAACTACTTCAAAAATTAGCAAATCAAAATGAAGCCAATAATACTGATGAGGATCTGAATGAGAAGACTAAGCTATGTGAGAAGCTGTCAAAAGAAGTCATTATGATAAGACATGAAATGGAATCAGGGGTTATGAAATTCACCTAAGAAATAGAATAAAAGAGAAAGACTGAAGATAACCTAAAACAATCCCTCAAGGAGAAAATAGAGGACTGCCACAAAATGGATAGAATAATCAGGCATCTTCAATCTAATCTTGAAAAAGCCAAATACAATGAAGAACAACTTGAGAGCCAGATAGACACTCTTAAACAAGATCTTCAATTTGCAAATGAATACAAAGAAAAATTCAAGATAAACTCAACTCAACTTGAAGTTCTTCTTGAAAGTCAAAAGAGGGTAGATGATAAGCATGGTTTGGGACATGAGAAAGGTGAAAGCTCTGGATCTGGTCAAAAGAACTTTGGATCAGGAAGTCAAAGAAACAGGCCTAGAAGACCTCTGGTAAGGCAACCAAATGCCCAAAGATATCCATCTTTCAATGGAACTGCTTCAATTGCAACAAATTTGGTCATAAAGCAACTCAATGTAGGAAAAGAATGAATCAGAACAATTCATGCTTCTCCGGTCAATGTTTTAGTTGCAAAAGGTATGGTCACAAATCTCATGAATGCAGAAATATGCAAATGAACAATTCTTTCAATGGTAGATGTTTTACATGCAATAGAATGTGGCATATGGCTAATTAGTGTAGATCAAGAGGATATCAACCAAATAAGCAAGGAAATGTTGTGTGTTACAATTGCAATAAATCCAGTCATATAGCCAGATTTTGCAGAAGCATAAATAATGATGGAAAGGGTCTGGTAAAACATGATCAGAAACCAGACAAAGGCAAAGGCAAAGTGAATGTGGATGAGATTCAAAAGGAGATGAGCAAGATTTGGATAAAGAAGAGCGTGATGAATACTTGTGATGAATCCGCACCAGAATTCGGTGTTGATAATTCTTCCAGAAATTAAAAGGTGAGCTCTAGCTCAAGGGGAGCTACAGAGGAAATCAAATTCCCCCAGCCAGTTAGTAAGTGCCTGAATTTGGCATAATGGATAAGAGTTAGGTTGCATATTAAAGGGGTCTTGAAGGTTCATCAAAAATCATTCAATTGAAAGTTGAGTAATCCACATAAAGATTTGAAGAAGTTATGAGTAGTTCCTACTCCAGTAGCCATCCGATAAAAGCAAAACTACACATACAAATCTGGTATGATCTGAAAATCCAAGCTTATGATCTGCAGATTTGGAGATTTGTTTTGGAAGGTTAAATGTGTGTTTCCAACTCACTTGGATGATGACTTGAAGATTTGCACAGTGATTCATGAGAAATTCACTCAAAATAGGGTTACCGGATGACTTAAAAATATGCATTTATTACAAAAGGGAATTAGGTTTTATGCAAGGATAAAAGGCTTTTCACTCATCATTTACAACACTTTATACTCATGAAGAAGAAAGAAGAGCTCTGATAAGAGATCCTGCAGACTACTCAAGTTCAAGATGAAGATCGAAATCAAGCAGAAATTTGCTCTAGCATTTGCTACAAACCCTAAGGCATAAAAAGGTATTTTCCTTCTACAAATTCTCTCCAGATTTCATTGCTAAAATGGCTACTCCCATGGTTGTTAATATCTCTGAAAGGCCGAGACCAAAATTCAAGAAACTCCCTTACAAGTCTCTATAAGTTGATCCCTTGGGTGCGTTTTCCAGTATCCTGCATGGTGTTCTGCATGTAGAAGATGTTAGGGTTTATATTCATACAAACCTTAAGGAACTGAGAGACCTAGAATTGATAGAATTGTATCGCAAATAGCTAAGTAATGAGAACTTTAAACTCAAGACGAAATTCAAGGCCCTAAAGGATAAGCACTTTGCACATTGCATACATTTCCTGTCATTTGGAGAAGACGAATGGGTCAGGTATGTCTTGAGTAGGATACATGATAACTTTATGTGGTTAATGAGTCCATTTAAGATAACCAAAGATGCCATCAAGGATGTAACCAAATTACACTCAACTGGTGGGCTACCTGCACTCAAATCTATGAATAATCAAACGGTAATAGAAGCCACCGGATCAAAATATGACAAGAGGGCAATGACTATAGATGATAGTACTAATCCGGATGTCAAGTTTGCATCAATTATAATTGGTTACAAGATTTATCACTCAAGCAGGGAGAATTTTGTATTCGGTACAGCAATCTATGTTGCATATTAGATGCTAAGAGAAAATGTAGACTATGATTTGTGTGAACTTCTATTGAATCAACTGATGGAGAATTTGGAGAAGATCAAGAAATATAAGAAAATTTTCTTCAAATATGGCAATCTGGTATTATGTCTATTCTTCTACTTCATGAATGAGCTACCAGGATCAAGAGGTCTAATCTGGGCAAATGACAAACCAGTTGCTATTCAAATCAGGGATTATTTGTATGAACTTGGTGATGTACAAGCCTGGAAGGCAGCTCTATGGGGTTACTTCAAAAACTTCCAAAGCATGATGCATGCAAGAGAGAGAATACTAAATTCAATAGTTGAAAAATACAAAGACTCAGTTTGCTTTATGGTTGATACAGATCAATGTCTAATGGAGGCAGTTGAGCTAAGGACTGTATGGGTGATGCCCGTGGGTTATGAAGTAGACGAAAAACTATTAGAGGCTCATGTTAAACATCTGCTAAGTCAACCCAAGGACACTGAAGTAGAGAGGTTTGGCACCTTTTATGAGCTAAACATAAAATTGCATGTTGAGCTAAGGAAGCCTGAAACAAAAAGGAACGTGAGAAGGGAGGTTGAAGAACTTGCTGGAATGTTTGGCATAACAAAGGAGGTAGTTGATGCAAATAGAGAAAGAATAGAGAAAATTGAAAGGGAGAGGGAAGGTGCAAAGAAAGAAAGCATTCTAGTGAAAGCCTCTACCTGGATGAGCTCTACTAGAAGCTCTGCCCCTGTCACTCCTGAAAGCCCAAAAACTACCAAATCAAAAACCAAACCATCTATCAAAAGTGAAAAGAGAAAGAAGACTAAGGCCACAAGGACGTATGTGAGCCTCAAGGATGATGAAGAGATAGAATCAAATATGGAGGTCAAAGATTTAAAGAAATCCAAGTACAAACTCTCCAAGGATGAAAAGAATGATGAGGAGCAGAAGATAGAAGAGTTTGTTGAGAAACCCACTCTCTCAATTGAAGACATCATCAAAGCAGTCACTGTGGATGGAAACCTGCAGTCGGTGACAGAGTTCTATGATGAATATAATGATGTAGATAAGAGAATACTTGAGGAGGCAACTATCAGGTACTTGAACATTTATAACAAAGCCTTCATTGAAATAATTTTATTAATTCCTAAAAGCCTAGAAAAAGTACTGAAGCTGAGAAAAGAAAATGCAATTGCAAAAGACTTGGAGATCTAGAAACAAATAGTGATACAGTTATGTCCATCTATCACTCCAAAACAAATGAACATGGTTTTCAAGGAGAGCAAAGAAGATTTCTGGAGAAAATCCAAAATGAATAAACTCATGCTAGGAGAAACTGACAAAATAGCTAATGAAACAAAAGAAATTCTTCAGAAAGCCTTGAAAAGGTTTAATCTTCCCATTGTAGAGGAAGCAAATGAAGAGCCTTCTACCATGGATGTTGAAGGATTAAAGGAAATCAATGAAGAATTCTCTGACAAGGATGTTGAAGGATTAAAGAAAATTGAAGAGTCATTTGAGGCATTAGACTCTTCGGTTCCAGAAGAAGTTCACAAGGAAAAGGAAACACTGATAGAAGACACTGGTAATGTCACTCCTCTGGATCCCACTGTTGCCAAGACAAATCTTCTGGTCACCAGAGAAGTAGAGGAAGGAAGAAAAGAAGAGAAGGAGAATCAAGAGAAAGAAAATAAGGCAAAAGAGGAAGGAGAACACGCAGAAAAGGATGGTGAGTACACATCCAAACCAGCCAGTCTGGACACCTCTAAAAGGAAGAAGTCTGAATCATCAACAAGAGACACTATAGAGACAATGCATAAATTCTTGGACGAAGAAATGATGGAGCTAGATGAACTTGAGTTGATTCAAGGGCCACTGAATCTAGACTCTCTCTCTCCAGTTTAGATAATGAAGATAGCATCTTTTGCTCAGGCCAAAGCAAAAGAAAAACTTCTAAAATCTCATATGGAGGACAGTGAACTGTTGAATATTGCATCCAAAGTACTAGAGAAGATCATGCCCACATTTTAGAAGGATGCATCTACCTCTCCATCCAGTAATTTGAAAAACTTGGTTAATTTTGTCAATACACACTTTGAATCTTTAGAAAAATCAGCAGAAACTAAGGTCCGGAAAGAGTTCTTTGGAAAAAGATTTAGTGAAGTACAAGGACTAATTGACAATAATAGAAAAACCCTAGACATTGGTATAAAGAGCAATGAAAATGTTCTTAAGGATGGAGGAGATATATATAAATTTTGTTTATCTTGGCCTAGAGTTGCAAAGGACATTGAGAAGAAGATGAAAGAACAAGAAGAAAATTTGACAAACCTATCTTAGAATTTTGATCCTCTTACTATCTTTCTGGTAAACCAAGAATGTCAAGCAGTTGTTATCATAAATGAAATTAAGAAACTGGTTAAGGAGAAGAGGCATTTGATGGATAGAATGGGTGAACTTAGGGGAATAATCCTCCCTAAGAAGTATTACATGATGCTTTAACAGATGCTCTAAGTACAGCTCAAACCAATGATCCAATAGACTTGAAAAGGGTAGAAGCATATGCGTTTTTGTTAAGTGGACACATCTCCATTTTGGATAGAATGAAGAGGAGTTGGGCCACAGAGATTGTATAGTTGAAGACAACCTTTGCGGATATACTTAAGTATATGTAAGTATAACATATGAATTGTATGTACACATGTGGCCATGTATATAATAGTTTATGCACAATTTTGGTATGCAGATCCCACCCTTTGCCATTGATGTCAAAGGGGGAGTGAAGAGTAGTGAAAAATGGGGAATCTAGCAAAGGGGGAGCACCGGTAAAATAGTGTAAACAAACAAATCACAAACAAAGGGGGAGTTATAGCGACACTTAGTCATTTTTCACTAAGTGTTGCCATCAATGCCAAAGGGGGAGATTGTTGGCAAGAGAAACTATTTGGATTCATAAGTATTGTCATTGATGGCAACAAAGTCTATCCCACACATCCGCGGTACATAATAAGCCTATACTGGAAGTCAGATTGAAGATTGTCTTGGTCTGATAGACAAGAACAGAGCATGCAACATGATCCGACAATCAGGTCTGGATCTCTCAAATGGTGTAACTCAGTGAGTTGCAGATTTGGAAAAGTCAAGAGGGGCAACATAACTATTGTATTCTAGAGATTTAGTCTTTGGTGACAAAGCATGCAAAATATATGAACATCTAAGTGTTGGGCTCCAGTCAGATAGAGCAGATAGAGGAAGAACTGACAGACAGAGTATCAGACTTCAATCCGGATGTGTAAAAAGTGTTGATCAAGTAATTTGTGACATTGTATGATTAATGATTTCTATGCCTAAGTTTTTGATGTGCATCATTAATCAAGTATGGATTCAGCCGACAGAACAGTAACTTGCAAATATCCTAAGTGTTCTTGCTGCCAACTAGAAGGTTGTTTGAAATCCTTGATGCGAATATATATACTTAATGGATTCAAGCTTGTGAAAGTGTGAAAGTGATAGAAGTTTTGATGAAGTGCGAAGAAAAGCAGAAAGAAATGTGAAGATAGTAATCCAAGCTCAAAATGTGACAGAAGAGTGATACTAAGCAGAGGAAGAATGAAATGTGCTAGATCAGTATATTGAGCCTAACTGGAACTAAATTCTTGCATATGTAGATGTTGTTCATCAGTTCAAACACTTGGATATCTTCTATAAGTTTTGTAGACAATGAGTCTCCTGTAGGCAGTGGGCCTCTTATGGGTAGTGTGCTCAGGTAGTGAGCCCCAACTGGCAATTGCCATTTTGTAATCTCCTATTCTTTTAACAGAGAATACAATCTTGGGTTAGTCACCCCGTGGTTTTTCCCTTAACAGGGTTTCCACGTAAAAATCCTTGTGTTATATGTGTTAATTTCATTTATGTTCTTATGGTTTCTTATGCTTTCATGTTTTGATATAGAATTGAATGTTAAGAAAGTAAAGGTAAGAAAAGTTTTCAGATAACTGATTCACCCCCCATCTCAATTATTTGCCTTGTTTCCAACATAGTCTTCATCCATGATCCAAATTTCTCTTTGCGGACCAATCCAAAGGTAGGAACATCATCAAGAGACATCCACAAGCACATTGTAAACACCAAGAACATCCACACAACCTCTAATCACTTTGTCAAGAAGATTCTTCAATCCAGAGCACTTGAATTAAAGTGTCATCCACTGTCATAAAGAAAAGATCACTTGCGGACCACCAGATCACAAACCATTGGATTTGAAGGCACATAACATTGCTACAAACTTGATTCTAGAACTGTAGACTGAAATACTTAAATGCGGAGGAATGCGGAGCATAATACATTCTCCCTATCACCACCAAATATATAGAAAAAATAGTTTTCACTCTAGTGAACATAACTCACTCAAATCTTCATATTGGATGCTCAAACTTGAAACATAGCATCTTCAGACATGCATCTAAATAACTTCCCATCTGTAGACAAGGATATTCATTCTACAAGAAATGCAGAGCAATCTACTGAACTGTTCTGCTATAATCAAAGATACTCTTCTATATATTATTTCTACCAGAGAAGCAAATTTTCTCAAAAGCACTTGGAAACTCAATCTCAGGATCACTTACTCATTACCTCCAACATTACATAGGTAAGTACTAAGCATCTAACAAGCATCAAAACAAGAGCATAGTTGACACCAATGACAACACTGATATGTTGACATCAATGACAACATCGGTTAGGCACATACTTGCAACAGGAAGTTTGTCATTGGTGTTTTTGTTGGCAACATGAGCATGTAGGATAAGCACAAGGTATGTTACTTAGTGTTGTAGTGTTTTCATTGATGTCAACATTGTATCTTGGTATGAAGACAATTTTGTAAGAAGGTTTAATCCTAACATGCTTCAGGATGTCTATGAAAGACAATTTTGCAAGAAGGTTTGATCCGGTAAAGAGACTTATGATGAAATTGACTAAGTGTATGTTCTGGTAATTCTGTGTTACGGAGCATCCAGTTTTTGGGTCCGCATTGGTCCACAAATGAATGTTTTACTCTACAATTCTAGTATATTATTTTTGGTTGATAGAAGCAACTAATTTCAGCATTTTACTTGATAGTGTTCTATGGTGTGGAAGTTATGAATGATAGAAGTTTGACTTGGCAGAATACAATTATTTCCAGTATAATGCTTGTGTGTAAGAGAGTCTGCATTTCTCCGCGGATTGGATTTTGGCCTTGTGGTTTTAAGGAGATGTAGACAGATGTCAATAGAGTGTGAATTCCAATTGACATGACATTTTGAGGTACACGTGTCCAAATATGGGTATACAGTTGAAGGACTTTTGTATTAGGTCCTCTGCGGAGCCAACCTAATAGTTGTAAAGTTATGAGGAGATTAAATAAGCATTGCGGAGCTAAGTGGGAGCTATTTTAGGTCCATACCAACCTATTTCAAATTGTTCTAAGGTTTGGATCTTGGTGCGAAGCATGTGTGGAGAGTATTGAGCCGACAAGTTACATATTGTATATTTTGCATGTTATATCATAATTGATGTTACAATTGATGTGGATATATATGTTAGATCCTTTTCTATATTTTGAAGAAAGCAAGTGATATGGATGTATACAAATTTTATCAGAGCAGTGTGAACATACGTTGTAAATGTTGAGAAAAAGATTAGAGTGATGCGAATGCAAAAGAAAGTAGTCTGTTGAATCAGAATCAGATAAAGTGTACAAAGTCAGTTCATTGAGCTACATTGGAACTGTATCATGCATGTGATAGATGCAATTGTAATAGTTCACTCTAGGCAGTGAGCCACAATTCTTCTTCTATCTTTCTCTCAGTGGGCAGTGAGTCCACCTACAGTGAGCACTTCTATAAATATATTATAACTGGTTATAATATATTGTGAGCTAATCCTCACCGTGGCTTTCCTATTTTGGGTTTTCCATGTAAAAATCTTGGTGTTCATGTGTTATGTGTGGTTGTTTCATGTTTTATGTCTTATTTCATTTTCTGCAATTGAATATGCTAAATGGATTAGATATTTAATGTTTGAATGGTTTAAAAGAATATTGATTCACACCCGCCCCCCTCTTAGTATTTTGGGTTTTCAACACATCTCATTGTGAAGTGAGCTACAAACTCCTAGTTTTCTTGCTTCATACTTAAAAATTCTCTAATCTTAGTTTTGACTAGTATGTTCATATCAAATGTTGCTACAAATTCTCTTATAAGTTGTCTTCAGAAGGAATGAATAGATGCCTCAAGGAGGTGATAGTACCAATCAAGAGCTATTCCTTCGAGCATTTTTTAGAATATTGCTACAATGTCTCCATCCCATGGGAGGAGTTCTCTTATTACCATAGTATACACTTTTATGTGGGAATTTGGGTTGCCCTCCCCTTTGCATTTGGGCAAGTCTAGGAGAGGATGAGGCAATAGAACATTGTGAATGTTATAGTCCAAAGGCTCTTTAATATATTCAAGGTAAATTCCAGTGAACTAATTTCAAAATATCAAGTTTGTACTAGCAAACATCAATCTAGTAGGAGAAGAGGTTTGATTTTGAAAAGTCTAGTGACGTGTTGGTTGAAATTTTGGTGATGTCATAAAATTTTGTGTTGCATAGACACCACTTAGTTGGTTGTTCTGATTCTGAGGAGGCATGAAAGCTGAGTTTCTAGTGTTTTACGCATACAAGTTCAAGTAAGGTGGGAATTGAGTTGCCCCCTGGCTTGGTTCTATGAATTGATTTCTTCACATTCTTGGTCTTTCAAGTTGTGACTATTTGACACGTCCTACTTCTAGTGTTCTAATTATTTGAACTAATGTATCTATAATGTCAGTAGGAGTGACGAGCTCTCTGTTCTTTAATTTTTATTATTTTTTAGCATCTCATCTTGAACTCAATTTCAAGTAGCCTTATTTATTTCATTATCTTTCAACACTTTTCATGTCATAGATATTTCTACTTAGTAGACCACATGGAGGGCTTCTCATGTCTCACGTGCTTCTTGCAAATTCTTTTCAAGATGACATAATTCATCATAAATTTTCATGGTTGTCTCTCTATATGTCTAAATAGGATGGCCATCTAGATGAACTTCTAACCTTAATCGACACAGTTGATTTTGGTTGGCACAATTTGGTTGTATGATTACATCTTGGTCCAAACAAGATTGTTGAAGGTTAATGATCTTTGTGGCTCTTGGCGAGGACATTCATGGTCAAATTCTTCATAATAGAAGTAGTTTGTTATAGGTGCCAGAAAATCAATAGGTATGTGTCTTTCAAAGGATGAAATGATTAGGTCGCTCAAGGGGATGCTCCTATAGGGTCTATCAAAATCTATCATATTTGGGCGTGTTATGGAACACCTTAGAATAAATGGAGTGGATGTAAAAGAATGGCGAGAAGGTAAGAGAAAGTGAAAAGTAGATGAAAATTAGATTAAAAAAAGAAAGATGAGAAGTAAAATGAGATTTGAGCAACAAGGATGTGAAAAACTCTAGCAAAAGCTTTTGTTCTTCACATTGGGTTCACAAAAATACGTGATGTCTAGAACTGAACCCAAACACGGTGTGGATGAGTTAGGCCCTAGGGTAACACGGAGGGACCAAGAACCCTTACAAAGGTAACCCTCCAGTCACTCATGCTCTTGTAGCAGTAGCCGATCAAGTGGCAATGACACTGAGGGGTTGTTCATCTCCATTGGGAGTGAGATTTTGTGGGTCTCAGTCGTGGCAATCGTGCTTGTTTGTTGGGCATTTGTATCACTTTCGATACGATAATTATCATCAATTTCTTCTTCTTATTCTTCTTTTCATTGTTGTGGTTTTTTCTATTGAACTCTTTGTAAAGTTGGTCATTCCAATCACAATGTATCCTGGAGTGTAGCTTGTCCTAAGGTGATCAAGTTCATTGGCAACGTAAAGATGAAAAATCTCAAGTCTTCTTCATTATAACTCCAAGATATTTTTGAGAATTCTACTTTCTCAATTCCTATGTTCTTATAATCATCTCCTCTCATTTTCTTGGTGAATTTGTTTGAGGATGTTTTCTTGTTCCTAAATTTGTATATTGATTGGATCTTCTTGTCCTAGATTTTTTACATTTTCTAGGTTTTGTGTTTTGAGCGTATTTGCTCTTATCTCCTCTAATTCTTGTTCAACCCAATCCTCTCTCATACCAAGGAAAATCAGGTGCTTAGCAAAGAGAATATGAGATTTTGAGAGTTTGGGTTTTACGATGTGTTTTTCTATTCCTTAGGATGAGACCAAGTGCTTAAGTTGATTGCCTCATGATGAAAATGAGGGTTTTTGCACTTGAGTGTGAAAGTTTTATGTGATTGAATATGAGATTTCTAAATTCAAACCAAACTATATGCATGCATGCAATTCCTTTTTTATTTTTTTCTAGATTTTTCAGTGTTATCTAATTACTATAAAAAAGATATGTATGATGACTTTTCCTAAATGGAATTCTAACTATGTTTTTGTATTTTTGATTAACTATTATATTAATCCTAATTAATAAAAAGAAAGATGTAATTAATATATGGGTGTAAGAAGAAATTAAGAAGCAATCTTTTCCCTACACTAGGAAAGATTTTGAAAAATAGAGTTACTTCTCCAAAGACAAATTATTTTCTAATTACTAATAAACAATAAAATGAACTTGTCCTTGATCATGTAAATTCTAGGTAGATAGTCCTTAGAGGTCTAACTTTATCCGAGTATCCTTCTCCACAACAGTGGGGAACTCTGCTTGATGATGGGAAGAAAAGAAGGATGTGAAGAAATCAAAGTAAAAGAAGCTCTGGGGCTTGTATGGTTGAAAAGTGAAAGAGGCTCGAGGCTTGTATGAGAAGCTTAATTGGGCCGAGGCTTCTAAGAGATATCTATCCTAGATATATCTAATCAAAAACATATGAGTAAAAGGATCAAGTCTTGTATAGAATCTTGCAAAAATATTGAAGAAAACTAAGAAGCTTTGTGAGAGCTCTCGAAAACAAGTGAAGGCATCATCTAAGCTAAAAACAATAAAGCAAAAGGTTCAAGGCTTGTGAAGAAGATAAGAATCTTAAAGAATAATTATGGCTACATGTGAGAATAGAAAAAGTCTCAGGGCTTGTGTAGAAGCTTACAAGAAGCTTGTGATGCGACGTCGAAATGAGAAGAGGATTCAATGGTTTGAGCATGAAAAATAATGAAGAGTGAATGGTTATGTATAGATAAAAATGGGAGGGAATGGGAAAAGAGATAAGATCAAAATAAAAGTGCAACTCTAGTAGAAAGATGCACATGGTGAAGAATAACATGATGTATTTGAGAATGGATAGGAAGAAGAGGATTCAAGTGGGCATTTTGAGTGGGTTGAGCATGCTAAGGAACAATTAGGGTCACTTACTCCACCTTTAAGAAGATCCAAAAGACAATAGAACCCAATTGACAGTTACAACCCACGATATTTTTGTTATGTATTTACTTTATTATGTACAAATGATAAACTGAGATCTTTCAAGGAAGGTCTCTCTTTAGATGAGCATGATTCTTGTATGGAGGCCATGTAGGAGGAGATGATGGCCTTAGATAGATATGACACCTTGGATCTTACGAGTTTGACCAAGGGAAGAAACACCATTGGTTGTAGGTGGGTGTTTAAAAAGTAATTTAGATAAAACAATAAGTTAGAGATTTACAAAGCTAGACTAGTAGCTAAGGCCTACTATTAGAGAGAAGGAGTTGGTTTTGGTGAAATTTTATCTCATGTTACTATATTGTTTTCGATTAGATTCTTACTTTCTATTTATACTACTTGTGATGTTGAAGTAGATAAAATAGATATTAAAATTGCTTTCTTGCATGGGGATCTTGTAGATAAAATCTACACACGACAACCAAATAAATTTTAGGTAAAAGGGGAAGAAAATTTGGTTTACAAATTAAGATGACCATTGTATGGTTTAAAATAATTGTCTAAGATATAGTAGAGTTTTAATGTTTTTGCATTGAAGTTAGGTTTTGTTAGAAGCGAAGAAGATTGCTATATTTACATTAAATATAATGATGATCATATTCTAGTCATTCTCTTTTATGTTTAGCCATTCTCTTTTATGTTGATGACATATTTATTGGTAGCAACAAGGTAATGGTCAGGGAGATTAAAACTCAACTTTATGGTGCATTTTATAGGAAGGATCTAGGGGCAACAAAAACTATTTTGGGAATGGAAATCAATAGGGACCAAGTTCATAGAAAGCTTTGGTTTAGTTAGAGTAAGAATGTTGACACTATTTTGTGGTTGTTTTCTATGCACAATTGTAAACTAATGAGTAGTATTCCTTTACCTATTGACATCAAGATTTCATTGGATGTGTCCTTAGTTAGATTTGAGGATATATAATATGTATTATGCTAGTAGTTTGATGTATGCAATGGTATGAAAGATTGAATATTACCAAACAATTGGAGTTCTTAATAGATTTATGCCTAACCTCAATATAGAGCATTGGACTTGTGTTAAGAGGGTATTTAGATATTTTGATGTGCGACTAGTAGTTTGATGTATGCAATGGTATGAAAGATTGAATATTACCAAACAATTGGAGTTCTTAATAGATTTATGTCTAACCTCAATATAGAGCATTGGACTTGTGTTAAGAGGGTATTTAGATATTTTTTAGGAAATCCTAATTATTTCTTGTGTTGCCATGGTTCTAATGATGTGGCCAAGTTATTGAACATACATGGTTTTGTTTATACATATTACATGAGTTACTTGGATAATTAGAGGTCTATTGGTGGATATTTGTTTTCTTTATTTGGAAGTGTTGATAGTTAGATGAGTACAAGACAACCTATAGTTGCATTGTATACTATCAAAGTAGAGTATATGACTAGTACACATAGCTATAAAGAGATAGTATGGTTACATAGATTGTATTGAGGATTTGATTTTGATTGCAGGTGGTTAAAATTGGATATGTCAATTAGATTGTTATTTGTTTGGCCAAGAAAACCATGTACCTCATACTAAGAATATAGATGTTCAATATAATTTTGTTGGCAAGATTGTGGAGAATGGTAAATTCATGATTTATAAGGTTAACACTTTGGCTAATGTTATAGATTCACTTACCAAACCAGTGAGAATGGATAAGTTCTCTTGGTGAAGGAAGGCCATGGGCCTTAAATCTTGTAATTGATTTCATTCTTATGTTTTTATTGTCTTTGAAATGTAAATATCAAGTGGTAGAATGTTGGGATTAGGTTATATCTACCTTGCAAATTCCCATGTCTATTATATTTAATTTTATGTGTAGATAGAAAATTAATGTATTTGCTCCTTAGTAGATGGAATGGGTGAACATGGATGCCCATATGTGGTTAATAACATGTTTATCTTATTTGGATAATTAAATTTGTACACTTTTTGTTATATTTTCACTATAATTATTCATTGGCTTTCTTAATAGCAACAAGTAGATAGGATGGCTTTATCACAAGAACCAATCAATTTTCAATTGCCTAACAATTACATCAAATCAAGAGATAAGTGTTATTAAAACAAACATGGAAAAATTAAATAAGACAACACATAAAGAGGTATAAACAAACCATCCATTGATTACTTATATGAAAAATATAAGTTTTCAAAATTTACATTTTTCAAAGGTTTAATAACATAATGATTGAACCTCCCTTGTTTTTAGTCCCAATCTCCTTCTTCTTTGTCCTTCATTAATACGCTTTTTCCCAATGCCTTCTATGTTGATCCTATCACACAAAGAAAAACCATGGCCTACCCCCTTCCTTCCCCATAAAGACAATAATAATACCAAAATAGTAGTCTCCTTCTCTAAATTTCATTTCATCTTCTTTTTGTTCTCCCCACATGAAGGAAAACTAAGTTTTTTTTTTTAATTTTTCTTTTATCCTCTTGTTTTTCTCTTACACCTTATTAAAATATGATAAACTCTTCCCATATTGTCTATCTCCTCTAGTTTCAAACAAAGTTTTGCTCTTTCTTTTTTCTTTGCACCTAACTTGTCTGACTACACTCCTTTTCCTTTTCACACACCTCTCTATTCTCACACATGTAGCCAAATACAACCCTCCAAAATTGAATTTGAAATCTTGCTAAAAGTGGGAAGTTGAATTTCTCTTTAAAGATGTATATGAGCACCAAAATTAGTTCAACAATTATTGCACATGTTGAAAACCAAATTAATATCCTCAAGTTTTGAATCAAACAAAATTTGACATAGGTAGGTGTTTGTGAGGGTGGTTGGGGTAGGTAAATAGCTCCTCAAAGCCATAGGTGAAAACATGGAATCTAAATCATTCGTCAAGAGTTATAAATACAAATATGAAAACTTCTCAAGTTATGACTACTTATAGTGCCTTAAATACTAAATGTTATTTGAACACCAAAAACTAAAGTAAATATCATAAACTTGGACCTCTCATTCACTTCTATAGCCATTTGAGCACTCATGCAACTTCATATTTACTTCTATAGCCTTTAATGTGACTTTATCAACAATTTTTCAACAAGTAACCACAAAATTCCAACTTCATCTATGAAGTATCTAACTTTTGCAATCAAACATCATCTTCATCAATGACCTTCGACTTCAATAGCTACATGAACTTTTACAACCATTAATATACCTTGTTAACCAATAATTACTTCTACAACAACTGGGAACTTCATCAACACTGAACCTTTTTGTAGCCAAGTCACTTCTTTTGTATCCACACATTATCTTCATCAACAAGCACAAACTACTTCAATAACAATATTAAAAGGTAAAATTTAACAAGGAAATCTGAGTATTCATCCTCAATCAATACATACTCATAAAATTTTGAGATGCTCCTGCATCACAAACTAACTTCATTATCTTAATCATTTATGGTGGTTGAAATCACAATGTAAATGTTTTATTTGTTCATATATTATAAAGGAAGTTGACTCTAAGTTAGCATCTTGCCTATAAAATATATATAATAACCTCATATATATGTTTATATGCCACATAAGTCAACCATCAACCTATAATCCAAAAAATCATCCATCCCAAATCATCCTCGCCTAAGGACCTAGATTCCTTGGACATAATCCAAATCAATCAATCCCCCTAAGGTATTACACCTTTCCTAATCCAAAATCCAACCAATCACCCATCAAGTTACCCCAACTCAATATCAAACAAGGTGTTGTGCTTAATCCAATTTCAAAATTAAAATCAATCATTCAAGGTCTTGCACCTTATCCTAATCAAATCCAATCAAAACCAAGATCCTTGATCTTAATCTACCCACCATCAAGTTTCTAAGGTCCTAGACCTTCCATCCCAAAATCTAATAAAATCAAAACTCACTCAAAATTTGACCATCCCCCATCCCAACCTCAAATCAATTCAATAAAATCCTAAAACAAAAATCCAAAATCTTTTTAATTTAAAGAAAAGCTTAAGGTCCAAGCCTTTAAAATTGAAAATCATAAAGTCTTCCATCACATCATCTAGAAACATCATCAAATCTTCCAAATCCAAACCAAAAATCATGGCAATCATAAAATCTATTTTGTTTTGATGAGTCCCCTCACCACAACCAAATACTTAACCCCTTGAATCATGATGATGATAGTCTTGTGGATCAAGATGAATATCACAATGATCCCTTTGATGACATCATTTCAAGAAATATTTCCATAGGCTTCCATCGCCCAACCATGAGCATTCAAGAGCCTCTAGACCAAGAACTAGCTAGCACTAGCTATCCCAAAAATCCTAATCAAATATCTATTGTCCATCCCTATGGTACCTTTGACAAGGGAAACACTGCTCTATCCCAAGTCCCTTCTCACCAATCCATATCTCAAATCCCCACTTTACGCGGCCACATTGAAACATCCACCTCCTATGCAAATACTTCACCCTCAAAACCTTTTAAATCCAACCAATACCATCAATCCAACCACTAATCATGTCAAACCTACCATCCCCAATAAACCCCCCCCTCATACAACACATCCCTAATGGATTTCCTCCAAGTACTACTGGTAAAGAATTCTAATCAAAATCGCAAGAGAAACATAATGTAGTCATGCAACCTTGTTAATCCAATGTCATCTTGCTTTAACAAATCCATGTGTGTTGTCGACAATGTAGTCATCCACCCAAATCCTATCAAGAACATCCAAGACCCTCCTAAATTCATCATACCTACATGTCTACCTAAGTGGGAGAATAAATGCTAACCTTCCCAAAGGTCCATCAAATGCATCAAATCTATAATCCATGAGTCAAATACCCCTCACCTATCCATATGTAAAGCTAAAAGAGTATATCCATGCACCAATTACTAATGATAATACTGAATCAAAACCACTCTCCTCCATCATGTCATCCAAGCAAATTAGGCTATTTCAAGAGCTTGTTCCAAAGCATGCCCATCCTTGATCCCAATCGAATCAAGATCTGAGCACCCAAGATCATCCCTTTCATGATCCTATACACTCTAAAGATTAAAGCACCTATATTAATGCCATCCCACCAAAACCCTATCACCTTGGTTCCACCACCTTTGTTTGATGTGGTTGTCTTACAGTTGAAGAGGAACTTACAACTATCACCAATTCCTATCTAAGGATGGATTCACATCTTGTTTCCAAAGTAACAAGTATCCCATTGCCAATAGCATGTGTTAGAGAATGAATTATCAAGGCAAAGGATTATATCTTCATGAGAAAGAAATATTGGAGTCCATACATGTCAAAACAAATCAAGGATTTTAGGGCATTGACTACAAATATCAAGACGAATAATATAAGTATGTTGGTAATGCCTCCACAAATCCTAAGGAGGCAGATCATACAACATCAAAATAGGTTCCTCCCATCCCTCTCACAAAGATTTTGTTTCCACCAATCCTTTCATTGACACTACTATCAATATCACCAACCTTGACCATCCATTACCTAAAATCTTTGATCAAGACCAATAAATACACACATCATTGGACTTATTCCAACATGATGAAGCTATCACAAAATTCATGGGATTCTAAGATAATATATCCCCATGGGACCATACTATTGAATTTGGAAGTGATTTGGATGCGCCATCATATAAAGTAGGTGCCCACAAAAATCCAAGGATCACCACATCATAAAGTGTTGACATACAATATCAAATCAAAATTTGGCCAAAAATCAAAAGAAATCAAAATGGCAACATGATCCCATCAATCAAAAAGGAAACATAAGATCAATGTGAGTCTCAATGCAAATAAAATTAATTAATCCAAGTGGAGCATCCAAATCCACATCTCCAAATCCTAGTCCCATCCATAATCCCAAAATTCCCCATCCCACTTCTAAGTTCAACTCCATTTGGGTCTCTAAATCCCAAAATTAGTAATCTAAAAACCTCCCATTCAACTACCAAAATTAGAAATCACACATTTCCACTCGTCCCAAATCTTATACACCCAAAACCCCAAATCCAACTCCCAAGTGTCAAAATCCATCATCTAATCTAATATAAATCCCATCACAAAATAAAGCATGTGTGTGCCATTTTGGTTCTTGATTCCCCTTGACCCCATGGAATTTAATCATGCCTCCACCATCTCACCCCTCCATCCACCCCTTTTTCATAATCAAATCCACTACCCAACATACATCCACAACTGCACCCCTTTCATCTAAGCTTCCGCATAATCACTATCCATCCTTCATCCAACCTGCTTTCCCTTACATCATCCTTGGTAGCATCCTCTCAATGTAGAAGTTATGCTAGTATCATGTTTACAATTAGAGAAGTCAACTTAGGAGTCAACGAGCTTTCTTACAACATTTATTAAACGCAATGACCCTCAACATGATTTGTGTGCAATAATTATTTAGCATTGGATACTATTAGAACACTATGGAAATAGACGCTTGAGTCCAAACATCCTAAATCCACATCCATCCATCCCAACACCCAAAATAAAAACATTAGAAAAACTAGAAAAAGCAAAAAACTCAAAAATTACAAAAGTAAAGAGAAAAGTCATCCAATGGTGAAAACTATTCTTATGGCACATTAGACAAGTACCATGATGAAACCCTATTCTTTGGCATCGTGCATAAATCAACTATCTATAAGAACCATACACTTGGGGGCAAGATTTTCCCATCCTATCATGCCTATCTATTATATCCACATATCCCTCTCATCATATCCAATCCAAGTCCCCCCTTCTTTCTTTCAACCTTTATAAGGATAAGGACATAATGTTGAAACATGCTTTGGACACCTTTGGGTATACCCAATCTTTTGCAACACATCCTACAATATATTGCCACAAGCATTGCAATGCAATATCATGAGTGGCATATCTAAATTGAGGCATGTCATTCCTATGTGGCGTAGTCCTTAGAGATCACATATTGAACCACTCCATCTATCCATCATGAATCCCCCATCCATTATCAACAATCCCTTAATTTTCCCATCCAATCCTCCCTTTATCCTTGTCCCTAGACTTAGTTTTCTTTTATCATTGGTTCCAAACAAAAGGCTATCCAAATGCAATCCAATGCAATCAATCCCCCAATACCCAAGTAGTCCATCCAATGCAACGGTATAAATGCACTCCAAGCTATCAAGATTGAGTTTGCACCTTTAACATTTGGAAATTCGGGCAAGTTTAGGGAATGGATTTGCTTCTTTAAACAGGGGGAAGGAGAAACAGAGGGTATAATGGAGAAAAAGGAGGGTTTATTAAGCAATCAATGAAGCATTTGGTTTTGAGAAACATAAGCATAAAAGGAGTAAAATTTTTGAACTTGTTATTTTTGAATGGATACTCTATTGTTTGTTGCACCCTCCCCATTATTCTGCAAGATGCCATCAGTCAAATTAAAATCATTTTAGTTATTTCATAGCAATAACTTAAAACACCTTCATTTACAATTAGTTAGATTTTTAGTTGTTGGTAATCCACAAGGGCTCAGGCAAGTTGAGGCTTTAGTAGTTTCTAAACTAGAAACAGTAATCCAAGCAATGAATCAAACACCCACATGGTAGGCAATTTTATTTTTTGGTATTGTATTGTTGATGTTTCTGATATTTGTAATAAACATGGCAAGTATGGTGTTGATAAACTTAACCAGGGTATTGAAATTATGATTTTTTGTTTGTGTTTTTTAACTTAATTAGCATTCCTTTGTTTTATGAGATGGGGTTTTTGTAATTCTTTAACCATACAAGAAAATCTTGTTGAAGCAGAGTGGTTGAAAGTTAAAGTTTTTTATTAAATAAGGTAAAATAGGTTTTGAAGGTGCCTTAAAACCCTTTACAAATAGTTAATAATAGAAGAACCACATCTAAACAACAACAAAATGGTAGCCATCAACAAAAAATAGCCACCCTACAAACCAAACCCAACAACAAATAAAAAACACAACACACCCAGGCCTTATAGCTTCTTCAAGATCTCTGTCACCTCTAAATCCTACTAATAAAAGCTTTTGTGCAACTTCATGAAGTCCTACAAATATTTCTTCTCCTCATATCTTTTCTTCCTAGTCCAAACCATATAACAACATTTGGATGAGCATTTAAACCTTAAAGGTCGGAAGAATTTTATTGTCTCATTTGTAGAGCTCACCATTACTTCTGTTAGGATAAGGTGTCATTAAACTTGAAATCCTAAGTCATTTTCATGTGTCTCCATGATCCTTGGAATATGTTCTTGGATGCCTAGAGACATGAGAGATAAAATATTTATTATTTATTTGACTATGACTAATTATAGTTGCATTCATAGAGGTGGGACTCACCCACTTGGATTTACATGAATCTTGCATGATTCCATTGTAGGCATCCACTTTGGAGGTGGGGCCCATTTGGATTTGCATGGATTTCATGAGCTTTGCATGTCATCCAAATTGGAGTGCCAAATCTTGGTGTGGTCCATATGGACTTGCATTTACATGCATGTTGTTGCATGTGCTTTGCATGTCATCCAAATTGGGCCACTAAGGATTTCATGTCATTGGTAAGTGATTGAGCACTCCTTGTTATTAGTATCTGATTGGATATGGGTTGGGTGCCCATGAAAAAGTTATGAGAAGACTTATGATAATTCACTGATTTTATTGATTGTCCAAAAAGGAAGGTGTATGGTTTTTGCATATGGTATTGACACTTGTTTTGAGAAACCATAATAGTATTCTCACATCCATCTCTTCTATATATTGGTGCCTTTGGTTGGTGGTATTAAGAGAGATTTTTGCATATTGAAGGAGTAACGAAGTGTTTCTGGAATTCAGAGAAAAATGTTGTGTTGATGTAAACTTCTTTGAAAGATTAATACAATCATTGGATCTCTTTGGGTGTGGAATTTTTTCCCGCAAGTGTTTCTCCATGTAAACACTGTGTCAATTGTTATAAATCTATTCCTTCATTCTTTCATTGTTGAACGTGCCAATCACATAAACACTAAAATGGATAATCTTTAATCTATTTTTAGATAATTTGTACACAATATTAATGTTAATATTGCAGCAATTTTACCTTGTTTTCCAACATTTGGTATCAGAGATAATAGTTTTGTTGAGAGAGGGATGTCTTTCTCTTAAGTGTTGAAGGTTTTTTTGGCTGCAGTGGGAGCTTTTGCATTGTGGGTTTTCCTGATTTGTGAAGAAAATGATATACCATGGCTTCTACCTCCTATCTAAATATCAAGAAATTTAATGGATCTAGATATGAGATGTGGAAGTTGAAGATGGAATATCTCCTAGAAGAAAGAGATCAATGGTTGGCAGTTTCCAATGAAAAGAATCCATCCAGAGTGACTGATGAAGAGTGGTTAAAACTTGACAAGAAGGCATGAAGAACCATATGGTTGTGTCTTGCAGATTTTGTCCTCTTGAATGTTTCTAAGGAACCTACCACATACAAGTTGTGGAAGAGGATAGGTGATATTTACCAAATCAAAAGTCTTACTAATAATTTGTATCTTAAAAGACTGATATATTCATTAAAAATGAAGGAAGGTGCATTTGTTGTAGATCATTTAAATGCTTTTAATTTGGTTTTAAGTCATCTTACATCTATAGATGTTAAGTTAGAAGATGAAGATAAATTCATCTTGTTACTTTGTTCTTTACTTGAATCTTAGGAAAATCTAATTGTTACTATCAGTGGTAGTGATGTAGACCCAAAGATGGATAATATCATTTCTACACTTCTTTCAGAAGAAATGAGAAGAAAGTCCATGAATGGTGGCACCCAAGATGTCTTGCATGTGCGAGGAAGGTCCAAAGAAAAGGGACCTAAAGGAGACAAGAAGAAGGATAAGTCAAAAGGATTTTCTAAAACCCCTAGGAGGAGTAGAGTAAAATGTTGGAACTATGGGAAATGAGGCCATGTGAAGAAGAAAAGCAGAAACAAGAAAAAGAGTGTAGATTCCTCCACAAAAAACCCTCAGATGACAATGATCATGATGATTGTTTATTTCAACTTATGATATAAGTAATGATACTTGGCTTATCGATTCAAGTTTCTCCTACCATATGACTCCTCACAAGGAGTGGTTTTCTAAATATTCAGCATATGATGGAGAAGTTTTCCTTGGTAATAATAGTACTAAGCAGATAGTTGGTAAGGGAAAGATAAAGTTGTGTTTAGTTGATGGAAGGGTTAAAACCCTAAATGATGTTTTACATATTCCAGGACTTGAAAGAAACTTACTTTCTATATCCAAGTTGAATGATTCCAGAATGCATGTGACATTTGAGAAGTTTGGTTGCAGGTTGGTAATAGGGAGTTGGGTGGTTGCTAAAGGATCTCAGATTGGAACTTTGTTTAGGCTTAATGCCTCCACTTTTTGTAATTCTGCTAATGTAACTAGCACTAAAAATGCATGTATGTTGTGGCACCATAGATTGGGTCACATAAGTGAAAAAGGTCTTAGGACTGTTAGTGTAGAAATATTATTTAATTATATTATTATTCTAAACTTTGTATTAAGCCACCTTATGTGGTGATGTGTCACTTAGAGAGTTGGTCAAACTCTTCTAAGTCATGTGGCACTCCTCTTTCTCCACTTGGAGAAACATACTCACCACTTTGCACTTGAGTGCATGAGTCAACTCCTTCTGAGTTCTAAACTCCTCACTCTATATGTACATCTCATTTCCATTGTAAATTTATCTCTTTGTGAAGACATGGAAGATCATTTGTTCTCATTCTTCATGCTTTGCTTTACATGTAATCTTGCAGATTCAGTGCCTCCATTAAACCAGTTGATCTGCCATCTTCAACATGGTATCAGAGCAAGGGTTGGTTCATTTGTTGGTTCAAAGTATACTGTGAGTTTTTTGTTGTATGTAAAGTTGTGATCTACATTGTTCTCTATGAGGGTTTTGTTCACACCATTACATAGACGTAGTTGTTTGAAGAGGAGGCTCTAAGGGTTTGTTGGCGTGTATCTGGGGCGCACCAACATTAGAGATGGCATGAAGGAAAGGCACGATGCTATGAAGGTGAGTTAAGGTCTACAAAAAGAGGTCACACCTCACATAGGAGGCCACAACTCACACAAAAGGTTGTGGGCCTATGAAAGAAGGCCACGGGCCTGTTGAGAAGGTCATGAGCCTATTGAGAAGGCCATAGGCCTGTCACAAAGGTCGTAGACCTCCAAAGAAGGTCGCAAGCCATTCTAAAAAGGCCACGAGCCTCCGCAAAAGGTCGCAAGCCTATTAAAAGGGCCTGCCTTGAAGCCACCAAGCCCTCTCACACATCACACATGCTCTTTGAGGCGTCAACCCTGCTTAGCATCATCATTATTTGCCCATATCTGCCTGTATTTGCTTCTATTTGCCCCTGGAACCTACCATTTTTTGGTCTTTATTACTATAGTGACCCTGTGCTATGGAAAGCAGTACAAAGAAGGCATTGAAGGCATCAAATTCTAGCAGAGAAGCCCCTGCCAGGCTACCCCTGCACATCTACTTTGGCAAATTTTGCCCAAATTCACCTCTCCCCAAAAAATTTTGCCCTAATTTTGTTTTTCTAATGCATTCAAAATTATGCTTTAAATAAAATAGGCTTGTAAAAGCATTCAAAATTATGTTTTTACAATTAGGGGTATTTAAAAATTAGGCACACAATTGCTTTGTGAGAATCAATGGTTATTTCAACCTTGTCTCTTCACCAGACGAAGATGAAGGGTGAGGCCCGGGTTGGCAAGAGGCCAATACCCCCTCACAATCAAAATCATTGTATTCTATTCTCTTTGCCAATTCCAATGATTAGTTGGAAGGCTAGGTCCATTATCGCCACATGTATTTTTTTTTCTAATTTTAGTGCAGTTTTTTATTAAATAGGTCATTTACGAGAAATTATTTGTATTATAACTTTTGATCGATAGCTGAAAATTGAGCACCATTTTTTGCAAAAGTTGATGTTTTAACATTTACCATCTATCGAACCTACTTGCATTGTAAAATGCACTAAGTTATAAAGTGCCAAAATTGGGGGTAATCAAGCAAAGAGGGTTATACATGCACTAAGATATAAAGTGCCACCAAAACAAATCAAAGGGGGGATCAAAATAGTCGATGGTGGGTTTCATTGAGTTGTTTTAAGCACTCCTATATTTCTCATTTTTTTCTTTTGAGCTATCTAAGTATGCCACATAAATCTCATCTACATGGTTTTATAAGTGTGATCAAGTCTAACTCCAAGAACTTCTATTCATATTGTGACCTTGAAAACACCCAATGAGGTATGTGTAGCTCTTTGGGAAGGTCAACAAACAAAGAAGTCATGAGCTAGGAAAAGACCTCATAAGTATAAGTCCAAGAGACTCTAATACTATAGAGGATTATGTCACATAATTTAACTCAATGAGGTTGCAACTCAAAGAATGTGGGATAGAAAAGAAAAGTGACCAGCTCGTCTTATCAACACTTTCTAAGTTAGGTCCTCAATACTCCGTCATTCTTTCAACAAAGATAAGAGACATAAGGATATAGAAATACAGGGAGAGTAAAAACCACAAATTCCAAAATAGGACAAAAAGAAAGATTGAAAATGCTCCTGTTGTACACAAGCAACTTCCAAATTCACTACAGCAAAAGATTGATATCATTTCCTTTGCTTCTACAAATTTCAAGAGTTGCTTCACAAAAAGCTTCCAAAGAATCTTCAAAGCAAGAGTTCATTGTAGCCACATGGCATGTAATTTTTAACTTTTCTCTCTTTTGGAGGGTAGTTTTTTTCCCATGGGTTTTTCTACCTTATCTCCACTTCATGAGAGATTTTTATTGTATATGGGTACCTAATCAGGCCTAGTTGTTGGGACCATCTTTATTGTGCCCACCTAAGTTGTGCTTTGTTATCCTCAAATTCAGCTATGCTTAATTTGTGGGATAACCCCTACGAAACTCATTTATTTTGTAACCCACATACTCTAAGCACGCAAAACGAGGCGAATCACACTAGCCCTCGTGCGTGCTCCCCTAGCCTCGAAACATCTTTCCGAGCATTGTCCTTTGTCGGCTCGTTGAAATTTGTGAAAGAAACCAAATTGCAAATTTTCATCTCTGAAGTTAGGAAATTTTTCACACATGCGAGAGCGTTGAATTTCAGCGCCTTTGCATGAATGCAAAATTTAAAGATGAAGGATCGGCAAAATTCGCCAACCTTGCATATCTTCTAGCTAAGTTGTAACAACAAAAAAAATTTCTGACCTTACAACTATTAGTCCACATGAGTGCCATTAATGCATAGTTTTAATGGCGATTTGAGGGCTTTTTAAGTTGGTTTTTGTTTTCATTTTATTTTGTTTTCCTCTTTTTTTCCCTCATAATCCTTCTGCGCCCTCAAAGAGCTTATGTGTTCAAGCTAGGGTTTCATCATTTTTCTGCCTTTATCGCTGGGTATTCTTCTTCCCTTCCATTTTCCTTTGTTTGTTTGTGTTGTTAATATTTAGGATTCATGTTATTTTTAGTCTTTCTTTGAGATTTGTTTTGATCTTTTTGTGTTCCTAGGGTTAACATTTTTATTTGTTTAGATCTTGTAATTTGTGTTTTGTTCCCGCCGTCTAGAAACAACTAAACCTTAGTATAGATTCCCTAACCCCCGTTTCATAGATTGGCAACCTTGCAACGCATAGAGGTTCTCGAATTTTGAAACCCGTTGCCAAGAATTTTATCTATCGGCTGGTGGTTTTCACCGTCAATATGGTAATTCTTTTGCATAGTTCATCTTCATTTATGCAATGGCGACATTTTTTGTCACCTCAGCATATCAAGTAAATGGAGTTCAAAGCATGGTTGTGGATTTTTAATCAACACCGCTTAAACTCTAAGTCATCCATCTGGTGTAGTGTCATCATTTTTCACAAACCATGCATCTATTTTCAAGTGTAGGAAAATATTTTTAGTGTTTTCACTTAGGAGTTTTTCCCACTTGTAATGTCGGGGTTTTTCACCAACCATGTGTTACTTTGAATTCTACCTCCCATGTAGGGTTGGCAAATTTCACCGACCTTACACCAAGGTCTTGTGTAAAGGTGTACACCTTTGCACTTAAGTTCTTCTTCCCTTGCAAGGGCGGCAAAAATTGCCGACCTTACATTACTTTGCAAAACACTTCCTTTGCAAGGTCAGAAAATTTTTCTGACCTTGTGATCCTTGCAAAAGCATTTACCTTGTAGTATCGACAAAATTTGTCGAACTCGCAATACTTGCAAATTTTACCAACTTGCATTACCTCAAAAACTGCAGAGGTGCTAAAACTCAGCACAACTACACAATATCCCTTCCACATGCAAGGTCACTAAAATTCAGTGTCATTGCACCCACCTTGCAAAATTTTGCTAACACTGAGAAATTTTCTCAATTTTTCCCAATTGCCCACTTTCGCTTCATTTTTCGCCCTTATCACACTTAAGCCCTTGAAGCTCATGCAATTGCTCAAATTTTCCTCACTATTTCAATTTCCAATCAAGAAAGTTTTTCTAACACTACAAAATCCTAAACTTTGTATTGCAGTCTCCTGTGTACGCATTTCGAGATCTACTTCGCAATAAAGATAAGTTGTTCTTTAGATGTCAGATCCCTCCCCAAGCAAGTCAAAATCCATGAAGTACAAATATTCGGGAGTATTTTCAGTGACCTCCACCATTGATGAGATAAAGGATATTGAGATTGGACATGTTGACATGACCGAGTTTGTGGAAAGGACTAAACAGCAACCACTCAGTCATGGTATGAAGTGTATAGTGGAGAGTAACATTCAATTGGTAGCTGCATTTCTTGTGGCTGCACACAATCCTGAGTTTGTTCTCCAGGTGGTAGTACATTACAATAGGGATGTTCAGAGTGTCATGGATTCCAATGGAAATGTGGTTATGAGGTTAGATACAAAATTCTTTGACAAAGCTTTCATGTGTCCTAGTATTGATACATATGCAAATATCACTTTTGATTACGCGCAAGAGGAATATGATAAAGATCCTAAGACTGCTAAGAAGGTAATTAATAGTAGGTGGTTGAAGATTGCAAGGCCAAATCTTTCAAGATGGCCTAAGAACTTTCCACACAGTGATTTCATTGAAGAAGTCAGTGATATGATCACCCTTCTTAGTAGAGTGAGAGGTCTACCTACATCATCTACTTTTCATGAATGGATGTATTTATACATCAAGATCATAATGAGAAGGAAACAACAAATATTTTAGGGAGTACACATCAGTGATGCAATTCATGACCAATTGACAAAGGTGCACAATTCATTTAGGTTCTATATGACATCATACCTTGTCTATGATGCTGCTCCAATGAGGAATTTTCCTGGGCTGACATCAGAAGGAGACAGGAGATTGATTCCAGTCTACCAATATTATCCTTAGATAACTCTTGATGGAGGTATTCATCATTTCAGAAGAGTTAATGATTCTTTCTTTGCTACTTTCTTGTGTTTTTTTTATTCTCAATTGGAAAAGAAAAGGGTTTCTGATGAAGCATGGTCAGTGGTGAATAAACATGGTTGCTTGTATCTACAATTTCCTACATTTACCTATTTGAGAGTTGGTTGCTTCATGGGATACCCATACATGCTCCCAAGGTACCCCGGTGACAAAATTGTGCTAATGAAGCTAGGTAGACAGATAATGTCATTTCATAGCAAACAGATGGAATCCAAAAAGTCAAGTTTTAGGTTTCCTCTCACAATTGGCAGGTATTCTATTTCAACATCCCCAAAGGCTAAAGCTATAGAGTCTGAGATGCAATGGGTCACCATGAAATCCCACAAGAAAAGATCTAATTTTGATTATAGAGGAATCAAAGATAAAAACAAGAGATCTCATACTCATGTATACAGAGTTGAGGATGTGTGGGTTGATTGTAGGGATGAGGAGGAAATAAGGAAAATGGATTATTGTCGGTTGACCTTGAAGCAAATTGAAGAGCTTGATTTAGCAAATATTCTTGAAGGTATGGAAGATGATGGTGATATCTTGGATCCTTCCTATGTGAGGAATAATGTTGTAGACTCTCCTCTACCAACAATTCAATGGTCCAAGAAGGAAGTAACTTCTATTAGACAAAGGTTTCAACCAATTCTGGCTAACACAAATGTTTGGTTAGAAGAAAAAGGGATTTGTTTAAAAAAAAATTAACTGGATCAGAAGAGGAAACTCAAGATCCTACAGGAAGGAAATCTGAATTGAGAACAAAGAACAAGAGTGATGTGCCCAGTTCCAGTAAAAGTGCCAAGCCTAAGCTCAAGTTTGTTACAAAAGGCAGTAAGGATAAGACAACCACAGTTTGAAAAACCATCTACTGAAGAACAAGAATAGATTGTTCAAGATGAAGAGCAAGAAGAAATTTCTCGAGATGAAGGGCAAGAAGAGCAGGAACAACATGAAGAATAGAAAATGT
Organism: Cunninghamia lanceolata; assembly: GCA_027924645.1. NCBI lineage: Eukaryota > Viridiplantae > Streptophyta > Pinopsida > Cupressales > Cupressaceae > Cunninghamia > Cunninghamia lanceolata. The sequence goes on from BSBN01000693.1 coordinate 9,946,617, forward strand.
CTCCTCATGAAAACATTTCAGAGGAACCACATGTTTCTTCTTTCCTAAATACTTTTCTAGTTTCTACTGCCACTCCTACTACCACAGTCATTCATGTTGTCCCAATTCATATTCCATCCTCTGGGTCAATTCAGTTTGTTCATTCATCTCCTTCTTCTAGGACAATTTTTGATAGTCCTAAGCAAGGTTTGGAAACTGTTTTTGGTTCTTCCTTATCTTTCCCAAGTTTGTCATCCCCTTCATTTGACATAAATACTCAATCTAATTTAGAGCAACTCATGACTAGGTCAGGGCAAATTCCAAGTGTAGATATTCCTGGTGTTATTTTTACTAATACTTCACCCATTGTGACATCAACTTTTGTGAGTACAATTTCTGCTACAAAAACTATGGTTGCCGGTCTAGATGAAGTTTGTCTATGCTTCCTCCTTGGCTTTCATCTCATACACCTAAAAGGAATAAGCAATCCATCTCTCCAAATGACTTTGACTTTGAGCAATTGGCACCTCCAAAGACAAAAACTAAGAAAAAGTCAAAGACTGTTTCTAGGTTGTTTGAGAAAGAAGGTTACAGGTATGCAGAAGTAGCTCGGCCTCCTCCTAATAAAACTATTGAAGAAGTGGACATCAATGATTATTCCATCTCAAGAGTTGAGTTAGGAAAGATAACTCATGAAAGTGCCAAGGCAGATGCTCAAGCTACATTGAATTCTCTCATTCAGAAATTTGATGAAGTTAAAAAGGTGAAAGATCAGTATAAATCCAAGGTAGAGCAGTTAATTTCAATTCTCCAGAAAATTACTCTATCTTCTGAGTCAGTTGAGCCTATGTAAGATCCGGTTATTTAGAATGTAGAAAAAGTGCATACAAGTGGCAGGGTAGTCGGTGAGTTCCTAGATCGACTGATTGCTCAAGGATCACAATTGTTAAGAACTTTAGTGGAGAAAATGGAAAAGATGGAAAGCATTAGATCTGAGTTAGATAAAGTTGTTGATACTCTATCTCAAGAGCAGCAAGATATAGAAGACAGTTTGTTATCTTGGACCAAAATGAAGAAGCTCAAATTGGGCACATTGGTGGAAATTGGGATCATTACCAATAGAGAAAAGTTTGTAGAGGTCAAAGAGACCATGATACATAGAGTGAGTGTCATCAAGGAATTGATTAAAGACTTGCAAAGTACTCATGAAGTCAGTGAAGACAATGATGTGAATCTTGTTAACAAGATTGAATAATTTCCTTGTAAGTTACTTGATGACAGCCAAAAGTTTCTTTCCTTAGATACAGTGATTCAAGAATTCAACATGATCCAAAAGGAGTTTGAAGATTAAGTCTTTTCAGTGGCTTCAATGGACAAGTTGTTGGATATTTAGTTAACTTTGGACAACCTCAAAGTGTTTTTAGGAAGGCATGAGAAATCTTGCAACACCGTTAAGGATTCAATAACAAGGGCCCTTGCTATCTCCAAACATACTTTAGGACTAGATACTGATGAAGTGCAAGCAATCATGAAGAAGTATGAAGATTTCATGGAGAAGGACAGTGGAGAAAGTTAGATGTGCCTTAGTTTTATTTTCATTATTTTCATGCTTTATGTAATTAGTTCCAGACATTTTACATGTTATTTTCAAATATGTAATTACATGTAAAAATAGAGAAGTCCTAAATCAATGTGGACTCTTTTATTGAATAAGTCAAACTTAGGTTTACTTTTCCTAGATTAGCTCTCAACTCTCCTCTATATATATATGAGGGAGTTCTTTTGTATAAAATTATCTTTTTATCTATTGAAGTGAAGCGCTGCCATTTTGAAGAGCAATTTGAGACTTTGAGCTTATTTTGTAAATCAGTTTTCAATCAATATAAAGAAAGCAAGTTGGCATCCAATCTTTGTCTTGGATCAAGTTTGTGATGTTATAGAATTGTTCTTATGTCCTTTCTATTATGTTGTCTTGTAGCATGGTTGAATTGTAAGCGTGGAAATCAAGTGTTTAGAAGGTGATTCAAATCTGATTTTGTAGACTTTATGTTGCGATATCATCTTTGGGATTTCTGTTTATGTTTGTGAATGAGAAGTAACTCGAAGACTTTGGGCTGCAAATTATTTTCCGTGATCATGTTATCTTATCTTGGCATATAGTAAAGACTTTGGGCTGCACTCTACTTTGAACTTTTTCATTTTCAATTGGCATAAGAAGTAACGAAAAACTTTGTGTTTTCATGGGTTTCTTAGTGATTAGCATACGCTGGTATCATTTAGTTATTCTTTTGTGTAACTTAATTGGATATTGGCCATTATTGCTCCAAGTTAGTAATTTGTAGTTCTTTGCATATTATAAGCTTCGTGGGATTGTTATCTTGAATTGTAAACATCTATTCTGAAATAAGAGAATAGGATGATATGGAACCACCCCAAGGATAGTTTTTAGTGTAAATAAATCTAGTTAGTTACTGGTTGATATTAGTTAGCAATAAGAATGGAGCCTCCCCTTTCTAAGAGGAGAGATTTAATCTCATTATACTGTGGTTGATATAACCTGTTGACTTTTTCCCAGACTGGATGCTTATTCCCAGATTTCCCTACAAGGTAGCCATCAGTGATCAACAGGATCTCTGGGCCAGGGGGTCAACAGTATAGGAGATAGACTCTATATTTTATCTCCTCTTCTTCTTCAGGCTCTGCAAGACCTAGGGGGGTATTCCCTACTCAACATCCATGAGGATATGCATGCAAGGCTGGGATGTTGACAGAAAGCAGATGAGTCCTCCTGTAAGTAGACCAAGACTGAAAGATAAGAGCAAAGGGGCTAGCTTTGGGCCTATTAGCAGTTGTGGACAGAGGACTGAGGATCCTAAACTAACTCTAATGTCCTAATGTTGGTTTTAGATTTTGCTTTGGAGTTTAAGTGTGGATGCAAAGCTGGATATGGTTATAACACAAAATAAAGCATGATTGGTGCCTATCCAGGGCCTGGAGTCAGTAGACATACACCTGTGAATGATCAGCATGAACAACTAAAACTGGATTTCAAGGGGATATGTGTGATACCTGCCTTACAGGCATCTCCCAATACAAAGTGTTAGGTTATCTCTACTTATGGTATCCCTACTGCAGTATATCCCTCCCAATGTTCAACCTGAAAACAGTTTAATCTACCCCTTGAGTAGAAGTTAAAAGATCAGACAGTCAACATAGGAATTCTATGCTCTAGAATCTAAACATTACCAAACATCCAGATTCAGAAGAAGAATACATGCAATACTGGAGACAGAATTAACACAACACATGCCAAACAACATTTCTCATATAAGTTTAATCATGAAATCAGTGGATTCATGCCAAAAACAAACAACAAGAGATACATAAACTCACAGGTAAGCTGTACAGAGCAACCAGATCAGCTTGTTATGCATTACAGAGCCAAAACCATCAACTTTCAACAACCTCTCGAATGAGCAAGACCACCTGCTTATAACAGCCAGGTAGGTACTCAGCAATTAATTACATGGTTGACCAAAATTTCGCCAGATACACAGTATCAGGAAAATGGCGCTCAAACACAACCGGATTGGCGCCCAAACTTGAATGCAGCAGGTAGGGGAGGAGACAGGAAGATTTCTCGAGCCCTGCGCCCCTGTCCGCTGATTGACACCTCCAGTCGGGTACAAGATCGACCCACGCCATCGCCCATACCTCTGCAACAATCGCCATTAATGGCGCACCAACCCGCGGCCTTGGGAAGATCATCATACAGACTATCGCAAGCATTTCCCGCCGAGACTCATCATCATGATATTTTGAATATGCAGGATAACAATATCCCACATGCACCCCGCGATGACCTCAATAACACTTTATATACTAGGTCATGAGCATATATCGTGTCGGTGCTTTTGCTCCTGACGACACTAGTATAGACTTCATCATCATCATCTTCCAGCAGCATGATATCCTGTTGTTCGAAATATCACCCTGACGTCATCATGATATTTGAAATATAACCTTCATGATAATCGGCACAACCTGATCCTTCGGAGGAACATCCTCCTGCTGAGCTTATTCCAAAAGTCTAGCCGATGAACATCCTGATGACGTCATCATCATATACTGCTGACGTCATCATCATATCTGCCTACTGTGCACCTCCTCATATCCAGATGATGTCATCATCATGTTTGCAAATATCAGGAGGTCTCTTCAAGATGATCACTTGTTAGAAATATGACCCCCACGGACCTTGATGACGTCATCATCATATTAACATCATCATGATATTCGGAAGACAACCGGATATTTGGAAATATCCTCCTGACGTTCAAACATCAGGTTGCACTGTAGCTCCTCTATAAGATCGGGGCGATAACTGAATATGATGACGCTGCTTGAAAAGATCACCCCCAGTAAATAATGCGCGAAGCCAACAGGCGGATATCTCCTTGATATCAGCATCATCATGATGCTCGAGCAAACATATATCCGGGTGATATGAAAATATCACCCCTTCCTTCGAGAATATCATGATGCAGATAGGCAGAAAGAAAAATATCACCCTGATATACGGATGACGTCAGCATCATCAGGATGCCAAAACAACGAACAAGAAGTGATAGAACATCATCAGGATGATATTGACCAAGATCATCCTGACGTTCAAAATATGATGACCCTAGTGAATATCGGGTCGCACTTAGAACTCTTCGACAACATCATCAGGATGATATTAACCAAGATCACCCGATGATAAAATATCACCCCGGCGAAATATCATGAAGGCAGAAAATATGATGACCTCCGCAAGCAGCAGGATGATAACTGGAAATATCATGATGATGACGACCCTTAGGAAAAAACAAGTCAGGTCGACAACTTAGAGAATAACCCCTTCAGGATATCGGGGCAACATCGTCATCATGTTTGAGCAAGGTGATATTCGGAAGATCACCGGATACTTGAAAAATCACCCCCGCAAGCAACTGAGGGCGCACTGTAGCTCACCAGTATCATCAGGATAATAAGCAAACATCACCCGACAGTTGAAATATGATGATGACGATGAGAAAAATAAGTCGACGAAGAACATGCTGATGAAGATCATCATCGAAGACAAGATGATGATGACGACCTCCTCCTCAGAAAAATATGATGCTGCAGCTGAAAAACGCTGAGGAGGTCCAACACTTAGAAAAATTGGGCAAGAAGATGAAGGCTTCAGATGAAGAAACCTCCTGATCATGACAAATCAACCCCAGGTCAAAATAAGTGCTAACAGTGGCTCCGAATGGGGGCGTGCAGGAGAAAACCTGCAGCGAGAACCAGATCTCCGGGCAGACCTGACAAAAAGCAAAAAACGCGAGCTGTACAAGGCATTTACACTACATACATATTTTACAAATGTGCACAGCAACCAGATGTTCATGCAAAATAGAACTTAAGGAATTGGCCATGCACAGGCAATTCCAGAATTTCACCATCTAGGGCCTGGAGGAAATAAGAATCCTCCCCATGAGTATTGCAAACCTGATATGGGCCCATCCATAAGGGCTGAAATTTACCATGTTTACCCTTTTCCTGATCTTTAGCATTCCAAATAAGCACCAGATCATTTACTTGAAACTTCCTTTTTGTAGTTCTCCTGTCAAACTGATATTTCATATCCTATTGTCTTTTGAGATTGATCTGGTGGGCTCTCCTTCTGTCTTCATCCAATGTAACCAGCTGATTCACTCTTTCTGTCATGGGATCTTCAATGTCCTCATCATTTTCCTGAATGAATCTATAAACTGGTAGGAGATTGTTTATGGGCAGTCTAGCTAATGCACCATACACTAGCTCAAAAGGTGACTTCCCAATAGCCCTTTTCACAGTCACTCTGTCAGCCCATACTGCTAAGTTCAACTTTGAGTCCCAAGCTCTCCTGTTCTTGTCCAGTATCCTCCTGACAATTTTCATGATGCTCTTATTGCTTGATTCTGCTTGACCATTTCCTTGTGGGTGATATGGTGATGTATATGACAGGTTTATCCCATACCTGTTGCAAAAATCAACAAACTCACCTGATTTGAAGCACATAGCATTATCAGTGATAATCTTAAATGGTACTCCAAACCTGATGATGATGTTCTCTAGTATGAAGTCTGTCACCACCTTACTTGTAGCTCTTTTAGTTGGAATGGCCTCAATCCATTTGGTAAAGTAGTCAGTTGCCACCAAAATCCAACTGTGTCCCCCACTTGATTTGTCTGCAATTTCCCCTATAAAGTCAATTCCCCACTGCTGGAATGGAGCATCCATAGGTACAGTTCTGAGGGGCAAAGCACCATTATATTTCAGCTTTCCTGAGAATCTCTGGCAAGGGTCACATTTTCTTACTAACCTCTGTGCATCTGAAAAGAGAGTGGGCCACCAATATCCTGCCCTGAGAATTTTATGAGCTGTTGTTTGGGCAGTATAATGGCCACCACACAATCCTTTATGCATGTCAATCAAAACATTGTTAGCCATGTCTTCATCCACACATCTCAGCAGCACACCATCAGGATTTTTCCAGTATAGCTCACCTTGAACAACAACATACCTGATTGCATGCAGCTTCAGAGTCCTCTTTTGATTGTCACTGAAATGGGAAGGACAATTCAGATTTTGCAAATAATAGACAATATCCTTGTACCATTCAGATCCTGATGCACTTACATTCTCATCTTGGACTGCATTAACTTGGCATGCTTCCAAGTTTGACTGTGCCATCATCTTAGCTAATCCTTGTCCTCTTATCAACTTAGTAACTTGTATGTCTATGTTGAATTCCTGCAGTTTGTTTATCCATCTGCACCTTCTTCCAGTCACCTCCTGCTGAGTGAATATGTCTTTGACTGCAGCATGAGGCACATATGCAATTATATATGACCCTACCAGGTATGGTCTGAAACTTTTGATGGCTCTAACAAGTGCATATGCCTGCTTTTCCATAATGTCATACTTCAACTCAGAGGCCTGCAGGGACATACTGAAGAAAGCAATGGGCTGCTCAAAACCCTCTTCATTTTTCTGTAACAAACATGCAGCTACAGTATGAAAGGAAGCAAATGAGAACACTTGAAATGGCCTAGAAAATTCAGGAGATTTAAGAACAGGGGCCATCTTAATTGCCTCTTTGATATTCTGAAATGATCCTGCTGCTTCCCTTTCCCAGTTGACAGTTGCATCCCTCTTCATCATCTTGGAAATGTTCCTTGTGATCTCTGCAAAGTTGGGAACAAATCTTCTAACAAAGTTTATCTGTCCAAAGAAGGACTGAACTCCTTTCACAGTTTTTGGCATTTGAATCCTGTCAATAGCTGCCACTCTCTCTGGATCTATCCTGACTCCATCCTTGGAAACAATGTGTCCCAGAAGTTTTCCTTCAACTACTCCAAAGGCACACTTCTTTGGGTTTAAAGAAATACCATATTCTAGTGCTCTTATGAAGATCTGCTCCAGATGCATACAATGCTGCTCCCCTTTCTTTGAGTAGGCAGTCAGGTCATCCTGATATACTGCCAGGATTGAATCAATCAGCCCTGCAAAAGCAACATCCATTGCTCTTTGAAATGTAGCACCTGCATTTGTTAGTCCAAATGGCATTCTAACATACACATACGTTCCCCATGGAGTGGTAAAGGCAGTCTTATACTGTTCTGATTCCTTCACCTTTACCTGATTATATCCTGAAAATCCATCCATCATGGATAGGAGTTCACAACCAGTTACTCTCTGCAACATAGCCTCCATATTAGGCAGTGGATAGTTATCCTTCAAAGAGGATACATTCAAGTTCCTGAAATCAACACACAGCCTAATATCACCATTCTTTTTCCTGACTGGGACAAGGTTAGACACCCAAGTTGAATGTCTGATGGGCACAATTATTCCAGCTTCCCTGAGCCTTCTGAGTTCTTCCTGCATCTTGGGGGCTAAGGTAGGATTTATAGGTCTCTGCCTTTGTCTAAATGGCTTAGCTTCAGGCTTCAATGGGATCTCATGCTGGAATAAGTCCTCTCTATAAGCTTTTAGGTCCTCATATGACCAAGCAAAAATATGTTTATACTTTTTTAGCAATGCAATCAGCATACTTCTTATGTGTGGTTTGAGCTGTTTGCCAATATATACCTTCTGAGGGGCCTGAGATGTCCCCAAATTTATTTCTTCTAAATCCTCCTTATTTGTGGGGGATGTCCTTGTGACCATTTTGTCTCTACTGTCAAAGGCTCTTTCCAAAGCCACTAACCCTCTAGGGATCTTGTTAGTCTTCAACTGAATGATCTCTTTTCCCACAAGAGTTTCTTTTCCATTTACAGTCTCTACAAAAGCTTGGAAATCAATCTGTTGGTTCTCATACTCATCTATGCAGTGCAAAAATTTCAGCAAATCCCTATCATCATTAAAAACTTGCCAACTGCATATGTTTTCTGGTATGGCAGGCCTAATTTTAACTTCTACATCTGTGACACCTGACAGAGTGATGTCATCTGGCCTTATTGCAACATTGGCTAAGAAATCAGCCATAACATTTTTTGACCTTTCTACCCAGCCAATTGAAAATGCATCAAAAAGTTCAATAGTATCCCAAACAGCATGCTTGTATTGTTTCAACCTTTTATTTTTTGCAGCATACCTATTTCTGATTTGGGATACAATCAGCTCAGAGTCCCCAAATACTCTTAACATCTTAATTCCATGTTTGAGAGCAATATTCAGGCCTAAGAGTAAAGCCTCATATTCTGCAATATTATTTGTGCAATCAAACCTCAGCAAGAAAGAGGATTTGAGGAGCTTACCAGTTGGAGACAGAAAAACAACTCCAGCTCCAGAGCCTCCTTTTGCACAAGCTCCATCAAAAAACATGGTCCATAAGCCTTGCTGATCCAGCTCATCAATACAGGCATTTTTCTTTTTATCTTCTGCATCATCTGAGACAACCTTGAAGTTATCACAGTCAGTGTCCACAAAGCATACCTGTTCATTTGCTTCTTGGTCTTCCACTGTCTCTGATGATCTTTGCTCTCTAATTAACTTGACATCCCTGCCATTCATTGGAATCATGGCATATGATAGGTCCAGCTGCATACTTCCACCTATTAGTGCTGCCCATCTTCTTGACAGCAACATACCATATTGTGGCTTGATGTCAACCACTGTTATATTCATTTTGTATTTCTTTTCAGGAAATGCTGCCAGTTTGAAATCTATATCCTTCATGATTCCAATAACTGGTACCTCTCTGGCATCCATAGCATAACACTTTCCACATGCCTTGTCAATTTTTAATCCAGTTTGCTGCATGATAGCCAAAGGCATGACATTTGTGGATGCTCCAGAGTCAAGCATACAATTTCTAATTATTTTACCATTTATAACCAGGGAAACATAAAATGGTTCCACCTGTGAAGGACACTTTGTCATGGTCATTCCTAAATAGACTTCAGGAGTCTCATCTTCTTCATTGCACATGACCTGTTTCTCACCCTGGGTCTGATCATTTTGCTTAGCTTGAAAAGGTACCCCTGAGATTAGGGATATTGTCCTATTCTTGATCTCTTCCACTTTCATGAGTTCCATAAGTGGAACAGAGACCTTTACCTGAGAGAGGATCTGGGCTATATCAAATGGAGCACAGTTTTGTACAACAGTTGTGGCTTGCTCCACAATCTTGCTTCTATCCTGAGCTGATTTAGTTTTCACTTTCATAGTTCCCTGATCATCATTCTTGTCTTGGGAACCTCTACTTTGATCTTCAGCCTGAGGGGTTTTGTTTTCTGGTCCTTGAAAATCATGACCTGTTCTGTGTCTAAAGTTCTGTTTATTATTTACCCACTGCCTTTTTTGTGGTTCAATTCCTTTATGACCATGCATCAGCTGACCTGCAGAAATATCCTCTGGCTGATGTGGGCTGCCAACCTGATGTTTACCTCTGAGATTGTAGTTGCTTTTGACCTGAGCAACTGCTGCAGCTGTGAAGGCTCTGATTTCCTCATCAGAAGGTCGTTGTAGGTTACTCAGAAAATTGTGTGAGTTCTGAGCATACACATAATTATCTTCGTCATCTTCATCATATGGGGACTGTTGGCAGGCCTGAAGTTGATGATCCGTATTGTCATCAGCATCATACAGAGTGTATCCATTGCCTATGGACATCATGTTAACATCATCATCCTGCACATGATGTGGCTCATTGCACTCATTACAAGATGTAGCATTATCATACAAAGATTGGGCAATCATGCACTGTGACTGTGAATGTGGCATCTGACAAATTATACACCACGGAGCATCATCAGCAATATTTATAGTTTTCTTCAGGGGATCAGGAGTTTCCTTGGCATGTTGAGCCCTCTGATTTGTGTTGTTACGTGGATATACAGGCTTACCATCATGCCAATTGGTGTTATAAGGCATATCATGTAGTGATGGCCTCTTTTCCTGCCTTTGATAGACTTGCCTGTCAGGACCCATCCCTTTTTCACTTCTAGCTAATCTATAGCTCAGGTCCTTAACAACATTCGCCAGTTTGTCTATCTTATCCTCAGGAGCAGATGTACTACCTTGAGTGTTTTGAGGCTTATTTGGATTCTGTAGAATTTTTACATCATCCCTTCTATTGGTCTTGCCTGATGCTTTCCTATTGTTTTCAATATTTACTGCAATTCTGAAAGCATCCCTGAGAGTGGCAGGACCTTTATCTCTTAGTCCATATGCAGTCTTTGCATCAAAAGCATTGATGTACAAAATTATGCACATTGGTTCATTTGGCCTCATATGATGTGGCAATTTGTTCAACACTTTAGTAAATCTTGCATTAAAGTCTGCAACCTGCTCATTTGACCCTTTGGTGATACTGGTGAACTCATTTACAAAGAAGCTAGGGTCAGTTTTATCACCATATTGCTCCTTGAATATCCTTTTAAAATCATCCCATGATGATATGCTCCGGTCAGGCAGATTCCTGTACCATTCTCTTGCCTCATCTATTAAGGATTGCATGAATGACTTCATGAAAACATCCTCATGCTCAACCTCAAAATTATCCATGACATTTTGGAAGGCCTTTAGATGATCTTCTCCTGACACTGTATTGTTTCCTGAAAACTTAGGCACTTGCAGCCTCAGATGCTTGTCAATGGGGTTAGGATACCCAGGAATACCATCAAACACCAGCTGCCTGAATCTATCTAGCTGCATGGGCTGTCTGTTTGGCTGATTAACATTAACATTTCTGTTTGCATTCTGGTTTCCTGCATGGTTCAGTGGTATCCTAGCATCATTCACATTTTGTCTGTCATCATGATGCTGATGTTGCATTTCATATCTTTGTTGATGTCTTTGCATATTTGCATTCTCTAAGGTAGGAACTGAATTATTTTGGGCAGTTCTCAAGGCTTGCACTTTCTGCTGTATATCATCTCTGATTTTCATGGCTTGTAGGTATTCTAGTTCTGCTCTTAGACTTTTGATTTCTTCAGCCAATTGTTCATCCTTAGGTCTGGAGGTAGATGGTCTCATACCATTTTGGTCATCATCTTCATCATCCCTTAGAGACTCTGCCTCTTCAAACCTTTCACTTGGGTCTAGAAAAGGGCGTTCTTGGAACACCTCTGACCTCATTCTCATACTACCACCCTGTTGCCTCTCATATGCACCTTGAATATCAGCTTCTGCAGTTGAAAAATAAGGAGCATGCTGTCCTGATGGCCTAGGGTTATCTTGTACCTCATCACTTTTTCTGGGGGAGCTCTCATGACTAGCTGAGACAGTTCCCTTTCTTCTATACATCATTCTTTTTGTTAATGGTAACTCTTCAAATAGAGGATTTTGTTGGGATCTTCTCCCCTGCATATAATTTTACTCTGACCAGTTGGGAGATTACTTCGGAGTCGCCACCTATTTCTAGGAACTGTTTTCTTCTGAAAACCAGGGTTCTTTCACAAGGTTCCCCAGCAGAGTAGATTACTGTTGCTGACTCAGATGGGTCACATATATATCACTGGAGGTGATTAGATAGCACTTTTACTTCTCACTCCCCAGCAGAGTCGCCAATTTCTGTTGACTTTTTCCCAGACTGGATGCTTATTCCCAGATTTCCCTACAAGGTAGCCATCAGTGATCAACAGGATCTCTGGGCCAGGGGGTCAACAGTATAGGAGATAGACTCTATATTTTATCTCCTCTTCTTCTTCAGGCTCTGCAAGACCTAGGGGGGTATTCCCTACTCAACATCCATGAGGATATGCATGCAAGGCTGGGATGTTGGCAGATGAGTCCTCCTGTAAGTAGACCAAGACTGAAAGATAAGAGCAAAGGGGCTAGCTTTGGGCCTATTAGCAGTTGTGGACAGAGGACTGAGGATCCTAAACTAACTCTAATGTCCTAATGTTGGTTTTAGATTTTGCTTTGGAGTTTAAGTGTGGATGCAAAGCTGGATATGGTTATAACACAAAACAAAGCATGATTGGTGCCTATCCAGGGCCTGGAGTCAGTAGACATACACCTTTGAATGATCAGCATGAACAACTAAAACTAGATTTCAAGGGGATATGTGTGATACCTGCCTTACAGGCATCTCCCAATACAAAGTGTTAGGTTATCTCTACTTATGGTATCCCTACTGCAGTATATCCCTCCCAATGTTCAACCTGAAAACAGTTTAATCTACCCCTTGAGTAGAAGTTAAAAGATCAGACAGTCAACATAGGAATTCTATGCTCTAGAATCTAAACATTACCAAACATCCAGATTCAGAAGAAGAATACATGCAATACTGGAGACAGAATTAACACAACACATGCCAAACAGCATTTCTCATATAAGTTTAATCATGAAATCAGTGGATTCATGCCAAAAACAAACAACAAGAGATACATAAACTCACAGGTAAGCTGTACAGAGCAACCAGATCAGCTTGTTATGCATTACAGAGCCAAAACCATCAACTTTCAACAACCTCTCGAATGAGCAAGACCACCTGCTTATAACAGCCAGGTAGGTGCTCAGCAATTAATTACATGGTTGACCAAAATTTTGCCAGATACACAGTATCAGGAAAATGGCGCTCAAACACAACCGGATTGGCGCCCAAACTTGAATGCAGTAGGTAGGGGAGGAGACAGGAAGATTTCTCGAGCCCTGCGCCCCTGTCCGCTGATTGACACCTCCAGTCGGGTACAAGATCGACCCACGCCATCGCCCATACCTCTGCAACAATCGCCATTAATGGCGCACCAACCCGCGGCCTTGGGAAGATCATCATACAGACTATCGCAAGCATTTCCCGCCGAGACTCATCATCATGATATTTTGAATATGCAGGATAACAATATCCCACATGCACCCCGCGATGACCTCAATAACACTTTATATACTAGGTCATGAGCATATATCGTGTCGGTGCTTTTGCTCCTGACGACACTAGTATAGACTTCATCATCATCATCTTCCAGCAGCATGATATCCTGTTGTTCGAAATATCACCCTGACGTCATCATGATATTTGAAATATAACCTTCATGATAATCGGCACAACCTGATCCTTCGGAGGAACATCCTCCTGCTGAGCTTATTCCAAAAGTCTAGCCGATGAACATCCTGATGACGTCATCATCATATACTACTGACGTCATCATCATATCTGCCTACTGCACACCTCCTCATATCCAGATGACGTCATCATCATGTTTGCAAATATCAGGAGGTCTCTTCAAGATGATCACTTGTTAGAAATATGACCCCCGCGGACCTTGATGACGTCATCATCATATTAACATCATCATGATATTCGGAAGACAACCGGATATTTGGAAATATCCTCCTGACGTTCAAACATCAGGTTGCACTGTAGCTCCTCTATAAGATCGGGGCGATAACTGAATATGATGACGCTGCTTGAAAAGATCACCCCCAGTAAATAATGCGCGAAGCCAACAGGCGGATATCTCCTTGATATCAGCATCATCATGATGCTCGAGCAAACATATATCCGGGTGATATGAAAATATCACCCCTTCCTTCGAGAATATCATGATGCAGATAGGCAGAAAGAAAAATATCACCCTGATATACGGATGACGTCAGCATCATCAGGATGCCAAAACAACGAACAAGAAGTGATAGAACATCATCAGGATGATATTGACCAAGATCATCCTGACGTTCAAAATATGATGACCCTAGTGAATATCGGGTCGCACTTAGAACTCTTCGACAACATCATCAGGATGATATTAACCAAGATCACCCGATGATAAAATATCACCCCGGCGAAATATCATGAAGGCAGAAAATATGATGACCTCCGCAAGCAGCAGGATGATAACTGGAAATATCATGATGATGACGACCCTTAGGAAAAAACAAGTCAGGTCGACAACTTAGAGAATAACCCCTTCAGGATATCGGGGCAACATCGTCATCATGTTTGAGCAAGGTGATATTCGGAAGATCACCGGATACTTGAAAAATCACCCCCGCAAGCAACTGAGGGCGCACTGTAGCTCACCAGTATCATCAGGATAATAAGCAAACATCACCCGATAGTTGAAATATGATGATGACGATGAGAAAAACAAGTCGACGAAGAACATGCTGATGAAGATCATCATCGAAGACAAGATGATGATGACGACCTCCTCCTCAGAAAAATATGATGCTGCAGCTGAAAAACGCTGAGGAGGTCCAACACTTAGAAAAATTGGGCAAGAAGATGAAGGCTTCAGATGAAGAAACCTCCTGATCATGACAAATCAACCCCAGGTCAAAATAAGTGCTAACATAACCATTTTGTCTTGACTTAGTTGACAATAAAATATTCACCCAACATGCTTAAAGGGGGGTGTTAGTGTAGAAATATTATTTAATTATATTATTATTCTACAATTTGTATTAAGCCACCTTATGTGGAGATGTTTCACTTAGAGATTTGGTCAAACTCTTCTAAATCATGTGGCACTCCTCTTTCTCCACTTGGAGAAACATACTCACCACTTTGCACTTGAGTGCATGAGTTGACTCCTTCTGAGTTTCAAACTCCTCACTCTATATGTACATCTCATTTCTATTGTAAATTTATCTCTTTGTGAATACATTGAAGATCATTTGTTCTCATTATTCATGCTTTGCATTGCATGTAATCTTGCAGATTTGGTGCCTCCATTCGTCCAGTTGATCTACCATCTTCAACAAGGACCATTATTAATAAAAAGTTGGTTGACGGTATTTCTTATTATTATGTTGGTAAAAATGATTTATGTGAACATTGTGTGTTTGGAAAACATAATAGATCATCATTTCCTGTTGGAACTAATAAAGCTAAGAGTTTATTAGAGATCATTCATTTGGATGTGTTTGGACTAGTGGTTGTTGACTCTTTTGGAAAATCTCGATATTATGTTACATTCATTGATGATGTCTCAAGATACACTTGGATTTATTTTATACATGCGAAATCTGAATTTTTCACTAAGTTTAAGGAATTTAAAGCCTTAGTTGAGAAACAAATAGATTATAAGATAAGGGTGTTGAGATCAGACAATGGTGGTGAATATTGTTCTAAGGAATTTGATGAATTATGTAAGCATGAATGTATTGTTCGACAGAAGACTACTCCTTATACTCCCCAACAAAATGGGGTAGAAGAAAGAATGAACTAAACCTTAATGGAAAGAGCTAGGAGTACATTGAGTATTGCGAAGCTAGATCAATATTTTTGGGCTGAAGTTGTAAGTATTGCTTGTTATTTAAGTATTGCTTGTTCAACTCTTGTGGATAAAACTCCTTATGAAGTGTGGATAGGTAGAAAGCCTTTTGTTTCACATTTAAGGGTCTTTGGTTGTGAGGCTTATGTTCATGTGCCTCAAGAAAAGTGATCTAAACTAGATCCAAAAGCTTAGAAATGCATCTTCATAGGTTATAGTGAGAATGTAAAAGGTTACAAACTTTGGAATCCTCTAGCCCGAAAAATGATTTTATCTAGAGATGTGATTTTTCAGGGAATTTAGACCTTATTCAGGTGAAGAACAACCAAAGGAGAAAGAAAAGACTAAATTAGTGCACTTTGAGACAAATACAAAAAAGCAAAAAGATGCACATGTGGAAGAACAATTAGATGGATCAGAGGATGGAGAAGAAGAAGAGGGTTCATGATGTGCAGGATGAGCATATAGAAGAACATGTAGAGCTCATTACTCCTACCTTGAGAAGGTCCACAAGATAATGAAATCCATTTAACAAGTATAGCCCATCAAATTTTCACTCAGTATTTTCTTTGTTAAGTACTGAATGAACCTAGATCTTTCAGGGAGGCTCTCTCTTCAAAGGATAGTGAGTCTTGGATGTAGGCCATGTAGGAAGATATTATGTCTTTGGATAGTTGTGATACCTAAGATCTTGTTAGTTTTCTCAAAGGAAGAAAGCCCATTGGTTGCAAGTGGGTATATAAAAATAAATTTGGTGCGGACGGTCGGTTAGAGCAGTACAAGGCCAGACTAGTGGCCAAGGGCTACTCCTAGAGAGAGGGAGTTGATTTTGGTGAAATTTTCTCTCCTGTTGCTAAGTTATCTTCTATTATATTCCTTTTATCTATTGCTATTGCTTGTGATTTTGAGATAGAGCAAACGGATGTTAAAATTGCTTTCTTGCATGGGGATCTTGAGGAAGAGATTAATATGTGACAGCGTGATTGTTCTGTTGTGAAAGGAAAAGAACACTTGGAAACGGTCAATGTGTGTTCTAAAATAGTCACCTAGGATGTGGTATCAGAAGTTTGATGTTTTTGTATTGAAGTTGGGTTTTTTTAGGAGCAAGGAGGATCATTGTGTTTATATGAAGATTATTGATGATCAGATATTGATTATTGTCTTGTATGTTGATGACATGTTGTTTTTGGGTAACAACAAGGTGATGATTAGACAACTCAAGACTCAGCTTTTTGGCACATTTAATATGAAGGACTCAGAGGTTGCTAAATATATTCTTAGGATGGAGATCAATAGGGATCAAGTACACATAATGCTTTGATTAAGTCAGAGTAAGTATGTTGATACCATTTGCAAATATTTAATATGTAGGACTATAAGCCAATAAGCATTCAATTTCTGATTGGTACTTAGCTTAGTTTAGACATGTGTCCTAATTTTGATGATGATTTTGAAGAAATATCTAAGGTTCCTTATGCTAGTGCCATTGGTAGTTTGATGTATGCAATGGTTTGTACTAGACTAGATATTGCCCAAGTAGTGGGAGTTTTAAGTAGGTTTATGTCTAAACCTGGTAGAGAGCATTGGACTTTTGTTAAAAGGGTGTTTAGATATTTGCGAGGAACTTCTAATTAGTGTTTGTTTTATCATTGTACTAATGATGTGGTGAAATTATTAAACATATAGGGTTTTGTTGATGTAGATTGGCTAGGTGACTTAGATAGTCTAAGGTCCAATACTGGCTATGTTTTCTCTCTGTTTGGAGGTACAGTGAGTTGGATGAGTAAAATATAGCCTACGGTTGCTTTGTCCACCATAGAAGTAGAGTATATGGCTGCTACACATGCCTCTAAAGAGGTGGTATGGTTACAGAGACTTGGTACTGGTATTGGTTTTGATTGTAGGATAGTGAGGATCAGATGTGACAATCAGAGTGCCATATGTTTGGCCAAAAATCCTATGTATCATGCTTGTACTAAGCAGTTGATGTTCAGTATCACTTTGTGTGAGAAGTAGTTGAGAATGGTAAGGTTTTGATACAAAAAGTTGACACTTTGGATAATGTTGCAGATTCTCTCACAAAGCCAGTAATCATGAATAAGTTCTCTTCATGTAGGAAGGCCATGGGCCTTGATCATCGTACTTGCTAATTATTTTATGTTGCCTCATGGATGTAATTGCAATGTATAATGTCAAGTGGGAGAATGTTAGGATAAGGTGTCATTATAAACCTTGCAATCCTAAGTCATTTTCATGTGTCTCCATGATCCTTAGAATGTGTTCTTGGGTGCCTAGAGACATGAGAGATAAAATATTTATTATTTATTTGACTATGACTAATTATAGTTACATTCATATAGGTGGGACACACTTGGATTTTCATGAATCTTGCATGAGTCCATTGTAGGCATCCACTTTGGAGGTGGGGGCCATTTGGATTTGCATGGATTGCATGATGTTGCATGAGCTTTGCATGTCATCCAAATTGGGGCGCCAAATCTTGGTGGGGTTCATATGGACTTGCATGTATGTGCATGTTGTTGCATGTGCTTTGCATATCATCCAAATTGAGGTGCTAAGGCTTGCATGTTCTTTGCATGTCATTGGTAAGTGATTGAGCACTCATTGTTGTTAGTATTTGATTGGTTATGGGTTGGGCGCCCATGAAAAAGCTATGAGAAGACTTATAATAATTCACTGATTTTATTGGTTGTCCAAAAAGGAAGGCATATGGTTTTTGCATGTGGTTTTAACACTTGTTTTAAGAAACCATATATCCAGCTCTTCTATATATTGGTTCCTTTAGTTGGTGGTATTAAGAGAGATTTTTGCATATTGAAGGAGTAACGAAGTGCTACTAGAATTTAGAGACAAATGTTGTGTTGATGTAAACTTCTTTGAAAGATTAATACAATCATTGGATCTCTTTGGGTGTGGAGTTTTTTCTCGGAAGGGTTTGTCTGCGTAAACACTGTGTCAATTGTTATAAATTTATTCCTTCGTTATTTCATTGTTGAATGTGTTAATCACATAAACACTAAAATAGATAATATTTAATCTATTTTCAGTTTTGTACACAAGATTAAAGTTAATATTGTAGGAGTTTCACCTTGTTTTTCCAACAACTTCAAGCTTCCTCCCCTAATTTTCATTCAAGTTGGATCAGTCATGCTTACGGGTATCAATTCAAGCATTTATGGGAATTGTTTTGTAGATAGCTCCATGGCTATTTATCCCCTCATTATTACTTCGACCCTCACTTTGCCTCTCACTTCACTATTCCCAGCCATTTCCTTCCTTCATTTCCTATTTCCCACCTTCTTCATCAATGAAAGAAGCTATCAAGAACCAATGAATTCATTTGTAGCCCCAAAAATGGGAACCCACAGAAATCATTCCCTATGATTCCAAGAAGCTTGCCCATGTATTTGATATTGAATGCCCTCATGTGGAATTTTCCATCAAACTATTATCAGTGATATGTTGTTGCATGACTTATCGAGGGTCTTTCTATTCTTAGAGGTGGCATCCATCTTCCTTTGAAATATTATGGACTTGGTGTAGGATGCAGATTTGATCGAAGTGATCAATTTTGGATTTCTCCATGAGTACCTTGTCCCACCAGAAAAATTAAAGAAAGCACTGGAGGATTACAACCTATTTATGAGCGATGCTCTAATTGGTGGTCTCTTCAACTAGGAAACAATCTAGAATTCTCCTGTCATCACCTACATCCTCCATGCATTGTAGAAGGGCCTCCACAATGGTTGCATTACGACTTTGAGCAATGCCCTCGAGTCACACCATTTCTAGCTGCCTCCCCTCTTGGACATAAAAGCAAGGGATATGTTTAATGTAATCTAGTTTATCTGGCTCCATGCTCTAGATATGCCACTTTTCCCTCCTTTGTTGGTTCCCTCAACGCCTCCTACTACCCCACCCATGCCCTCGAAAGGGAACAATTTCAACTTGTCTACAAGCACATAACTAGAACTCTATGATTGTGTGTTTTTAGGCCCCATAGCCATCATCCTCTTTGGCATCATTTGTTTCTATTTTCTATTCCTTATTTTAGATGTTTGCATACTTTGTCTCTCAACCTGTATTTGGCCTATCTTTTGGTGACAACACATTTTGTAATTTTTCTTGTACATAGCACATGATTCTCAGTTGTAAATTTTATTCATAATACAAGTATAGGTGTTCATCGCCATTTATTTTTAAAAAATATCATTTACAAAAATGATAATAAACACTTAAAAATCTTCTATTTTAAAAGTAGCTGCACCGTTAAATTCAAAAACACTATATCTCATCCTGTATTCTACCTATTCGAACTTAAAACAATATTCTATTCAAACTTAAAACAAATTAAAGAACACTAAGAAGAGAAGCTTGAAAAATTATAGAAGCTCTTGATCTAAAAGTGGAACAAATCAAAAGCACTCTGAGATCAACTCCTACAGACAATAATCATCATCTGCGGAGCATGCATCAATAGGAAGGCCCGATCACGAAGCTTTGACAACTTGTGAGTATTAGTCATTGCTTTCGGGAGTCAGAGGGTGGAGATGTTCCTTATTGAATTCAAATGAGAAGATGTTACTTAGAAAGAACAGTGCATGAACTTTGATATATGCTAATTAACATATCCTTCAACTTCTTTAATTGGTAGCGCATCCATAGAGGATAGTTGTCAGAGCCAAGTCAGCTCTGCACTATTACAATAGGCTGCCATGTGTACAAGGTTTGTTGAAGGACTTAGAAGAGTGGTATTAGTGCATTCCATGTGGATGTAGAGCACATGATCATGGTGTTAGTTAAGTGGGAGCCAATGAGGGGCACACTGATGTGCACTATTGACACATGGTTGAAGTCCAGTGAACTAAAATTCTTCCAAGTGTTGAGGAAGGCTGAATGAAGGCTCGAGGCCCGACCCCCATCGATCTTCATTTCTTTTATGTTTTTTGAGGTTAGATGATTATTTTCTTCTCTTCCAAAGTGCAGGCTACTCAACGAAGGCTCAACCTCTGAAGTCCAATTTGTTGAAGGCCGACTGACTAGCCTTCCATGTTCCTCCCACCGTCTGGGAACATGTCAACAACCTCTGGGACTGCCATTAATGCAAAGTGGGTAGTTGAAATCAAGGTTTTTAATGCAGTCGATGGGGTTGTTGGGGTTTTCCCTTGCAGTCCATCATCAAATCCGAGTTGTAGAGGCTATAAGTAGAAGCTTCAAACTCATTTTGAGGAGGTTGGTTCTTTGTGTGTGTTCTCCAGAAGATGACTGTAGGTGTAGAAAGTTGCAGGGAAACCATTAAAATGCCAGTTTAGCTCATTGAGGAGTGCAGACCCGCAAAGTCAAAGGAGTTGAGATTTCATATCATTCTTGTTGTAGAATGTCTCTAGGACATTAGGTATGTACCCAGGAAGATTTCTCAGTCACAGCTGGGTATTTTCCTTTGCCATGCTTGATGGCATGAATGTAATACTGGATCATATGAGTGTGACAGTATTCTGAAAATATTGCAAGCTTTGTAATAATCTCTCTCATGTTATATATGGGTATATGCAGTTATGTTTTGGATTACTAAGTATGTTCTATTTCAAGATCTCATATTCTGTAGTGTATGCAAATACATAGCTCATTGTCTGTTTGGTTTTAGTTTGTTGTTTTCTTGATGAACTATGACTATGTTGCCCATAGAGTAGGCACTAGTCTGGAACCATTCCTATCAGCCTCACATCATTTAAACAAACAAAAACATTTACTAGTGGTTTAGAGAAAAAACCATCGCTCTTGTGCATGCATATTCACACAGTTTCCATCAACTATATAGGGGTTTTATAATAACCAATTGTTCTTGGTTTAGTGACAAATTTGGGACCAAGGAAGCGATTTGAGTTTGGTTGTTCTGTCATTTTAGTTGTTCATTTGGTTTAGAAGTCAATACCTGTTAAGGTATACCCCTTGGAATATACCTCTAAAATCTAAGTTGAGCTTGAAGTGTAGAGGAGTCTACCCACTCTTATTAGTTAGCCAAAATTGTACTCAACTTGTTGATAACCCTCTTTCGAATCAGCCTGATGACATCCCTGGCCTAGGTGATTTAGGAATGTTTTAGAGTTTTGGGTTGCTGCTATTTTGGGAACCAACATTTTGGCATCATTACCGGGGAAAGATTATTGTTGAGTTGAGAAGAATTTTATGACTGCTAGTTGGAGAACCTAGACTTATTTTTCAGCCTTGAAGATCAGTCACACTTCAAGGGTTTTCCTCATTCAATGAGGTGGCAACTCTTTTGTCAAAGAAAACAAAGTGTTACTATTGTGCGCATATTTCAAAGAGACTACAGTTGGTTAAGGTACATGTTCTTTCTTCCAGTGTTGAACCATGGTTTCTTTCTTAGTAAAGAAACGTATTATTTGCTCTCCTTTTCCTTGAACACATGATTTGTAATCATCTATGGCTGAATGGAATGGACCAGTTTACCCTAGGGAAAATTTTCAAATGTATCATATGATGGAAGCCCTAGATACTATGATAGAGAAAGTGTCCATGAGTATGATGAGGACAAGGGTCCCTGTTGTTCATACAACCCAAACCTATATGCACCCTTGCCTAATCAAAATAAATCAGATATGCTACAGTATGAAATTGAAAAAGAAAGGTAGTTGCCAGAGTCTATTACAATAGGAAAAAGAATTAGAAAATCAAATCAGGCTAAGTCAATCCAAGCCTCAATCCAATATCTTTCCTGTTGTTTCCAATAGCTCATTTTCTCGGCCTCGTCCTGTTACTAATGAGACCACATATAAACATTTGGATCTCTCATGGATTGATTATGAAGAGCAGTCCATGCCCAATAAAATATATTATCAAATGCCATTATTTGATGGGTATGATGTTTATGATGGGAAGGCACATATTCTTGCATTTTCAGATTTCATGGACAAGTTCCAATTTGAGGATGAGGATATGTGGATGAGGTTCTTTGTCAGATCACTTTGTGGGTTGGCAAGGAAGTGGCTTGTTGGTTTCCCCAACCATCACTTTGCTTCATGGAATGATTTAGAGGCTACATTTGAAGACTTTGCAAGTGGTTTGGACCTTGTTGTTCTTGTCCAAAAACTTGAAAATATTAGATGCCATGAGGGGGAGTCCAACATGGATCTTAGCCATAGATTTGCAGTTGCCTTGTCCCACATCTCGGAAGATTTCAGACCTGATCGGCCTATTTGTATTGACATGTATCTGAGAGATTATGATGTTACCTTAAGCTCAGGTTCTATACGGGAGGAGTTCAATCTAATGAGCATGCAGTAGGCCTATTTGTTCATTGATTATGCTAACAAAACTAAGAGGGATATGATTGCAAAATCCTTATCCTTAGAGGCAGATGTGGCTGGCAATGAACAGGGTGTTGTGGGCAACAAGGACATGGATGCTTTATGTGATCCAGACACAATGTCAAGTGATGATTGTGTGTGCAGAAGGGTAGAAGAAGGTGCTGGTGTAGTGTATGACAATGATTCAGATGAAAATAGTAGTGATTGCACCTGCATTCAATTGGATCGGTCATCAATGGATGATGAAGATGAGAAAATCAATGATGATTCCTATCTAGTGAAGAGAGTTTTGACCTTGCTGCTTGTTGTAGTATTGTGGACCACTAGGAAGGTATGTATGCAAATGAAAAATTGAATGACTCAACTCATGTAGTTGATTGTATAGAGCATATATATATTGATGATGCAAGTAATGATGAAGGTACGAGCATAAGGCACAATATCATTTATGAAGAGCATGCAAGTCCATCAGGTAACATAATTTATGATTATTATTGGTGCATGGATAATCCTCTTTTTGAAAGTGACTTGGACTTTGGTGGGTTTGAAGAGCAGCAACTCAGAGAGCTATCAATTCAGAAAGGGGAGAATCAGATGCCTCATTATCAGTATGACCAAGGTACCTGTAGACACCAAGTGGACCAAGAGTTGTGTGTACACAATGATGAAGAACTCACTCAGTCAGTTCTTAAGGCTAGTTATGTTGAGTGTAAGCATGTAAATGATATTGGGAGTGAGCAAGATGTTGGTCTCTTGTTTGGTGTATTACCCTTTTTATCCCTGATAATGACATTGAGGCCATTAACACTTGTTTGCATGAGGATGATGTTGATCTAGTTGCACTGGATAATAGAGTTGCAAAGATAAATGATGGTGCAGCCAGTGAGTCTCAAACCATGGACCTTCCCCTTGAGGGTTGTGAGGATGGGGAGCACATAGATGTAGGTGAGACCCTATCTCAACCATGCAAGGTTCATTTTCATTCTCATATAGATTGTGCTTCAACTAGACTTCATGAAGGCACTATTGCAACTACCAATGATGTGGAGGTAACAATTTCCAACTATGAGTCCTCTATCATAGATACTTTTTTAGAGCTTTGTTTGGGGTAGTTATATCATATTGATGTGGATCATGTTGAGAGCACATTTTTGAGCTCATTGGTTGGGCCTGATAACTTTGTAGCTGGGTGTTCTCATGTGGATCAAGTTTTTGATCTACAGGGTGAAGAGGAGAAAATCATGAGTAATTTTCTTAGCAGCAATTTTTACACAACATAGTGTGTTAAGGAATACAAAACAGGGACGCAAATTGGAGATTGTGAGTCTTCACTTGAAGTGCCTCAAATTTATGATCTATGTGTTAATAATGTAGACTTGGATTTGAGTCAAGCCTTTGATTCAATCATTGAGGAATACATTAGCTTTTGTAGTGCAGTTGAGTTGCAAGAACTTAAACAATCATATGGCATAGCCCAGCTAGAGGCCACATTTGAGCTGGATGCATTTCAGCTTGATTTCCAGGAGGATAGTTTTCTTCATGCTGATACAGGTCTAGGGAGTCAGCATGATGATGAGCCATATTATCTATGGCTACCATGTCTTGGTGAAGGTCATTTCCATTTTCAGCATGATGGTATGAATATCTGTAGTTTATATGTGCATGCATGTAAAGTGTTTCTATTGTTGATGTTGGGTGACTAGTGCAGCAAAGGATTGAGGGAGATCAACTCCTTAAATAGGCTTATTTTTGATAGGGCCAAGTAGCTTCACCAATGTTTTGCAAGTTTGGCCTGTAGTGTTTCAAAATTTTGGATACAGTTAATTTTCCCTTTTTGTGCCCCTGGGCCTTTGACTGTATGTTTCCCTATAAATCTGTTTGGTGTGTTTTTCCCTTATTTGTTTTTACCTTTTTGGTCTGCCCAGAGATATTTTGTTGTTGTGCCATTGCTTGGCACACGTCCCCAACTAGAGCCAGTGTTGACACCTAAAAAACTAGTTCCCAACGTGCATCTTTTTGTCCCAAATTTAGTGAAAAACCCACTATGTGTATTTGTTGTAGAACCTATCATTAATACCTAATCAGAAATATTTTCCATAGGTTCCCTTCACAAGGTTTCCGTGTGTTTTCCTTTTGAAATGCAATGATAAAACCCCCAAAATTTTAAATGTTTCCTTGTATTTTTTGCCTTTTCAGAGTTTTAGAGTTCAGGGTTCCCTTCTTCGCTATGTCATGTCTGTCAGCTTCGAAGTCCACCTTGGTTTCTTGCAAAAATGCCTAAGTGTATCAAGCATCAGAGGTTAGGCTTGCGGCCTTTCGTCTTTTGCAAAGCATGCGTCAACAAGAAGGCCCGATCACAAAGCTCCAACAACTTGTGAGTATTAGTCATTGCTTTCGAGAGTTGGAGGGTGAAGATGTTCCTTCTTGAATTCAAATGAGAAGATGTTACTTAGAAATCCCAAAGCATGAACTATGATATATGCTAGTTAACATATCCTTCAACTTCCTTAATTGGTAGCGCATCCGCGTAGAGGATAGTTGTCAAAGCCAAGTTAGCTATGTGTTGTTGTGATAGGCTACCACATGTACAAGGTCAGTCGAAGGACTTCGAAGAGTGGTATTAGTGTGTTCCATGTGGATGTAGAGCACATGATTGTGGCATGAGTTAAGTGGGACCTGATGAGGGGCACACTGATGCACACTATTGACACATGGCTGAAGTCTAGTGAACTAAAATTCTTCCAAGTGTTGTGAAAGGCAGAAGGATGAAGGCCCGAGGCCCAACCCCTACCAATATTCATTTCTTCTATGTTTTTTGAGGTTGGATGATTCTTTTCTTCTCTTCCAAAGTGCAAGTTGCTTAGCGAAGGCCCTAGCTCTGAAGTCTGATTTGTTAGAGGCCAATTGACTAGCCTTCCATGTTCCTCCCACCACCTAGGAATGCGCCAACAACCTCTGGGACCACCATTAATGCAAAGTGGGTAGTTGAAATCAAGGCTTTTAATACAGTTGGTGGGGTTGTTGGGGTTTTCCCTCCCAGTCCATCATCAAATCTGAGTTACAAAGGCTATAAGTAGAAGCTTCAAATTCATTTTGAGGAGGTTGGTTCTTTGTGTGTGGTCTCCAGAAGATGACTGTAGGTGTAGAAAGTTGTAGGGTAACCATTAAAATGCCAATTCAACTCATTGAGGAGTGCAGACCCATGAAGTCAAAGGAGTTGACATTTCATATGATTCTTGTCATAGAATATCTCTAGGACATTAGGTATGTAACTAGGAAGATTTCTCAGTCACAACTGGGTATTTTCCTTTGCTTGATGGCACGAATGTAATACTGGGTCAGATGAGTGTGACATCATTCTAAAAATATTGCAAGCTTTGTAATAGTCTCTCTCATGTTATATATGGGTATATGCAATTATGTTTTGGATTACTAAGTATGTTCTGTTTGAAGATCTTATATTCTGTGGTGTGTGCAAATACATAGCTCATTATCCTTTTGGTTTCAATTTGTTGTCTTCTTGATGAACTATGACTCTATTTCCCATAGAGTAGGCACCGGTCAAGAACCATTCCTATCAGCCTCACATCATTTAAACAAACAAAAACATTTACCAGTGGTTTAGTGGAAAAACCATCGCTCCTGTGCATGCATATTCACATAGTTTCCATCAACTATAGAGGGGTTTTATAACAACTAGTTGTTCTTGGTTCAGTGACAAATTTGGGACCAAGGAAGTGATTTGGGTTTGGTTTTTCTGTCATTTTAGTTGTTCATCTAGTTTAGAAGTCAATACCTATTAAGGTATACCCCTTGGAATATCCCTCCAGAGTCTAAGTTGAGCTCGAAGTATAGAGGAGTCTACCCACTCTTGTTAGTTGACCAAAATCACCCTCAACTTGTTGATAAACCTCTTTCTAATCACCTTGATGACATCCTTGGCCTAGGTGATTTAGGAATTTTTAGAGTTTTGGGTTGTTGTTATTTTGGGAACCAACACGAGGTTCTTGTACACATAGAGCTTTGGCACGACATGGTCATATATGCAAATACATAGTGAGTGGTGATGGATTTATTCTTAGACTATAGGTAGTGGTTTATCTTCTTAGTTTGGAGATCATGGTTTTACTTTACCCTTTGGAGTTGTTGGTGTTGCAATTGTGTGTTTTGATTGTGCGAGAACCATGAGTGATCTTTAGTTAGGAGATGGTTATCACGATTCCATGTGTATCTCGGTATCACAGTTCAGTGGGGGCTTTGGTGGATTTATTGAAAGGAAGCAAGGTACGCAGAATGGCTTCCTACACCAAAGTAATGAGGGAGTGTTATGCAAATTTTCTTAAACATTTATAGTTACAGATATGTGGTACACATTAATAAAGATATTAAACAAACATCAAATGCAAGAACAATGCCAAAGATGCAAGATATATGTGGGGAAAACCCTTTCGGGTGAAAAACCCCACACTCTAAAACTTGCACAATGTATTATCAAATCCAATGTAGATTACAACACACTTGCAATGCAAGTTCTTTTAGGATTTCCCAAGATGTCAATTCTGGAGCAATTTCAGCAACATTTATGTACCTACAAATGAACCATACAACTCCAACTCCAAGCACCTATATAAATAGAGAAGTACTACGAATGGAGGTAGCTTCTAGAGCAAGTCAACACAAGAATCTCATCCAGATCCATATGGCCCAATTTACAAGGCCATAAAACATGTGAATGACACTTATAAGAGATTCCCTTTCATCCCTTACAACCCCTAAACTTGGGCACCCCAAATTTGCCCAAAAAAGGTATGACAGATGCTCTTACAATATCATAAAATCTGTCATATATGGCAGCACTTACAACTGTAAGAGAATCTGTCATAACTGACTATTAATAGAGGATTCTCTTACAACCTATCATAGTCAAACTTGGGCACCTACCTTCTCCATGCAAAGATGCTTCCTGACACTTGTCACACCTATCATAGAATCTTCTATTTATGGCTCTTACATGTCATAGATTCAGTCATAGGAATCTGTCATAACTCTTATGCATCATAGACCTCTTACAAAAACCAAAAGATGATGACACATGGAAAAAGTCTTCTACCACAAAATGGGACACCTATCTCCTCATATGAAGACAAAAATACATCTAGTCACCTTCCATGTAGGATGACACATCACCATGCCAACTTCCACAAAGTGACAAAATAAGATTTGCATAGAAATTACAATAATAGGCAAAAATAAATATACAATTAAATTTTAAATGCTAGGGACTTGCAAAGGTTGAGACACCTTAATTCCCAACATATATCACTTTGTGATGGATGATATTCTATAGTGGTTGTTGGTGTCATGAGGAGATCTTGGATTCTATTTTTTGTATGTAGTGAGAGTTCATTGACATCTTTAGTTCTATTAATAGGAGATGATTATCTTCATGTGGTTTAGGGATGTTAACATCTTGTTACCATGGAGGAATTTTAGAGTCTTTGGTTAAATTTTTGGTTATGATTTGTTGATTTGGTAAATGATCCTTGGTTTAGAGGATGGATGTTATTGTGCCATGGTGGACTTTTGATCAAGTGTTAGAGTTTTGGCATGAGATATGTGCTCTTGGGAGGAAATATATTCATTAGACATATGATCCTTTTGAAGAGATGTAGATCATTATGTCATGGAGAGTTCCTAGATTCTGTATTAATCGGGCAATGGGAGCTTTAGTGGTGATTTGTGGTAGTCTTCTAGTTTGAGTGTAGTGATCATTTTACCATGGGAGATTCTAGATATTATGGTGATGCAATTATAGTTTAGTTGGCATGAGATGGTTGGTTGGGTGCTCATGGATATTGGGTAAACTTGGGTGAAGCTGGAGATCTCTTACTTATCAGGATTGTGTGTTTAGATGGTTACTCTTGATGAGGTTTCAACAAAAAAAATGAGGAGCCTACACCTATATCTAGATGTGATTTCACTATGGACCTAATGAGGAGATTTCTTATGGAGAGATTCATTGTGGCTTGATGTATATGTTGTCACTGAAGTATGCACCCTGTTGAGTTTGAGGAAAACCCAACTACCTAGTGAAACATGGGATGATCTCACTGAGTGTGGTCTTAAATAGTTTGAGATCAACCTCTAGAGAGGGCTAGTTCCCTTGGTACTTTCACCTAATACTAGCTCTAACTACTATTGTTTGTTGGGGTAAAGAAGAAGAAAAGACATAAAATAAAAACTAGAAACCTATGGAGGTGATGCACCAAACTAAATGTTTAATATTTTGACACGGGTTTTTCAACAATTATTTGCGCAACTTATAATTTTATACCTTATGCATGAGTGTTTTGCAAGGAGGACACTTGTAGTTCACTGTTTAGAAGGAAATGTGAGGTTTTCACAACTTAACAGTTGTAGACATGTTTTGCACAACTTACAACCTGCATGAAAGTATATATTTTTTACCTATATGTGTTTGATAAAGACATGTTTTGAAGGTTTACTAACTAAAACACAATAATAAATGCATCATTTGCTCAAATACACTATAAAATAGCATATAAAGAAGGCAAAATTGATCATTTTATTAAAAAAAAGGTATTCTTACATCAAGAATATGTATGAAAACTTGTATCTTCTTCCTTCAAAATGTGTTACAAAAGTGTTTTTCAGTGCTAAGACTGAGAAAACCAAGTTACAATACTATGTTTATGCCTCTAGAACCAACAAAACTAGAAAGAACTAACTTAAAACTCTATTCTAGGGCCCTTATATCTCATCCTAAGCATAGGAGAGCATATAGGAGATGCCTTTGACATAAAATAAATTCTCAAAAGTGGTTCAACATACTTTGGATGCCCAAGACGAGTCTTAGTTTGAATTCATTCCTTGAAACTGGGTTCTTGACTTCTTCAAGCTTTTAGAGTCTTGCCTCAGCTGCCCAAGAAGCTCCTAGATGCTTGACAGGTCTTCAAAGCTGACTTGAATGCTTCAAAACTATCCCTAGATTTGCTCCACCTATTGTCCTAATCACCTAGCTGCTCATAAATCCCCTCAAAACTTCCTCAACCTTCTCATAACTTCTTCATCTCCACCTTGTTGATGTATATAGGACATGTGCCCTTGTTGTTTTGATGTCATTATGACTCCTTGAGGGCATCTGAGAAAAGTTTTACTACATTTGGAGTCCTCCAACTGACTATAACTACCCATTTGTGACTTAGAAATACTCCATTTTTCATTTATTACCTTTAGAAGGTCTTCATCAGCCTTTAAACTACCGGTATATGTCTTTAAAATGTTTGTAGCCCTCATATTGTGACTTTCTACCCTTTATTCTTATCAAAGTTCCATAGGACATTTCTGCTACTTTTCAGTCATCTATCCTTTGCCTGCTCTGTCAAGTTTCTCAATGAGTCCACTATGATTTGTTGTCCATAACCCTCTTAGTGCACTAGTTCTGCAGACCTAGAAATACATAGTTCACTGATCTCAGGACTCCTACTAACCTTGCATGCATATTCACTCATAGTTCCTTCAACATTTTTTTCCTACAACTATCTTTTTGTATGCTTGATACCTCAGTCACATACCTATGCCCCATTCTTCTTGCACATAACACCACATACCTTCATCATATTCCAAATTTCTTAAGACTTCTTGAAGCTTGACAAGGTTATTTTAATGTTTGACTATCAAGGAGACAACTCTGCTCACTATCAAACAAATAACTTACTCCATTGTCAAGGACTAGGTGTTGACTATCAAAACTACAGTAAACACTATTCAAAGTCATTATTCATTGCAAGACTGAGACAATAATCTATCTCCTTGAAAACTCATCTCTATCAGACCCTTGACACTTGATGACTGCCTTGTTTTATTTGTATGTCTCTCTATTATACAAAATAAAGTTCTAGGACCTCTTCAATGACCTCTACATGGATCTTCATAACACCCTGAACAATACAAGCCTTCAAAACTATGAATAGACCCAACAAAATATGTAATTTCTTAACATGTATTCTATGTTATGTTGAGTGAAGACTACCCTCAAACTTTACAAAGTTTGAGATATTTCACAAAGAGTAAGCAATATCCATTTCTAACCTAGAACAGAGTTTTGCTGGAGACACCTTACAAAGCAAGGTTTGTAAGAACTTATAGAAATTTTTCTAGGGTTTCATGATGAAAACATAGGTCGAACAAGATACAAACCTTTTGTAATAGATTATTGTTACTACATAGCTCAATGTTCTATGATTTTTGATACCCATTCATCCTCTGCATCACATATTTTGTCTATATTCAGATCCTCCAAAGTTTGTGGTTATCCTATTTGATTGTTATCACATCTCATTGTCTTTAAACTCATAAGTAGGCCTCCTTTGTAATAGTAGCAGACATCTTTCATTGTTTGTGATGGCACTTTAACCCTCTCTGCGACCCATTTTAGACCTTGGAGACTATTAACATGGTTCTGCTTAATCCTTAATCTCTATTGGCAAGGTTTATGTCTTCTCCCCATCAAACACCCTCACATTTTTTCTTCATACACTTCTTCTTTCCTCTACAAATTCTTGGAGTCCTAGATCCATCTTGAGACCTAGGAACATTGTCCTTCATGATCTGCCAAGACTTGTATTTGCATGTTTAATCTCTCATAACAGTTGACAATATTGAGAGATCTCTTGTAATAGGCTCCTTATAGCTTGTAGACATCTATCGCTTAACTATTTCACTGCCCACATTTATGATTGCCAAAATTGAAAAACCTTCCTCAAGATCTTCAACTCTTCTTATGTCTCTAACAAACTTGACAAGAGTCTACTATCTATCTTCAAGCTTGACATGTTTCTTTGATTGATGAAGAGATCTATACCTCTTGATCACGATCTCAAACCTATATGGACATGAAATGACCATAAAGCATGGTATAAGACCAATATGAAAAGGGGTAGACCTCTTGTGATAGAAATACATCATCATTAGAGTGAGAACATACCACTGTGAGCTGGTATATGATCCAATAAACCCTAGAATACTTCACTATTATAGGTTTCTTAGAAGTTTACATGACTATGTCATAGCCATCTATTTACTTAGCATCCTCAAATAGTACTTGCCTATGAATTATTCCTTTCTCTCCATTACCATCCACTATCTCATTGTATTGATAGTGTATCTTATCTTTTGAGACAGTCCCTGCAAGCATAGAACTAAAGATAGACCTCTAAACATGCAAATTAACATTCACACTATCTCTGCTAACACAATCATACATTACTCTGTCTCTTTCCATATGTTTGTTAATTCTTATCCATTGCACATATGTTAATAAGAGGATACAAAACCTTAGATATTCACTAAGATCTTGCACACTATTTTTACAGTCTCTACTCTTTTTCAGAGCAGCTTATGTTGTCTCTGCATACCTTTAACCCCTACACTGTATCTCTATTTAGTATCTTTGAACATATACCTCTTAACATGCAACATTCTTTCGATGGTTATAAAGACTCATAATGTGATACCATAAACTCACCAATCTCTACATTGATAGGGCAGATGAGACTCAATAGATAGTCCTCTTACCTGGTTTCCTTTCAAACCTCTGCATACTCTAGATCTCTATCTCACTATCAATATATGTCTAACTCTTCTGCTCATTTGACTTATACCTCCTTGAACTACTTTCTCCACTGCTCCATGATATTTTATATTTGTGAGTCTTTGTTCTTGATTGTTTAGGGTTGTATTCAACATGCGGGATCTACCCTTTTTCTCTCTTAGTGTTGATATCTCATTATCATGAGATTTTTCACTGGACAAAGGTGCCTTCATCATGAAAACAAAGAAACTTGCTTCCATATCTTTTCCTCCTACAATGAAACCTATGAAACCCTAAAAGAAAATGTGACTATGCAACAAGGAAACTCAATACATGCAAACCTAACCCTAATCACTAACCAGGTGACCTAAATAGAGATACAAACCACATGAAACAAATCAAAACATGACTATGATTCAAAATGGGTTCCCTCCACTACATGGCATGAGTATTTGGAGAGATTAAGATTTAATTGGATGTGGAAAACTCCTTTTCTTTTGACTTTTAACCCATTAATGATACATGCTACGTGGAAAGAACTTCCTTGAACGTGGAAAATATTATTTTTTTACTAATCTAAGGTTTTTAAAACAAACAAAATACCATTTATAACTCCTTTGTTAATGTTAAATCAGTTTTGATGAACTATGAATTATAAAACCCTTGAAAGAACCTCTTGAAACTCAACAATACCTATAAGAGAGACACCTTACGCTTTGGAACACAATACATTTATGATCAAATGACAACAATCAATGACAAAACTATCAACAAGCAACATGGTTGCCATTTTTGAATCGAGGAGTGAAAATAGGCAACAGTATCCTAAGAGGAGAAACCTCATTCCCCACTCTCGGTCCACTTGGCAGTGAATCATCTGATAGGTATTGCCCACCTTGTTTTCAAAATCATTTTGATTCATGCTTTCTCTTCTCATGGGAATGAGTCTTAAGCTATGGATGTTAGTTCTAGAGGGCTTATTTTAGGATTACTTGGCATGGTTTCTTTTTCCTTTGTCTCCTTATGTATATTAGTTTGTTATGAGGATAATTTTGAGGAGTACCAGGGAGTTTTGGGAATAGATGTTTTTATTTGATCTTCCCTCAATTTGAGAGGCTTACATCCTTGTTTGTTTATTGATATGATGTTATGTTTGACCTTGGTGTTGAACAGTTGGATATTGAGAGGGCTTTTCTATTTGGGGTTTTGGGAAGGAGATCTTACTTATCACAACTTTGTCACTTAGAGGTGTTGGTAGGATATGCTATGTGGTGTTATTTGCAAGTTTTTTCTCTTGATGGTCTAGTGCTTCTTCTTGGAGGTTTGTGTCCACATGACATTGGAGTTGAGGTTTGTGTGGAGCTATTGTGATCACTATGTTTGTGGTCATTTAGTGTTATTGATATTTATTGTTTTTATTAATAATATGGAGGATCTTTAATCTCTATCTTTTATGATGTGGAGAACTTGGGAGAACTATGGAGTCAATGATGAGAGAGTTATTTTGTAGTGGTTTAGTTTGTAGGTTTACGAATCATTGTGTATTTTTTTTATGCTAGATGTTATTTGATGACATTAGCCACACCTTTTTGTGAGTGCTATTAGTGGACTTGTAGATTCTTTTATTGATTAATTTGACATTACTCATGTAGTGGGAGTTCTAACATGTCTATGTGTCCTTTGCCAGATGTTCTCATTATACTGTAGTGTTGATGGTCTTTAGTTTTTTTTGTCACATGTTTATGTGTTGTTACATGGGAGGAATTCCTTGTATAGGATAATGTATATATAAAACTTCTGATTGAGGATTGGGTTGGATATGTTGATGACATAAGGTCTATCTATGATGATGTGTATACCTTGTCTTTGAGGTATGGTTAGTTGGACTTGTTAGCACCTAGTTGTGGTTGTTATTCCAATTGTTGGTGAGTTCTTGGTAGCTACTTAGGGCTATTTTTTACCATTGGGATTTGGTGTTTGTGTTTGGATATCAAGTTAAGGAAAAATTCAATGATGCTTCTATGTGGCAGTTAGTGTGTCATCACCTTTGGATTGGATCTTATATTTCATTCATTGGCATGAGGATGAGGGAGTTCTTGTTTGAGACAGTCTTCAACTTGGTCACTATTGTAGGTATCTTGATGGAGCACATGGAGTACTTGGATGTTTAAATGGTACAAGTTTGCTATATGGATTGTTCCCTTGATGATCAAGTTTACTTTTGATCCATTATGCAATGTATACAACAAGTAGGAGAATGTTGGGAAAGGTGTGTTGTATACCTTGCATAATAATAATACTGTTAATAATGTACAACAAATATTTAATTGTAGTGCATCTTAGAGATGTGAATATCACATGGGTTAGGCATTGTTGGAACCACTTGTATGTTGTTCATGACATTGGGGAATATTTAATTTCAGGTCATGGTTTAGTACGCTCATGGTTTATTTAATACCACTTAGTGGTTTTGTGGAAGCTTGTCTTTATAAAAGCAAGCACATGAATAGTTGTTGAGGTTTTGGTTGGCTTGACTGAGCATCTCCTGTAGGTTGCATATGCTTGAAGCATGGATTAGGATGTGTGGCTACATGGTTTCCATTTGCTTGTTCAAATGGAGAAATGCAACTAGGGTGCTTGATGCTTTCGAATCCTTGGATGGAGACTCTATAAGTATATTGTAATCTTGTTCTTAGAGATAATACATTAAGTTGTGTGGGTGCTTTTAGGGGATAGGTTTATCCTTTGAGATGTTTTTTCTAGAGTACATATGGTGTTATCTTGTGGTATGTTTGTTACCCTTTTGCACTATGGATTCTGAATGCTTTTTTTGCATTTGTCTCTCTCACGAGGGTTATGTGGAAATGGTTTATTATTGCTATAAGTTTCTTTTCATTGTGTACTAGTGTTATTGGCCTTTGTGACACAATTGTGGGAGTTTTTTAGGGAGGACAACTGAGAAGGATGCTTTGTCAGGTAGCCTCTAAGATGGGCGTGAAGGTGGCAGTGTTGGATCCTATGAAAAATTGCCTTGTAAGTGCCATTGCTCATAAGCATGTTGTGGGAAGTTTTAGGGATACTAATGTAGTCAAGAATTTACCAAGGAATATTATTATGTTAGAAATGAAGGTAAACCACTACAATATGGAAATCTAAAATTATGTTGCAAATCTAAAATTTAATCTATAGAATACCAAAATGGAGATAAAACATGTAAATCAACAAATTCAAGAGATTTACACGACATAGTGATTTACGTGGAGAAACCCTTTCGATAAAAAACTCCACTAGAAAAGAGAACAAATCTATATTATCTTCAAATGAGATTACAATACAGTTACTTCTTTCAATCCTACATCCACTCTGACAGCACCTGTGCACCTATTAACATACAATTCATACTCCTCAAGCTTTTGTTGAATAGAGAAATACAAGCTTATAGAAGAAGTCACTAGAATTTGGCACCCAAACTTGGGAGGTTACAAAATCATGAATTAATGACACTTTTACACCTATCATAACCACCTCCACACATGTAGTACTCCATAATAGAAAAATCCCATGCCCACCTTTGGAATAGTCGACAACAGGCTAAAAATAGCTTCTTACACCTTCTTAGTGGTTGTCATAAGATGCTCTGCAAAGACGATCCACTAATAGTTGATTCCTTACAACATGTAAGGGAATAATAATAGAAGATGCTCTTACACCTATCATAATTCATTGATAAACTTCAACACCCACCTTTTACCTATTTACAATCCCAAGATAAATATCATAAATTACTGTCACTGTAAATAAATATTTACTACAGTCAATGGATCTCACATCCCTTATGGAATGCATTTACAAAATAATGTTAGGAGTAATTAAATATATTAGATTTACAAGGAACCTTAATCCTAACACATTATTTTTTAAACCTAGTTGTTATTATGAGAGTAATACCTTTTGTTTTGCTCCTTAAATAGTCTTTTGAATTTTATCTCTTGCTTTATGTTGCTACAATACATGAACTATTAATAGGTGCGAATTATTAACAATTGAAATTGACCATGTGGATGTTGAGACATTGGATGTACTAGAGAATCAAGGAATGGATTTGCAACCCAATCCCTCCATAATTTTGCTTATCTGGGCAAGCGAGTTATGAATATATTTTCTACTTAACTACTTTTTCAATTGTGGTGGTTTAGACAATTGTAGTTACATATTTTGGGCCATGGGATTGCACACTTACTTTAATAGGTTGAATTTTCCATTCTAATAAATATGTTTTCTTGTCAAAGTCAATTGTTATGGTTGTTACAAAGAAAGAGAAATGTTTTTTTATCTTCATTCCCACTTTGCTATTTGAGATTAGAAAATGAAGACTTAAAGACTTCATAGAATTTATTTGAGTTGAATTATTTTCCAACATTCTATAAAGAAACACATTGATATCAAGTTCTTTTAGATCTCTTAGCAATCAGGCAAACAAAGAAGAAAAGTACATTAAGTTATCAAACATTTGCATCAATTAACATTTCATGTTTTTCAAGTTTTTTTGTTGTTGTTGTTCTCACTATGAGATTCCTACATAATTTCTTATTTTATTAAATATTTTACTATAAAATCAGGTTTTGTGTTATATTCCTTAAATCAAACCTTAATGTTATGTGAATTTTCAATACCAGATAAAAGAAAAATGCAACAACCAAATAATTTGGAGGGAAATAAGCACAAATCTTCTTCCAACCTATTAATGTTGATAGATGAACAATTTCCAAGATTGAAAACTGTTACAAATCAAAGTCACGTAAAAGGATTAGATCCACAAAGTATGGGATTGATTCTATAGTCATGCATAGCAAATCCACATTTGCAGAAGTGGTCTAGACAGAGATTTGTTTTTTGTACTAATTCCTTTGCATTTCCTTGACATGTCCTAATTTTCTATAACAAAAATGAATTGACTTGACACATTTGATAGAGTCTTTTTCTACACCAAACTAAATACCACTATTCATTTATTTAATTTTCTAATTGAATATATTTATCACTCCCATGTCTTAGTCTTAAAATATTTATTTATCAATATTCAATTAATTATCCTAGTGAGGGAGATTTCCCATAATTATCTTTCCATAATTTACGTACTAATATAATATGTTTGGAACATGAACAATCCCTAGGCATTCTTTACACCTTTCTAAATTTTGCTTTTGCAAGTCCATCAGAAAAACATAAATTACAAAAAGTTTATTTTTTTTAAAACTTGTAGAGATGTTTTAATTGATTTTTCTACTTTTAAATCCTTAGGCAAATGTTGGTTGAGACCCACTAATGTAACATGCATCTTTCATTTTGCATTCTTATCTAAATCTATATTATTATAAATGGAAATAAAAATTGTAACAACAATATGACAAGAAACAAAATATTCAAATATTGCGTATAACAAATAATTTTATATACACACACACCTTTTCTAAAATTTGAATTTATTAAAAATACACTTTATCATACACATGATTATGTCGAGTTACATAGCTACACTGATAGCAAGGGTGGAATGTAATGGTGTAAGCATGTGAATAAAAACTATTAAAGAGTTTACATACATTTAGAAAAACTAAAAGTATAAAATAAAATAACTTTAAAACAAATATAATAAATTTTAAGTAAATAAAAATAAAACAATTCTTAAATAGTTGTAAAATAAAATAAAACAACTCTTAAGTAAATAAAAATAGCTCTTCAAATAAAAATAAACCAAACAATTTAAATAAAATAAAATAATCTTCAAATAGTTGTGAAGTAAAGTAAAATAAAATAACTCTTAGCTAAATAAAAAATAGCTCTTCAAATGTCATTCATGGCACAATGTGATGGTTAAATCATGGTGTTGTTAATCTTGTCACCAAGGTTTAAAGCTTGTTGGGTCATTGAGCTTGTAGGCTTTGAGCCCCTACTAGGTCATTGAGTGTGTGAGTTTGAATCATTCGCCCTTCTCGATTCAAACCCTCATTGGGCGCTAAGTTCAAAGCTAGGTAAAAATTTCCCATTCACTAAGAAAAAAATAGCTCTTCAAATAATAAAAATAAAGTAAACAATATAAATAAAATAAAATATATCTTAAGTAGTTCTTAAAATAAATAAAATAACTCAAGTACATATACTAACTCAAGATTGATATCTCTCCAACTGTTTAGATAAATGTATTTTAGATATCTATACTAGTTTATATTAAAACAAATTTCTAATTAATTTTGAATAAATTAAAAATATTAAAAATTACTATGTACTCAAGTGGAAGAATTTACCACAAGATGATGCATCTTGGAAAAAATGGACTATCCTAACTAATATTCAAAGGGTGGGACCCATCATATTTAGACCTCTTTTAACACCTATACAAGGATGACATATGTATTGTTGTAACATTACCTTGTGCATAATGAATATTTAATATAGTTTAACATTATTTTGTATATATTTTCTCTATTCTTTGTAGGATAGTAGGAATGAGTTTTGAGCCCTTTTAGATAAATAGCTAAGAGTGTGGGATTTTGCATTCACATTCAACATGTGTAATTCTCCCCATGTAATTTCCTTGAAAGAAGGTTGTGCATTGTTAGAGCTTGGGAGAGCATTGAAGGAAATGGGAGCTAGGGTTCACTAATTTCCTTGCTTGCCCTTTTGTTGTATGCTCCTTTTGGTCACACCACTCTGCTTAGGAACAATTCTATATTTATTATTTTTGTTTTTTATTGTTTATAGAGGTGGGTTTTTGAAAGGTCCCAAACCCTTATACAAACATGAAATTGAAAACTATAAAACCCAACATGAAATAAGGTACTAAAAGGAAAATTGAGACATAAGTTGTGATAGTGCAATAAACATGTATCTCCACAAAACAAAGGAGCCAAAGGCCCACACTACCCCTAGCCCCAATCTAGCAACTTGCACACTCTTGACCCACATGTAGGATTCTAAAACAAATCTAGGAAGACCTTTCGTCCTCCTTTGTACAATGGTCCAAGAAACATAGTCACCCTCACCCTTAGAGCAGGGGGACAGAGGAAGTGAACTTGCCTTTATTGCCCTAGAGTGAAGCACCACACAAGTAGGAGGGGATTGGAGTTGATTCTATTAATACATTCGTCAAGCTTTGTTTGATTATCTTGGTTTAAGATTTTGCATATTAGATAATTATTGGAAATATCTTTTTGTTGTGCCTTATTTCATTATATAGTTAGCAGGGTAAGAGGAAATTTCTTATACTTTATTCAAGTTAAATGTCTTGCAAGTACTTTTTGATTCTTTGTCCCAAAATTGTCTTTATGTTTGTAAAGATATGTATGCATGTATGCATGCATGTGTGTGTATAAGATGTTTGTATGTGTGCTCATGGAAACAAACTTGGAAATGCTTCCAATACTTTTAACCTTTTTTCAATTTTTTTAAGAAGTATTCTAAGTTAAAGAATTGAGCTTTTCATAGTATACTTAAGTTTCTTTTTTCTCTCAATGAGCCTCTGAATGTTTCTACTCTTGTTTCTTAGAATTTTAAGAAGTTTACACTATCTATATTTCCCACTTTCCTAATCTAGCCATCCCCACTTATAATACCCCATTTCCAAAGTTTTCAATAAATTGTCTCTAATTCTAGGGCAACTTAGGTTATAGCCATTAAAATGGTGAGTATATTTATTTTTGTTATTGCTATATACCATATAGTTATCTTTAACATGGAAAGGATGGGTGTTTTTTTTTCTTGATATGCTTGCAATGAGGATTTGTGTACTAGTGTCATTGGCCTTTATGACACAACCGTTGGGGTTTTGGGGAAGGACAATTGGGAAGGATGCCTTGTTAGATAGCATCCAAGATGGGTGTGAAGGTTGCAGTGCTAGATAATATGGAAAATTGCTTTGTAAGTGCCATTGCCCATAAGCATGTTGTGGGTAGTTTCAGGGACACTAATATAGTCTAAGAATTCACCAAGGAGTATGATTAGTTTTTAAAACCTAATTGTTATTATGAGAGAAATACCTTTTGTTTTTCTCCTTAAATAGCCTTTTTCATTTTATGTCTTGCTTTTTGTTGCTACAACACATGAATTGCCAATAGGTGTAGATTACTAATGGTTGAAATTGAGCATGTGGACGTTGAGACATTAGATGTAATAGAGAAGCAAGAAATGGATTGCCAGCCCAATCCCTCAACAATTCAACTTATCTAGGTATGTGAGTTATGAATAGGTTTCCTAATTGACAACTTTTTTAGTTGTGGTGGTTTAGACAATTGTAGTTACGTATTATAGGCCATGGGATTGCACACTTACTTCAATAGGTTGAATTTCCCATTCTAATAATTATGTTTTCTTGTTGAAGTTAGTTGTCATGGTTGTTACAAAGAAAGAGAATTTTATTTTTCTCTTCATTCCTTCTCTGCTATTTGAGATTAGAAAATGAAGACTTAAATAGCTCATAGAATTTTATTGAGTTGATGAATTATTTTTCCAACATTCCACAAAGGAACATATTGCTATGAATTTCTTTTAGATTGCTTAGTAATTTGGCAAACAAAGAAAAGAAGTACATTAAGTTATCAAACATTTGCATCAGTTAACATTTCATGTCTTTCAAGGTTGAAGTCATCATTGTCACTACGACATTCGTGCATTATTTCTTATTTCAATAAATGTTTTACCAAAAAATCCTTTTGTGTTATATTCCTTAAATCAAACCCTAATGCTCTGTGAATTTTCAAATATAGATGAAAGAAAAACACAACTAAATAATTTGGAGGGAAATAAACACAAATCTTCTTCCAACCTGTTGATGCTGATAGGTCAACAATTTCCAAGATTGAAAACTATTACAAATCAGAGTTGTGTAGAAGGATTATATCCATGACTATGGGATTGATTCTATAGTTGTGTATAGCAGATCTACGTTTGTGGAAGTAGTCTAGTTAGTGATTTGTTTTTTGTACTAATTCCTTTGCATTTCCTTGACATGCCTTAATTTTCTATTGCAAAAATAAATCAACTTAACACATGTAGTAGAGTTTATTTCTACATCAAACTAAATACCACTATTCATTTATTTAATTTTTTATTCATTATATTGATCGTTCTCAAATATTATACTTAAAATATTTATTTAT
Source organism: Cunninghamia lanceolata (assembly GCA_027924645.1). Lineage (NCBI taxonomy): Eukaryota > Viridiplantae > Streptophyta > Pinopsida > Cupressales > Cupressaceae > Cunninghamia > Cunninghamia lanceolata. The sequence goes on from BSBN01000693.1 coordinate 9,988,453, forward strand.
CAATATTCAATTAATTAATTTATACTAGTGAGGAAATATTTCCCACAATTATCTTTCCATAATTTATGCACTAATATAATATATTTGTAGCATCAACAACACTAGGCAGTCTTTTCTTTTACCTTTCTAAATTGAGTCCATAAAAAAAAGTAAATTACAAAAAGTTTAAAAAACTTAAAACTTGTAGAGATGTTTTTATTGACTTTTCCACTTTTAAATCTCTAGGCAAATGTTGGACAAGACCCACTAATGTAACGTGTATCTTCCATTTTGCATTCTTATGCAATTCTATATTATTAGAAACAAGAAATAAAAATTATAACAACCACAACATGACAAGAAACAAAATATTTAAAAATCGCTTACCAAAAATAATTTTATATACACATGCCTTTTCCAAAATTCAAATTTATTCAAAATACTCTTTATCATAGAAATTATTGTGCAATGACAAGAAGGGATGGAGTGTAATGGTGTGAGCATGTTACGAAAAAATATTAAAGAGTTGACATACATATAGAAAAAAACTAAAACTATAAAATAAAATATCTCTTTAACAAATAGAACTAGCATAGATACCTTAAATACATCTATCTATACAAAAGATGAGAGATATCTTTTAAATAGATAACTAAATAGATGAAAAAAGACATCTATTTTATTTTACTTTGGAACTAATTTATTTGTCAAGATCTATTTTTTAATACATTTGTAAAATCATTTTCAAAAGGAGCATATTTCATAATCAATTAAAGGAGAATCATTTTCTTAGGTTGGAAGTGTTGGAAAAATCAAGGTAAAACTGTTGCAACATTAACTTTAATATTGTGTACAAATCTGAAATTAAATTAAAGATTATCCACTTTAATGTTTATGTGATTAGCACATTCAACAATGAAATAATGAAGGAATAAATTATAACAATTGACACAATGTTTATGTGGAGAAACCCTTATGGGAAAAAACTCGACACCCAAAGAGATTCAATGATTGTATTAATCTTTCAATGAAGTTTACATCAACACAATATTTCTCTCTGAATTCCAGTAGCACTTCATTACTCCTTTAATCTGCATAAAACTCTCATAATACCATTGATCAAAGGCACCAATATATAGAATAGCTCGATGTAAGAATACTATTATGGTTTCTCAAAAAAAATGTCAAATCCACATGCAAAAACCAAATGCTTTCCCTTTTTGGTCAACCAATAAAATTAGTGATTTTTCATAAGTCTTCTCATATCTTTTCATGGGCACCCAACCCATAGCTAATCAGATGCTGACAATAATGAGTGCTCAAAGCACATGCAATCCTTGGAGCCCCAATTAGGATAACATGCAAAACACATGCGACAACATGCAAGTTCATATGGACCCCACCAAGATTTGGCACCCAAGTTTGGATAACATGCAAAGCTCATGCAACATCATCCAATCCATGCAAATCCAAATGGGCCCCACCTCCAAAGTGGACACCTACAATGGACTCATGCGAGATTCATGTAAATCCAATTGGGTCCCACCTCTATGAAAGCAACTACAATTAATTATAGTGAAATAAATAATTTTTTTTTTTATCTCACATGTATCTAGGTGTCCAAGAAAACATTCCAAGGATCATGGAGACACATGAAATTGACTTAGGATTGCAAGGTTAATGTTACCTTATCCTAACAAGAAGGCATAGGATAATGACGATGGCGCGGGGCTTCAGAGATTTTAGGTAGCTCTTGCCACCCTGATCATGAGAAGCTAGGCTGTGAGCTTGCTTTGCTAGGGCTCGTGCCCTTCTTTTTTTTGTTTGCTAGGTGTTGAGGTTTGTTTTGTTGGGCACCATTTCACTTTTTTGACATATGTTTTGCTTTTTAAAAACCTTGGGGAGTGTCGCTTGCATGGAGATTTTCAAGGGTCCTTGGGATAGCCTCCTCTATATTTTAAACATGCTCTTAACAGGGATGAGCCCTCCTCATCCAAACATTCAAACGATGTCCATTACCTCTTGCATGTAGTTGAGGAATCTAAATCAGGTCATCTTTCAAGACTTTGCGAGTCCAAGAATGCTTAAAATTTGGGGAATCATCCAAAACCCAATGACTGGTTGGCAAAAAGCAAAGATCGAAATGTAGTTGTGATAAATCCATATTCTATTGCCGATGATGTTTTGTATTTGACTCAACATGCATTAATTTGCAAGTTTATGTGTTTGTATTTCCCTGCCTTTTGGAGGCATGGGTTAGAAAAATTGGAATCTGAAAGGAGATATAGAAATCATCTTAGTAGAAAATGGCTACTTCTTTGTGGTGTTCTCTCAAATTGTCAATCAAAATTTAATCTTTAAAGGGGGTCCTTACTTCCATAATCAAGCGGGCCTATTTATCAAACCCTGACATATAGGGTTTGATCCTCTAGAGGAGTTCCCATCTAAGATTCATGTCAAGATTCAACTTTCTCAGTTTCCAATGTAATTTTAGTGTCAGGATTTTTTGCATTCCATAACGATGGTCTTAGGAAAACCCTTGGGTCCTCGTAAAACCCTTAACAGAAAGGTAGCCAATTTTGCCCATCTTTGTGTTGAAATTAATTTGAATAACCTGCTTCTTGAATCTCTAGAGATTATATTGGGTAGTATGATATGGATTCAACAGGTTGATTATGAAGCACTCCCATTTCATTGTCGTACTTGTCATGAATATGGACACCTACAAATAAATTGTCCTAAAATGGGGACTACTTCCCCTCTACGGGTTCCTAAGACGCATGCAACCAATCTAAAAGTAGAAAGAAAGTCCCCAATTTAGAATGATGGACCAAACCCACAAGGATTTATTCCTGTGAAATCTTAGGCAAAGGCAAAATTGTTGAATCGTCAATTCAAAGCTAATCGTAAAGGGGCCTCTAGCACAGATTTGATGTTCTTGAGAACTTTGAGGAGTAGGTCACAATGGAGCATGATGGTAACATGGTGAGTCAGGACATGCATGTCATGGGTTTAGGTATTCCCACTCCTCTAGTTTTAGATCCTTTTGTAGAGATACAAGAAGCAGAGAGGGAAGGAGATGTCCCCACTCCTAATTAGGTTGAGATTATGAATAAGGAACATGAAATTGTAGAGTCATCAACAAAGGAACTAGACTCTGTCCCTAGGACAGAGATTCAGATGGGGTCAAGGGTAGACACTATTATGACTAGACCTGTGGATGTACCCATAGCTAAAGAAGATGGAAAAAGGAAGGTTCCTCCTGTGTTAGGGCTTCAACAGAAGAGCATTAAGAAAGGGGGAGTTGATAAAACTTAAAAAGCTAGAAGGAAAAAGGATCAGGAGAAGGTAAGGATGATAGGAGAGTCATTGGTAGAATCTGGTGTTATTAGGACATTGGAGACTCACTTTTGTTCCTCTCAAAAATGATTATGATCTCTTGGAATGCTAGGGGTTTGAGTAGCATCCCTCGACAAAAGGCTACTTGAGACTTGATTCATGATCATACACCTGATATTTTATTTATTTAGGAGACTAAGCTTTCAATAGAGGATATGATGAGTTTATCTTCCAAGATTTGGAGAAAGGGTCTATATGTCAGTGTGTAGGCTCCCAAGGTACAACTAGTGGTGTTGCTTGCCTATGGTACCCTTGTAGGATCACACCTGTCTGGTGATTAGGAAGTAGGAACTCAATCTCACTGATGGCAACATGCTTTGACTTAGGCAAGACTCTTCTTCTCACTAATGCTTATGTGCCTACTGATTTTCCTAGTAAGGTTTTGTTTTGGTCTCATATTTGTTTTGTTTGGTCTCTTGTTCCCATTTGCCCTTGGATTTTAGCAAGAGACTTTAATGCTATACGTAGTTTGGATGAAAAATTAGGGGGAGTTGGCTATATTGGCCCATCTTCTACCTTGATGAGTGATAATGTATCCTTTGTTAAGTTGGTGGATGTGAAGCCAAGTAATGAGACATCTACCTAGCATAATAGAAGGTGTGGAAATGATTCTATCTCTAAAAGGCTAGATAGGTTTCTTGTGTCAGATTTTTGGATTGGAAATAATTAGACTACTTATTCTAAGATCTTGGGGTGTAGAGGCTTAGATCATTGGCCTATCAAGTTGTCCTCCTCGTTGTTCTCTATGCCCAAAAAGTCTCCTGTTAAGTTTCAACTCACGTGGCTTCGTGATTCTAATTTGACAAGTTTATAGAGGCATGGTGGTTAGAGGGGAAGCTGACTTTTAGTACTACTATGTTTTCTTTTTCCAAGTGGCTCCAATTTGTTAAATTCAAATTCAAAAGATGGAATAGAAACTCTTTTGGAAATATTTTTCATATTAAAAACCATTTGCGGGATAGGCTTGATAGAGTCACTTTCACAATTAAGGAAGAGGGAATCACAAAGGCACTGTTACGGGAAGAGACCGGGTGGTCAAAGGAACTAGCTGAATGGGAGTTGTGTGAAGAGATTTTTTGGAAACAAAAATCACAGGTTGATTGGCTCTAGAGGAAGGGGATAAAATACTACTTTTTTTCATCACTCAGTGAAGGATCGTAGAAGTGGTAATGTAAAATTCCTAACCCCAATTTTTGACCCAAACTCACAAATTTTCTGATTTTTGGTATGCTGACAATTCATCAAACACTTTGCTCAAAACTAACACTCAAAAGTATTCGTAGACTATGATATGGAAAATCTTGTCTATGAGTTTAGAACATGAATCAATCACCAATGCATCACAATATACAAAGATTAAAGAGGGACATTTTGTCAAATAGTTTGCAGCCTTTCTATATAGATGAATTTGAACACACAGAGTAATTCAACTTGCTAATATTAAAAAATTAGAATTATAGAGATGGAGAATATTCAGGCCTAACCTCAAGGAAATGATACCCAGAACTCTAGCGAAGTGTATTATGTTGTAGATGCGTCAAAGATTGATTCTACAATGATTGATATAACTCCAATCTGATTAGATAGCTGCTATAGCTGTATTGCTCCAAAAGATTAGAATATATCCAATAGATAATTAATCCACAAGCTCCTGTGAATGTTGTAGTTGTTGATGCCACTTTCTATTCATTGAATTATTTTGAAACACCTATATTTTTGTTGATGTGAACCTTTGGATTAATAGCAATAGATGTTGGAAATCATAATACAATGATATGTGCATTTCGTTATGTTGTACGACTCCTATTACCTCCTCATAATGTTGTGTCCCATTTCCTTGAGCATTATTTACTTCCAAATGTTGGAATAAGGTGCCATTAACCTTGTAAATTCTAATATTGTATTTATTCCATTTATTATTTGTAACTTGTAATTACCCATAAGGGAATGAGGTAGTTTCGCCGACAATGGTAATTCCAGAGTCACTGGAGGTAATTAATAAGTACATTTACATTTGGCAATTCTAAAACTCATGAGTAAATGAGTGTAGACGCCACCTTGGGAGAATTAGCTATTTTTAGCATATATGATGCACGTCATAATGTTTGGTGAGTGCATGTAAAGAATCTATGACAGCTGCAAGTTGTCATAAGATTCTATGACACTATGACACATATAACAGATATTATTAGTTGTAAGTTGCTATGTTTATCCCCAGGCACCCATCTTGGAAAGATACACTTTGGTGGTATCTATGAAGGTTATGACACGTCATAAGATGTTGTAAGATGCTATTCTTGACCTTGGGCGCCCAACTTTGCATGGGCATCTTTTGACACTTGGAGGTTGCATGTATGATGACATTTAATGTTTGTATGTGGGGGAATCTTAGGAGAGAGAAAGTGGATGCCTAGATTGGAGGGAAAACACTTCTATATGTATTTATCATTGTATTTGTTGTTGCAATATAGATTTTAGGTACTCGGGTGCTGCAGGAATGTTGTCGGATTGAAGATTGGTGGAGAGAGTTGCAAAGTTGTTGTATTGTACAATCATTTTTAGATTAATACAGACTTGGGCCTCTTTCCTATGTGGAGTTTTTTAATTGAAAGGGTTTTCTCCACGTTAAACACTGTGTTGTGTGTTTAATTTTCTGATTTAGTATTTATGTGATGCATAGTTTCTTTTCTATGTTATAATCTCCATTAGATAATACACTATTAAAGATCATTAAACACATACTTGAATCAAATTTTCATTGAGTAGTTGTACTTTCATTTCTAACATTTGGTAACAGAGCCTGGCCAATTTTGACTCTTGGGTGGTAGTGTGGAAGCTGTAGCTGCAGTGGGAGATTTGGTTGCATTTGTTTTGCAGATCTTGAGTTGATATTATGGTTGCATCTACTGTTGCATCAACCTCTCTATTGGACATTGATAAGTTCAATGGAATGGGGTATGAGTTGTGGAAGCTGAAAATAGAAGACTTGTTGGAAGAAAGAAGCCAGTGGTTGGCTGTTCAAAATGAGAAGAAACCTGATGATGTCTCTCTGGATGAATGGGCAAGGTTGGATATAAAGGCACGAGGAGCCATTCATTTGTGTCTTGCAGATTCTGTCCTGCTGAATGTCACAAAGGAAGAGACTGCACATAGTTTGTGGAAATGGTTGGGTGAGATCTACTAAGCCAAGAGTATGGTAAATAAATTTTATTTAACACAGAAATTGTTTTCCATGAAAATGAGAGAGGGTGATTCAGTTGCAGAGTATTTAAATTCATTTAATTTGTTGTTGAGTCATCTTGCATCTGTAGATGTTGATATAAATGAGGAAGATAAATGTATCTTACTTATTTGTTCTTTACCTAAATCTTGGGAAAATTTCATACTAGCTGTCACTAGTAATCTCACAGATCTGAAGTTGGATGCACTTGTTTCAGTTCTACTATCACAAGAATTGAGGAAGAAGAGTTCAAATAGTTCAGGGGATGTTCTCAGTGTCAGAGGAAGGCCTAAAGAAAGAGGACCGAAAGGAGATCAGAAAGGGGCTAAGGACAAATCTAAGGGCTGATCTAAGACTCCTGGAAAGAAGAACAAAGTTAAGTGTTGGAACTGCGGTAAAAGGGGACACGTGAAGGAGTGCAGAAACCCAAAGAAATAGTGGGAGAATGCTTTTGATAAGTCCTCGAATGTAGGTGAAGATGTTTTACTTTCTGCTTGTAATGTTGTTGCTAATGATCACTAGTTGGTTGAGTCAGGATGCTCATTTCATATGACCCCACATAAGGAATGGTTTTCCACATATGAAGAGTATGATGGAGGTAATATCTACCTTGGAGACAACTCTACATATCCAATAGTTGGTAAAGGCAAGGTATTGTTGTGTTTCAGTGATGGGAGGATTAAAACCCTCCCTGATGTTTTGCATGTTCCTGGATTAGCTAGAAATCTAATTTCAGTTTCAAAGTTGAATGATTTCGTAATGCATGTAACATTTGATAAGCATGGCTACAATTGGTGAGAGGAAACTTGGTGGTAGCGAAGGGAAAGAGATTGGGAAACTTTTTTAGGATAGAAGCCACTACAGTTTGTAAGGCCTCTTATGTTTTTGAGCCTTTTGAAAATACTTGTATGTTGTGTCACCGTAGATTGGGTCACACAAGCAATAATGTATTGAAAACTATTAAGAATGAAGATTTGTTGGAGGGTTTTTCTTATTTTGATGAGCACTTTGATTTCTGTGAGCATTATGTGTTTGGTAAACAAAACAGAAAATCATTTCCTTTAGGAAGCAATAGAGCAAAAGAGAAGTTAGAGATTATTCATACGAATGTGTTTGGACCAGTGGATAATGATTCTATCGAAAAATCTTGTTATTTTGTTACCTTCATTGATGATGTATCCAGATTTATTTGGATTTATTTTATGAAACACAAATATGAAGTTTTCACTAAGCTTAAGGATTTTAAAGTCTTAGTTGAAAACCAAATAGGATTAAGGATAAAAATATTAAGCTCTGACAATGGAAGGGAGTATTGCTCTAAGAAATTTGATGAGTTTTGCACGCATGCATTTATTATCAGACAAAAGACAATTCTGTATACACCACAGCAGAATGATGTTGCAAAAAGGATGAACCAAATAATTATGGAAAGAGCCTGAAGTATGCTAAGTGATGCACAGTTGGATAAATGTTTTTGGGCAGAGGCTATGTGTACTACTTGCTACTTGATTAACAAATCTCCTTGTAAATCTCTTGATTTGACACCTTATGAAATGTGGACAGGTAAGAAACCCTCTGTTTCACATTTAAGGGTTTTTGGCTATGAGGCTTTTGTTCATGTGCCTAAGGAAAAGCGATCTAGGTTGGATTCAAAAGTTGAAAAGTGTACATTCATTGGATATGGTGATAATGTCAAAGGTTATAAGCTTTGGAATCCACTAACCTGTAAGATTATCTATTCTAGAGATGTTATTTTCATGGAACTTAGACCTATTTCTGAACTTGAGTAGCCAAAAGAAAAAGATGAAAAGGTAAAGAGAGTGCACTTTGATTTAGAGTAATAAGATGTACCTTAGGAAAAACAAAATGATGGATTGGAGGGTGAAGAAAAAGAAGAAGATTCGAGTAGTTTTGATGAAGATGAATCTATTGTTACAGAAGAAGTTGGTACAGATGATCATGCAGAAGAACGAGTTGAGACTCTTACTCCACCCTTGAGGAGATCCACAAGGCAACAAAATCTAGTTGACAGGTATAATATTTGCTTTATTAAGTACTGATGATGAGCCTAGATCCTACAGGGAAGCTATTCTTGCAGATGATAGTGAGTCTTGGTAGTTATCCATGAAGGAGGAGATGATGGCTTTAGACTCTTGTAACACCTAAGATCTTGTTTGTTTTCCCAAAGGAAGAAAGGCCATAGGTTGTAAGTGGGTCTTCAAGAAGAAGTTTGGAGTAGATGGTTCATTGGAGAAGTACAAGGCTAGACTGGTAGCCAAGGGCTACTCCCAGAGAGAGGGAGTTGATTGTGGTGAGATTTTCTCTCCTATTGCTAAATTGACTTCTATTAGATTTATTTTATTCGTTGTTGTAGCCTTTGATTGAGAGATTGAGCAAATGGATGTTAAGACTGTGTTCTTGCATGGAGATCTTGAGGAAGAAATTTATATGCAACAACCTATAGGTTTTGAGGTAAAAGGAAAAGAACATTGGGTTTGTAGGTTAAAGAGGTCTCTCTATGGTTTGAAACAGTCTCCCAAAATGTGGTATCAAAAGTTTGATTCATTTGTATTGAAATTGGGTTTTGTTTTTTATATTACAAGGAAGCTGAAAGGAAGCTAGGTGTGCATAAATCACTTCCTACACTAATCTAATGAGAAGAGATGTATACAAATTCAATTTTAATTCTTACAACTACAGCAACATAGAACATCTAACAGAGATATTGCAGCAATACACATACATACAAAAAGTAGACAAGAGAGAGAGAGAGAGAGAGAGAGAGAGAGAAGATATACGTGGGGAAAACCCTTACGGGTGAAAAACCCCACACTCCAAAACATAGCTCAAATGTATTACAGTAAACAATAATAGATTACAATACAGTTTCAGAGCCAATGCTCTTTCAGGAGTCTTCGAATGTCAAATTTGGAGATATTCCAACAGCATAATAGTACTTGTACAAAAACTACTTATCTCTCATCCAAGCACCTATTTTTATAGAGTTTACAAGGTAAATATGGAACCTTCTAGAGATGGGCGTCCATCTTGGACTCATGTCCCAAAACCCACACCTAAGGACACTTGTCGAACATCCCATCCCAATGTGGGCGCCTTGTCCCAAAAGAGGCTGTGACAGATGCTCTTACGCACCTTACAACTATCATAGAATCTGTCATAACTGACAGCACTTACAGCTGTAAGAGAATCTGTCATACACTGACTAAAAATATCTTATTCCTCTTACAACTTGTCATAACCTCCCTTGACCGCCCAAAGATGCCTTTCTCTCGTGCAAAGATACTCATCGACACTTGTCATTAAATAAAAGTTGTTTGAGGTTTTGGGGGCGTTGCCCCCAAGTCCCCACGGGGGCGCTGCCCCTCGACCCCGCCCTGTACCACAATAGGGAGCGCACCAGGGGTGCTGCCCCTGGACCCCGCAAGGGGCTCCACCCCTTGACCCCGTCTTGGGGACGCTGCCCCCAAACTCCCATTAATAATTCAAGGTGGAAACTGCGGCTACCAAAATCACCAAAATTTAGCCTGCTGCATGTACACAAGGTGCCGACTATGCCAACTCAACATGGGATAAATAAATACAACATTAGGAATTTGCAAAGGTTGAGACACCTTAATTCCCAACAGCAGCAAACCAAGGGTTTATCCCATATTACAAAATAGAACCCAAGAAGGGTAAAAAAGGCTCAAAAAAGAAAAAGAGCCAAAACAACCACCGACAGCTTACATACGACCAATATACAGCAAAAAGTTACTAACAGTAAAAAGCCAGCAAACATAAAGCAAAGAAAGACTAGGAAGAGATGTCCTCCTCTCCCTTCGAAAGAAACTCCAGCATTTTGTCAAGTTCTTTAACCCTGTCATTATCAACTCCATGAATGAGAGCCCCCTGCTCCCAAAGAAGAGAGAGATTGGCCATAGCAGTCTTACATAACATGTTAGAAATAAATTGTCAAGAGAAGAGACCTTATTTTCTAGGAACTCCACCCATTCCTTGAGCTGAGACAGATCATTAGCATCATTAATTTCCTCAGTATTGTCTTCTTCCCTACCATCTTGAGTATTATTATCAGGATCAACAGGAATAGAAATGGGAACAGAGTAGATATCTTTCCCAATGTCCTCATCAATATCAGTCATTTTCGCCTGGGTAGTAATATCGCCAACATCCACACAGTCACCAATGGGGACAGGATTATGAACCCCAAAATTATCTTTAGTTTCAAAGACCTCCATAGGAATGCCCTGCCCATCAATTTCTTCTTCACCACCAGAATCTTCAATAGCAATCTTCTGAACATCAGTCTTGAGATCTTCCTCCTCATGGGTAGAGGCTTCAAAATTGCTTTCAGAATAGTCAATCAGCTTCAGTTTGGGAGCCTATTTTCTAGCAATATGACCAGACTGCCTAATGCCAGCAAATTTACCCTCCATTTTAGCTTTTTTGAAGTTCCGTAAGGGTTCCTCCCTACCCTAACTTTGCTCAATCTGGGTCCTAGAAACCCCAATATCATCCTTCAAAAGGTTAGCCTCTGTGTCCACATTCAAGAGACGTCTTTTAGCTTTCAATTTAAATCTGGAAGGAGGGTTTTGAACACTCTTGGTCGAAGACTTAGAAATACTAGAACAAGGATCACCAACAGGGAGTTGACTAGGAGTAGAAAGACTCATTTTCACAGAGGCAGCAGGGGTATCCTGACCAGAGGGCTAAAGAGAAGAAGGAGGAGACAAGGCTAAGTGAAACTAGTATAAGCCCTTGGTGTTAAGAAATAGGCTTTTCTTCAGGCTTCTTCAGCAAAGTCTTCTTAACATGTTGCACAGAGTGTTCAATAGAAGAAAGCAAGTCGAAAGGGAAACTAATTGTGGCATTCCTTCTAAAATGATTCAATAAAGGGAGATGGTAGTGATAGAACCTGGTGAAATGGCCCTTAAGGGTGAAATACTTCATCACCATATAACACATATCAGCCCACGGTTCAGGAAGACGGGCTCTTTCAAAACCACCTTGGTAAGGCACCAACTCCTCTCCTTTGCCAAGAAACAATTTCTGATTCTGAGCATCTAAAACCCTAGACTTTTTCTGCATCTTTGTTCCCTTTGGAGAGAGACCCGCAGCCATAGCAATGTCATTCTCAGAGACCACAAAACTGACATTCCCAATTTGCACCTTGCAATTATCCCAAGACTGAGCAAATTGAATAGATAGGTTTTCATCGTGTCCATTCAAACATTTAAGGAAAGGGGTGACTCCTCCTTCCTTACAGTAATGCCAGACCAAGGCATTCTCTTTAAATTCTCCGCAGTTATTGGGTTCAGTTCAAATCCTGTCGCCACCCATGATTAAAAAAACCAGTGAAGCTGAATGAGCTTGGGAAAGGAGTAGGTAGAATTCTATTCTAGGAAACTTCTATCAATATTGTGAGAAAATTGAGAGACTTTGAACACAATACAATGAGTATAAACGGCAATAAAGAGGATACGATCAGAATTAGGGTATTCATTAAAATGATAACCCGAGGTCCTAATATAATCTTCCCAAATTAATCAGCTATCTTTCACACTCTTGCAAGGTTGTCTAGACTTACTCCCATCATTATTAGAGTGTCTAATCAGTATGCCCTGAATTAAAGAACTGGCCATGTAGATACGCCAAGTGAAATGATGAGTAGTCATCATATAAGAATTTGTTCTTTTTGAATGATATCCCAAATCTGACATGGAATATTATGAAGTTGGCGCTAACATCTCCAGTTTTGAAATTGCTGACCTAAATTAGCCAGGCCGTCAGCAACAGTGTTGCCCTCCCTGTAAATGTGAGAGAGGGAAATGACATGAATAGCCTGAGAGAGTTTGAATATCAAGCACTATATCCTTAAGTTGCTATCCAAACTCTGAAACTTTAGAAACAACCTCAATAATAATTTTTGAATCACCCTGAACATGAAGCTGATGGATGCCTAGAGAAATGGCCAACTTAAGACCCCATAAAAGAGCAGAGGCTTCACCAAAATTATTAGTTTGGTTACCAATTCCTCTAGCATAAGAAGCAATAAGAGCTCCTTTGTCATTCCTTATAACTCCTCCACCAATAGCCTTACCATTAGACATAGCAACTCCATCAAAATTTAATTTGGACCAACCTTGATCAGGGGGAGTCCAAATAGTGTTAAGTCTTTTAATGCATTTAGAATCATCAAAAGCAGGAATTTGATTCATAATCCCCCAGTTAGAAGCCACAAGGACGTCATGCTGAGTAAGAGGTTTATCAGCAATTTTGATGTTTGAATTTGACACATTTTCCAGGAGAGCCTTAGAAAAAGAATTGAAAACCTGTGAAGAATTTTTGACAGTTTCTCTAAAAATTCTATTATTTCTTTCTTTCCAGAGGAACCAAGCAATGAAAGGAAGAGTTTGAGTCCATAATTCAACTAACCAAGGATGGAATAGAGGAGGGATCCAATTAAGAATGAAAACTTTTATTTCTTTGTTGCAAACCCATTGTAACCCAGAATTCAGAAAGACTTTACTCCATATCTCAGTTGCAAATTCACAATGCAGGATAAGATGGGAGACATATTCTTCTTCTTTCAAACACAAAACACATCTGTTAACCAGTTGCATACCCCTTCATTGAAGATTGTCCTGTGTCAGAATCTTATTATGAACAACAGTCCACCAGAAAAAGTTAACCTTAGGAAGGAGTTTACAATTCTAGACCTTCCTCCAGACATCATCTTTAAGTTCCTCGATCAACAAATGGTAAGCAGATTTAACTGAAAAAAACCCCTTCTTGTCAGTAGACCAAAAAAATTGATCATTTCTAGAGAAAAGAGGAATCCTGGTATTTAGAAGAATTTGTTGTATTTTATTAGCCCTGTGGAGGAGATTCGGATTATTAGTATAGCATTCCAAAAGATTTTTCCAAATTCTAACACCATGATCTTGATGAATGTAGTGACTAACTTTGTTGCCAAAAAAATGTTTAGCAAGACACTAATAGCTTCATTACCCAACTGTTTAGAAAGAGGCCCATCAACCAACCAAGGATCTTCCCAAAAAATTATAAGCAATCCATCACCAAGTTTCCATTTGATACCCTTGTTGACAAGACTTCCGGCTTTTATAATTTTATTCCAAATAACAGATCCTTGAGGAAGGCCCTACTGATTAAGGAAAGAGTATCTGTCAGTGTCCCTTAAGTACTTGGCCTTTATAATAATACCCCAATCTGTATCTCTGTTTAAGAAGTTGCAAACAATCTTTGACAGCAAAGCCTTATTCATATTTTGAATGGTTCTAATGTTAAGCCCACCATGAGACTTAGGTAGGCAAACCTTATCCCATTTAACCAAAGAAATTTTATTTTTTTCTTTTGTTCCCATCCATAAGAAAGTTCTCTAAATTTGCTCTAGTTTATCAGCCAAATATCTGGGCATTTTAAATAGGGATAAAAAGTAGGTAGGAATAGCCTGAAGAGTAGGTAGGAATACCTTGAAGAGAGGCCCTTAGAAGTTGCAATTTTCCCGCACTGCTTAGGAGTTTTCCTTTCCATCCCAATAATTTCTTTTGAGTTCTCTCAAGGATATTATGCCAAAAACCCAGAGAAACTTCCTTAGTAGTCAAAGGGAGACCAAGATAGAATGGAGGAAGGTCAGCAGCCGCACAACCAAGGATATTAACAATTTTTCTTTGGAGATCCCCTGGGGTATTGAAAAAGAAAACATTGCTTTTTTGAAAATTAATATGCTCACTAGAAGCCATATCATAATTAGTCAGTAAAGATTTCCATCTAGAGGCTTCCAAGACAGGGGAGATGCCAAAAAGAATGGTATCATCCACAAACTGTTGGATAGGCATAGGAGACAAAGAGGAAGTAGGTTTAATCCCAGTTAAAACTTTAGAGTTGATCTTACTATGAACAAATTTACCAAGTGCTTCAGCTATCATAATAAAAAGATAGGGGGACAAGGGATCTCCCTGTCTTAACCCCCTAGAAGGAGAAAATAAACCTCTTGGAACTCCATTAACAAGGAGTGAGTATTTAGCAGTAGTAACAGCTTCCTTAAAGAGAAGAGAAACTTTATCATTGAACCCAAGCTTTTGAATGATTTTAAATAAAAATTGCCATGACACCCTATCACAAGCTTTATAAATATCAAGTTTGAAAACCATACCTGGGATACGACTCTTTTCCATTGAGTGAATAGTTTCATGAGTAGTAATCACAACATCTAATATTTGTCTCCTAGGAACAAAACCCTTTTGAGAGGGAGAAATACTTTTGTCAAGAAGAGGTTGGATTCTGACCACCAGAAGCTTGGTACAAATTTTGTAAATAGTATTACAAAGGCTGATAAGCCTGAAGTCAACGAGCATCTCTGGATTGAGCTTCTTAGGAACAAGGGCAATGAAGGTATTGTTGAGTTGTTTCAAAATTTTACCAGTTCTGAAAAAGTCTTTGACAGCAGCAGTGACATCATATCCAATAATGTCCCAGAACTCTTGGAAGAAAAAGGGGAGAAAGCCATTCGGCCTCGGAGCTTTAAAAGGCCCCATAGAAAAGACTATTGTGTATGAACCTCTTCCTTAGAAATGGGCTTTAAAATATCAACATTATCTTCCTCAGAAATCAGAGAAGGGATATTGTTTAGAAGCTGATTCACAACCTGTGAGTTATCAACACTAGGTCCTTGTTCAGACAACAGATTGTGAAAGAAGCTGACAACATGATCTCCAATCTCCTCCTCATTAGTAATCATATTACCATTCTCCAATCGTATTTGAGAAATAGAGTTAGATTTTCTGTGCCTTAAAGCAGAAACATGAAAGAAGGTAGTATTACGGTCACCTTCTTTAAGCCATTGAACTCTAGATTTTTGCTTCCAAAATAACTCTTCTCTACTCATTAAATTCTTCCAATCTCTGATTAAGTCATTTTCTAATTAAGTCATTTTCTAATTGGAGGGAAATATTAGAAGTATCACATTGAGCAATCCTATATTGAATATCTGCTAGCTTATTGGATAAGATCTTTTTCTGAGAAAAAATGTTACCAAAACTATATTTATTCCAACCATAAAATTCTCTCTTGACATGCATCAACTTTTTTAAAAGTTTGAACATAGGACTACCCACAACCTAAAGTTGCCACCATCCAAAAAGAAGATTCCTGAAATCATGATGTTTGTCCACATAGCCTCAAATCTAAAAGGAAAAGGACCTTTTCTCTTCTAATTAGCCCATTCCAAAATGAGAGGATTGTGATCAGAAACAGTCCTAGGCAGAGCAACCAATTTAAGGGCAGCAATATTTGGCCAATGATTGGAAATAAGAAAATGATCAAGTTTCACTTGAATCATTTGGTCCCCTTTCCTCCTATTAGTCCAAGTAAAATTTTGGTTCATCAAATCAATATCAATAAGCCCAAAAGTGTTAATCAACTCAGCAAAGTCCAACATAGTATCAGAGTAGTCCAAAATTCCCCCAGACTTTTTAGAAGGATAAAGAGGGGTATTAAAATCACCCACCATCATCTAATATGAATCAGGATAAGAAGAGAGTTGGTTAGCCAAATCTTCCCAAAGATTTTTCCTTAAGACCCTAGTGTTAGGGGCATAAACATTAACCAAACTCCATCGAAAGGAGGGCAAAGAGAAATCAATCACCAAGCAATTTTTACTGAAGAAAGAAAGTTTACCAGGAAATCTGGAAGCATTCCACATAGTCACAATTCCCCCAGAGGCACCAACAGTAGGACTTATGCAGAAGGAAGCATTAGGCCAAATCCTATCAACAATCTTTTTGAAACCTTCTTCAGACATTTTAACTTCCTGAAGTAAAAGAATATCCACTTTGTGATCAAAAATACAGTTTTTGACCTCAAATTGTTTTGAGGGGTTATTAAGACCCCTTATGTTCCATGAAAGAATTTTCATTTAAATAACTTTCTGGAGTGATTCTCCAGTGTCTTCTGATTTCCACTGGCAATCTCCTTAGCTGCTTCTCTTTGCCTGGTTTCTTGCAATGAAGGTCTACCCTTCAAAGGATCTAAACCAACATCAGTCGACTTTTTTGGTTTATGGCTCTTTTTCTTTTGAGATGTCCACTCTTCATGGTCAGTCATTGAAGCATTAGCTACTCCCAGAGGAGCTATAGACTAATTAGAATGCTTCTTTGGAGAAGAAGGAAAAAGCCCTTCTTTGAGAAAACCTGATGTGAGTTTCCCAGGAGAAGGGTGAAGCTTATTTTGGTCTAAAGACAAAGGCACAAACTTTACCTCATTATCCTGAGTCTCCAACACTCTGTCAAGACCCAACTGGGTCTCTTTCGTTTGTTCAAATCCCACCTGTGACTCTACCTCTCTTTCAAATCTCATTTGGGTTTCCTTAACATTGTCATCTCCTATTTGGGTCTCCTCAAATCTGTCAAAACCCATCTGGGTCTCCTCAACTCTATCATATCCCATCTGGGTCCCCTCAACTCTGTCAAATCCCAACTGGGTCTCCTCAACTTGATCATGTTCTATCTGTGCCTTCTCAACCCCAGCAAAACCCATTTGGGTCTCCTTAATTTTATCAGTTTCAATCTGGGGCTTTTCAAGGTTACCAACCTCTAACTAAATATTCTTAACTTGAATCAAAATGTCACCTTCTTCCAGGGTTGGTTGTGGAATCTCTTGAGAGTGAAGGTTCTGATCCTTCTCCTGATCAGTATTAAGAGCATAATCTTCTTTTGAGTGCTCAGCATTAACCAAGGTTGCCTCCTTATTCTCCACATCGATTTCCTTATTAATATTTTCCTCAGCTTTCTTGAACTTACAATGCGAGATGAGATGCCCCTTCCTCTTACATTTTTGACAGTAAGTTGTGGAATTCTCATATGAAATGGGCTGCCTCCATACGACAAATTTTGAGTTAATGTCAATGAACATGGGCCGAGTCTTATTGATTTCCACATTAACACAAAATCTTGTATAAACAAAGCAAGATTTGGTGCGTGTGGAGTTATCAAGGGTAACAAAATTACCAAAGGTATTAGCAATAGAACTAAAAATAGATTCATCCCAGTATTCTAAGAGAAAGCCAGGCAGACGTACCCAAACTGGGGCAGTTTTATTGAGATCAGTACTAGTGTCATACCCTGGTTTCCAACAGCCCAAAGAAAGCGAATGTGTACCGTAAAGCCATGGTCCTCCTAATAAGATAGCCAACATGTCTTCTTTGTTGATAAAGCGAAAAAGGAATAGCTCTCATGCCATACCCACGATAGTCACACTACCTTTAACATGCCAACGATTGGAGACCCATTTGCGGACCATCTTAATGTTGGGACGAAGAGAGAAAAACTTGCCGACTAGGGCAAGATCCATAGAAGCGACAATCATATCCACCAAATTGTCAGGAATCACAAGGGAAGACCCTTCAGTTGTCTCTTTATGGTGACAAACCATTATCTGTCCATTCTTAGGAGATTCCACCTGTCCCATCAGAACTGTTTTCTAGTTTGTAGGCCTGGTAGTGTCTGAAATGGGTAGGGGAATAGAGGTACTACCACCTACAGCACCCTCCATCCCCAAGTAGCACACGGTAAGCAGAAGAGGAAAACCCTAGAAAATCCAAAAACCCTAGAAGAGTGCATACGTGCTTAAGAGACAACCTATGTTATAATTGGGTTTTGTTAGGAGTGAGGAGGATCGATGTATTTACATTCATTGTATTGGTGATTCTATGTTGATCATTGCTTTGTATGTTGATGACATGTTATTTTTCAGCAATACTAAGGGTATGATTAGTGAGCTGAAAGCTCAACTTTCAGGTGCATTTGATATGAAGGACCTTGGAGCTACTAGGTATATTCTAGGAATGGAGATCAAGAGATAGAGGTAACATAAATCTTTGGTTGTCACATAGTAAGTATGTGAATACTATTTTGTAGAGATTTAGTTTGTAGGACTGTAACCCAGATAGAGTTCCTTTATCCATTCGTACTAAGCTTTCATTAGATATGTGTCTAAAGAATGAGGATGATTTTGAGGATATATCTAATGTGCTATACGCTAGTGTTGTAGGGAGTTTGATGTATGCAATAGTTTGCACTAGATCAAATATTGCCCAAGCAGTGGGAGTTTTGAACAGATTTATGTCTATCCCTAGTAGACAACATTAGAATTATGCGAAGAGGATGTTTAAATATCTTGCAGGTACTCCTGATCATTTTTTGGTTTATTCTAGTACTGATAGTGCTGATAAATCTTTGGACATACAAGGATTTGTTGATTCATATTGGGCAGGTGACTTGGATAGTCGAAGGTCCACTAGTGGCTACGTGTTTACTCTGTTTGGAGGAACAGTGAGTTGGATGAGTAAGAGGCAGCCCACAGTTGCTTTGTCCACCACAAAATTAGAGTATATGGCTGCTACTCATGTCTCCAAGGAGGCAGTTTGGTTGAGGAGACTGTGTACAGGTATTGGATTTGATTGCATGATCATTCAAATTGGTTGTGATAGCCAAAGTGCTATCTATTTGGCTAAGAATCCTATATGTCATGCTCGGACTAAGCATGTTGATGTTTGATATCACTTTGTTCAAGAGTTGGTTGCAAATGGACAGATTGTGCTGAAGAAGATAGACACTTAAGAGAACGTTGCAGATTCATTTATCAAACTTGTGAGCACAGAGAAGTTTGTGTGGTGCAGAGAGGCCATGGGCCTTGTTTCTAGTGCCTAATTATTTTCATTTGTTTTTCTATGGGTTGATTTACAATGTATAATGTCAAGTGAGAGAATGTTGGAATAAGGTGCCATTAACCTTGTAAATTATAATATAGTATTTATTCCATTTATTATTTGTAACTTGTAATTACCCATAAGGGAATGAGGTAGTTTCACTGGCAGTGGTAATTTTAGAGTCACCGGAGGTAATTAATAAGTGACATTTATAGTTGGCAATTGTAAAACTCATGAGTAAATGAGTGTAGGCGCCACCTTGGGAGAATCAACTATTTTTATCATATATGACGCACGTCATAATGTTTGGTGAGTGCATGTAAAGAATCTACGACAACTGCAAGTTGTCATAAGATTCTATGACACTATGACTCATATGACGAATATTATTAGTTGTAAGTTGCTATGTCTAGCCCAGGAGCCCATCTTGGGAAGATACACTTTGGTGGTATCTATGACGGTTATGATGCATCATAAGATGTTGTAAGATGCTATTTTTAACCATGGGCACCCAACTTTGCATGGGCATCTTTTGACACTTGGAGGTTGCATGTATGATGACATTTAATGTTTGCATGTGGGGGAATCTTAGGAGAGAGAAAGTGGACACCTAGATTGGAGGGAAAACACTTCTATATGTATTTGTCATTGTATTTGTTGCAGCAATACAAATTTTAGGTACTCAGGTGATGCAGTAATGTTTTCAGATTGAAGATTGGTGGAGAGAGTTGCAAAGTTGTTGTATTGTACAATCATTTTCAGATTAATATAGACTTGGGCCTCTTTCCTATGTGGAGTTTTTTACATGAAAGGGTTTTCTCCACATTAAACATTGTGTTGTGTGTTCAGTTTTCTAATTTGGTATTTCTATGATGCATAGTTTCTTTTCTATGTTATAATCTCCATTAGATAATACACTATTAAGGATAATTAAACCAATATTTGAATCAAATTTCTGTTTAGTAGTTGTGCTTTCATTTCTAACACCTAAAACCCTCATGTGTCTTCCTTGAATCTTATTTCAATATCTAAAATATGGTTGTGATTAACTAATAGTCTCCAAAGACTATCATTACATGGAATGGATTCCTTTTACTATTACATTAAGCTCTTCTTTCCAATATGTGTTGTCATTGATGTCAACACTCAGAGTGATGTCAGCACTTAATTTGTGGTTGTCTGATGTGGTTGATGTGAATGTTCATGATATACTATGCTGATGGTGTGCTAGCAGTGGTTGCTGATGTTTATGATTGGTTGCTGATATTTATGGTTGGTTGTTGATGTTCATGGTTGGATGTCATGCCTTGATCAGTGTCAAGTAAAATTGTATTGAGCATGTTTTTGGTCAACAAATATGATTTTATGATGAAATATTAAGATGGGAATTAGAAGCATTAAGACGAATGATGATAGGAATTAGAAGCTATGCTAAGGTTGAGAAGATGTTGTTGATGACCTATAGCATGGTGCATGCTCTTTCCTAATGATCCTAAGAAAGTATGAGTTGCTACAAGAAAGTTTTGGCCTCCGGATGTTGGTGCAGGTTTCTGTTCTAGGAAGATGCCTAGAAGACTGCTTAGTAAAATGCTCTGCATTCCTCCACATTTGAAGATATGGTCATGCAGTTTAGAAGTTAAGTTTAGTATGTTGTAAAGGTGTTAAATCCAAATTTTTAGATCATTTGCTCCTCCTCAATGAAAGCTATAAGCGACAAAGTTCTAGTATGTGCTCTGGCATCATAATGTGATGATGAAGGTTGATTGGAATGCTCTGCATTCCTCCGCAAGTGAAGGTTTGCACATGCGGTTTTGTGGACATGTTCAAAGATGTTCAATGCACACTACATTACAGTTTCAGGTGTTTTGGAGGTCCACAAGTTCAATTTTCAAATGACATAAGTGATACAGATGGTTTCGGATGCCTAATTATTCTCAGAATATATGCTGATGATGTGTACCAACTTGTTGCTGCTTGAAATGGTAAATTGGTTGATGGAAGATGATCCTAATGATCTTGTGATGTTTCTTGTTGCTTCGCAAGGTGTTTTTCTACTCTCTCTAGAACTGGTTGTGGTCCGAAATGATGGTGTTGCTAGGTTATGTTCTTGCCTAGCCGACTGAGGAATGTTGATGATGTGTGCCATAATGTTCTTGTTGTGTGGAGTTTAGGAAGTGTTTGGAGATGTTATGTAGGTCCCGCTGACTCATCTGGAAGAAGAAAAAGTAATGTTTTATCATTCATGAGTACCACTAAGATTATGAAGACCAATGTGCTACATGCTTCATGTTTTCTTGTTTAAGGATAACCTATTTCAAATTTGTGAAGCGTGTGATTGTTATTCCTTGAAGGATGATGTTTTGAAGGATGTTTAGGACCGGACTAAGCATGTGTTGGGATCCACAAGGTGTGTGTCTCTTTTTGGAGTAGCATGTAGTTCATGATAGGGTTTGCCCTATGCATGTTTCATATTGTGTGATCTCTGGCCGACTTGTAAATTGTAATATTCTTGTTTTATTGGCTAACTTGTATTGAAATCAATGTAATGTCTTGTACATATTGTAAACTTAGTTGATCTAGGTGAGGTATGATTGCGAAGATGAATATGTGAAGAGTAGAATATGAATATGATATGCATTATGATGTGCGACTAAAGGAGAAAGAGCAGAAGCAATAAGGGTTGTCCTGATTCATCTTGAAGACATTTTTGTGACAGGAGGGAAGTGAAGAGTGTGCCTAACTGATCCAATCATCAGAAGAAGAGTGAAGAGTCATAATTGCAATAATCAAAAGTGTGAGCTTCATTATCAATTTTAGATAGTAGAAGGACTGTCATGTTGTAATCTTTTCTGATTTTGTTCTCAATTTAGGGAGTAGTTGCTTCCTTGGGTTGTAGCCCTAAAACAAAGTCAGCAGGGAGTTGTAGCTTCCTTGGGAGTGACCCTAAAACCTTTCTTTAGGGAGCAGTAGCTTCCTTGGGTTGTAGCCCTAAAATAAAGTTGTAATTTTGAGCTTCATATATTGTGAGTTAATCCTCATTGTGGTTTTTCCCCTTTTGGGGTTTTCCACGTATATCTGGTGTTATGTGTTGATGTGCATTGTGTTGATCTTTCATGTTTATGTTAATGCTGTAATTTTTAAGTTTCGATCTGCTTCAAAGGATTTAAAGTTTGTTTGATACTGATTCACTCCCCCCTCAGTATTGTAGTGTGTTTGGAAATTGGTATCAGAGCCAAGTTACTTAGAAGAAGCTTAACCACTTGAGGAAGGTCTGAAATGGCTCATAATGGATCTCACAAGGCACCTATGTTTGATGGAACAAATTATTCCTTTTAGAAGATAAGGATGGAGAACTATAAATCTCTGTAGGGTTTGGTGTTTGGAAAGCTATCAAGAAGGGTTACACTGCTCTTGCTTCTGAGCCTATAGATGCTAATGAGATAAGGTTGTATGATAATAATGCCAAGGCAAAGAGTGTTATCATGAGTGGGCTAGCTGATTCAAAACTTCTAAAGGTAATGAGTTGCAAATTTGCTAAGGATGTATGGGTAAAACTTGAAAGCATTTATGAAGGAGATAGTAAAGTGAAGCAAGCCAAGATGCAAATCTTCAAGAGCAAATTTGAGACCTTGAGGATGACAGAAGATGAAGACATTGCCAGTTACATGCTCTGAGTGGATGAAATAGTTAATGGCATCACATGTCTTGGTGGGGAAATGAAAGAAGATGAGATTGCGAAGAAGGTACTGAGAACTCTTCCTAAATCTTACAATCATAAGGTATCTGCTATTGAGGAGACTCAGGATTTGGATACATATATAGTAGATCAATTGTTTCTCTCTCACAGCCTTTGAACTTAGAGAATTTGACAAAAGTGATCCAAAGAAGGAAGTAACATTCAATGCAAGTAAGAAGACAGAAGATAAAGTAGTTGATCAAGATGATGACATTGATGAGGTAGAGACAAACTTTGTAAGAAGATTGAATAAGGGCACCGACAAATACCAAGGTAAGTTACCTTTCAAATGTTTCAATTGTGGGAAAATCAATCATTTTGCTTCTAAATGTCATTTTAAAGAATCAAGGGTTAGTAATAAGAGAGACAAGTTCAAAAGAAGTCTGTATTCCATAGAGAGCAGTTGTTCTTCAAAAGATGAGGATCATGATGATTCAAATGATGAAACACTTTTCATGGCCTTGAATGTTGGTGACAAAAAGGATGATTTTGGGAATTGTGAAAAGTCTGATACCTTGCAGAATGGTCAAGATAATGAAAAACCAATGGTAGTATGGATTGCCTTTCATGCAAAAGAAGAAGCCAATACTTGGGTAATTGACAGTGGTTTCTCTAACCAATTGACTGGTGACAAGGAGAAGTTTATCATCCTTGAGAAGTGGAATGGTGGAGCTATTAAGTTTGGTGGTGATGAGTTAGTGCAAATCTATGGAAATGGTGCTATAATTATTGATGAGAAGAACAAGACTGAGGATGTTCTTTATGTCAAAGGGCTAAAGAATAATCTTCTTAGTGTTAGTCATATGTACAGTAAAGGATACAATCTTACCTTTCATGCCAAAGGTTGTGAAATTAGGAAGGCGGAGTCTAGAAAATTAGTTACAGAAGGCATCAAGACATTTTGTGATATCTATCATCTAAAGGAGGTAAATGGAAGAACCTACTTATTGGCTCAATCCAATGAGTGTTGGTTGTGGAACAAGAGAATGAGACACATCAACTTTAATAATATGGTAAAGATTAGCTCTATTCATGTGGTGAGAGACATGCCTAAGATAACCAAGCCTGCAAACACATTATGCAAGGAATGTCAAATGGGAAAGTAGATAAAGACAAATTTCAAGAGCAAGGAGTTTTCTTCTTCAATTCCATTAGAGCTGATTTACATTGACCTATGTGGCCCTACAACAATAAAGAGTCAACAAGGTGAATGGCATTTCATGTTGCTTATTGATGATTATTCTAGGATGACTTGGGTTACCTTCTTAAGAGAAAAATCAGATGCCTTTGGTAAGTTTAAGGTTTTGAAAGCAATGGTTGAGAATGAAATGAATGCTAAGCTCAAATGTTTAAGATCTGATAGAGGAGGCAAATTTACTCCAAGTGAATTTGAAATTTTTTGTGAAGATCATGGCATTAGGAGACATCTGTTTGCTCCTATGACCCCTTAGCAGAATGGGGTAGTGGAACGGAAGAACAGGATTGTGCAAGAGATGGCTAGGGCAATGTTGAAGATGTAGGCCTGATATGTATTAGAAGGAAGTAGTTCACACTGCTATTTACCTACTCAACAGAGTATAGTTGAGGGTCAATAACACTACGACCCCTTATGAGCTATGGTATGGAAGACCTCCCATTGTCAGATACTTCAGGATCTTTGGCAACAAATGCTATATCAGAAGAGATGAAGAGCTATGAAAACTCAATTCAAAGAGTGATGAAGGGATCTTTCTTGGTTACTCAACTAGAAGCAAGGCCTATAGATGCTACAAAAAGAGGTTGGGAAAGATGATTGAAAGCACAAATGTCAAGGTGGATGAAGAATTATATCAAATCTCACAAGAACCAGAGGACTTCGGATCTAATATATTTCCCTGCATTGAAGAAGAAGAAGAAGAGAAAGAAGAGAAGGAACAAGAACCAGAGCAAATCCCTAAGACTCTAGCAAAGTATGTTCAAAAGAAACATTTAGTAGATCAGATCATTGGAAATAAGAATGAAGGTGTGCAGACCAGGAGAAGGTTTGCAAAGGCAAGTGAGCAAGTGAATTTGTGTTTATTATCAAAGGTAGAGCCCAAAACATTTGCTAATGCTAACAAAGATGATGGATGGTTGAAGGCAATGGAAGAAGAATTGAATCAAATAGAGAAGAATCAGACATGGGAATTGGTTCCCAAACCATCCAATAAGAATGTAATAGGAACAAAGTGGGTATCCTAGAAAAAATTGAATGAAAATGGTGAAGTTGTAAGGAACAAAGCAAGATTGGTGTGTAAGGGCTATTCTCAAGTTGAAGGCATTGATTTTGAGGAGACTTTTGCTCTAGTAGCCAGGATGGAGGCAATCAGGATGTTTCTTGCCCTTGCTACTCACAAGAATTTCAAGGTTTATCAGATGGATGTCAAGTCAACATTTTTGAATGGTAATCTAGAAGAAGAGGTCAACATTGAGTAACTTGATGGTTTTCAATTATTAGAAGATCTGGACATGGTGTGTAGACTCAAAAAGGCTTTGTATGGACTCAAGCAAGCTCCTAGAGCTTGGTATGCTAGGTTGGATAAGTACTTACTTCAGCAAGGATTCAAGAAAGGCACCACAGATAGTAATCTTTACATTAAGGAAGAAGGAGAAATGATTTTGATAGTTGCAGTATATGTTGATGACATAATCTTTGGTGGAGATGACGATATGTGTAAGAAGTTTGCAGAGGAGATGCAAAAAGAGCTTGAGATGTCTATGATTGGTGAGATGTCTTTCTTCCTTGGGTTTCAAATTGTTCAACTAGATGATGGTATCTTTATTTCTCAGGCTAAGTATGTTAGAGAGATGTTGAAGAAGTTTGGTATGGAATACTCCAAACCAGTGAGTACTCGTATGGTCACTGGTTGTCACTTGAGCAAGAATGATGAGTCACCAGAGGTTGATCAGACTCTTTATAGATCTATGATTGGAGGATTATTATACTTGATTGCTTCTAGACCTGATATTATGCATGCAGTATGTGTGGTTGCCATATATCAAGCTAATCCTAAGCAAACTCATGAGAAGGCAGTGAAAAGGATATTCAAATACTCGAAGGGAACTCTGGATTATGGATTATGGTATCCAAGAGGTAATGACTTTGATCTGAGTGCTTACATTGATGCTGATTGGGTTGGTTGTGTTGATGATAGGAGAAGTACAAGTGGTGGTGCTTTCTTTTTAGGAAGCAGATTGGTTTCATGGCATAGTAAGAAATAAGATTCAGTCTCCTTATCAACTGCAAAGGTAGAGTATATTGCAACAACATCCTGTTGTACACAAGTGTTGTGCATGAAGCAAACTTTAAAGGGTATCAAGGTACTATATGATAAGCCTATTCCTATTTTGTGTGATAATACAAGTGCTATCAATATTTCAAAGAATCCAGTGATGCATTATAGAACCAAGCATATATCAATCAGGTATCACTTATTGAGAGAGAAGGTTGAAGAGAATGAAGTGAAATTGGAATATGTTCCAACAAAGGATCAGATTGAAGATATTTTCACAGAGGCTCTTGCAAAGGACACTTTTGAGTATCTTCAGCAGAGGTTAGGGGTAATTGCCCCTCCTTCTTGCTAGATGCATAGTGGTGCATCTGTCCAGGGGGAGTAATTCAGGCTATATCTTTTTCTTGGACTGATGGTGGCTACCTCTCAGGGAGAGCAGGTAGTGGTTGTTGCTGACAGGAGGAGTCAGTGAGTTGCTTCATGGAGTGTATGTACTTCAAAGGGGGAGAAAGTTGAAAAGGAGAGCTTGTGACCTAAGGGGGAGACAAAGTTTCCCTTTGTCCTTGATGTCAAAGGGGAAGAGAAATAAATGTGCACCTAAGGGGGAGAATGAGTAGGTGTCTATGTTGCCATCAATGACAAAGGGGGAGATTGTTGGCAATATGTGTTGTCATTGATGTCAACACTCAGTTTGTGGTTGTCTAATGTGGTTGATGTGAATGTTCATGATATACTATGTTGATGGTGTGCTAGCAGTGGTTGTTGATGTTCATGATTGGTTGTTGATGTTTATGGTTGGTTGTTGATAATCATGGTTGGATGTCATGCCTTGATCAGTGTCAAGTAAAGTTGTATCGAGCATGTTTGTGGTCATCAAAGATGATTTCATGATGAAATATTAAGATGGGAATTAGAAACATTAAGATGAATGATGATGGGAATTAGAAGCTATGTTGAGGTTGAGAAGATGTTGCTGATGACCTATAGCATGTTGTATGCTCTTTCATAATGATCCTAAGAAAGTATGGGTTGCTATAAGAACATTCTGACCTCCGGATGTTGGTGAAGGTTTCTACTGTAGGAAGCTGCCTAGAAGATTGCTCAGTAAAATGCTCAGCATTCCTTCGCATTTGAAGATATGGTCATGTGGTTCAAAAGTTAAGATCAGTATGTTGTAAATGTGTTAAATCCAAATTTTTAGATCATTTGCTCTTCCTTAAGCTATAAATGACAGAGTTCTGGTCTGTGCTCTAGCAACATTATGTGATGATGAAGGCTGATTGGAATGCTCTGCATTCATCTGCAAGTGAAGGTTTGCACATTCAGTTTTGTGGACATGTTTAGAGATGTTCAATGCACACTACATTGCAGTTTCAAGTGTTTTAGAGGTCCATATGTTTAGTTTTCAATTGACAAAAGTAATACATATGGTTTCAGATGCCTAATTGTTCTCATAATATATGCTGATGATGTGTGCCAACTTGTTGTTGCTTGAAATGGTAAATTGGCTGATGGAAGATGATCCTGATGATCTTGTGATGTTTCCTGTTGCTCCGCAAGGTGTTTTTTTCTCTCTCCAAAATTGGTTGTGGTTCAGAATGATGGTGTTGTTGGGTTATGCTCTTGCTTGGTTGACTGATGAATGTTGATGATGTGCACTATAATGTTCTTGTTGTGCAGAGTTCAAGAAGTGTTTGGAGATGTTGTGTAGGTCCTGCTGAATCATCTAGAAGAAGAAAAAGTAATGTTTTATCATTCATGAGTATCACTAAGATTGTGAAGACTGATGTGCTACATGCTTCATGTTTTCTTGCTCAAGGATGACCTATTTCAAATTTGTGAAGCATACAGATGTTGTTCCTTGAAGGATGTTTAGGAACGAACTAAGCATGTGTTGGGATCCGCAAGGCGTGTGTCTCTTTTTGGAGTAGCGTGTAGTTCATGATAGGGCTTGCCCTATGCATGTTTCATGTTGTGTGATCTCTGGCCGACTTGTAAATTGTAATATTCTTGTTGTATTGGCTGACTTGTAATGAAATCAATGTACTGTCTTGTATATATTATAAACCTAGTTGATTAGGTGAGGTATGATTGTGAAGATGAATATGTGAAGAGAAGAATATGAATATGATATGCATTATGATGTACGATTGAAGGAGAAAGAGCATAAGTAATAATGGATGTCCTAATTCATCTTGAAGACATTATTGTGACATGAGGGAAGTGAAGAGTGTGCCTAATTGATCCAATCATTAGAAGAAGAATGAAGAGGTAGAATTGCAATCATCAAAGGTGTGAGCTTCATTATCAGTTTCAGACAGTAGAAGGGCTGTCATGTTGTAATCTTTTTTGAGTTTGTTCTTAGTTCAGGGAGTAGTTGCTTCCTTGGGATGTAGCTTCTATGGGAGTGACCCTTAAACCTTTCTTTAGGGAGTAGTAGCTTCCTTGGGTTGTAGCCCTAAAACAAAGTTGTAATTTTGAGTTTCATATATTGTGAGTTAATCCTCACCATGGTTTTTCCCCTTTTGGGGTTTTCCATGTATATCTAGTTTTATGTGTTGATGTGCATTGTGTTGATATTTTGTGTTTATATTAATGTTGTAATGTTTAAGTTTTAATCTGCTCCGGAGGATTTGAAGTTTGTTTGATACTGATTTACCCCCCTCTTAGTATCTTGGTGTGTTCAACAACTCTTTCAAAAGGCTACTGTAGGTCTAAAAGCCCAACTTTCCATGATTCCTTTAGCAATTGCAAATATTAAAAAAGAACCAAGCGCTAAATTTCTCTCTTCCTGGTATGATAACTTAGGGGACTTGGTACGGCTGGTCTTTAGGTCCATCACATATGCTTTCCACTTAATAGAATTTTCTTTGAAAATAATTTCAATGAAAATACAAGTACTTCACACTAGATTTTGGATATAGAATAATATTTGGATCAACCAACATCAAATCCCAAAACCAAGACAAAACACACAAATATTAATCAATATTTGCTATGCAAATGATTCTTCGATAAATTCAAACATGTGAAACCTCCTTTACAACATAAAACTAGAAAATTATCTGCGAACAACCAAATCTCTAAGATACCTAAAAATCCTGAAACTCATAATCAAACATTGAAAAAACCAAATGGCACAATCCTTTAGCACAAGAGTGAACTCTATATGAATCCAGCTCTGTATTGGCTAGGGAAAAATCCTTCCCCAAAACCAATCTTCACCTTAGGGTTTTCATCCTAGGCTGTTGTTGAACAAACTTGCTCAACCTTCACAACTGGGGTTTCAAAAAAATGCAAATAGGTCAAGAATGAGGAAAAGTCTCCTCTCAACCTCTTTTTATAGCCCTCGTGGAACTTTCAAGAAGCTATATTTTATAACCACTTAAATAATAATACTTTATCTCCTTATAAAGTGACTTTATTTTATAATTTGCTTTTGAACCCTTAAGTCACTTAATGTCTATGGCATTAAAAATATAATCAAATAAATGACAAATTAAAAATATAGGGTGATCATATCATATCTAGAATTTTAAAATATTCTAAATTTATAAAAATAAAAATATTTAACAATAATTTATTTTATAATTTGTTATTAAAAAATTAAAATACACTTTATGACACATTATTTACATTAAAAAAATATTAAAAATAATTATACATTTTAATCTAAAATATTCTAAATTTATAAGACTAAAAAATATTTACAATAATCTATTTTATAATTTATAAGTTTAAATTTTAAATATAGAGGCTTAACAAGTGCCACGTAGTGGTGAATACCTGCCTTTGTACTATTGTAATAATAGCAATTGTTTATTTATCAACTAATGAGCTACCACAAAGTGATTCTTGAGTTGGCTTAACAACACTTGGAGATCAGTATGACAATTTTACTAAAGCACAAAGATGGCAAATCGACTTTTAATGAATGTCACTAAAGCATATAAATATGTTTAAGTAATTTTACAATGATGAAAATTTTATAAAATAATGTAAATCAAATAAAATAAAAGCCAACTTATGAATCAAGCTTGACAAAAAAGAGTGCAATTTGTCAATATGTAAAAAAGATTAGTCAGGGTAAAAAATTATAGCACCGAGGAGAAAAAATAGTCAAACAATCCTTCTTGCTTGAAAGGGGGAACTAATATAAGAATCTCATAAAGACATGCACTAATACAACTAGTACACCTATATTTAAAAAATATATCTTTAAAGTACGCCGAGAGATATTCTTCTTGAGGCGCCTATTTTTTAATCACTAATCCTAACATTAGGTGCCTCAAGAAGGATATCTCTCAGTGTACTGTAGATAAATATTTTTAAATATAGGTATACTAGTAGCATCCGACGCGGAAAGCCTAATTCTAACTATATTATATAATTATATGAATTAATATAATTATATAAGAATATTATAATATAGATTATATATATTATAATAATTAAAGGCACCTAAACATAGCTCTAATTTTAATCCTATGGGTGATCCTAGCATATCTCTAACCCTGACCCTAAACATAGCACTAACCCTTATTATAACCCTAACCATTATTATATAATTGAAACCCTATCCCTAACCTTAATACTAAACTATATATATAATAATTAAAATTATATATTATATTATATTATAATTCTAATTATATATTATATTCTGTAATAATTATAATTCTAATTATATTTAGGATTAGAGTTAGGGGTTAAAATTAGGGTTAGGGTTAGTGTTTAGGTTAGAATTAGGGTTGGGGTTAGAATTATGGTTGGAATTGGAGTTATTGTTATTATTAGAGTTACAACCAAAATTATGGTTAGAATTATGTTAAATAGGGTTGGATTTAGAAATACGGTTAGATTGAGGGTTTTGAGGCTTATAAAACAATGCTAAGTGTAATCTTATGGTTGTGGTAAGAATTAGGGTTAGATTTAGAATTAGAGTACCTATATTTAAGGAATATTTTAGTCTCAATGTTGAACCCTCACCCTAACCCTCACCCTAACCTTAATTCTAATTATAACCCTAAATCTCACCCTAACCCTAAACCTTATTATAACCCTAACCTAGTTTTGACCCTAATTCTCATTCTAATTGTCACCCCTTTTTCAAATTGTAACCCTAATTCTAATTGTAATTCTAACACTAAATCTAACCCTAACCCTAATTATAACCCTAACATAATTCTAACATTAACCCTAATTCTAATCGTAACCCTAACCCTAACCACATTGCTAATTGTAATCCTAATCTAATTCTAAACCTAACCCTAATTCTCATTCTAATTCTCACCCTATTTCTAACTCTAACATAAATTTTAATTGTAATTCTAACCCTTATCCTAACCCTAATTCTAACTGTAGTTCCAACTCAAAATATAATTATAACCCTAACCCTAATTCTAACATTAACCCTAATTATAATTGTAACCCTAATTCTAACCCTAACCCCAACCCTAATTGTAATCCTAACCCTAATTCTAATTCTAACCCTAACCCTAACCCTAATTCTAACCCTAACCCTAACCTTTATTCTAACCCTAAACATAGCTCTAATTTTAACCCTATGGTTGATCCTAATTGAAACCCTATCCCTAACCTTAATACTAAATTTAACCCTAATTGTAACCCTAACCTTGACTTTAATTCTAACATTAATCCTAATTATAGTTGTAACCCTAATTCTAACCCTAACCCCAAACCTAATTATAATCCTAACCCTAACCCTAACCCTTATTCTAACCCTAAACATAGCTCTAATTTTAACCCTAACCCTTGTTGCAAGTATGTGTTAACTGGTGTTGTCATTGATGTCAACATGTTTGTGTTATCATTGGTGCCAACTATATCTTCTGATATTGTTGTTTGTTGATTGATTGAGTTGTCATGTTAAGAACACCGTCTGAGTATTTTGCTTCACATTTCCTCTGTGTTGAAGACCAGAGTATGATATTTGGATATGTTTTAGAGAAGTGTTTGAAGATGCTAAATCTAGAATTTGGTGGTCTGGATCGCTGTGTAGAAAAAGTTCTATTCACCAGTTTGAAGACTGTGCCTGGTAATGTTTACAGTGATAGGGAGAAAGTATTTTGCTCCACATTTCTCTGCAGTTTGGATTTTGGTCTTATGGTTCTGGACTTAAGTTTATAAAGTCCTTAGCTATCTTTATTCCAAAGGATTTGTGATTTGGTGCTTCAGAAAGCAAGTTATTGATTAGAAGAGCTTGACAGTGTTTGTTGTGAAGTAGTCTGTGATGTGTCTTCAAGTGATATTTCTTGTCTTCAAGTGAGATCTGTTGCGGTTGGATTTATTGGCTCCTAGGTGATTTTATGATGATTGTGGATGTCTCCAGAATGTACTAAAGATGTGTGCTTGATCTGCAAGCTATAATGAAGTTCTTAAAAGTGTGTATCTAAGTATTCTTGATGTTTACACTAGTTCTGGCCGACTTGGTTATTTACACTTGTTGGAGAGGTGATTCGTGGATTTGTGGAAGCGTGTGGAAGCGTGTAAGGATGTGTTTAGATTTGAGCTAAGTCATGAAGTGCTCTTCCTTCATTCATTTGCTCTGCAAATTTGTTTAGGTCCAGACCTAATTTGAATTATGTATGTATGCCGACCTTTGAGATAGTTCCAATGGTTGTAAATTGTATTGCCAACCTTGATGTGTTTTCCAAGGTTGATGATTGGTATAAATATATGTAATGAATCTGTGAGTGATGTGAGAGAGTGCGAAGATGCGAAGATAAAGTGTGTATTGTAAAGGCAAAGCAGAGGAGATATATTGCGCTTCAATGGAACTAAACTCAGGCATGTTGTAGATGCTACTATATCAGTTCATGGCAATGAGCCACCCATCCTGGCAGTGAGCCTCTTTTGTTATTCGGTATTGTTACTACATTGTATTATGAGCTAACACTCACTATGGACTTTCCATTTTAGGGGTTTTCACGTAATAATTTGGTGTTCATGTGTGTATGGTGTTGATGTGTTTATGTTTTGATTATGCTATTCATGTTTAATCTTCATAATAGATTAATGAGTTAAAGCAAGTGAATGTGAATGTGATTTAGTTTAAAGAAGTTAAGGTTTTTGATACAACTGATTCACCCCCTTCTCAGTTGTTTTGTGCCTTCAATAGCCCTAACCTGAATTCTAACCCTAACTCTAGCCCTAACCCTAACCCTAATTGTAACTCTAATGCTTACCCTAATTTAGTAACCCTAATTCTAACTCTAACCTAACCTCAATTCCAACCCTAACCCTAACCTGAGTCTAACATTAACCCTAAGTTTAACCCTAACCCTAACCCTAACCCTAACTCTAACCCTAAGCCTGACTATAATTGAAACCCTAACCCTAACCTTAATACTAACCATAACCCTAATTGAACTCTAACCCTAACTCTAATTTGAACCCTAACCCTAACTATAAATCTAATTCTTACCCTAATTCTAATAGTAACCCTGATTCTACCCTAACTATAACCCTAATTTTAAATCTAACAATAACCCTAATTCTAACCTTTACCTTAATCCTAATTCTAACTATGATTTTAATCTGAACCCTAACCTGAATTCTAACCCTAACTCTAGCTCTAACCCTAACCCTAATTGTAACTCTAATGCTTGCCCTAATTTAGTAGTTACCCTAATTCTAATTCTAACCCTAAGCTTGATCCTAATTGAAACCCTAACTCTAACCTTAATACTAAACTTAACCGTAATTGTAACCCTAACCTTAACTCTAATTCTAACAGTAACCCTAATTATAGTCGTAACCCTAATTCTAATCCTAACCCAAACCCCAATCATAATTATAATCCTAACCTTAACCCTAATCCTAATTTTAACCCTAATCGTAATTCTAACACTAATTCTTACTCAAACCCTAACCCTAATTCTAACTGTAACCCTAACCCTAACATTTAGGCCAATACTAACACTAATTTTAACCCTGACCCTAACCATAATTCTAATCATAGTTCTAACCCTACTCCTAACCTAAACCCTATTTCTAACTTTATGATTAGGGTTAGGGTTATAGTAAGGATTTAAATTAGTGTTATGGTTAGCATATTTATCTTTATATAAATATATGCTAATTCAACCTTAATTTTAAACCTAACCATAACCCTAAATTTAACCATAACCCTAATTGTAATTGTAACCCAATTTGTAACCCTAACCCTAACTATAATTTTAATAAAAATTATAATTCCATCATAATAATATCAACACCCATCATTAAAGACCTCATCAACCACTCCAACATAAAAAATCAATTCAAAATGTCATCCCCCACAACTCCAAAATCAAATCCTTCATCCCGTGCACCTATGTAATGCCCACCCATACACACATGCACATATGGGCATAAACACAATGCAACTATTTTTTTAAAATACTATGATACTAAGAGTTAAATTACTCTCATTCCTAAGTGAAAATGGTAACTCGTTGACACCTTGGAGTGTTTAGGCAAAAAATTGAGCTCAAAATTAATTAAAAAATTAGACTCAAATTTAATTATAAGTTTTAACTAAGCAGCTAGCTTTAATTTAATTAATAATTAATTAAATACCTCTTTATCTCATTTCGTAATAATAACATAATAAAATCAATTACATAGAAAACAAAAATTAAATTAAATACCATCCAAAGAATAAATATTTTTGTTATATTAAATAACTAATTTTTTTAATTAAAAATAAATAACAATTTATTTATTACATCAACCAACACTCGTTTCATTTGTGGCGTCTATTTTTTATCAATTTATGACACTCACCTCATATCCTACAATGTGGAAAAAAATTAAGGAAGGAGGCAATATAAATAGATTGAATGTGCGTCTTCTCACATGCCATTTCGTAACGCTGCTTTCTTTGATCTTAGTGCATAGTGATGGCTTCTATGAAACTACCATCCACCTTTCTTTCCATCCAACATGTATTTTTTTTTTAATTACCTTCACTTTTTTTTTTAGTTTTTTAAATTTGTGGAGTGACTATTTGGTTTTTTTAATAAACATTCTAGATTGGAATCTTATAAGTTTACATAGAAATTCCAGAATTTTTCAGCTGTAGGAACGCCTCTAGGCGTAATTAAGCAATCCATAAACTAAAATTTAGGGATATAATTGCATATTGATTTTTTTTAAAAATTATTTTTAAATATAAATTTAAATGTTATCACTCACTCTTAAATTAATTTTAAAAGGCATGTTATAATAACTAAAATTTAGGGATATGATTGCATATTGACATTTTTTTTAAATATAAATTTAAATATTATCACTCACTTTTAAATTAATTTAAAAAGGAATGTTATAATAAATCAAGCCACCAAATGGAATTTGTTAGCTAAAATATATTTATTTATCTAACTTAAAATATATTTATTTATTTATTTATTTTTAATGTTCCAGTTGAGTTCTTAGGATTTCCAAGCATATAACCTTATGCATGCACGATTTTAGGAGCAAATGATTGTCTCTAATTTATCCTTTTGGAAGAGCTAGGGTTTACTTTCAACTTTTGCAGCTTAAAATAAACCCTACTTTTGCTCTTCCTAATTTCTTTTAAGCAAAAATATGTTGGTGAAAGGCTTGTCAATATTGGAAAATGCATCCTTATTTAGATTTTTCAACAGTTTCATTTTGTTTTCTTTTGGGCCCACTACACTACCATTATGGCCCTTCAATTTTTTTCTTTTCTATTTTTTAAAAATTTATGTAAAATTGAAAGTTACCTTCAAAAGTAAAACGAATGTATTTCAAATAAAATAAAATAAATAATTGTAAAAGAAAACAAAAGAAATAAAATAAAAATTAGAAAGGAAAAAATGAAGCTTATTAATAAATTAAAAAACTAATTTAAAAATAATAAAAGATATTTAAAAATAATAATAAAATGAAGTTTTTAATACTTAATGCAAACTCCATTGGTTGTGATATTTGCCAAATTTACATTAATGTGAGGGGAAGAACATGTTTTGTTTCATCCTAATGAAGGTTAGTATATAAAGAAAGAAATTATTAGATATGGAAAAATGATCCTAGTTCCTTCCTTTCCACTCCTTCAAAGAAGAGTTTTTAACTAGTATATAAAGAAAGAAATTATTAGATATGGAAAAGTGATCTTAGATCCTTCCTTTCCACTCCTTCAAAGAAGAGTTTTTAACTAGATGAGAATGAAAGAAAGCAATTTATTATAATATTAATTACCAAAAAATTAAATTTAAACACATGTCCATGATTGCATCAACTAACTTCAAATATCAATATGAAACTATTTATTGGTGAGGTTGTTCTTTTTTAACATAATCTATTTTTATATAAAGTATTCTTAATATAATTTTTAATTTTATTTCTAAAATATTTACATAAATATTACAATAAAGAGAAGAATTTATTTTAAATATTTGAAATCTACTTTAAAAACAATACTTAATACCATAAAAATTAATATTATATATCATTTTTTAATATTTAATCTTTAAATATATTTTAAAAATCCCTTAAAGTTAAAAAGATTAAAAGACTTTTCCTAAAGACTTCTATATTATATAAATATGTAAAACAAAATTGTATATGAACAATATTATTAATTATAAATTAAAAAGTTGCTTATTAATATGATTATTTTAGTGTAGCTTTATATAAAAATTATAAAATCACTATTATATTATTAATTATATTATTCTATTGATATTTAAAATAAATATTTTATAATTAATATATAAATAAAAATTAAATATTAATATTACAATCTTTTTTATATTATTCTTTTAACATTAAAAAAATATTATTTGTTTAATAACCAAATCCTCCCCATAAATTTAACTAAACAAGTTAATCTCAATCCATTTCATACTTCCCTCCTCAACATATTTTTCTCTCAAATTTTGAGCCAATCACAACACATGATTTTACAAATAATTTTTGTTAAATTTTTTTTTTCATATAGAAAAAATTAAAATTTGTTCAAATAAAAAATTATGATTGGTTTACATTAGGGGAGAGGACTAGGTAGTGGTTGCACCCTAACTTCACGCCTCTCAAAATCATACGTGGCAATTTCGAATCACTCCAATTTTTTTACAGTAGTTTACTTGGCAACGCCCCTACTTATAACTAAGGTTTCAGGGCCACATCATCAAATACGATGTCACATCAGCGTGCTTTTTGTTGAGGTGTCAAATAATTCCAAAAAAAAAGGTGGACCAATAGGTGTACATTAAGTCATGTTTTGTTGGTGGGCTGATGTGGTATCACATGATTGGTTGCTTTTTAAATCTAAAGGGCACATTTCATTCAATTATTACTACTTATAGTAACACTAACAACCTTAAAGTCACAACTGCTAGTACTAAACTTCAAAAAATATTGGGCTTAAATGCATATATACTATCTCAACCATCGGGAAAATACTTTAAAATCTTCCATTTAAAGAAAAAAAAAATACACCCTTAAATCGTGTTTCGAACTGCGGTTGTCGGGATTGAAATTTGGGCAAGTTTAGGGAATGTCTCTCATCCTGCCCGTTTCTTAACATGCTTAGCGCTTTATGAGTTCAGTCTCAATGCCGGAAATATAGAAGTAGTTCATGACTTGTACCAAAGGCTTATGCTGTTGAACAGATTTTGCCAGGACTGCTACGTCGATGATTTCTCCGTCGCTTTGTCCGAGAACAAAGCCGGGAATTCATCGAGTTATTTAGATAGGAGGCGGCAGTACGATACTCTAATCCCCCTCAACAGTGGGAAAAAGCAGGGTTTAATGGAGAAAACGCAGGTTTATTAAGCAGTCAATGAAGCAGTTGATTCTGAGAAACGCAGGCGTATAGAGAGTTTGAACTTGTTATTTTTGAATGGATACTCTGTTGTTTGCTGCACCCTCTCCATTATTCTGCAAGAGGCCCCCAGTCAAATTAAAATCGTTTCAGTTATTTCACAACAATAACTTAAAACACATTCATTTCCAATCAGTTGGATTTTTTGTTGGTAGTCCACAGAAGCCCAGGCAAGTGGAGGCTTTATGGGTTTCCAAACCACAAGCAGCAACCCAAGGAATGAATCAAACGCCCACATGGTAGGCAATTTTTTTTTGTTTGGCAAGTATGGTGCTGATAAAGTTTACCGGGGTATTGAAAATCATGAGTTGCTGTTTGTGTTTTTCTAGCTTAATTAGCATTCCTTTGTTTTTATGAGACGGGGTCTTTGTAAGTCGTCAACCATACAAGAAAACCTTGTTGAAGCAGATTGTTTGAAACTTAAAGTTATCAGCCAAGTTTTATGGACCATTCTAGATACTAAAAAGATCGGTCCAGTCCCATATGAATTGGAATTACGGGCCTTTGAGTACTCTTATAAGTGGTTTGTAACTTGCAAGATCTTTACATTATGCACTTCTACATTTCATTTGCTCTAGCGTCAAGTCTAATTCCAGATATATGGGATCTCATGAGCTGCAACAGATGGTAATTCTGTATGGCGAGATTCCTATTTTCTGACTATAACACACACAGAGATCTTCTAGAGTTTATGGGGATGCGACCTGGCCCTGAAACCCTGTCCCCGTCCCAAGGGCGTTTCGGGTATGGTGGGACAGTAGGGGACATCCCCCTGGCTGTCCCCAAATAATTTGAAAATGTCTAAACGTTTCAGAAACACAATATATCCGGGACCGTCCCAGGGATGGCCAGATATTCCCAACTGCAGTCATACTTTTATAATGTTTAAAAAAAAAAAATCACCATGATATTCACTACAGCAAAGATAGGCAAGACATAAAATATGGATGTTCTTATATGAGCTTGCCATTTATGTTACACTTTTGGGAATTGTTTAGAATACAACCATACACCTTGAATATATTCAGCAAACAATTAACAAATCAATCATTACATTGCTCATTTGTCCACCTGCCAAAGACCATGGGGTATGTATACTTCTTGCATATAGTAAGTCATATAAGTCACCCTGCTAATATGACAGTGGCACAGTTTCCATAATTATATACTGATGCTGAACGATATTGCATTAAAAAGTAACAGGTACTGACACAGTTTTGCCCTCAAATGTTTCAATATGCAAATGTGCATCTTCTTTTGCATCTGCAGTAGCATCTAATGCAGGTTCAATGAGTCAGCTGCCAAAAACTTAGCATCAACTTGGACTGGTTAAAACTTTGATTTTGTCTATAGCTTAATCAATAATGAGTTTCAAATTACACTTCTGCAATTAAGCATGGAGGCTGGTAAACCCTATTGTGACATGTATTGTTGTAGCATTACCCTATGCATAATGAATATTTAATATAGCTTAACATTATTTTGTATATATCTCCTCTATTTTTTGCACCATAGTAGGAATGAGCTTTGAGCCCTTTTAGAGAAATAGCTAAGAGTGTGAGATTTTGCATTCTTATTCAGCATGTGTGATTCTCCCCATGTAATTTCCTTGAAAGAAGGTTTTTCATTGCTAGAGCTTGGGGGAACAATGAAGGAATGGGAGCTAGGGTTTGCCAACTTCCTTGCCTGCCCTTTTGTTGTACACTCCTTTTGGTCACACTGCTTTGTTTAGTAACAATTCTATATTTAATATTTTTGTTTGTATTAATACAGTCCTCAAGCTTTGTTTGATTGTCTTGGTTTAAGATTTCACATACTAGATAACGATTGGAAATTATCTTTTTGTTGTGCCTTATATCATTATATAGCGGGCAGGTTAATAGGGAAATTTTTGTTGTTTATTCAAGTTAAGTTTATCTTGCAAGTACTTCATGATTCTTTCTCCCAAAATTGTCTTTATGTCTGTACATATATGTATGTGTATGCATGCCTGTGTGTATATAAGGTGTATGGATGTGTGCACATGGAAGCAAACTTGGAAATGCTTCCAATACATCCAACCTTTTTTCAGGAATTTCAAGACGTATTCTATGTTAGAATTGAGCTTTTCAGAATATTCTTAAGTTTCTTATTTTATCTCATTGAGCCTCTTAATGTTTCTGCTCCTGTTTCTCAGAATTTCAAGAAGTTTACACTGTCTATATTTCACACTTTACTAATCTAGCCATCCCCACTTCTGATACCCCGTTTCCATAGTTTTCAAGAAACTGTCCCTGTTTCTAGGGGCAGCTTAGATTGTAGCCATTGAAATGGTGAGTATATTTATTTTTGTTATTGCTATATACTATAGAGTTATTTTCAACATGGAAATGATGGGTGGTTTTTTTCTTGATATGTTTGTAGCGAGGATTTGTGTACTAGTGTCATTGGCCTTTGTGACACAGTTGTGGGAGTTTTGGGGGGAGGGCAGTTGGGAAGGATGCTTTGTCAGGCAGCCTCCAAGATGGGTGTGAAGGTGGCAGTGCTGGATCCTATGGAAAATTGCCCTGCAAGTGACATTGCCCATAAGCATGTTGTGGGCAGTTTCAGGGACAGTAATGCAGTCCAAGAATTTGCCAAGGAGTATGATTATTTTTTAAAACCTAATTGTTATTATGAGGGTAATACCTTTTGTTTTGCTCCTTAAATTGTCTTTCACATTTTATGTCTTGCTTTCTGTTGCTACAATACATGAACTGTCAATAGGTGTGGAGTATTAACGGTTGAAATTGAGCATGTGGATGTTGAGACATTGGATGTACTAGAAAAGCAAGGAATGGATTGCCAACCCAGTCCCTCAACAATTCGGCTTATCCAGGTAAGTGAGTTATGAATAGGTTTTCTACTTAACAACATTTTCAATTGTGGTGGTTTAGGCAATTGTAGTAAAATATACTGGGCCATGGGATTGCACACTTACTTTAAAAGGTTGAATTTCCCATTCTAATAATTATTTTTTCTTGTTGAAGCCAGTTGTTATGGTTGTTACAAAGAAAGAGAAATGTCTTTTTATCTTCATTCGTGCTTGGTTATTTGACATTGGGAAATGAAGACTTAAAGACTTAATAGAATTTTATAGAGTTGATGAATTATTTTTCCAACATTCCACAGAGGAACATACTGCTATGAATTTCTTTTAGATCGCTTAGTAATTTGGCAAACAAAGAA
Organism: Cunninghamia lanceolata; assembly: GCA_027924645.1. Lineage (NCBI taxonomy): Eukaryota > Viridiplantae > Streptophyta > Pinopsida > Cupressales > Cupressaceae > Cunninghamia > Cunninghamia lanceolata. Next base: position 10,029,844 of record BSBN01000693.1, read on the forward strand.
GAAAAGTACATTAAGTTATCAAACATCTGCATCAATTAACATTTCATATCTTTCAATGTTGATGTCGTCGTTGTCACTACGAGATTCCTGCATTATTTCTTATTTCAGTAAATGTTTAACTGGAAAATCCTTTTGTGTCATATTCCTTAAATCATACACTAATGCTTTGTGAATTTTCAAATACAGATTTAAAAGAAAAACACAGCAGCCAAATAATTTGGTTGGAAATCAACACAAATCTTCTCCAACCTGTTGATACTGATAGGCTGCAATTTTCACAAAATGGGCTTTCTAGTCTTATAACTAAGATTATTGCTGATGTCTGTTTTGATGTCTGTGTTTAGGTCCTTAGGGTGTTTTAGCTTTTTTACCAGCTAATATTGATTTTGGTATTAGATTTTTATTGACCAATATTTACCAACCTATTTTTAGGAGTCAGGATAGAGATGATGTGATTATACCAATGTATTATTAAGAGTCAGGATAGAGATGAAGTGACTATGTTGTGATAACGGCAATGTGTGATGTGTAATTGAAGAGAGGAGTTGCTGGAGCATTTTTCCATAAAATCTCCTTATCCTCTGGCCCCGATGTGTTAAGACATGTCTGAGATATCATCTATGACCCCCCTTTGCAATTGTTTTCCAGAAACATACATTTTTATGATGGATAACAGTGATTTCTTGGTCTACTTTAAATATCTGATGAATGATAGAGGCCTAATTTCTTGGATAACAGTGTTGTTAGAGCTCTCCCCTCAATAACTCAGGAGCTTGGGAGGATCTGAGCTCGTCATCTTCTTCAATGATTTCTAAAATACAGTGACAGGCATTTTTTGAGAGCAACAAGGAGATAATTGCTTGAAGAGTATGCTCATTATTTCTATAATTGCATTGAGTCTATCAATGCAACTATTCATTGAGTCAATCCTCTCTTGTTTTCCAACAACATGGAGAAGCTGAAGCAAGCTTTTTTCCATAAAGGGGTTATGGGCATGTGCTTCCATCATATATTTGCTTTGGTTGTGAAGGCTTCTGCAATTTCATGATGGATTCTAAGGAGATTTGGGTTGGCTTTTGGGGCATTTTTAACTCTGGGTATTCTAGGTTTTTGAGAATGGCCATACTTAGGTGAGATGTGGACAAGAGAAAATACACGGGATGAATGCCAAGAAGTGGATCTAGAAGCTGGAGATGCAATAGCATTGGGGAAAGAAGCTGAAGTAACTATAACAGTGGAAGTATCTGGGGATTTCACAGTGTTGGACAGCGGGTTTTGGCTTAACAAAGAGGATCAAAACGTTGCGCATTGGAGGAGTGAGGAATGGTTTCACAATCAGAAAGGGCCTTAGCTTCCTTGTTGAGATTAATGTCCATGCTTAACACAATAGACGATTGGGGGTGGGGCTTTACCTTGGGATCAAGAATTTGTTCTTCTCCCTACATCGATGCAGGTTATGATGAATTTTGTTAAATGGCTGTGTTCCCTCTTCATGCTAGACTTTTTTTTCTTGCTTGACTTTCCTTCTCTTGTAAACCTGAAGCTCTAATTGATTGTATACCTTTTGTTTGATTTTGGTTCTGTTTTGAGATGGATTTATAGAGTTGGCTGGTTTTTTGGTACTCCTAATTAATTTCATGGCAGCAACAAATCCGAGATTTATTGATTGGGGTGGGTGTGAGAACGAGTGACCGACTTTTGATAACCTACGAGGCTACGACATATGGTAGAAAAAAAAGAGTTTCGAGCAGTAGGACACTGTTATAATTTGCTTGTGGAAAGGAAGGTTTGCAGTTTTAAAATTTAATGTCTGGGAATTAATGTAAAGGGGGCACAAAATAACTTTTGGGGTGGAATTTCCCTGGTTTGTCTGACATCCTCTGAACCTTTTTCAACAGGCTGCCAGTCCATACTGAGTGGGTTTGCATAGCTTGCCACTGGAACTTTAATATAGAAAAATATGGAGGGGCTGTCTTTGTTTCTGACTTACTATAACAATTTCAGGGATAGAGTTGACCTTAGTGCGAAGTGAATGTTAAACTGCTGGAAGAACATCCTTGAGAGAGTTGGTTTGTAGTATTTAAAAGAGATTTTTCTGTAGTTGTAAGAATTTAAGGTGCCATCGAGATAGCCGCTAATTTGGGAAAGTGGCACATAGGATTGAAGGGCGAATTGGATAAGTTGGAATGGGAGATGGTGGTGCAGGCGATGAGGAGGGAATGTGCTGTGGCAAAGAGTGATGGAGCAGAGAAAGGGAGGGGGATGCATATAGGAGGAGGGCAGGGAATGCTTGGCGTTTAGGGGGAGGGATGGTAGCGGGGCCAAAAGTGTTGTAAATTTGATTTAAAAATTAATTTTGCTTTTTATGCTTTCACAATTATGAATTAGTTATGGGGGGTGAGGGGAAGGAAGGGAGTGGAGTGGGATTTGTGGGAGAAGGGTTAGAGTTAGGGGGTTTGTTGTAGGTAGTTAGGAAGGGGGAGTTTATGATTCAATAGTTGAAAAATTATTATTATTTTTTGATTCGTGAATGCAGACTTAGGGGCTTGCTCCAATTTATACTAATAGATAAAAAAAGAAATACATCTAATGCATCCACTTTTAACAGCGAGATTCTATTACCTATAACAGTCTTGAGCTTAATAGCTCGTACATTCATATTTTCATTTCTTGAGGCTGAATTGTGATTTGGACTGGAGGGAGGTCTTGTGTAGTCCTTGCATGTAGCGGCTTCCTAGAGGAGAAGCTGCAAAGCCTGAATCACCCTCTTGATTTTTTCACACACCTCAATTGGCATGAAAGGGCCACTGCAATTGAGGTATTCCCACAATGCTGATAGGTCATCTTCAATTAGTCCTTATTTTGTTAGGTGAAGAGTGGTAGAAGCATACGGGATGTTGGCCACTTCTGAAATGTTGAACAAGCCATCAATGAATGTGCCTTCTTCCTCTAGTTCATAGCTGTCTATCACTTGTGCTGCTTTCATCCTGTTAGCCTGCACCCCAAAATGGTAATTTTCTGCTGTCTTGTTTGCCCTGGTTGTCTATTTAACCCATTGTTTTTTTGGTATATAATACCCTGGTTTGGGACCAGGGACCGATCAAAAAAGGGGCCGAACCCAGAGTTTTTAACAGCTGTATCTTAGAAACAGACATATATCTACTATATAGAGGGCAAATTACAGCGGCCCCACCCTAAAACAGAGTCTTAACATAACATTAACCACATTAACCACAAAAAAACTGAACACAACAGCAAACTAACCATCCAACATCACCACTCCCTCCTTGTCACAGGTGCAGGTGTACAGGGGACGCTCCTGAGCCGGCACAACAACATTCATTTTCCTTGCCATCTCTTCCACCATCTTCCGCGTGTCTAAGACCCACAGCAAAATGTCATGCAGATGCCCCATCACAGATTCTTGAAACTCTGCAGATTGACCAGTGCTCTCTATCATGCCCTCATGCGTAAGGGTTGAAGCCGCTGCAACAGAAAGGAGCATTGTCACTGCCACAGACTGAGTCGCCCCAAAAACATTCCACCAACCTCTGGAGGTCCCGGATCCATTAACAGATTGGCCATTGCTTCTCTAACATTTGCGCCTTCCTTACCATCTACCTCTTTGGCAACCTTCAACAACCGAACCAGCCACTCCTTAAGGATAGGATTCTTAATTTCCTTCTCCAAATCCTTTTTGAAACCGTCCATGGCCTCCTTCGCAGTCATCTTTCTCAACCGCTTCCACGGTGTGTACTTTCGTTTCATTCTACCACCTATATTGCCACTCGAGCCAACCCTGGGCAATTATCTTCTCTGGGGAGTATTGAACGAGCGCTTGCCCTTGGCATCTACACCAACACTGCACTCCATGGCCCAAACCTACAAGTTGATTCCAGAGAAGAAAACAGAGAATGTTCAAGAGAAAAAGAGGCAATGCCTCATTAAAGAGGCAATTGCCAATCTCAATACCTAGCCGCCTCATCAATGTTGATTACAACAACGGCTATCCTTAGTCCCTTCACACATTTGAGCCTTGAAGGCCACGCATTTTCATCATGTCTTTGGGTTACTGTGCCAACCCATTATTGGGGGCTATTTAACCCATTGTTGATCACTGATATGAGGCCCACTGTTAATTTCACATGTAATTTATTATCATAATATCATTATTGCATCCATAATCAAGCAAATTTTCCTTGGCTCTCTCTTGTAGAAGGTAATCTCTGGTTTTGAAGGTAATTTATTATCATAATCAAGCTCCCAAGATCACTTCTAAAACCAGAGATTACCTTCTACAAGAGAGTGACAAGAGGAAAAATTGCTTGATTATGGATGCAATAATGATATTATAATAATAAATTACATGTGCGGCCTTGCTTTTATATGGCAAGGTAAAAAGGCCCTAAATAAGCTTAATAAAGTGTAATTAAATAAATAATCACACCAACCCCCCCTCCTTAAGTGCAACTTGGGGAGAATTAGAAAGTCCCCCCCTTCCTTAAGTGCAACTTGGGGAGAATCAGAAAGTATGCAAATGATGCAAAGATGGGTCCTGGCTTCAAGGCCTGATGGGGCACCCATGTAATAAATATCTCAACACGTAGGAGAAAACCCCTCTTCAAAAGAAAGAAAACATAAAAGAAGTGATGGATGGAGGACTCAATATGACCCCCCAAGGACTACAACCAACACAAATATACGATCAATAACCCCCCTGTAGGAGAGAAAGAGAGAGATGATAGATCCCCCCACAAAGAAGTAGCTCTTGTACCAATGGTAAATGCTTGAAGACGAATGCTGAAGGGTGTCCAATACCGGCAAACGACATTTCTCCCCTTGGGAAGAAACAATGGGAAGAAACAAATCCAATGGCATATGTAGATGAAACTCCATCTCCAAGAAAAGAGATGAGGGAAGAAGTCTCATGATGTGTGCCTCTGAAAACTGCTTAAATGTCCACATGTGAGAATCAAGGGATGTCACAATGCAATGAGGTGTAACCAATCCAAAAACCTGTGTAGACTCATGAAGAACAATCTCCAAAGACAGATGATGAGATAACAGGTGTCATCAAGGAGGAAATGAATATCCTCAAGTGTGTTCTCCAGATCTGCAATATGAGACTCATGAAACAAAGCTGATATACCTATCAAGAAATCATCCCACAAAGCTAAATCTGAAAGACTAGTATGATCCTGCTCAACTGAAGTAGAAGAATCCATGACAACTTTGAAGCAGGAGGTGGAGGAGATGAAAGCTCAACACAAGTCTCAAGAACAAAGGTTCAAGTGACCAAACTTCTTCTCAGAAGTATGATTCACACTTGATGCATGAGTGTGAATATTAGTCAATGGAACCACAACATCATCAAGGGCAAAATGAGAAAAGCCATACTTCATTACAAAAGTGGAACGGTCTCTTGCAAATTTCTTTACTCAGAAGTAATGTTGAGTTTTCACTTAGCACAGAAAATGATAGTAAATTCACAAATTTCATAGCAAATGGGTGTGGTATTATATCAAAATGGGATTTAGCATCGTGGACAACTGACTTGACTTGAGAAAACAAATTCAAGCCTTTACCAAGTCAACATCTTCGTTCTTGAAAATTCTAAAACTATAGAAGACTAGAGCTTCGTATCAAGCAAATGAGGTCCCATAAACAAGTTGCCCAATGTGCAACACAAACAGTGGTTTTACCACTACCCTTGTGGATTAAGGGGGGATGTAACACTATTGTACATAATCCTGATTTCTAGGGGTAGTAGGATAATATTTTATATTCTATATTTCCTTGATACACTAGAAGCTGAACAATCATCTAGAAGATGAATTAAACAGTCATTTCATATTGATAAATATGTACATTGTATCATATTTTGATCAATGGATGAATGGTAAGAGCTTCATTGAACATTTTTCTTGTTGTCTAATTACTGTCCATTCATTTGTCAATCTTTTCATCTGCATTTCATTCCTGGGCCTACAATGTCTATGCATTTGAATGAGAAGTAAAATAAAATTAAGTCCTCTAATCACACACTTATGTGATAAATGCAATTTTAATTTAATTCTACAAAGTTTACTTAATACATATAAGTTTTTAAATGTTTTATTTGTATATTTATGGTGGGAAGATTATGGTACTTGAACACCAAATCTTCGAAAGCAAGCTATTTATGTTTTGTGTTATCCTTGTAATGCATTTGGGTGTGAGTGCAATTATAGCCTATTTGAGAACATTTACACAAAGAAGACAAACATGGTGACCCAAGAGCACCTAAATGACCTTGGTTTTGTCAAATACAACCTTCACCTTCACACCAAAAAGATGGAAATGAAGGATTCTCATGATGCCATCGACTTTGCTGACTTAGATCCATATTTATATTGGATTGCCGAGATGTGGATGTAATGTTCAATGCCTAAGATCTTGCTGAATTGGAGAGAGAAGTAGCAGGAGCAGAAGCAGAAGCACTGGAAGATGACATACTTAATAATCCATTCACTCTTGAGGAGGATGGTTCTGATTTACCATCTAGTTTGAGGCTGAATACTACTGGGAGGGGTAAGAAGAAGTTGTAGACTGTAGTAGTAGCCGTGCAAAAAAATTTGAATTTTGAGCCTTTGAGTTATATGACATATGTAATCATTGATTCATGACAAACTGATAATCAAAATAGACTAATGTGTTCTCTGAATTCATACCTTGTGCTACTCATGCATTATTTAATTTTTGTGTATTTATATAATTTATTTTATTTGCCAAGTTTTTGCTTAGTCCGACTCTGAGTCAAATATTTGGGACTGAGTTTTAGCTGAGTCTGAGTTTTTGAACTATTATATAGACAGCAAATTTGTGTTCCTAACAGTTGATTATTATTTTGTTTACAGGACAAATATTTGCAAAAGGTTCATTTTCGTCAGCACGATGTTCCCCTCCCAGATTTTATGCAGGTTTGGTTATCAGCTTTTCATATCATTTAGTGTTAAGGCTGGGGAATATCAATTTTTATTCTGTTCCATGTTGCAGCTCTTGAAAATTTTGTTAAATTGATAATGCACTTGGTCGCAGATTGACTGCTTTGAAAGTGCAAAACAAGCAGGTGATTTGTTTTCTTATCCACTTATGATAAAAAGTAGACGCCTTGCTTATGATGGCCGAGGCAATGCTGTTGCAAACTGCGAAGAGGATATAAGTAAAGCTGTTTCTGGTAAGGTGCATTATTATTATTATAATCAGTTATTGTCTAGGCTGTGCATAATATAAAGAAATTCATTGCATCTACTATCATATAACTGAGTCAATGACTCGTTGCTCTCTTTCTGTGTCATGCTATATTGTTATGGTCAATAAATTAACAATATCCTGCAAATTATCATATCGTTGTGTACCATTTAGCTTGGTGGTCATTTTTACTTGATATTCTATTTTATCATTATTTGAGGAATTGAGTTGTATATTCCATATCCTTTTGCCCCTAGATTTCACTGTGGATATTATTTATTCATTCATGTTATGTATTTTGCCACCTACGCATTTAATGCTCTGTGAATTGCTCTTCTTCTCACTAGTGAGTGATTAAGCAGTGGATCTCCACTGCAAAGGAGGTGTTCAATTCAAGGGACATGTACTCGTTGGTAAAATTTGGGGCCAGTGTGTTTTCTTATGCATTAAAAAATTGAGATGATATTGGCCGGGATGAGGCTCTTAGCATGGTGGTCTCTGGCATTTTGATATTAGCGCTGTAGAGCCATAGGCTGTATCTTTGAGGCTTTTTCCCATAAAAACCTACTTTTTCGAAGAAATATATATGTTTCTGAAATGCTTGTTCGTGCTTTTGACATTTTCATTTAGTTTGCTGACATTATCTTTAGTTTGCTTCCTCTTTGAATTTGAAGTCCATAATCTTAAGTCGATTGGGAAAATTGCAATCATAGTAGCAGATATCTTTCTCGGGATTGACTTGGCAAACAAAAAATAAAGATTTTTTCAGTTAATTGAGAAATTAAAGAATGTTGAAAAATTCATAAAAATAGAGAAAAAAGTGCTGTTTTTTTAGTTTCATGCCAAATCGGGATTAAATCGTGAGTTTTCAGATAAAATTGGGATTAAATCATGATTTTCCTGATTTTCTCGGCCTTGGGATTCATGGTCAATTCTGCAAAGAAATTGGTGATCTGATTCAGATTGGATTGCGGACCAGTCCAAGCCATGGTTAGCTGTGATAACTTGTGTTTTTTTCCACATATTTGCTACTATGTTTGCAATAATATTGTATCATCATACGAGGCAGGATATCTCATTGCACAAATTTTTCCTGATATCTTCTTTTACCTTCAATTTCATGGTGATTATACATGTTTTCCATGGTCTCCCAACAAGAAGCAAGTTGGCTAAACTAGTCAACATATCTTTCTTCTATTGCAGCTTTGTGCAGGCAATCTGGAAGGAGCTGGCCAGTATGTTCAATGGTAGGCCAAAATTCATAACCCTGATACACACACTCTTCCCCAAATGGTACACTGTCAAGAGTGATATGATGGCTGCTATCAGACTCCATAAATTTTCGCGTAGTTATGTTTTGTGGCATATATGGAGAGAACAAAACAACTGCATCCAGGCCTTTTCTTGGCATCTGATGGTTTTTAAAGAGCTAACATGCAATCCTCTTATCATTTTATCTCACTTTCCAGATGATGGATCACAGAGTGTGATCTGAAATATTGATGAAAATTAAAAGTACAAAGTTTTTTCTATAAGCTTTGTTACTCAACCACCTCTTTGACAACATTGCCCAGTTGGAGCCTTTGGTGATCAAGGCTATCAAAGCCCAACTTAGAAGCACAAGCCTTATACAATAGACAAACTTGAAGGGATCATATGACTGCAAATATGGTTGATCTTCACATATGCTGAAAATGGAACCTCTTTGCATTACAAACTGCCCTATTCTAGTGCTGGTGTAGGAGAATTTCGGGCTTCTCCACTTCATGGTCTTTACAAAGTGAATTTTGATGGACCTGCCAATGGAAACCTGGGGAAGGCTGGAATTTGGACCATTATTTGAGATACAGAAAGGTCTTCCTATTGTCTCATATGCTTAGGGTATCCGAAGCCAGGCAAATAACTTTTCGGATTTTCTGGCCTTGCTAAAAGGAATGCAACTAGCAGAATGTTTTTGGATTACTTGTATCCACATCTAGGGACTCAAAAATTATCAGCAGAAGGATTAATAAGGTGAACAGGAGTCATTGCACTGTGAAAACTAGTGTGATGATGAATCTTAGAAAACAAAGGTGTCAAGATGTGTGAAGGATTGATTGGAAAGATAGGACTGAATCCCCACTCTCATCGTAGGAGGAGGCTAAGCACTGCTTTTCATCATGGATCAAGCTCTTGCTAGAAAATCCACTCTGTCAATTGAGGAACAGGGCAAAAATTAACTTTTAGTCACTTTGGATGCTGGGCTGAGAATTGGCATGGCTAAGACAAAGACAAAGTGTGCTTATGTTGACCCTTATGTGCTGCTTTTATCCTCGGGCAGAATTTACTAAGACATAAGCCTCTTTCAATTACTGAGGTGGAAGGTTTGGTTAAAGCCACCAAAAAGTGCACACCATAGTGCTGTTTGAAACCTCTTAAAGCTGGGTGGCACTTTTGCATGCTCAAACATTAGTTTAATGGCCATTTATCCCTTGGTATGCACTCGGCCAGTCATTGCCAATTTTTTGATGTTTTTGCGGAACTTAATGAGGGTTATGCCAATGGATGTGTGCCCAAATTACTCCTTCATGGTTAAGTAGTTGTTGCACTTGCTGCTCTTATTTTAATCTTGTTTTAGATGTCTTGGGTGGAAGAAATCTATATATTGTTCCCTTCCTTACTATCAATGCAAGTGTCTTAAGCGAAATCCTACTTGTACAGTGAAAATGAACAGGTAATCCTCATGGAGCGATTTCTTAAATATCAATTGATTGATGACTTCAATTTCTGAGCTTGTTGCTCAATGTACCTATGTATTACGCATGTTATGGCATGTTTTTTGCATCTGTTAGTATAACTCACGCTTCATATTAATTCTATGATTATCAATCTGTTAGGTGGATTATGAAGTCAATGAATTGTTATTGTATTGGCACTTCAAAATTTCAGCTTGTTTTGGTTTATTTATGTTAATTTAAAATTTTAGGTATTTTTGATTTATTTGTATTTTAAAGACTTAGATATTAATTTTATATTATTTTAATAGATGTCCCCAAAACTGGAAAAAAAGTTGCCATCCCCAAAACCCATACCTGAAACTTGGAGAAACATTGTATTTTTCTTCATAGGAGTTATTACTCTTAGTTGCTGCAATACAATCTATGTCAATTGTGTTGATATTAATGATAAAATCCATCCCCCTCTACCTTACTTTCATCTCTTGAATTTTAACACCAGAATTTTGAGGATGTAGATTAAGTACAAAGTTTAGAGGATTTACATTAAGTACAAAGTTCAAAGGATTTACATTGAGTGAATGAATGCAATATAGGTGTTTGGTGCAGCCTAGTTGGGTCTTGTGTATTTTATTATCTATGTTGCTGGTTTGGGTTCAGAGGTTTTCTGATTTTTAGCCCTTTGGTTTGGTACAATTGGGTTCAGTCCTACAATATATATAAAATTATAAAAATAATATAATTATACTAAAAATAAATAACTATAAATATACAAATATAAATATAAATATATTAATAATAAATTTAATACATAATAGAAATAAATTAACGATTAAATAATTTATAAATAATATATATTAAATATATTAATATATTAAATCTTATGAATATATTTATTATATTAATTAATATCAAATATATAATAAATATCTTATATAAATAAAAAATCTTATTTTATTTTATAATAAGAATACATATATTGTAAAATATAATAATAAATATATGTTGACCGATACTGGCATGACTCATAAGCCAAATCAATTCCTAATCTGGGAACAACTGGTTGACATTTAAAGGAATGACGGTGCCGTGATTGGATGTTATGGCGTCTTGCATACTTTGTTGGCTCGTACGATGAGAGACCATGTGACTTGAATGAGGTAATGCTTTAGTCATGACATCATGTATTCACTCGAAGGATTGACAACCTTTATTCAGATAAATGTTTGGTTGTGCTTAGCGGCGACCTGTCAAAGAAGTGGTGTTATGGGCTCCCAACTTGTGGCATTCCATGGTCTCGAGTTTTGGCAATGGCAGTGGAAAAGCTAAGAGGAAGGTGAAAAGCAGTGGTGGAGAAGTAATTGATTTGGTGGATGAAGGTAGGTTGGACACTTCAAGATATGCAAATTACATCTCCAAGGAGCTCATCAACCTTGAACTCAAAATTTGGATGTCGAGAATGTGGTGATTGGCAAAGTAAATCAACGGGGATCAATGTATGTCCATTTGTGAAGCCATGGCAAAGATTTTGATTGATCTTGGGCAACCAATATGTTATTAAAATGTGTTTGATGTCGCCCAAGCATTAAGTAGTGCCACCATGTTGTTCGTGGCTATGAGTTCCTTTATGTTGCATGAGGACATTGATGGGGTGAATAAGCAAGTAGAGATTCATATGGATTGCTGCCTAGAGTATTACACAGGTAATTGGTAAATTATTGGATGATATTTACATAGAGCAAAAGCTCTTAAATAGGTTACAAGTAATTACAAAGAAAGCAAGTTTCTATATTTAGAAACTGCCAAAGACTGCCAGAGATCGACACACGATCTTGTCATAATTACATACCGTTACAAGAAACTGACCAATAACTAAAAATAGGAGATTCTAAGTATAAAAGAATATCTTAATACCCTCCCTTAATGGTCAACTGATTCACTACACGAAGAGACCCCCTGAATTTTACAAACTTGTCAGGACTAAGGGACTTGGTGAGAATATCAGCTGTCTGATCCTCAGTCGGAACATACAGCAACTGAACTGATTCGTCTTCAACCAACGATCTGATGAAATGACAATGTGTCTCGACATGCTTGGTTCTTTCATGGAAGACCGGATTCTTGGCAAGTTTGAGGACTCCCTGATTGTCACAAAACAGGGGAGTCGGACCCGCTTGAGATAGTTGCATATCAGCAAGCCTCCGGCGAAGCCAAACTGTGTCACAAGCTGCTTTTACTGCACCGCGATACTTAGCTTCTGTGGAGGAGAGTGCTACAGCCTGCTGCTTCTTACTGGTCCAGGTGACAGCACCGGATCCCAAACTGAACATATACCCAGAAGTTGATTTTCTGTCATCAACTAAACCTGCCCAATCTGAATCTGTGAAGCCTCTAAGGCTGGGATCAGAATTCCTTGTGTAAAGAATGCCAAAGTCAGAAGTGCCTTTCACGTACCGTAGCACATGCTTAGCCACTACCCAATGAACAGCCTTAGGAGCTGTCAAAAGACGTGAAATGTAGCTAACTGCAAAACTGATGTCGGGTCTAGTAGCAGTTAGATAAATAAGACTGCCTACTAGCTGTCTAAACAGAGACTCATCCACCGCTGGTGAGTTAGACTTAGCGGATAGCTTAAGGCCTTTTTCCATCGGAGTGGAGGCTGGTTTGCAGTCCTGCATTCGGAACCTATCCAGAAGACTGCGAGCATACTTTGACTGAGAGATGAAGATGCTGTTCGAAGTTTGCCAAACCTCAACACCGAGACAATAGTGTGAAAGTCCCAAATCTGTCATATCAAAGGATTGGCACAGGTCCTGTTTGATCTTATCGATCAGGTGTGCCGAGCTACCAGTAATGAGCAAGTCATCCACATAGACAACGAGCAACAATATATCAGTGCCAATATGTTTGATGTACAAATTTGGGTCAGATGGGCTCCTCTTAAAGCCATGATCTGTGAGGTGCTTGTTGATTTTAATGTACCATGCTCTGGGAGCCTGCTTCAAGCCATAAAGTGCTTTGACCAGTCTACAGACTTTCTGTTCTTGTCCAGCAACCTTGAAACCAGGAGGCTGCGTCATATAGACTTCTTCTTGCAACTCACCGTTGAGAAAAGCACTTTTGACGTCCATCTGATGAACTTTCCATCCAAATTGGGCTGCTAAGGCAAGGACAAGCCGTATGGTACTCATCTTGGCTGTAGGAGCAAAAGTCTTCTCATAGTCAATGCCTTCTGTTTGTGAGAAACCCCGAGCAACAAGCCGTGCTTTGTACTTGTCGAGGGTTCCGTCAGCCTTGTACTTAACTTTATACACCCATTTGCAGCTAATGGGTTTCTTCCCTGGAGGAAGATCTAAAAGGACCCAGGTGTGGTTCTTCTGAAGACTCTGGAGTTCTGATTCCATTGCTGTATCCCACTCTGGAATACCTTTAGCCTTTGAATATGTCTGAGGCTCATAGACACTGTGCAGATTGGCCATGAGAGCAAAGTTTACTGTATGCTGCTGTTTGCTCTTATTTCGGGAGGATCTACCCTCAACAAGTTCATCATCATGAAGATCGGCAATCGTCTGAGACCACCATTTGGGGCGACGAGTAGATGGGCCAACGTCAGGTTCAGCAGGAGGTTCTGGAACAGGAGCATCATGTAGAACAGGTGCATCAGGAGGTTACTCAGGATCATCCGCAGGGATGTCAAACTGAGAGTCAGCGGAATTTGAAGAATTATCAGCATCCCTCCCACAAGGGGGACTTAAGGAAATACGGACACCCAAGTCAGGAGCCGTCAAAGGCTGGTCTTCGGACTGCTGCACAGAGGAGGGAGAGAATAAAGGTCCCCGCTCTTCATCAAAAACCACATCACGACTGAAGATGAGATGTTCTGTCTCAATGTCAATTAGCCTGTAGGCTTTGTGGTTATCGCTGTATCTTGTGAACATGAGTTTCTGACTCTTGGAATTCAGTTTGGAGCGCTTGGCATCTGGAATCCAAACATAAGCAAGAGAGCCAAAAACCTTCAAATGACTGACCCGCGGCTTGCGGCCAGTCCAGGCTTCTTTAGGAGTCTTCTCCTTAACTGCATGGGTCGGAGACCGGTTAAGAAGGTAAACTGCAGTGAAAACTGCTTTTGCCCAAAATTTCTTGGGAACACATCTGTGTTCCATCATGGAATGTGTTAACTCAGTTATAGTGCGGTTGCGCCACTCTACAACATTGTTCTGTTGTGGGGTGTAAGATGTAGTCAATTGGCGTTTGATGCCATGTTTTTCACAGAAGTTGGAGAAGTCATGTGAACAAAATTCCCCCCCATTATCTGACCTAAGAGTTACAATGTGACACCCAGACTCTTTTTCTACTAAGGCCTTAAACTTTTGAAAAAATGAAAACACTTCTGATTTTTGCCTAAGAAAATACAACCACATTCTTCTACTAAAGTCATCGACAAACAGTAAAAAGTATTTACATCTAGTAACATAAGGAGTATTCATAGGTGCACAAATATCAGCATGTACAAGTTGAGGTACCTTGGATGCACGCCAGGAGTCACCAGTCGGAAAAGGAGTGCGGTGTTGTTTGCCAGCGTGACAGGATCCGCAGACACTGAAGTTCTGAGACTGAATCTCAGGAAGCCCATCTACAAGGTGTTGTTGGGAGAGCTGAGACAGGTAGTGCACGTTCAGGTGCCCATATCGCTGATGCCAGAGACTGGTAACCGAAGAGTGTCGAGCTGCTAGGGCTGATTCAGGAGGACCATCCGAATCCACAAGTCGATAAAGACCATGGTCCTCAATGCCAACAACTACAGTGAATTTGGTTTCCCGATCGATGATCGAGCACTGGTGAGAGTTGAACACCACATCAAGGCGTGGAGAATGTTTCATGATTTGGCTGACTGAAAGCAAGTTAAGTTCCATACCAGGAATGTAATATACGTTGAGGAATATGATTTTCCTCCCACCAGATTGAAGCTGAACAGTGCCCTTCCCGGCAACTGTGTACACTTCTCCACCACCGAAGACCACTGAATCACTGAAAGGGGAAAGTTTTGTAAACCAGTCACGACAATGAGTGAAGTGACGCGAAGCACCTGAATCAATGTACCAAGCAGAGGATTTTGCAAGGTCTGCAGGTTGTTTAGCCATGAAGCCGTAAAACGCAGACTCCTTTTGCTCAGTGTGCTCCGCACTGTGGGCCTTTTGCTGAGACCCTCCCTGCTTCTTCTGTTCAGAAGCGATACGTGCACAACAATCTTTCTTGAGGTGTCCAAACTTGTGACAGTAGTTACACTGAATGTTCTTACTGCTGTCCTGAGATGACGCTGGCTGATGATTCGAATGTGGAGGCTGACTTTTACCTTTATTCTGAGCCTGAAACTTGGCTGCAAAAGCCTGCTCTGAAGAGGATGAAGAAGCACTACTACAAAACTGTTGTTTCCAGCGATCCTGTTGCAAGAGGATAGTACAAAGGTCTGGAAACTTCAGATCAACATTAGCGGATGTAATGTTGAGAGTCTCAATGAAATGTTCATAGGGCTTAGGTAGACTCTTCAAAGTGATCACAACCAGGTCTTCTTCCTCCATTTTTCGACCAATAGCCTCCAGTTGATCTTTGATCTCCTGGATTTTGTTCAGGTGCGTCTGTAAAGAGGTCTTCTCATCTATCATAATAGAAAACAGTATATTTCTTAGGAAGAACGCACGGCTCTTGTCGGAGGTTTCATGCATACCCTTTAGATGGTCCCAAATCTCCTTGGCTGTTTTTCCAGCCGGAATCTGGGGTAGCTGATCATCGGTGACTGAAAGCTTAATAAGCATGACAGCGTCTCGGTTCTACTCATCAAACTTGTCCTGGTCTTTTTCGGCCGTTGCGGGACGAGTAGCAGTACCCAAAATCATTTGATCGAGGCAGTGATATTCAAAGATTGTCATCATTCGTTGCTTCCAGGTATTATAATTTTTGCCATTAAATCGCTGACTGCCTTCCAACATGATGTTCAAACTCGCCATCTTGCACGCTTTTCGAGGCACGAGAAACGAGGTACTGAGAAGAGGCTGAAATGCATGGAACCCAAGTACTGATTCCAATGCACAGTAGGCAGAGGCAGTTTATAGGCACAGACTTCGAGACAAATCTGTCAGCACAAATTTCAAGGCACGGATGTCGAGGCACCCAGAAAAATCCGACAGGTACCCAGAAAAGATCTCGAAAAACCCACCAAGAATCTGCAAACGAAAAAATTTTCCGACTTGAACCAGAGGGTCAAAACCCTAGTCGAAAAATCGCAGAACCTTAGGCGGCCATGGCAGCCATGAAAAACACAGACCAACACGAACGAATCGAGGTTGGTCAAAGCATATACCAAAAACGGCGAGTGATATCAGTGAATCGCGACCAGGAATATCGAAAAACGTGATCAAAAAATGCACAGAAATCGCGTGAAAACTGTCAAAACAAAACGCGGGCAGGAACTGTCAGAAATTTTATGAGCGCCGTAAAAGAAAACGCGACCACCACTTAGCTTGAAATCACGTCCAGAGAGAATGCCAGGAGTCTTCAAACAATCGCGACCTTCAGGCAGAAAGAGTCGCGGTCAGGAACACGCGGTCACACAATGGTTTCAGACGGCGCCAAGCAGGGGATCACCTTCGACCAGGAAGGATCTTGACTAGAAATGATACGCCAGTCAGAGATAGCTTAAAAAACGCTTTTTTTTTTTTTTCAGAAGCAATAATGCCTTCAAGAAACAAACGGCGAACACGAACTGCACAAATGCTAAAGCCGTAAAAGGCAAAGAAACGCGAATCACAGGAAGACTAAAAATTTTCCTGCTCTGATACCATATTACACAGGTAATTGGTAAATTATTGGATGATATTTACATAGAGCAAAAGGTCTTAAATAGGTTACAAATAATTACAAAGAAAGCAAGTTTCTATATTTAGAAACTGCCAAAGACTGCCAGAGATCGACACACAATCTTGTCATAATTACATACTGTTACAAGAAACTGACCATTAACTAAAAATAGGAGATTCTAAGTATAAAAGAATATCTTAATATAGAGCACTTGCATATCATCATGAAGAACCAAGGTAAGCTTTGACGAAGTCTAGAAGAAATAGTGAAAGTTTTACATGTCAAATTACATGTGGATTCAAAAGTAGGCAATGTCATATGCTACAAGGAGTCTAATCTTGTGCTGTCCAAGTTTGGAAAAAGTTAATTGTATGCTTTTGTGTTGGGGAGGGGCTTGTGTAATTTGCCTCTCCAATTGGTGACTTTAAGATATATTGTGTGATACTTTGTCCTGGGGTTATTAGGGCCATGGTAATTTGCCCAAACACTAGACAATGTGAGCCATTTTTAGCATGCTAAATAAATGGCTCTTTTTGCTTGTGAAGCTAATATGATGAAGATGGATGAACTTATATTTATGATTGGATTTGGTGAACATTAGGTTACCAGAATCCACACTTAGATGCTTTTTTGTGTGGCCCTTGGATGCCTAGCTAGGTTATAGAGGCAAAAAAAATAATATATATATATATATATGTTAATAATTTCAAATTGCATTTTTAATCTCTTCTCTATATTTGTGTTAATAATATATATATTAAAAGATTAGGATAAAAATAGAGCACTTCTTTCTTATTTGAAGATGGCTAATAGAGATTGACCAATCAATCATTTTCACTTTCATAGGTGGGTGCATAGAAGGAGAGTGCCAACAACATGCAAGTAGTGCCGAAGAATGGATTTATAGAGGCAACTTTGACTAGATCTTCGCTTTAGTAGTACATATGGCAAAAGATGGTTTCACATATCAGCCTCAACTTGTAAGAAAACATCATTCAACACTAGACATACAACAACTCTATTATCCCTCTTCAAAATAGGTGGGAAGAAGATTGAGTATGCATGTTATTAGATATGTTTTAATTGTCTTTAAAATGTTTACCTAGGTATACCTTGGTTCAACTAGGGCACTCATCGAGCAACTTGAGTATGCTCTAATAATGTAGTCAAGGATCGAGTGCCTAGTGTAGGACAGCCAACCCTTGTAGCCAATCACCTTTATTCTTAGAAAATTTGAATTGGAATGCACTAACAGAACAACAATTATTTACTTTAGAAAATTGCAACTAGAAACAATAGCACAAGATCTCTAATTTTAGTGAACACAGAAATTCTTTAGCTTACAGCCAGTTATGAAACATCAGAAAATACAACTAATAGTTGAGTGATAGCTCTTCTGTGCATACTCCTCACACTAACTTTCCATTTGCTTGAATTCTGGGAACACTTTATTTCTGTTATTAAGCATCAGCTAGTCAAACATTTTTACAGTAATTCCACTTATTGATTATTTATTAAATGGTTCATATATAACAGAAACAATCCTTGTTATGGATTTAAATATCTTATAATGATTTAGGCTACTTATTAATTCATCATACTGGTCACTTTGATTTTTTGGAGATGAACTTTCTTTTTGTAATGGTAAATTGTTAGTGTTTCTAATTGCCTTTTTCATGCATTGCATGACTCCCTTTTTTTTCTTCTATGTTTTTGGTTGCAGCATTAGGAGGTTTTGAGCGTGGGTTGTATGCAGAGAAATGGGCACCATTTATCAAGGTTACTTATATGCCAACATTGATGAACATAATCACTGAAGGAAAACTAGATTCTATTTTCATATTTTATATCTCCTGAATATTAGAATTTTTTCTTTTGTTAACATTTGAAGGAGATTTCTCAATAATTCAGGAACTAGCTGTCATTGTGGCAAGAGGAAGACATGGCGCTGTTTGCTGCTTTCCAGTAGTTGAAACCACCCACAAGTATGTAGAATTCTGCTCTGACCCTTCTCTAAAGGCGCCACCCTTTTCTTGTGTAGGAAACACAATATATCTCTACACTTGCTTGATATTAAATGAATGCTGTTACTCTGTTACTCTCATGCTGTAGAAATCTCTTTGACAAAGTGAGTTAAATCATTGTCTAAAATGATAAACCAAATTGGTATCATCATTAAATATAGCTATTGGGTGTTTCTCTTTTCCCTGTTTAGATGCACAGAAGGGAAACCATTTCTTTTGTTCAACTAAAACTCAATGCTCAGATGACAGAAATGATATAGATGCACAGAAGTATGATTGTTATGAGAAGTATTGTATGGGTATCTACTTCTATGATATAATTTAAATTTATAAGTTCAGCTCTTTAAACTTTTGTTGACTATTTATTGTATTGTCCATATTGTTGTCTTATATAGATGGATGACCACCTCATATTTCTTCTACTCTTGAAGCTGTCACATTTCATGCTACTAGCAGAACCAAAATATGACCAGATAGGAGTTATCTACATGACTATATCATTGACCAGATTAGCAGGAATTCCTTTTTTTGTATAAACAGTCACTGTACTTTTACCAACTGACTGAGGACTCTTGAGTTTGACTCTCTGAAATGTTTCATACTATGAGCCTATTAAAATAAAATTAGATAGTTTATATTAATGTTCAACTTTGTAACATATTAGATTGTTTCTAATTCTGTTTAGATTAGCTTTAATCTTTTTAGAAACATCTACACTTTGTTTATTTAGAAACATCTGTTTGTAACTCTATTTAAGAGCATCGCTCTTTTGTAAATAATATATCACTCTGATTTAATTCATTACATGGTTTCAGAACGCCCAGGTTTGAGCGGGAAAACTATTTGTTTGATTTTTTTTCCTTTTCTGGGCTCTTTCCGTACTTCATATAGGTCCTACGACCTATGGATCTGGTAATTTTCGTTTTTTTTCTATCCTCTGCTCGCGAATCCTTCTGAGGTCGTTTTTTTTCCCTTCCTCCTGTTTTTGAAGGTAGCAGATCCAGTTTTTTGTAATGTCCCCATTTTTGCGAGCATCAGAGTTTGGTGGATTAGCCTATCCTTTGACCCTCGTAGGCTAATGGAGTTGTTCAGAGGGTCTTGTTTGGCTGCTTTGGCAGATGTTTGGTTGACTTTTTTGTTAGAGCTTAGTTGGGTTTAGGTTTGGCCTTCGTTTGACTTAGTTTCTCATACTTACTATTTATAGTAAGTCAGTGGATGTTGAGAGGGACCCTTACTATATTTAGTAAGGCACTTGGATGTGTTGGGTTTGCAGTGTCGATCTCCTAGTTCAGTTGGTTTGGCCAGTTGATGAGTATTTATGGAGTTATTATCATTAAAGTCATTTTAATAATAAAATATTATAAAATCATAATATAAAGTTTTATGTGCACTTTATGACCAATGGAGCCATGATCCTCAATTTAAGTCACTTAAAGTACATTAATGAATTATTAAAAGGGGAGCCCATTTATTGATGCACTATATAAAGTCAAAAAGCAAATATAAAGTATGTTTTAAAATGATTATAAAAGCATTACTTTTGAGGGGCCATTTATTAAAGCATTCAATAAAGTTGAAAAGAAAAGATTTTATATCATTATAAATGATTTAAAGTGCACATGAAGGAGATCGACCTTTTGAGGAAAAATATATAAGGCACAACAAAAGCAAACATAAGGCATTCACTCATTTGACAATTGAAGATATTGAAGTTTGTGTTTGAGCTCTTCTCATGGAGAAGTAGAAAACCAGGGTTTGCTGGTATTGGCTTTGGAGAATGAAGTTTCTTCACGGTTTTGCTACCTGAGGGTGTGAAAGACCACTTGAAGGCTGCATTGTGTGGTGGCTTCATTATAGGAGTTAACTTGTGCTTCATTGGAGGAGAATACATCAAGTTTCACAAGGGTTCTAGAGGTTAATCATTTGCAGATCTGAAATTGTTGATCATATCATTCAAAGTTTTGGAATAGAGATGGCTGATAACCAATACAGATTGCAAATTTAATTCAGTCATTGGATTTTGGTGAGGAGTTGAGGTTATTGGTTGGCTGGCCGTATCCTCTAAGGACAGCCATACCAGTTGGAACAGCTCATTGTTGTGGTTTGTGCACCATAATATCATTCATACATGGGCGTGGAGGTTTGACAAGGGTTCTGCAGTAATATTCAGACTGTGTTGCAGCAGATTTCATCACCATGGCTAAGATAACTTCCCCAAACTGGCCGTACAGCTGAATGCATTGGACGTGGGACTGTTAGGAAGTATTTCTTGCTGATTCGGCAGTGCCAATACCTCTTTATGTGGCGTCTAGGGTTTTATATCTGCTGAAATCAGTGGCATTGTAAATCTTCTGTTATTCCTCAGAGTTTGGAGGTATTTCTACAATACCCATTGCTGGTCCAACTACAACATTGTTACGAAGTTGCATATTTTCATGTGGGTATGTGATGATAATTGATATTTGGCTATTCTTTGATCTAGGTTGTCATTAGTTTGTGCATATCTATTTTAGTTTTTCTGGGTTTTGTTATATGCTCCATATTCTATGTTTTCATTGGAAAAATCAAACAATGCAAAAACATTATAAACCCTAAACCAAAAGCAATCAAAAAAAGTAGAATAAAACAATTAGCTAATATCTCAGGAAGGGGTGGGATATTACATTTTTAAAGGGTCGCGTTTTTTCTATAGCTTGATCGCGAGTTTTGATTCCCATCAACGTCTTTATCTGCATAAGTCGCGGATTCTGGTTTCTGAACCTCAACGGTTTCTTGATCTCTGTCTGCGTGTGTTTGGCAGCTACACATTTCCTCTAGGTCGTGTTTTGCATTTTGTATGCGCGGGTCTCCTTAGCGATTTCCATTTTGTCGATGGTTTCCCCCCCTCTCTGGTCACGATCTGTAGAGTTTCACTGGCGGTTTCCTTAGCTTTTTTGATTGATGTTGCAGTCTGAAGTCTTTTTGGTCGCGGGTACTATTTGGCGAGTTGCAGTTATCCTTTGTTGGTCGGCGGATTTTTAAACATTGGTGATTCTGCATGGTTTGATAGGCGTCTCAATCTTTTCTGGTCGTTGTTTAACTCTTTGATTGGCGGCTTATTCACTGTGTTGACGACAGTTGATAAAGTTTTTGGTTGCTGCCTTTTTTTTTTGTGTTTGGTCACGATTTTGTTTTTAGCGCTCAGCTCCCACATCAAAAACAAAACGTTGACTCTATTGACCTCCTCCAAGCAAGCGTCCAACGCTCAACATTTGTTTTTGGCAGGTGACCATTTTGATCAACTTCGGATTTCTCGGGATTTGTGCCTCGAAACCCATACTAGGGTTTGAGTTTTGTTCTTTGTCTGTGCCGTCAATTTGTCTTGGTTTCTGTGCCATTAGTTTGTACTCTGTTTTTTCGTGCCTCGGAAAACGTGAAAGATGGCGTCCTTGTCCAACATCATGTTGGAAGGCAGTTCGATTTAGGGGGCAGCTTGGTGTAGTTGATAGATTGACCATTAAGGGGGAAGGGGGTATTAAAATAAAATTAGATAGTTTATATTAATGGTCAACTTTGTAACATATTAGATTGTTTCTAATTCTGTTTAGATTAGCTTTAATCTTTTTAGAAACATCTATACTTTGTATATTTAGAAACATCTGTTTACAGAGCCGACTTGAAGATATCTTTAAAGCATCAAAAGAGATGTCCATATGTTTAAATTAAAATTTAAACATGATAAATAAGGACGAGTTAAACATGGCAAGTAAATTAAATGAGTTCATATCAAGGCCTACTCCACTAATGCTTGTATTAAGGCCGACTTCATATCAAGGCTGACCACCTTAATCCTGGCCAAAATACTCATATATATGTTTATGATGACAGCAACCAAAAGTCATTAAAGCAGCGATTAAAGATGATGACGATTAAGATGTTATGAAGAGCAGATTACTTTGTAAGGCTGCGAATATATTAGGAGCAGATATTATATTCTAAGGCAACGTTTAAAGTGAAGTAAACAATATTGATTTAAAAGACCAACTCCTTTATTAACGCCACTTTTGGAGTTTATAAACAAGTGCAGCAGTTATGAAAATAAAAGGCTTCATTAAACATATGAAGGATGTGATTCATAATAAGAAGCATTCGATTTGTTTAATTCATTAATGATGAATCGCTCTATGTAAATGAGTAAAACATCTTATTTATTTGCTAAGATGTTGAGCGGTTAAGAGATCAAGAAGTCCAATCAATTATAATGAGGTAATGCGATTTTTGGAATGAGACAAAAAGTTGTTAAGAAGTGCGACTGTCTTATTCACATTAGAGTGGTGCGATTAAATATGGTAAAGAGGATATGATCTGCATTAAGTAAACTAAGAGCTGAGTTGTATTAATCTTGAAGAGGCAGCAGTTGATAATTAGGAGACATGTCCATTTGTAAGGACATCACCTTTGTCAAGGGATATCTCTCTTCATGAAAATATGAAGATATAAATATAAATCATGGAAGGAATATTTTCATGAAAATATGAAGATATAAATATAAATCATGGAAGGAATATTTTCTAAGTATTAGAGTCAGAAATAAAGAAGAAAGAAATATATATTTTTAGCAGAGATAAATCTGCAGGCATACACCGGCAGTGATATATATACAATAATTGTTAGCAGCAGAGAATTATGTATTGCAGCCATTCTATCATAACTCTATCAGCTTCTCATTCTATTAGTTCATCATTCTGTTACTCAATTATTATATCATTCTCTCATTCTATCCTTCTATTCTTTGTATCATTCTATTCTATCAATCTATCATTCTATTATTCCATCATTCTATTATTATATCATCCTTTTATTCTATCCTTCTATTATCCTATCATTCTATCATTCTATAAGTCTATTATTGAATCAGTCAAATCAGCAAATATCTGAGATATCAATTAGCAATCAAAGGAAGTTATCTTCATTGGAAGGAAGTCATATAGGAATCAAACAAAAGGATATATATATATATAGGCTATACAACAAGAGTTAACAGCAAAGAAGGATATATTACAATCCTTGAACTGAACTTGAAATCCATCAAGAGGTACTTTTAACCCAATGAGCCATCACATTTGGAATAAATGTGAAATGCATATTGGGGGACAAGCAGCAGCACTGGTCCCTTCATCAAGTAGGCCACCCCAAGTTGGATGGACAGGAGTTCCTGCCACTTGTGGGCCAAGGGGGTGAATTAGCCGGGATGGACGTACCCGCCCTTTGGCTTGGTTGAATGTGACAGGCTCTCGGCACCCTATATGCTTTCTCATGGAATTTCATTATGTGGTTGACCATTGGGAATAACCCTGAAATGATTATATGTTTGCTTCGTGTATGATGTGTATACTTTGTGCTTGTAAATATATGTATGGAACTAAATATTGATTATGCTATGATGATTTGATCTCATTATTTATGTTATGAAATATTGATCTCATTAATAATTATGCTATGATAGATGAACTTAATATGAATGATAGATGAATTTTAATATGAATAATGCTATGACCTGATTATTAGCTAATTTATTGATCTTTAATATTTCTAATGTCCCTTTCTAGTGATTATTATTGTATGCAGGTAAAGAAATCAGGAATATCCTAAAAGGGGACATCACACTCTCCACTCTAGGATAACAAGTAGAGTCAACTCTTTTTGGAGTTTTTTTGAGTTTTACACATGCCAAATCCATAGTTATCCTTTAGCCAGTTTAGCTGTTTTTTTGATTAATTTTTGGGGATCTATTAAGGGGCCCCAGCCCAAAGCATAACCATAAGAAACACACAGTATAGCAAACAAGATGCCTGAATGAACAAACCAAACAAGGAGGAATAGGTGAGAACATATGCATAGAAACTAAACAACAAACATAAGGGCCAGCTAAAACACTAGACAAGAGGGAGAAATACCGGCACAAACAACCCTAACAGGTATAGCTAGACAAACAAGGGATATAGCTGAACCAAAAAATACACAGAACACCAAAAAACAACATAAAATCTCAGCCAACAAACCAAGCATGGAGCACCACACCACATATTCTCAGATACACACCTATGCGCTACTCGAGAACCACCTGGGACTGAGCATCCACAATCATAAGCTTTTTTATAAACACTTGAGCCTGAAAAAACCACAACCTTGACTTGCACCTGCCGAGCTGAATCCTTCGACCTATCAAATTGCACCCCTTTGATAATCTCTGTATGATGCATGGACCATTGTAAAACATCATTCTTAAGGCTAGGAGGAGTGAGCCCATTAACCACCTCCAAAAGGCCTTTGTTATGGGAGACCACTAGATGCTTTATAACTTGACACAAATCTTGTGAGAAATCAGTTAAAGAACTTACATCACGATTTAGGGCTAGATTTTCATCCCTCGGACCCTTTAATCAGTCATCCTTAGAATGAACTAAAAGATCTTCAATGCTCATATGAACCTTTGTGTTTTGCACTGTCACACCCAACTTCTCTCTGAAATCTGCAAGAATTTTAGCTATAAACTACAACATTCCATTACTTACTATACCATTCTGCCCTAGGATGGATTTCACAACATTTAGCAAGGAGGAACTAGGGTAATTAAATATCTTCCTTCAACGATGATCAGAGATGCCACCCTTTTGTAGTAGGCCGCTGGAGGACCCAATGAATGCCATGACCTACCATTAAAATAGCCACAACACACAGTCACATATACTGCTCAAACACCGACCACACTTCCAAGCATAAAACAACAACAAGCCCTACTGACATAAGCACCCAATGCTGAGCCACCAAATGTGATAAGCGTAAAAACCACCTCTCACTTGCCATAATATAAAATGAAAGTTTGAGAAGCCTCAAGCTTGCTAGAGCTAAACATGTGCGAGACAATCACATCCAAAGCAGCCCATCACCTTTCATTAATAAAGCCATAATGAGAATTCTTACAGCATAAAATGGGATCACCTATCACTCAAGGGAGACCATCCTCTTCAACAACCCTATCTATGCCCAATCAAATATGAAACAATTCTCCAAGGAAGAAACATTAGTCATGTTGATCCCATGGTTAGCCAAATAGTTTGCAACTTTGTTTTGCTCCCTATAATAGTGATGCATCTCAATAGTTTCAAATTTCCTGAGCCGTATTAGAATTTCCTCTAGAATCGATTGTAGCTTCCAATTCGAGCAATGTTCCTTTTTGAGGGCATTTAGAACAACCTGTGAATTGCCTTGCACTGTGACATTACAGAAACCTTCCAAGTAAACCAGCATCAACCCAACTAGAAGTGCTTCCCACTCCACTTCATTATTCCTTTTGATACCAAAATTGTGAGAATCCCCCTACCAAGAAAGTGCTTGTTGAGTCACGAAAAACATACCTTGCACCTCCTAGACCTGGGTTGCCTCTGGGGGCACCATCAAAATTTATCTTGTCCCCCACATCAGAGCCATCCATTTCTCATTTCTACTAGCACTCTTAGGGACTATTAACCCTTGAATGAGAAAGCCAGTTTAGCTGTTACATGGCAGGTAATTTTTAAGGTTCTAAATGCAATTCATTATTTATTACCAAGAAATATTTGACATCTCATTTTCTTCCTTTAAAGAAATTCATATTTTGTCCTATTCACTTTTATTATTTTGATTCTATGGTTCTCTCTTCCTATAACTTTGTATTGTTAACTGCTGTAACCTCTAGTCCCATTGACCTACTTTTGGTCATTTGTGGACATTAACATAATTTCTTTCTTTCTTTCTTCTTTCTCGCATTACACATCTGCTGATTGCTTCCTTGCTCATAGACGGACAGCAAAGGCTGCCTATGCCCTTAAACTTTTAAAGGGTTTGACTTGAGCATTGCTCCATTTATCAATCATCATATTAGATATTACTTTAATGTTTCTTTTGGTGCATTCTTAATAAATCGTCACATGATTATTGGTGGTAACATTTAGAGCTTGATGTTATGATCTGATGCGAGTATCTTGACATCTCATGCATCTTTATTCATCAGGATATTATTTGTCACATGTTTTTGCTGTTTTGACTTATTTGTAAGCCAATGATCCTAGAGTATATTTTTGAAGCATTTAGGTCTTCTTACTCTTAGGGGTTGTTGGTTATGGCTGAAAATTTATGAGTAGGATTGGATTGAGCTTTTGAGCATGTTGTAAATAATATGTTTAAATTTGAGATGATAGATGATCACAATTTTGCTTTGAGGACAGGTATATTTGACACTTGAGGGATGCATGGCTTGGATAGATGGTATTCTGACACAAGGGTAGAGTGCATTGTATAGTTTTTCAAAAGCACATGGTGAGCGAGAAACTTGTCTCATTGAGATCAAAGGGATTAAAAGATGATTCACATGCTCAAATCCTATAGAGATAGTGTTTGTCAAACCCAAGAGTTATTGTCCTTGAATCAACATGTGAATACAAGGTCCAAAAAATATTATAGAAGCAATAGATTCCAATGGCTATCCGAGAAACTCGATTTATAGCACAAAGAGGGCAAACTTGGGCCCTCAAATTCCAATGCTCCTATGAGTTGTCTAAGCAAAATTAGCAATTGTTTATTCTAGTCAAGATTCCTCCTCAAAATTGGTGCCCCATAATGCGTTGTCATAATGCTTTGCAACTTCCTTCCTAAATGCTCTGTAACTCCCTGCTAAATGCTTTGTCATGGAATTTGTCATATTTAAAATCCCATGTGTCTGGACTTGTCATGGTTTCCCTTCATGAAATCCCACGCCCCATAACTAGAGATGTTGAAAATTAAATATTATTATATTATTTTATTAGATATCGGGCCTATTTTCCCAAACCAAGGCTCCCATATTAAAACTATTTTTACTGTCCATTGGAAAAATTAAGGAATGGACCCTCACATGTTGAATTAATGAAACGAGGACATTACAAGTCCGCCCTTCTAGGAATTGCTTGCCCTCAAGCAATGCAGTGTTGGATGTTCATGTATCTCTAGCTCCTCCCAAGTAGCATCCTTTGTAGCTGGGTTCCTCCAATGGACCAGGTATTCTGTGATGGTTTTGTTCCTTAGTTTCTTCATATGTGTATTGATAATGGCATCTAGAATCAATACAAGTTTCCTGTCATCATCTAGGGGTGGCAGATCAACTGATGGTGCAATCATCACAACCAATGAAGTCCTTGCACTTTGCTACATGAGCATCCAGCTCTTGGCAAAGATTTCTTTCATTCCTTAAGTTGGGCGCTGTCTTGAGTGTTGGGACCCACTCTTACTTGGTGGTTACCTTCATATCTGGCGGACTCCTTATTGTTATCTTGAAAATTCCAACTTTTTCCTATCATATATGGTGGATACAAAAGGGGGCCTGTAGGATAAGACCAAATTGAGCATTTGCTGGCTTTATTTATCTTATCCGTGGCTAAGATAATTATGAAAATGCTGATTGAGATAGATACAAAATCTTTTCTACTTGCTAGGCGCTTAGATTGGAGTTTGAATAATCTTCAAATGTTTCTTGGGCCGACAATGAGAGTAAGTCTTCGAACATGGATACCTAGCTTTGGCCTCCACTTTCCTTCATATAATCGGCTTCAACAAATAAATTCTGTCCATCGAGCGCAGCCTTATTCATGAGTGGAGTTGTGGAATCTTAAAGGAATATATATTCACATAGCATAAGGATAAAAGGGGGATAAGAGAGAAGGTTGCGGCAGTTTCTTTAAGCTGGTGGCATTATCCGAAGCTAGATGCGACTACTATTTCTAGGGCTTCTTTATTCAAGTTAGATCGTGGCAAACTGGCATGCGTTTAGCTTTTTAACAACCGTCCTTTGCTATGTTTGTTAGTTGTTGATGGTCGTGCCATTTTTTGACCGTTGAATTACTGGCCGACTCTTTCCTTTAGGCGTTTGTTTTTATATAATACATCTGTAGGGAAGATAGGTAAGATATTGGGTAGAAAACTATGTGAAGAGAGGTATTTACTAGTATAAGGGACGTGGAAGGGAATGGAACCACTATATACCTAGCACCATGTGTGCTTCTCATAGTCTCACAACATAGAAATCATCACATACCTTATAATCACTAAAGGACAACTTGAGTTGTTGAATTACCTTGGTGCATGGGATAGTGAAATCATCAGCGACAATGACATTGAATTGTGAGAAATCCTCCACCGTCAATCTCCTTTTAGCCACAAGGCCTTCATCAGTAGCCCCACTATTAATAAGCATAGTAATCTGTTGTCTGGACAACTCTCCATGAACCTTGAATGGGTGATACCATGGTGCTCTTGAAAGAGCTGCAAGCGTACCTTTGCTAATGCATGCATTTTCCTCCAACTACGTAGGTTCATGCTCAATAATCTGCTCTCCCAAGGCTCCTTGCACTATAAGCACAACTTTTTTCTTCTAATCTCATTTCTAGTTTGCTCACCAATCTTATTTCTTGCAATGGGTTGAGGTGCAGCTCTTTGTGAATTAAATCCACCTTCTTGAAAATTTCCTTTTTGTGATCTAGTAATAGGTGCTTTAGGCTTAGATGGAAATTTGCTCCTTGGTATAGAAGGCTCAAGCGCCAAATCCCTCCTAAGAGCCTCTTGTAGCGATGGGGGAGCAAAAGCGTTAACTAGACCTTCGAGGGGCTCAAATAAATCCTTGATAAAGAGAAAAGTGATTCTCTTTTCAGATATATTAGGTACCATGATTGCAACTTGTTGATATTTAACAACACATGAGTCCATTGAGGTCTCCTTAGTCCTATCTAATTTTGGCAAGCTCCTAAATGTAGTGTCCCTCATTTTGGCTTTTGACAGTTGATAGTATTTCAGTTACACTTAGACATTATGAGACATGTGGATGATAGACTTTTGGTTATGCTTAGCTATGCTCATTATCGATTATGGATTTCTGATGTGGTTGTTGACATTTGTTATGATTATTATAGTGATATTGTTGATATTATAGTAAATGATGTGTTTTGACATGATCAATTGATGGTTAGTTGATTATGCAGAGTAGTGTTATCATGCTTTATGTATACCTGATTGACAATTAGAGATGTTTATGTTTATTGTCATGCTTTCAGAGCAGGGACAATGTAGTACTACTCATTACGAGCACCCTAGTACGCTGGGACTCCCTGACTCTGTGTTTACTATACATGTTTATACTCGTATGCAACATATCGTTTTGATGCAGGCTGCAGGTATCGGGCATCGACTTCACCTGACTTAGCAGGTCTGAGCGTGCCCTTACACCAATGGATAATGTGGGTGGGAGATAACATGGGGTTCCCTATGTCAGTCCTTGTCTTCAGTTGTGGTCGTGGGTCTAGATGTTACTCAGTGGTACTTGCCTCGGTTATTGGTCGTCATGTGGTATGTAGTTGTTATTGTTTGAGTTTTTGGTTAATAGTCAATGTGTATTGTTGGAAATGCATTAATTGTTATAGTAATAATAATAATAATAATTTTACGTATAATAGTATTTATTTAATTTGTTAATAAATAATGTAAACTTGGAGAATATTGAATATGTATCTTTTAATAAAAATTAAATTAATAATTAGTAATAATGAAAAATAATTATGAGTAATAAATAATATATTAGTTGATTTAAATAGTATATGGTTTTGTTTGAAAGATATTATTAGTTAATATTTTATTGTTATGTGATTTGTCACATTAAATTCCCTGATTAGAGAATCTCCCGAAGAAGAAATCTATGGCTTTTAAATCTTTAAAGATAGTGGATTCTCTGTAACGGTCACGGGAGTGGGAAATTAATTGAATTTGTCTATTTTTCTAATATGGGGAGTTATTTGTGGGAGGAGGATCGCTGTGAGGAAGATAGGCAGAAATTTGGGGAAATTTTTTAGAGAAGTTGAAGAATTGAGGAAAGGAGAGGAAGGAATTTTTACGGGAGAGGATATTGAAGTTGGAAGATAGTAATCCGGGTATGTTTATTTTTGCCTCTCTGTGTGTGAGATTTTGTATTTCTGTAACTTTGTCTGTCCTGGAATTTAATTTTCCTTGTAGCATGATCGTTTCTATACTCTGTGTGTGTGTTCGAATGTATTTTGCTCCTTGATTGTTTTCACATCTTTGGAATCACACCTCAGTTGCTATCAATGAATTACCCTCTGTAGTATACTTTCAAGTTTATTTATTTTTTCTTCTTGTCTCTTCTATTTCAAAATCTTTCCTGAAACCTTGACCTTAAACAAGGATTGGTCAAATGACTTACTGTATAATTTTGTTTGTCTCATTGAAAATCCAGAATACCTGTCTTGAAGAAAACCGTGACTATTTCTTAACCTTTGCTTCTGCTCAGCCATGCGAATAATATTTCTTTTGTCTTCTGAATTTAATTTCATTCCCATGTTAGCCTGCAAATGTTCAGCAATAGAGACGTCTTTTCCTTAGTGAGGCAAATTTGAAGATTAAATCTGCATCGTCACTGATGAACGCCAGTCCTTCCATCATGCCTGAAACCTTGGAATCAATCAAAATCATTTACCAGTTTTTCTTTCTCTATTTTTCTTCATAGCTGTTCTCAGCCGTACGACCTTACTCCATTTTGGCCTCTCAAAATTTTGCAAAGAAATGAAGTGCTTAGATTGCTGAAAAGAATCGATTAACCTAAATGAAAACTTAATCAATTTTGTTTTTTTACCTCTACTTATGGTGCCGCCGTACGGCCTTTCTTAACCTTACTTCCTCTAAATTTTTGCCAG
Organism: Cunninghamia lanceolata; assembly: GCA_027924645.1. Classification (NCBI taxonomy): domain Eukaryota; kingdom Viridiplantae; phylum Streptophyta; class Pinopsida; order Cupressales; family Cupressaceae; genus Cunninghamia; species Cunninghamia lanceolata. The sequence goes on from BSBN01000693.1 coordinate 10,061,416, forward strand.
AAAATAAAGATGAAGACTGTTCTTATGGGTCGTTTTAACTAATGCAATCAGTAGCAATCTTCTCCTCTGCCTAAGGCGCCGCCATACGGCCTTTTCTTAGCCTCAAACCCCCTAATTTTTGCCAGATATTGAAGCTTAGGGCTGTACATATGGTTTGATTGAACCAGAGGAAAACTTAATCAAATTTTACCTCTCCATAAGGCGCCACCGTACGGCATTCTTCAAATCTTTTCTTCCAAAAAAAAAAAACTCTGCCTGAACGCACCAACACCTTGGTATGGTCGCTCCCTCTAATTGAGGAGTTTTGATATAGCTTTTAGTCTTTTCTTCATGAGGTCGATTTCCCTATCAATCGATTTATTCCATTTATAATTGGCAGTAGTTGGGAATTTCTGATTTATTTCTAGTTGTCAAATTAGTAATTTAGAATGTAGTAGAGTTGTAATTATATATATATATATATATATATATATATATATATATATATATATAGATTTTCTTATGTAGATAACTATAGGATGTATTAGTTATAGTTAGAAAAAGCAATGATAAGTAAAACTAATTGAAGGTAATTGTCTAGACAAGATCTATTTTAGCCTTAAAATAATATCTTGGTAGTAGAGATCTTAGAGTATGAGTTAAAAGTTTAATTGTATATAGGAATTGTATGATTGATAATAATATTTTGTTATCTCCTTGGTGTAGCAATTGTTAAATTAGAAGTGAATAAAATTAGCATTATCCTGGCGAGTGGGTTATAGTTATGATTTTTCACATAATAGGTTTTTAACTGTATGTGTTTTAGAATTAAGTAAAAGTTATATCATTCTAAGTTAGCCAGTAAGGTAAGTTAGATTACCTCTTAGTTTTAGTTTAGTGGTGTCGATGTTGGTAATAAGAATACTAGTGTCATGTCTTTTTAATTGATTAGATACCTTGGAATATTATCATACGACTAGTTAGTCACCTTGTTGAGTAAATTTACTTGGTCGTTATAAATTTGGGGTTTAAATAGAAATATAAGATTTGGTGTTAAGTATTACATTAATGCAATTGTCCTTAAAATGTCTTTTAGTTAATCGAAAGTAAATTGATTCTTTTGGTTTAATGCTTTTAATTAGTATTGATAGATTAATAAATTTGTGTTGATTACTTTGATTTATTTTGATTTATCTTGTATGTTGTAATTGTCGGTGTTTGATGAAGAGTCAGGATAAGAGACTTTGGTCTTCCTCTTTCTTGGTTTCTATGGGTTTTGTTACCTATCCAGAGGCTTGTTACCTTGAACTTTCGATGACTTTGAATCCTGGTATTCTAGAGAGAGAAAACTAATTTTTTTGGTTCATTAAATTTGGACTTTTGCATGCCTCGAGTTATTATTGGCTTGTTATAAATGTTGGAGGTATGTCATGTGTGTTCTTGCATAGTACTTGATTGGGTTGGGTCAACTGAGTGCAGGTAGGGGAGTGGCTTCCGATGTGGGGCTGGCACCCAAAGTGGCTGTCTGGGTAACCCATTGGAAGTGTTTAACAACTGAAAACATAATAATTAACCTAGGGGGAAAGGGTAGAATTTTACATTAAGCAAGATTAATAGATGTCCTCCCCCACTCCTGTAGTGCTAGTTTAGGCCAAGGGTGGGATGAGAGGGATGGTTTCCGCATGTGTGACCTATGGGGCCAACGCCTAGAGAGAGGCTGTCAGGGTAACCATAGATGGGGCCGACGTCTAGAGAGAGACAGTCAGGGTAACCCATGTAAATCCATGCGATGACACTTCTTCCTACTGCACTCCATCTTGCTCTGTTCTCTTGCCTCTGGATGTTGATTGTTGTGTTCAGTGTTGTCCGCATGCAAAACCTGAGGTATTCTTGTCTTCAGTTAGTCCTTCTATCTTTGCTTGTGTCAGGGGACCTCACTGTTATCTCCTAGCTCGGGGGGTGGACCTCAGGGTTCCACATGGTCGGGTGGAAGAGCTTAATCCATTGGTTTTCTTTGGCATCTTGGTTCGTGTACGTGGCCGATGTGTTTTCCAGTTCCAAACCTGTATTGGCATCCTCAGATTTGTATTATGTTTCCAGAATTGTATAGTCACAATTTATAATGTACTTCGATGTAACAAGACAAAAGGCCTTGTAATTATGAATCCTGTATTTGATCTCATTTGTACTTGCACTTGCCTTGTAAATGAAAGGTGTAATCTTCTTTTGATGTATCAAATTGCATATGGACATGTGTGATGTATTATGTTGTTAATGATCTTTGATTATAATTATTGATGCAGTTATGTTCCCTAGAGATGTTAGTTGGTGATATGGTTTAAATGATGTAATTAGTCGTTATTTTATCCAGTGATTAATGCACATACTTGTTTTAAAAGAAAAAAAAAAATTCTGTATTTTTTTGCCCATTTAGTCTAACTCTCTAGGGTTGCATGATGGGGCATCACACTTAAAGTACTCCTCATCCTTCCACTCAAAGTGATCTAACAATAATTGGCTGAAATTATCGAAAGTATGCACGAGGCTATGCCCTTGTGTGATCAATCCATGGTGCCACCACTTGCAGGCAGCACCCTCCAAATGCAATGTGGTAAATTGAATGGCATTTTCTTCCACCATAGGGTTGAGTGTGAAGTAGGTCTACAACTTCTACAACTATACTTAGAGCGGATATTTTGTTGCTGCCATCAAAAGTAGGAGCATCTAATTTATTTACCTTCTGCTTTAACTCTCTTCTTCTGTTGTTCTGGCCGCTTCCATTTTGAAATCTCTTTCTGAGTATCTCCAAGTAGTTGACAAAATTAATTGTGGCTTTGAAGTCTTTTGATTTTTCTTGATGCTCCACAAAAAGTTTGTTTAACTGCTTTGTGGTGGCTGTCTCAGGGTTTGGTCTTTCAATCTGTTTTCAAAAAACATGGGCCTAATGAGTTTTTGAATGGGACTTGTATGACTAGTCACTGGTCGGTTACGAGAAGTTGAGCTTCCCCCCCTTTGAAATATGCTAATATGGTCTAGATTCTACAAAGGAATGGCATCGCGTATGTTCTAGAACTGCAATAGTTGTGTCAATAACTCTGTCATACTTTCTGGCCGCGTCATTAATAACTTTGTCATTCTTTCTTACCCCATCCGAATCACTATCATGATATTCTGAAATAGATCTGCTCTTTCCTCAATTGTCAAAGGATTTTTGTTGCTCCCCATAATTCATAGGCTGGTAAGAAATTAGCTCTAATACCACTGTAATAATTGCAACTAATTTTAATATAAAATATTTACCACTTTTTGATCACCAGGATCTTGTAAGGGTGAGGTGAGGATGAATAATAATTTTATATATATTTTATTTTATTTAAATAACAAACCTAGAAAGATAGAGCAATAGATTGCACAAACAAAATGAATCCTTCACATCACAATGGAGCTGAATATTATTATTTGAATATGGTGGATTATATACAAGCATGCTAAAGAAGACAAATCAATTTGATATTGTCGTATTGACAAATAAAACAAAATACCTTCATTACAAATGCAATCCTTGGATGAGATTGCTTGCTTGCAAAGGGGTTTCATCCTTCGATCTTCGTATGATAGAAGCAATAGATTCCAATGGCTAACCAAGCACCTCAATTTATAGCACAAAGAGGGCAAACTTGGGTACCCAAATTCCAACGTTCCTATGAGTTGTCCAAACAAAATTAACAATTGTTTGTTCTAGTCAAGATTCCTCCTCAAAATTGATGCCCATAATGCTTTGTCATAATGCTTTCTAACTCCCTCCTAATGCACTATCATGGAATTTGTCATATTTGAAATGCCATGTGTCTGAAGTTGTCATAGCCTCCCTATATGAAATCCCACACCCCATAACTAGAGATGCTGAAAGCTAAATATTATTATGTAATATTAAATATTATTATGTAATATTAAATATTATTATATTATTTTATTGGATATTGGGCCTTTTGTCCCAAATGAAGGTGCCTTTATTAAAATTATTTTTGAAAAATTAAAGGAATGGGCCCTCACATGGTGAATTAATTAAAAGGGGACATTACAACTTAGTCCAGTCATAGGCTTCATTGGCTAATCGTGGATTAAGAAGAGCTTGTTTGAATTACTCATGCTAGTGACAAGGGACCCAGGAAACTTGATTTCATGCTATACTATAAATGAGTAAATCACTTGGAGATGAATTATAAAATGACAGAGAGAAATATTTTGTAAAACTTATCCTGTATGAGGGTTTTTGTGTCATTGGGTGTGACAACATAGACTGCTAGTTGTAAATCATGCAAACTCTAAAAGCATTAATAATAGCATTACAAAAGCATACTGTGCATGTTATATCCCAAATGGGGATATTCTGGACAACTTCAGGTTCACGGGATTTTCAAATGAATTTTCTGAATTCTGCCCTAATTTCTGAACTTTAGTTTTCTGCTCTTTAAATCAGACTTACTTGGAATTCTGCTTTAGTTTTCTGCTTTTTAGTTTTTTGCTCTAACCCTAACTTCTGCACTTTAAATCAGACTTAAACAATTGCATATTCCCATGAAACATGACAAATCATTATAATATCATTGCCAACATCACATTTGAATTCCACCACAAAATATGCAATTAAATCACTTCAATTTGCAACCACAAATGACTGAAATAAATCCAGAAGTCTGCTGCTATAAAAATCAGAACTTAACAAGTCTTCAATTACATCAAAAAGCTTGGGCAAACAAGACAAACAAGCCCAGCTCAAATCTGCCCTAAACCCTAAGGTTGTACATACCAAAAACAATGCAAAATAATGCTAGCAAAGTCCTCCAAAGTGATCTTCAAATCTGATCTGCAATTCTGCTCCAAAAACAATGAAGTGCAAGTGAACTCCCGTCACGGAATCCTCCACAAGAAGAGCTAGGTTTTCGTCCAACTCCTCTAAGATGCTTGAGGTTTTCGTCCCAAGATCTTCTCCAAGAGATAAACTCCAAATTGCTGAATGGATGAATGCTTGAATGATGCCTCAAATGCTACCAACTTAATCTCTATTTATTAGTGATTTCTCTCCTCCAAGAGCTGGCCGACTTAGGGCATTTAAGTACTTTTTATTTATTATTTTTTCCTCACTAAGAGGGCTGACCCAGCCAGAGGGATTCTAGGCGCCCAAATCCTTTATTCTTCTTTTTCCTCTTCAAGTTATCTTCTTCCAAGTGCACCAAGGTAGGCATTATTTTATTATTTATTTTCCTTCATTGAAGATTTTGGAGTGTGAAACTAACCCATCCACTCTTCCATGGTGATTACTCTGAAAATGGGGACATTACAGTGCACCAAACAAGAGTCTCTAAGCTAGAATCTGTTGCATAATGTTTGTTGCAAATATTTTTGAGCTGAGAAAAGCTTTGTGGTCATCAACCAATATCGTAAAACAAAAGAGCACAATAGAGTGTATATTTACTCTGTTTTAGACTTCTCCATCAAAAAACATATGATAGTGTAAGATGGATGTTAAAGGTTCCTATAGCATTTGTAAATTTTTTTCCTTGTCAATCCTTATTAGTCTATGTAATGGTAAGGAATGTGGTAATAGATTTAATATACAAACCACTTTGGCCAACAAGAAGGATGTTTGGTTAGTGTAGTGGAATCACATCTAGGGTAGTGGCCATGTAACTCTAAGGTAATTATCTGTATGGTTGTGCCTGTGATTAATATTGTATATGTTTAATATTGTTTGTGCATGCATGATGGTGGTAGCATGCGTTTATATAGAAGTGTACATAATGGTTAAAGATTCAAAGAGTAACTGCAAAAGAAAGAAAATTAATAGATCATCTTCTAATCTACATTCAAACACTACAATTTCTGCCTAACCAAAGTTTAAAAATATTTGCAAACTTGAAGTGAATCGTGCAAAATTCTAGAGAAATGTAATGGAAGTCTAGCTAGGCTAAACTATGTGGCTATGTGGCATGGAAACAAGGAAATGATGACGTTCTTAGTAAACAAGGCTTTAAAAACCAAAATACCATTCTAACAAATTATGCTAGGATCTTTTTGAGAGGATCAAGATTGGGGGTTGGAGGTGCTGGTTCTAGATGTTCGAAGCAAACAAGTGTTCAGGTTTTAACCTCCAAAATTTATCCATGAGGGGGATGGAGATATTTATAGAGAAATCTTGGTTATGAGATCAGAACCCAATTGATACAAATTTGGACTATATATAAGATAAAATGAAAAAGTCTTCTTGTGGGGCACCTATGATGTGTGCTAGCTAGGAATATACATACAACCAATGGCTCATCAATGCTAGAGAGCAATGACTAGAAGGACTATTTCCTTTTCCCTTCTTTTGGAATCATTTGGTTGGTTGGTTTGATTGATTGAGGACTATATTGAAGGTCAAAGGGCTGGAGTTTCTTTCCTTTCTTCTTCCCACAGCTATCCAGTGAATAGGCAGGCAAATTATATATAATATATTTCAGCACACCTCATCAGCACCCCACAAGGGCACTTTTCAATGCTTTCCTTTCTTTTTCCTAAAGCTATCCAGTGAATAGGCAGGCAAATTATATATAATATATTTCAGCACACCTCATAGGCATCCCACAAGGCCATTCTTCACATCCCACAAGGGTACTTTTCATTGCTTTCCTTTCTTCTTCCTACAGCTATCCAGTGAATAGGCGGGCAAATTATATATAATTGAAAAGTGCCCTTGTGGGATGCCTATGAGGTGTGCTGAAATATATTATATATAATTTGCCTGCCTATTCACTGGATAGCTGTAGGAAGAAGAAAGGAAAGCAACTCCAGCCCTTTGACCTTCAATATATATATATATATATATATATTAAAGTGAAAAGTGCCCTTGTCGGATGCCTATGAGGTGTGCTGAAATATATTATATTTAATCACTGGATAGCTGTAGGAAGAAGAAAGGAAAGCAACTCCAGCCCTTTGACCTTCAATAGAGTCCCGAGTCAATCAAACCAACCAACCAAATGATTCCAAAAGAAGGGAAAAGGAAATAGTCCTTCTAGTCATTGCTCTCTAGCATTGATGAGCCATTGGTTGAATCCTATCCATCATTATATGAATCAACATTGAAGTCAATTATGGCCCCCCCTCTTGGAATAATGGGAGGATGAACTTCTTGCCCCCTGGGTGGATAGGAGCTCCCTCTCCTAATATTGGCTTGGAGAATGAGGGGCATAAATGCCCTAATGAAAAAACATGAATAAAGAAAATATATGACCTAGTATGAAGATTAGGTCTTTTGATGAATAAAAATGTAGAATAAGTCTACTTATACTTTTTCATTAATGTATGATTATTAAATACATTACTACTATGATTACTATTAATGGTCCCGGGGGACTCGCCCCCTACCAAATTTGACCTTGTCCCCCATAGGGGACATTTCAGGGACGCGGGGATGGGTAGGAAACATCCCCACCTTGTCCCCAAATTTTCAAAAATTTACGAAATGTTCCCGGTTCTTCAATTTTTGTAGGAAACCCTTGGGTATGTTAGGGGACGACTACCCATACTTGGGACAGTTTGGGGACCATCCCAGGGATGTCTACTCGTCCCCTATGACCTAGGCATGTTTTTAGTTACTTTAAAAAAAAATCACATATTTGAAAAAAAAAGGGGGGATGGGAGGGCCACAAGGTTTGTGTGGTTTCAAAGGTTTTAAGCTACCTCAAGACCCCCGCGAGGGGTGTTGCCCCTCGACCCAAGTGGAGGTGTTGCTCCTAGACCCCCGTGAGGGGCACTACCCTTGGACCCCACTTACAACTTCATAAAGTCAATGAAAAGGAATAGGCTTACCTCTCGAAATCGGAGAAGTTGGTGATTGTGTATGGTGCCTTGTGACTTCAAGATCGACAGAGTCCTAAGTATAGTTAGACTCCAACCACATGTTGGGATGTTGATCCCGAAGATGCCACATAGGTTGATGAGGAGGAGACACAAGAGGGATTGGTTGGGGTTCCGTTGGATGAGGTAGTCCCTCATAATGCAGTGACTTGGACTCCAATTTTGATGCAATGTTAGCAGACGCTGATTATGGGCAGGGGCATATTTTCTATGTTTTTGCCTTTTTGTAGTTGAAACTTGCAGCCTTTGGGCATTTTGTTGTAATTTTTATACAATATATATGGACATTGAGAATGAAAGCAATTGAATTTTGTTAATTCATTTGTCAACTCTCATGTGAAATCTGAATTCAACTCTAATGTTATGTATTAAGCTTCTATCATGTATATGATGAATGCCTTGTCAATGTTTTCATATGAATATTTGAAATTTCCTATATTTAAAAATTTTGCCTATTTTTTAATAGCTGCCCTCTGCCATCCCCTAAAAAATGGCTTCCCAAAAAAACCGTCTTGGAAATGCATCCCCCTGTCCTCTTCTGTAATGTCCTCATTTTCAGCTAGCATCGGAGTTTAGAGGATTAGCTTATCACTTGGGTTTCTGTAGGCTAATTGGTTGTTGTGGAGACCATTCTTGGTTCGTTAGTGGACACTTTGAGTATCATTCTTCAGATTTCCCATGGCTAGAGCTTGGTTTCTTTTGAGGTTTGTCTTCCAGAGAGTATTTCAGGGTTTTTTAGACTCACTATGTTTAGTAAGTCACTGGAGCATTGGGACCATACCTTTCTATTTTTGGAAAGGGCTTCTGGATGGATAGAGGGCACATTGATCATCCCCGGGGTGTTGGCGGAATTATCAAATTGTTATTATTATGGCTTTAATCAAGGGATCTATGCTTAATTTAATGATTATTAAAGTTAAGCTTTAATAATATTAAATTATTATTATTATAATAGTTTATAAGGTTGAGTATTAAATGTTAAGGCATTTAATATTATTTTTAAATGATTATAAGCCATACGCCAACTTTGGGATATGGAGCAACAAAGCAAATATAAAATATGACTTTAAATGTTATTTTAAAAAAGCCCTGGGAATCGTGCCATTATAAAAGCTTTGCAAAAAGGAAATACTTCATTCATTATTACTCTCTCAATTCATGAATTTTTTTGGCTCTGGAGAGAATACAAGGGTTTGAAGAAGAAAATCAGTCTTTGAGAATGAAATCTCTCAAGGAGTTTGCATCTACAGGGGGCTTTACATCAGAGGTTACAATTGTGCTTATTGGAGGGTTTAACTTCAGAAAATTTCAAGGGTTTGAGAAGAAGTTTTTAGATTATTGAAAGAATAATCTTTGGTGGCTTTTTTTTGATTGCTAGCATTCATTCTTCATTGCCATGTGGGGTTTCAAGGCCGTACCAATCTGCTGCTGATATTTTGTAACAAGTCGTACCAGCCATTAATGGGAATGTGGACTGCAATAGGGTTTTGTGTGGACTGCAATAGGATTTTGTTTGGAGTTTAGTGCAGTCTAATGCTTTGTATGAGGAGCCATTTCACATTGAAGCTGCTGTTTGTATTTCCCATGTGCTAAAATCTGAGTTACTCGAAGTTGCAAGGCATTTGATATTACCCAGCTGCTGTAGCAGCCTTTTCAGCCCTGTAAATTCGATAACAGCTCATGGGTATGCTGACCCTTTGACATTCCTTGTGTTTTTCTCTCACAGGTAATGCTTAGAATAGTTCTATAAAGCATGTGTATTGAATTTAAGCTTGTAGGCACTGCCATTTCTTGTTATTATCAAAATATGTACATGCATGTCATCCACGTCAAAAGCAAAAAAACATAAAACTTAAAAATCAGCAAGGCAGTTTCAAATAGCAAATATCCATTTGGAGGGGGGGATATTTCATCTTCCATCCCCATCCTAGAAACTTGAGGGAACATAGCTATCATATAGATCTCGTATGATTATTAGGTCCAATAGTACCTTTTAACATTTATGATCCATAAATTGTCAAAATTCTATGTAGAGTTTACTAGAACATGAATTAAAATGTTCTACTTGTTTACACAAATGATAGTTCATAAGATGAATAAATGGAAAGAATTCACCATGGAACTCAGATTTTATCTTAGGAACCCCATAAGGTGAAAAACCAGTTGGTAACAGCAACTGAATGTCTACCTAAATATTATTTATGCTCAAGAACAAGTACAAAAAGTGGATACAACTCAGCTTGCTCCTTAACTTCTCTGTCAAGCTCAAAGACTTAGCTGAATTCTTCTACTTCGAACAATAACTCAAGCCTCCAATTCCCTCCCTTGATACATTCACTATGGAATGCCTGCATACTCAAATTTGCCCTCTGCTTGTCTTTAAATAAATTTCCTTGCCTTAGGTTATGAAGGGACATATTAGAGATGTGAGGAGTCATAAAGGAACATGAAGAGTCATTGGGGAGAACTCGAAAGGTCATGTGTGGGGTGTGAAGAGTCATGTAGTCAAGAAAATTTATGTATGGAATATGAAGTCATGTGAGGAGCATTTTGTCTTCTTTTGGAGAAAGAGACAAATTGGGGCATTCTATCCCTTTTGGGGGAAAAGGAAAGAGAAGTGAGATGTTCTATCCATTCTTGGATCATTATCAATCACGCCCTCTTCGATCCTTATGGATCACACCTCCCTTTTTAGAGAGGTTTTGGTTCCCCTAAAGGATTATATTTGGGATATATAATTTTTTTCCGTTAATTGGTGAATCTTCTATGTCCAAACTTCGTGTGATATTGCTTTAACTTCTGTTGAATTGAAACTCTACTAGCTACAACCTCTTGTGATGCTCAAGACATGCTACAATGATTGCCATGCTACAATATACCCTTATTGCCATGAATGATCGTCTTTGTATTTGGAGGTTATTTTACAATGCTATGAAAGCTATTACAAAATGGTCTTCATAATGAAGGCCATACATTTTTACAATGCTTAGAATGAATTTGAAAAAAGATCTCTTCCTACAACTATGCACATGCTACTACTGTAGTAAGAGCTTGTACATGATAAAATATTGAAAACCATCATTGTAATGCTTTCGGCTGTTCTTTTGCTCATCGAGGTGCCTTTCTTGCCTATACAAGTGGAAATAATTATCTATTCGTGCCATATCAAACAAGTAGTGAGGGTTGCAACATGCTACAATGTTTACATTGACATGGAATGGAAATATGCATGCCGACAACACCCTAAAACATGTTGTAGTGTTGCTCGTGCTCAACCAAAAGAAGTATACATTATAGTAGAAAGAATCTTTAAAAAATTGCATGGTTGCAGGATACGCTGCCCCACCTTCACATGCATGTGTACTTGAGTACTTGGTATGGATTCGGGTACGATACGGTGTAGATACAACTTGGATACCGTACCCGCCTGTGCCCTAAATTTTCTGTTCCTCCAACTGCGTCGGATTTGAGGATTCACGTTTTTTTAAAACCGTCCCGTATTCTTTCAAAATCTTTAAACGCGGGTTCAAAAACTAGGTAAAAATTAATAAAAATTGCAACTAAAACCAGACAGTTGCAAAAATTAATAAAAACATGGGTTAAAATTAAGATGGTGTTGGCTAAACCAGGCGAAAATCATTAAAAATGTGAGTTTTTTTTAATATAAACATTTTTGCAATCATGAGTGTCGACCTATGGATCTTCTTCTCCAACGCGACTTGCAAGGGATTAGTTGTTTTGTTTTTCTCCGGCATGACCTGAATCCACTTTCGGGTTTGTCTGAAAACTTCAAATTTATATTTTTTGTTTATCAAATTTAAAATGTTTATATTAAAAAATTTATATTTATATTTTATTAAATTTAAAATACATGGGGTGGGTTCTGTTGTGACGTCTTCACACATCGCCCCATTGCAAATGGGGCCCCACTCTTTTTCTCGCTTTTTGTCTTTGTTTTGCTTTAGGTTTAGGTTTTTTTTGAGCTTGTAGGTTTTGGTAGTGTGGATTTGCCCATGTCTCATCGAGTTCTTGCTCAAGGTTCATATGTTTGCATCCTGATGCATGTCTTGAAGCCCTGAAATTGACTGGAATCCTGATGCATATCCTGAAATCCTGAAAAAATGGCTAAATCTGAAATTTGGTGGATCCTCAAAAATCTAGAATCTGCATGTTAAATCTCATGGATTTGAAACCAATCTCAAACATCCTGGAAGTATATTTCAAAATATTTAAAGTATAGGTTGAAATATACTTGGATTTCAGGTGCTAAAAATTGACTAAGTCTGGAAAGTGCACTTTTGCCCCCCACCTTTGCATTAGGCATTCAATACATGTATGTTGAAAATCAGCGCTTTTGTCTTGGGTGCACATTTTGAGGGTCTTTGCAATGCGTATTTTATGCACACATGCCTCAAATCAGCGCTTTTCCTCTTGAGTGCACATTTTGACCTTCTGCATTCTTCATTTTGTGCAAACATACATGAAATTGACGCTTTTCTCCTAAGCACTCATTTGGGAGGTGTTTGCATCAAGTATTGTTAAGATCATACATGGACATATAAAACCAATGCTCATTTCTCCTAGGCGCTCATTGGGACTTCTTTTGCATAATGCATCCAATACATAGACCTGCCAAATTAGCGCTTCTTACTCTCTAATGCGCACTTTTCACCATACCTTGCATTGCACCTTCATTACAAGCCACCTTAAAATCAGTGCTTTATGCAAGCCTGCCCAAAATATGCGTCTTCTTCTTTTCATGCAAGCATACATAAAATCTACGCCTAAACAATGGAGAAGTCGGCCTTGAATAAGGAGATCAGAAATTAGTTTTAACATTGAGAAATCATGAAAAACATAAGGAGGCCGACCTGCCTAGATGACTTTGGATAGAGGTATATATATGAAAGATCAAATCTTCATTTCAAAACATTTCAAAACAAATTCCAAGTGCAGAAAAAGGTAGATACAAGGCAAATTAGAGCAGAAATTGCAAGTGAGGAGAACAATTTGTCAAGAGTAGAAGTCAATTTTCCATTTTCAAAGATTCTATCTTTTTATCAAATTTGGCTATCTCCTTCCAAGCGCTTATTTCATCCCACCTTGCACAATGCATTCAATTCATATACACACCTACAAAATCGGCGCCCATTTCATTACACCTTGCATTAGGAATTCAATTCATGTTCAAGAGAAATCAGCGCTTAACTAATCACCTTAGGTGCACATTTTGGGATACCTTGTGAAAGATCCCTTACCTAATTTGCCCTGAATTTTTTTGTTTTGCTTTCTTGATATCATGTCAAACAGTTATCTTGCAAGGTCTGATTTGGTTTTTTTGATATCATGTCAAACTATTGCATAAATGAAAGACAACATTTGCAACTCAATAGAACCCATTTATACTAACTATATCAGGTCTGTACAAGTTTCAGAGGTCTTATATACATTATATCAGACTATAACAACAGTCTAAAACCCTTATATGATGCAATATTGAACTACCCAAAATGATAAACACATATCTGGAAGCCAACGCTCAAGTTATGGAATATTTAAGTGCTGAAACCCTAATTTCCAGCTAGGGTTTGACTGAAAAAGACTCCTAATTAGAACAACCAGCTGGTGAATGCACTGAAATGAGGCTATCTGCTGATAAGAAGCCCCAATCTGCAATTATATCCTGATAACTCACTGCTGCAATCACTCCAAAATGCAAAATCAACTTGTGATGAAGTCCAATGATGCCCAAATGGAAACCCAAAGTAGATTTCCCTGTTTTGTGAACTGGGTTGTCGTCCAATTCACTATCCTCCAAGGGATTTCGTCCTCAGAAGACCTGTATGCTGCTGAAACCCTCTTCCAGAGCTCAAACCTGCAATTTGCTTTTGTAAAAATGAGAATAGTATGCCCAAGAATGAGCCCAACACATTGCTTTATAGCCTCCCAAGAGTTTTTTCATAAAAATAAATAAAATATTCCTCCCCAAGAGGCTACGCCCATCTTGAGGGTCTTTCCTCATGAAAAGAAAGTGCCACTTTTTAAAAACAACTTAAAGTTATTAGGATGAGGGCACTTTTCACTATTCCTCTTCTAATTTTCTGTTACTATTCACTTTTCACTATTCCATTAAAGCAAACCTGAATATTTCCAATTCAACCCCTGGATTCATCAACTGAACACCAAACTGAAAGGCTTGTAAAGCTCCCAGCTAAGCTCCATTGCCCTCGGTTGGGTCCCCTAACCATTCTGCTAACCTATGGGAACCCTAATAGTAGGCCAACCTCCGCTATAGTCTGAGCTGCCTAAGGAAGGGACATTACACCTTGCAAAAACCATTCAATACATACTCCTTCAAGATTAGCACCTATTTCATCCAAGCACTCATTTCACCTTGTCTTGCAATCCACAAACAATTCATAAGCATATAAAATTGGCGCTTGTCTTCTAAGGCGCATTTTTGGTAAGTGTTTGCATTACAAGTTCAATACACACTCAAGACAAAGCAACGCCTATCTCCTCTAGCGCCCATTTTGAACCCTCTTGAAAGGAGCATCTATACAAACTCTCATGGAATCAGCGCCCTATACATACAAACATGCAATCAGCGCCTAAAATGTGGTGAAGTAGGCCAAGAAGGAGATAACAAATAAATTTTAACATTGAAAAATTATAAAAAATCACGAGGTTGACGTATCTACTTAGCTGGCTGGTTGAAGAGGTATATATATATGCAAGATCATTTCATCATCTCAAAGCATTCATTTCAAAACCAAATTAATTGCAGAAATAGCAGAGCAGACCAGTGAATTGGAGTGGTTTGAGCAGAAAATTTAAGTGAAGTTGATTTGTCAAGAAATCAAGTCATTTTAAAAAAAATTCTTCATCTTTTGGCAAAATTGATTTTTCTGGCTTGTAAGGCAAGGCGACTTAGAATTACATGTTGTTGTCATTCAAATAATCCCACATGCACTAGGTGATGGAATTTGTCATTAGTTTGCTCATTTATCAAGCATCACTCCAAGGCACTAACTTAAGGTGTTTCATATAGATGAAGGATCTAGGAAGGAGATTGACAAGAGCTTGCACAAAAGAAAGTTCACGGTATGGAAGAAGTATTGCTCGAGGTCACCGAAGATGTTTCACTTGGCGAAGAACTCATTCCAAATGTTCAAGTTCCAAGCACTTCATTGCAACACACGGGGAAGTTGTTACATCAAGATCACCGAGAGGACTTCAACAGATCATCATCATGCATCCAAGACAAACTTCATTTCTGGAAGAAGAGCACCATTTCGTCATGCATGAGACGAAGTCATCATCCAGAGGTGCACGCCACATTCAAGTTCCAGGGATCACTCATTTCCTACGTCAGGCAGAAATAGAAAATATCATGAACCGTCTACTCCAAGAAGTCATGAACAAAGACATCTTCTACTGCACCATCCAGAGTTAGGATCCTGCAAGAATACATGAAGATGAGAAGAGAAATGAGCATGGACATCATAAATCCGTAAATTACACTAAGGCATGGAAGACATCAAGAAATTTGACAAATTCCCAAATTTGCAAGTTTGAAAGATGCAAAGTTCTAGAGGTGAAAATCCAAGTTCAAAGACTACTCCAAAAAAATTCATAATTTGGGAAAATATTTCAAGCATTGCAAACACGTTCAAGACCAAATCAGTTTGCTCCATGCTGAGGTGGCACGTACATATCATCAAGCCAATCATAGTTCGCCACATCATATGTATCTACTACAGAGAGGACACCCATGTGGAAAATTCTCAAAGATGCCTTATTCATGCTTATCACATTGAAAAGTGTGCCTTCATTTCCTCTCTTGTATTCTAAAAATAGTAAATTTTGTAACAAACTGTCTTGTTGTCACAATCTGGGCAATTGATTCATAAATCAATCCTAGCCATTCATGTAATTTGTGGAGTCTATAAAAGGCTCACTTTTTTCATTTGCAACGGGGAGATCAATCAAGAGTAGGAGTAGATGCTGTCGAAATAGGAGTAGAGTAGAGGAGACTCATCAAAGTCATTGAAGAGACATTGTGAAATTGTTGTAATTATACACTTCCAAAATCAAAACAAGCTCATTGTTGATTCGCATGGTGATTTTGTGTGATTGTGGAATGTTAGCATGGTTTCGAAATTCTTGAATGTGATGGAGAGATGTTTCCAAGTAGAATAGAATTAGATTAGAAGTTCATTGATGTAATGTTTATATGTTAAGATATTTGATGAATTCCTCTTGGTTCATACTTTTCGTGGATTGTTGAAGGCAACTCACTTTGTAAAGCTAGCCTGAACCATCATGTGCTTTAGTTCTATTGTGAAGATTGCTCAAGTTGCGCCAGCTGTGGGTGTTTGGATGGAGATTCGCAATATGAAAATCATTGGGTTACCTTAGGAGATTGCACCTACTTCGTGTAATTATTGGTCCTCATGGTGAAGCGAAGTTTGGTTTCGTAAGGAATTTGTCTATCCTAAGCATATTTCATTATCTCATTGTCCTTAGAATAGCTTTTTCAACCCTTGCCTTTTTTCATTTTCTTTCATAGTCGGTTAGAGTAAGTTCCACTTCACTAGAATGGAATAAGGAGCCAATTCACCGTAAGTCCCTTTGTGAGTTTCAGCAAATCACATCAACTACTGAGTCTATCCATTGCAAATTACGAATCAAGAACCTTGGAGTTGTCTCATTGGATCACTTTGTTTAGCCTTTGGGAGACTTTATTCAAGAGAGGATAGAATACTTAGTATTTTATTCTAAGTTTGCATGTGCATAAAAAACACATCAACAGGTTCAATGGTTAATCCAATGGGTTGGGTCTAAATAGGAAGTTTATTATATTTATAAGTTTATATTTTTATTTTATTATATTTAAAATGTTTGTATGTATAAATTTATATTAAAAGTTTAATATTTATATTTTTTTGTTATATATTATTCATATTAAATTATATTATCATTAAATTTAAATTATCTAATATTATTTATTGTTAATTATATATTATTAATTAATTTATTATTAATAATTATATATACATTATTTATTACTTACATATGTGTGTGTGTGTGTGTGCCATATCTACCCGTATCCATATTAGGGGTCTTGAAAAATAGTCGTATCCATATGTGATACCTTATTCGTGTCCATGCAACTCTGAAAAATTGTGATTACCCCTGATAATTCAGCACTTCCTAGGGCACGATTATTTCTACCGATTTTTACCCATTTTTTGAATAAATCACTCACAAAGATTTTCTCTATTATTTGTTGTTTAATCGTCAAAAAATCATGATTACTTCTGATTGGGATTTTTTTGGGATTTTGGGTGATTTTTTTTGCGATTTTGGGTGGCTTATTGGACGTTTAAACATTTGTTTTTATTCCCTTTCTCATTTCAATGGTTTTCTGAGCTCAACCATAGTGATTTCCAAGCATGTTCGATGGGATTTTAAGTTGAACCAAATCATTTTTGACCAGATTATAGGCTGAACTAGAGCATTTTCAAACAATTTCAACAAGAATCAGAGCATTTTGGACTGGGTATTCAACTGAATTAGAGCCATCAACTGTTTTTGGAGTAGTTTGTCTTTCAGGTTGAGGTTTTTTGAACAAAATTCCTCCTTTTTATTTATAATTTTTTTTAATAAAAAATGCCCTTTTTTGCAAAAAACCTTAACCCCCAACCCTAAATGTTGATAATTAAAAAACTCTAATTTTAACCCTAAACACTGAAATTGTCTATATTGCTATTGTATGAATTCAATTTGACAATATCAAGTAGCGTTGATGAAGATTGACCAATTGACCTTGACGAGATCAATCGAGGCTCCGAATAAATTGCAAATGGTGAGGAGCCAATTCTTGATGAGGAAGATTTTAATCTCTTGGGGGAAGCTAGTTATGATCTTGAGAATATTGATCGAATTAGGAGAGGATTTACCCTAGAAGGTTCATCTTTAGGTCCCGCAGGACTCTAGTGTAGTGTACTTTGCAGCAACAAGAGTTTGTAGTATGTTACTATATAATAATGAACTATCATACTATATTAGTATGAATTATTTAATGTAATCAACATAATTGCCAGGAGATGGGTATGGGTATTGGTATGTCATTTTTTTGAAAAAATAGGAGACGGGTAGTTAGAGAGGCCCAAAATTATATATATAATTTGCTAAAATAAAAAAGGTAAGTATATATAATAAATATTTAAGCCAAAATCCTAAACATAGTTTTTAATATTTAAATTTTATAATGTTTTGTGCCACTCACTGAGCCACCATAAATTGTTTTAAAGTTTTTAATATTCAAATATAAAAGATTTAATATAACAACAAAGTAGAATGTAACATGTTTTAAAGCTTTAAAATTTAAATGTATAATTATAATGTTACTTTGTTTTAAATGTGATGTGTTTTAAAGTTTTAATATAAAAAATTTAAAACTTAAACGCAACGTATTCATGGGAGATAGTGTATTTGTAAGAACCCTGTCTAGATCTGACCTGAAAATAACCCTGCTGTCCTGAATTTTCTGATTTTTTTTTCTTGAGTTTTACTTAGGGTTTTGAAGTCTTGTTTTCACCAATGCATTTGAAATGTTTTGTAGATGGAAAGGTTGCAATGTGACAATTAAATAACACCAAATGATGACTGAAAATGAAATAACCAGCTCACTTATACAACCAAATATCAACACAAAACATAATAGAACATACCCGGATAGAAGATTGGCCTCTTTATTGAATAGTAGTTGGCTGATTACAAACAATAATAGTCTGATATAAAAATCATGCTTGCATATGATTGCAAATAGTGTCCAAATATGATCAATAAAATGTACAAATGAGTTTCCAATGATGCAACAACATATGCCAGCTTATTAGTGATGAATGCTGATGAAGATCTAGGCCAAATGTCAATTCTTGGAAGTCTGATTATAATCCTGTAGCTGCTGATACGCAATCAGATCATGAAGCCCTAGCCAAAAACACCAAAATAGGCCTCCAAACCCTAGCGATAGGTGCCAAAGTGAAGCACTAAGGGTCTAGGGTGTAAATATGTCAATTCAACTCCAATGCCGTGGCTGGAAATGCATGGATCTGAACCTGTAGGTGAATTTCAGAGGTCTGATATGAAATTCAGCTTGCAAAATATGAGATTCCACCTCCAATGAAGCTACCAAAACATGAAATATCATCAATACACCATAGCCATGAAACCAAATAGTGAAATCTGCCTCTTATTGTCTTCAAATTTGAATAATAAAGCCTTCAACATGCTTGATATCTTCAAACCCTAGCTGAACCAATAAACTCCATTGAAACCCTATCTGATTTGAAGCCTGTAACTCCTCAATAACCTGCAATATGCTCAATAATGGATTCTAGGTGAATCCATCTTCCCTGGTGGATTGGGTTTTCTTCCAAACCACTATTATCCAAGGGTTTTTGTCCTTAGATATTGCTGAAACTCTGTTACAGCCAAGAGAAACTCTCCAAAACATGTAAAAGCCAAATGATAGAATGATGCCAAATAACCTCAAATGACCTTTTATCTTTTTCTCCTTAGGCGCCCAATTACAACAAAATATAATAACTTTTTGGAATCCATAGCCGACCTCAAACAATTTTATTTTATTTTCTCCCAAGTTGGGCGGCAGCTAGGAGAGAAAATATAATATTTTTATTATTTTTCTTTCTCTCTCATGGGCGGCGATTATGGAGGATTATTTATAATATTTTAATAATAAAATATTATAAATTACTTTTTACATCAAATTTCCTTTTTTCCACCATTTTGTCTAATTTTCATTTTTCCAATTGGGTCGCTCCACCTCTTGGCATAATATTTTAATATTTTTGACTTTTCTAAAAATATTATAAAAATACCAGAAGTCTTTTTCCAACTTCGTTTCACCATAGAAAATTAATTGAAGCCATAAAAATCAACATTTCATCCTCCAAGCCTCAACAACATTCTCTTTTCCAAGCTTGACTCAAAAAGGGGACATTTTAGTATTCTTGGGAAATATAGAGGCCTGACTATTCATGCCTCACCGAAAGCTTAGAAAAGTCGAGACGTAGGCTATGGGAGGCATCTAAACTACCAAGGAAAATCATGGAAATAGAGATGCATGCAGAATCCTACTTCAAATTTGTTGGCCGCTGCAAATCACAGAAAGAGAGAAGCTTTTTCATTTTTGAACTTTTAAATTTTTTTGGGGGGATATGTCAGGATTTAGAGATTTTTAGAACTGAGATGCCTAGAGACATTGTCGAGACATTCCCTGCTATTGTAGACATCTTTGTACCCGTTTTCGGTATGGGAGACGTGTCCCAAGGGGTGGGAGACGCATCTCCCTGCTACTATAGTAATCAACAATCTGAAAATTAATGAAAAAATGTAATAAAAAATTCACGGTGTAAAAAATTCATGGTGTAAGCTCTCATTTCTCTATGCAAGTACATTGCCTTTAAATTAAAAATAGCATTTCTTCACTTTTTTTTTTCTATTTTTAACAGCATTTTTTGGATTCCCATTTTTTTTCCCTATTAAATCTTGATTTTTTGAAAAAAAAAGTCATCGTTTGGTGTACCAAGTTATTGCGTAGAAAGATTTTTGCTACTAGGGTATACATGCTTACAATAGCCAAATAAACTTGCCAATGTGCTGCTCATGTTACCGAATTTCCATGTTACCATGCTTTGTCCCTACTTGCCCTTACAAGTGACACAAAGCTGCACTTTTGCAACAACATATTGCCAAAACACATGTCACAAGTTTGAAGATTGCTTCCTACAAGTTATCTATGTTTTCCAGTTTGCTTTAATTGCTAGAAGACATATTCCCACACACAACAAGCTGTCATGTCTATCCTTGCTTTATGCAACCAGTGGAGAGTTTTCTAACAATTTGCAAGAAACGTGAAGGGTTTAAAAATTCTCTTTACGTAATGTGTTTTTCTCTTGCTTTCCCTTGCTTGTTTTCCATGCAGACTTGTTTAGCATGCTTACCCATAGTGAGTGGAACATACTCCTTGCTTGCTTTACAAGTGGAGTTAAAAACTTGAACACTATCAATCAATAGGAAAAACTTGAAGTGCTATCCATATGCCCATACAAATGAAAGCATCTCATCCTTATCTCCTTTGCAAATCAAGTAATTGCTCTATCCAAATATCAATTCACAGCCTTACCATTCAATGGTGGTGTAGACTCATAAGAGAGCTGTTTTCTCTTTGGACTTGGTGTTTTAGTATGCTTCTCTTCCCGTTATGGCTGTTCGCTTTTTCTTTTGCCATTCATTGGGTGAAGCTATCGATGAAGCTTCCAACACTTGCCATCCCAATGTCATCCAACCATGCAAATGAGAACAATAGTTGCTAGCTTTACACATACTCAAATCAACTTGCATGTTACCTTCTTTGACTGTGCCTTGACCTTTCTCTTCCCTTTGTCTTAGAGAGTGGCTTGTTCTTTCTCCATCCTTTCTGATGAACATATGCTCTTTAGTGGTGCTTGCTTTGCACATCATTCTACAATGGTTACTTCTACAACTAGTGCAAGGAACAAGAAACTTACATTCTCATGCAACATGTCCTTTTCTCTTGCAGATGAAACAAAAGATCGACTCTCTATCTTGTTTTCCCACATGCTTTTTTACTTCTTTCTTGAGCTTAGCTAGTTGTAAAGTAGGTGGGGTGGAATCATCTCACTTCTTTGTTTCTTTTTGTGAAATGTCATCCTTTGCTCCTACCTTCTTTGTCCTCTTGACGTAGAGTTTTGCTTCTCTCTTCTTGCTTAGATTGCTTGACTTCCTTTGGAGACAATATACAATCATTTTGAGGGTTTATAGACAATATTATAGGAATTTTTACCTCACATGGCTTGCCCCTGGTTTGTGAGTAGTGTAGGCCTCTTCTTTGAGCATTCACCAATTTGCATATTCTCATATTTAAGGCCCTCATATGGTGGTCTTTCTTCACTATGATGGGTTGAAGTATTCTTTGTCCATCTTCCATCATATCCCATCCTTGCTAATAATTTGGAGCCTTTACCCTTGGTATGCCTTGCAAACTTGCAAGTGGAATCATTAGATTTTAAATCTTTGAAGGAAACTTTGATCATTGGTGCTTTTCATGCACACCTCATTCATTTGTTCTTTTTGAGTAAGTGATGGTCCATTCTTCTCTGTATACTCCTTTTTCTCTTCTTGGAGTTTTGGTGGCAATTCATCTTTCACTATCAATTCTTGTTGCAATTACTCAAGGATTCCAATAAAAAATTCAGATTGGTCCTTGTTCTCTTCTTGCAACTCTTCAAGTCTTTCCCTCAAATGGTGCACTTCCTCCGAAAGAGCTTTTTTCTCTCCCAATACTAGGTCCATGCTTTCTTGGATGTCTTCAAGCTTCATCTTTTGACATTTTGTCATGGCTGTCCCTTTTCAACCAACCACCTGCAACACCTTGGGAAAAATGTTTGAATATTTGGTTATACCCACAAACTTCCCATGTGTTACCAAAATTTTCAGTACAAGCCTCAAGGAACTTGCTGCTTTGATGCCAAAGTAATCCAGAAACTCTCAAAATTCTATGTTGAATGTACTAGAACATGAATTAAAATACTGTTATATTTGTTTACACAAGTGATAGTTCATAAGAGGAGTAAATGTTGGTCAAAATAGAGAAAAACAATGCTGGAAATGGAATAATTCACCATGAAACTCTGATATTTTATTCTAGAAACCCCCTAAGGGGAAAAAGTCAGCTTCATAGCAGCAATTGCTTGTCTACCTAAATGTTATTTATACTCAAGAACAAGTACAAAAAGTGGATGTGATTCATATTGCTCCTTAACTTCTTTGTCAAACTCAAAGACCTAGTTGAATTCTCCTACTTGAAAAAATTTACTCAAGCCTCTAATTGCTTGCCTTGATGATACATTCACTATGGAATGCCTCCATACTCAAATTTGCCCCCTACTTGTCTTTAAATAAGTTTCCTTGCCCTAGGGAATGGAGGGACATGTGAGGGATGTGGGGAGTCATGAAGGAACATGAAAAGTCATGGGGGAGAACATGAAAGTTCATGTGTGGGATGTGAAGAGCCATGTAATCAACAAATGTCATGTATAGAATATGAATAGTCATGTGAGGAGCATTTTGTCTTCTTTTGGTGAAAGAGACAAAGTGGGGCATTCTATCCCTTCTTGGGGAAAGAAAAGACAAGTGGTACATTCTGTCCCTTCTTCGACTGTTATGAATCACACTCTCTTAGATCCTTATGGATCAGTTTAGGTCTACTGGAGCTTTTGGGATGAGGAGTTGACAAAATTTTCCTTAATTTGTGGATGGCGTGGAGATGACTAATAAATTATATTAAAAATATTTATATATAAAGTTAAAAATTAAAAATAAGCTTTAAGTAAATGAAAAGAAATCTCATAATCCATTTGATAGTCTTAATGACATGAATTATTGATAATGTGATTTTTGAATTATATAATATATTTATATCAATGAAAGACCAAAACTTGAAGTTTACAAAGTTTGAAAGTGCAATGAGATTAGAATTACAACTACGGTCTGCAAGTGACAAACATCAAAATGACAAAATGGGAATGCCAAAAAAAGATATGCATGCTTGGATTCCGCTCGAGCAACAAGCTCAAAAATCATGGTCATCATTCACTTGGTATCTCAAAAACTCATCACTGGAACTATTGGAATGGACTGTATCCTCATCTTGCAATGTGAGCCCAACCAATGTTGACTAGACATTCTGCTCCTCATCAACTTGTTGCGGCTCTACATCCCACAGTCTCTAGGATTTGAGAACTTAACAAATTGGACCCATTAGATTAAGTTATGAGCAAAGGAAACTTTGAGGCAAGTGAATCAGTATATGTATCACCTAGGCCAAAGGAAAGGTCTAGAATTTGAACATGTCTAACAATGCTGGGAGAGCAAAGGAGCATCTAGGATAGAACTTCTTGAGGAGGAGAATTCTGTCAGTTAAGTTGTGTCAAGCCCAACAACCAAACATGGTCAATTTATTACCTAGTCGAAAATTTGAAAAGTAGAAGCTGCTAATGTTTTACGAGTGATGTGTTTGAAGATCAAGTGTAGCATTGTAGAACTGAGTAACCATTTGGACTGCGAATAGGAAACAAATGAATCCTATTGTTGCAGTTGTTTCCAACTTCATTCAGAAGAGTGGCTATTGACTGGTTCTCTAATGTGCCATCAATTGCCAAGATTTCTTGGGATAACCTGTAAAATGCATTCAAGAAGGAATTCAGGCTTCTTTGTGACAGCAGTGAAATTGTAGCAGAGATTATTAACATTTGGAAAGGGAAACATGAAAGTGTCCAAACCTATAATCAGAGGTTTATAACAAAGAAGCCATGAGGAAGTGTGTATGTTCACCTATATATATTTTAATGTAAATGCAAAATATGCTGAAGTCTGAACCATTAGGAGTGGGCTTGGAACCTGTTATCTGCGTTAAGCTCCCCATGTTAGAGCTATACCACAGCTTGACAAACAGATAATTGAAAAGGAAAAATAAAATTAGTGTAATTCTTGCTAGGAATTCAAGGTCATAAATGTTGCCTGCGAAGTGGATTTTTGAGAATATTTTAATGACTTCCCTATAATTATTTAGATTATTCGAAAGGAAAATCAAATAAGCCTTTAGGACCTAAGTTTGCAATGCCTAGATTAATTTGGAGGATCAAATTAATTGCTTATATTTTACACCAAAAATAGGTGATTCTAGGACCAAATTTAGTGGGAAAGAAGGCAATCTAAGGAAATCATGGAGGGTCTTTTTAAATATTCGCCCTACTAATTATCCTATTAGTTGAGACAAAAATATTTATGCATGAATCTAAAGTAGCGAGCTATATTCTTTTCTGTCCAAACACATATTGTTGTGTATAAAGTGGGTATGAAACATAATCTGTTTACATAAGGGGCTTTTAATTATGGAACTGCATTTATTATTTGTACATGCTTTAAGACATATTTTACATCCAGGTAATTGCTGGAATAAGTAATGAACATGTATAAGTTGCAACCTTTGTCTACTTTAGTTTAGTTTTAAGTGCTGGTGTAGCAATTATTAATGAATTTGGTAGATTTAGACTCTCTTCTAATAAAGGAAAACCTTATTTGTGCTTCTAAATTGTTATACAAGATTCTCAGCAAACATAGGCATAATTAGTTTCAGAAACTATCATTAAGGGATATATAGTTGGATAATTATTAGTTACAATTTGTAAAACTATTTTAGCGATGAATGCATAATCTCTTTGAGGCCAAGCCCAGAAGACTCTTAAAAACTAGTACACTGTGAACAAAATCTCAAAGACAAAGAAATGAACCCTTTCTGAACAATTAACAACCAAAACAAATCAAGTGCGGTCTAAAATTTGTTTTAAAACATTGATTATTTTGTGACAAGCTGACACAATAGCCTCTCTTTCATAATTAGAATCTGACTTTTATACTAAGGCCTTTTAATGTGCGATGGCCAAAAGGAATTTTGTTTGGGCTACTTTGTATAATCATCTGATAAGATAATCAGATATGGGCTCAAATGATATTCTTATGCCCAACATTTTTTCATTTATGTGAGTGTAGCAGAACTATATTTGGAACAAACATTTTTCATTGTCTTTTGTGAGTTGATGAATAGAGAGTTGTATGTTTCAACATTCCAGTTAATGAGAAGTAAGGGATAAAATAGACAGAAAATCCCAGAAGATATAGGCTTACTTGAAACAAGTGCATATCATTCTCATCATTTATGTTGGTGGTTTGATTTTTCAGGGATAGCATTTGCCATATGGTGGAGGCACCTGCAGATGTTTCAACAGAAATAAGAAAAATGGCGGTTCAAGTGGCTGAAAGAGCTGTTAGTTCACTTGAAGGTGCCGGCGTCTTTGCAGTTGAACTATTTTTGACTGGAGATGGTCAGGTGTGTAGTGCCTCTATTTGGAGGCCCTTGGCAGCACCATTGAATTCTATGACCCTCTGGATTCAAATTTATACTATGGAACATATGAATTCTTTGATATTCTTTTCCATCAGTGCATGCGTACAACACTTATAGGTCTGAGATGCTATAAAACTGACAGTAGTAGTTTGGAAAACCCTTAGACATGAGTAAAAATTTATAGTGGGTTTATTAATTTTCTGCAGATTTTGTTGAATGAAATCGCCCCTAGGCCCCATAACAGTGGTCATCATACAATTGAAGCATGCTATGTCTCACAATTTGAGCAGCATTTACGAGCTGTACTTGGTCTTCCTCTTGGTGATGCATCTATGAAAGTACCTGCTGCCATCATGTATAATTTGCTTGGTGAAGATGAGGTGATTAGATTCTTTTTAGAAACCTTAGTATTTGCATGAGTGATTTTTAGTGTTACTTTTCCTTTATTTTTTTTATTGTATCATGGCATGAGTTACCTTTTTATTGAAGGAATGCATCTTATATTATACTAAAACAGCATGAGAGCTACATCAGCTGAAGAACAGAGAGTTACGTTGAGATTCTCATCCTTTGAATGCTAGAAATGCTTGCATATGATCCGTTGACATAAGGAGAATAGTCTACAACCTTCCAAAATCTATTAATCTTAGCTTTGATGTTAGCTGTGACTATTCAAATTTCTTTAAAAGTATTGAATTCTTCCAAAAAGAGCAGAGGATTATCCTCACTAAAAGAGGTTTCTGCATCTTGTCTTCCTAAGGAAATCAGTAGCAGCCAGCCATATCTTGTATGCCTTAACTATTTGCAACTATCTCTGGTCATCCAGGTGTACTGTAGTTGAAACTTGAGGGCCTCACTAGAGAAGCAATGAGTACATAATCAAATTTTACCTGCAGCTACTCTCAAATATTTATTCCAGATGAGCATCCTGAAAAAACATGTTCTATTGATTTCTTTCTCCTACACAAAATACATAGGGAGTTAGATGTGTCAACCTTCATGAGTCATGTTTTGACTACTAAACTATGGTGAGGCCCTAAATCCCCAAACTCACTGCTGGAATGTTCCTGATTTTAAAAGAGTTTGAAATCTCCTTTGTCTTCTTTCTCAGGGTCATGTACTCATCATTTGTTCAAATGTGTAGTAGTGGAGGATATGTATCTTGTTCTATCTCATTTATTAATTATGAAAATACTTTTCTGTTAGGAATATGGATTGCACCATAGTTTAGTGGTGTGAGAAGTAAAGTTTATGAAGGGATTGTTAAGAGATGGGTGTAACTGTAAATGATTATTTACACCTTTAATTAGGTTATTGGGTTAATATTCTATTATTGCTTGTATTGTTGGTTAGTTGTTACAAAGCACCAATGTAGAAATAAGTTTGTATCCCAAAATATAGGATCATAAGCAAACTCATCTATTTGTATAAATTATCTTGAAGCATCAATGAAATACATCCTGTTACTGTGCATTTGATTGCAAAATCCTAATATGGTATCAGAGCAATGTTGATCCATTAGGCTATGGTGGCTAAATTTCATTGTTATGATGTGAAGAAGTGTTCAGATAAGAAGTAGATACATAGCAGAAATGGGTGCATTATTGCACAATGTGTTTTAAAAATTATTTGCTATTTGTTAATAATCTGCTGTAAATACTGCGACTAATTAATAAATATGATTTTTTAATTTGTGGATTGAAAGGGCAGTAGTTAACACTAACAGGGCCAATTTGCTATTTTTTTGATAATTACATGTTTCCACATGACTACCACATTTGGAAGAAAGCTCATGTAACATGAATTTGGGCATTCAACATTGGAAAAGAAGAGCAGCAAGGATGGGTAGAGTGTGTAAATATTTGCAGGCACACTTATCCCATTTTTTTGGGATTAGCTTCACAATTCACAATCAGAGTTTAAGCCAATTCTGTAAATGCCAATTTCAAGGCATATATTTCATATGTGCACCGAGTTGTGTAGAGAGTAAACCAGAGACTTGTGAGACTGGTTTGAGGGAAACGAATGTAGCAAGCTTGTTTTCCACTGTTAAGAATATCATAGATAATCTTCACAAGCTGATTAGCAAGCTCTCACTGTTGGTAACAAGCTTAGGCACCAGGTACATTCTTGAGTAACACATCTTTGTGTGACAGTTTGATGCATTATTGCCATGCTACAACAATGTAATGTGGGCACAGCATATAGTGAAGCGTTGCATACAATAAGTCTTGCTCCGGTTACAGCAGATTTGTCTTTCATTTCTACATTAGTGTTTGATGAACTGCACTACACGTGTTTTGGAGCACAATTGAAGGTGAAGGCATTGAGGTGCACAGACGGTGCAGAAGTAACACAAGTTTGTTTGTAGTACTAACATTTTTAGGACACGCTTTTATTTACTTTTAATGTTCTAGATTTAGTATTGAGTGCTTTTTAAAGTGAAGACATTACAATATTAAAAAAATTAAAATTTCCACATTTAGCTCAGAGAGAGAAAGTTAATCTCATATCTTTCAATTTGAGTTGAATCTTCTGACAGAATTTTGCCAATATGGGCAGAATGGCACCATAAAATAACCTGCAAAAGGGTTCTACTCTGGCTCTTGGGGTTTGTGAGAATTAATTGTTTACCTACTTCAGCTTCATTAAAGGTCCTAATAAACCTAATGAACAATTCTTTTAGGGGGTGCATTATCAGTGGTACTTGATACTTGCATAATCATGTTTTGTTAGAGTGGTGCCGGGGGGTGTCCATTCCAATGGATGCACAAGTCGCCACTAGCATTGTTGAACTTGCTAGGGTTGTTGAAGAGCTTCATGATGCATGCTCTAGTCCTCATGACCATATGGATCAACTTGCTTGAGTGATCTGAGTTCAATAGTAGGTTAGAGGATAACTTTTAGTCTTGAGCTTGCTACTAGCTTGGAGATTGGAGTAATGGTTTAGTGGTACATTTGGTTAAGAAGAAGGTTGTGCAGTAAAGCCTAGACCGTTGAAAACTACTTTTATTGCCAGTTGAGTACCATCTCACATGAAGTAGTGAGGTCCAATCTATCTACTTTGATTTCGAATAGTTGTGTGTGTCCCTATTCACATATGGAGTTCTTTGTTACGAACATTTGCATATGTCTTTGTTCTCATGAATCTAGTGAGGCCATTCCCACTGAATAAGCATAGTAAGGTCATTTCTACTATTGGTTAGTGCAAATAGTTCAGCGTGTCCCTATTTGTACCCAGAATGTTCTGTAGTAAACAACCAAATGTGTCCTTGTTTACTTAGGTGTATGTATGGACTGCGATGTGTGTCCAAATTCATCAATTGGATGTAAGAATGTGGAATTGTGTGTATGTCCTTGTTTGCATATGAAGTTTTATTCTCTCTAAGTCTTAGGACCATGATGTAATAAGGGAGGGAATGATAAGAATATGTATTACACCATAGTTTAGTGGTGTAGGATGCTAGTGTTTTAATTTGGATCTTTTGAGACAACACAAAATGGAACAATATGCGAGGATGGACCTTTCTTCAAATTCTAAGGGGAAGCTCCCTGGAAAATCTAAATCAACCCTAGACTCTAAGCTATGAATAAAATACATAGTTATGCAGACCTTACAGTATTCTCTAGGGGGTTTGCGTAAATGAAAAAATTGAAAAAAATCCTGCCCTATCTTTTTTGTCTTGGGAATGAGCACAAGACTT
The DNA here is from genome assembly GCA_027924645.1 of Cunninghamia lanceolata. NCBI lineage: Eukaryota > Viridiplantae > Streptophyta > Pinopsida > Cupressales > Cupressaceae > Cunninghamia > Cunninghamia lanceolata. Next base: position 10,091,023 of record BSBN01000693.1, read on the forward strand.
GAAATGGTTCTCTCACAAACAAGGTTTTATATTTTAAAGCTTGCAACTGGATGAAACATCAACTAAACTAGACACAACAAATACTTCCTTGTTGGCTAAAATCAGAGACTAGTAAAAATGCTTACATGAAAATAGGATTAGTGAACTACCTTTGACACACATAAACAATGCAAGATTTCATAGATTGAATAACTTAGATGCATTCAAAGCTACAACTAAGATGAATCACAGTGTTAATACAAAGCCTAATGCTGTTCGGCGCTTTTATTTCAATCAATGCAATCCAAACATGTTAAACGCACATAAAATCCAGATCCAACTCTTGAATGACAATTTTTGTAGCATAAGCATAACTTCAACTATTATTAAAATTATTTCTTGTGCCCAAAGCACTTATTTATAAGTTACAAAGAATATCCAATTTTAGGGATTTAAAATAATAATTATGTATCCCCAAAAATGATTGCTTTAAAGTGAAACACTTAAAGCTTCTGAAAAAATAGAAAATAAAGAAACTTTAAAGAAAAACTACACCTAAAGAAATAATGAAATAACTTCTAGAAACAACCACTGCTAGAAATAGCCATTGCTAAAATAGCAACTTGATGCATGAACTAGCAAATCTTCTACTGCACATTGAAACCCCAACCACCGTGAAACTTCACCAACCATCTAGTGACTTGAAACTAGTGTCAATTGTCTTGATCCATTTGAAAACTGAGGATACCTCCTTGGATTTTGACAAGTTTGAATTCCTCTTATATATGGACTATCCCCAATATATAGACTGTCCAACTATTGATAAGCATGAAATCGGAGGTACTAACTACAGCTGAAGCTGCCATCACACTTAGAATAGCTGTTGCCATAGCTGCTGCTAAGTCAATTTAAAATCATAGTTTTTGTTTGTTTTAAAAGGTTGGAAACCTTGCAATGACCTATCCTCCAATGAGTAATTAGGAAAATAGCCAAGCCTAGGTATTGGCTTAAAGCCTGCAAGAAAAAATACCAACACTGAAATTGCCTCCAAAATTGATGCTTTAGGGAACACTAGTAGGTGCCAAATCAAGTTTGAGATGAAAGTGAATGGAGGGAAAATCAAATTGTATGGCGCCCTTCAGAGAGGAAGAAAAGATGACCCACTTTTGTCGACTGGAACCTGCAAATACTATCAATCCTAATCTGAATCTACACATAAACACTACAATGAGGGATAAGGGTGTGTTTGATCTTGCATTTAAAGCGGGCGCACTTGGTTAAGTGCTTCCTTTTATTTTCCTCTTTAAAACAAATTGTCATTCTATGCATAGGTGCGATTTATATTTTTTGCTGACATGATTGATGAATGGACACGATTTCATGTTGATTGCCAATGAGTAAGATCCAATCATGTCATTCCCTATTAGTGAGCGACATAAATGTTGCAAAGGTGCGATTTAATTATGTTTTTGGCGAATAAAACTTCCAATTGCACAATTTGCAAATGACTATCAACTTGAACGACCCTAGTTGTGTAATGTACCTAGGGGTATAGTATTAAAGTGTATTAGGTAGTAATAAATAATGTATTGGGGTGCATATGATTTGTAAGTTATCCCACTAGTTAGTTAGAATAAAATGTTTATCCCACATCCATGGGATAGTAGTAGTTGTCTTTAGCAAGACTCTATATATTGTAATGACAACCCAAGTGGAAAGCATCTTTGAGATTATTATTGGATTTTATGCTCTATTAGGAGGATTGCCTCCTCGAAGTGGCTATTGTATGGTGTTGCCCTACCTCAAGGGTTTGATCATTTTGGAATATATTGCAGCATTTCTATTATTTTCTAAGGTTCTTAACATTTGGTATTAAAGCTCTTTCCAAGGAAATGTGGGAAGAAGTTTTTGTTGCTAATTTTTTTCATTTAGGACCTAATTTCTTGCAGAGGGTTGTGTGCCTCACATAGGTCTTCAAAAAAAGTGACTCTAGATTTGTTGGAAAGTGGACTTCGAGACCTTTTCAAGAAGTGGTCACATTAAAAATTTTGGATCAGTATCAAGGGAGATGTGGTGATCTGAAGTTGACCTTGCAATTCAGATTTTTCAAAAAAATTTGATACAATTTTTGGAAAAAAATTCATATCTTGCAATCCAGCTGAGGAAGTCACATTCTGTTTTTTACAAGCGGATAGAAATATTTAAATCTACTTTTCTACATTTTTTTTTTCAAATCTATGGAAGAAAAGGAGGGTTCTTGATTTTTTTTCAAACCCTAGTTTTTATGGTAAATCTTTAGATTTTGGAAACCCTAGATAAACTTCGCCAAACACTGAATGAACTTAAAGATTTTTATGAGAAATTGTTTTATGATAGTGATGACATTTTTATTCATTCTAAGGTAAAATGGGCATGTGAAAAGGAAACATATGCACGGCTAGATTTGGAGGATAGCTGTATAAAATGGTATGAGGATTTTTTTCAATGGGGTGAGTAATTTATTTGCGCTTCTTTTTTGAAGAATCTCCCCTACATGATAACAATTATTTTTAGCCCAAATTTGATGATTCTCCTCGTTTTTCTAAGTTCACTAATGGAGTTGATGTGGAAGAGTATTTTGTTTTAGAAAATAATTTCTTTTATCTTCCATTGGGTTTCAATGATTTTCCACCAATGGTAACTTTTTTCATTGGAGAGTTTTGATAGCATGTTTCCAATGGATGATATTATATTGGGTGATCCATACAATAGATCCTTATGATTTTTTGGAGCATCTGAGTTCATTATGTACATCAAAATGAACTATTATTGCAACTTCTACCTATTCAAATTGTTGTACATGCTTATATCCAAGCAAAGAAAAAAGAAGAGGAAGAATGAGATGCATGGATGAGCTTCAATTTGGTCCTCAAGCTTTGGGCACAACATATTTTTATTGTGTAATGTAACTAAGCTATTTTCTTATTTTGTCATAAGCTATGTAATTGAATATTTTGTTCATATTTTGAGGTCGAAACATGTTTAATGGGATGTAATGTAATGTACTTAGGGGTATAGTATTATAGTGTGTTAGGTAGTAATAAATAAAATATTGGGGTACATATGCTTTGTAAGTCATCCCACTAGTTAGTTAGAATAAAGTATTTATCCTACATGCATGAGATGGTAGTGGTTGTCTTTAGCAAGACTATATATTGTAATGAATTCCCAAGTGGAAAGCATCTTGGAGATTATTATTGGAGTTTATTCTCTATTGGGAGGATTGCCACCTCAAAGTGGCTATTGTATGTTGTTGCCCTACCTTAAGGGTTTGATCATTTATGAATATATTGCAAAATTTTGATTATTTTCTATTGAGGTTCTTGACATATTGTGCGATTCTGCTTGTTTTTGACATCATTATGTTTGCGATCACACGATTTTCACTTCCTTGTCACTTAACATACTACCTTGATCATCCTAAGCATAGTTGCAAAAATCACCCAAAACTCGCAAAACTCGTGAGTCCAAAGCGCTTGCTAGTTTTCATGCAAAAAACTCGGCCCGAGTTTTTGAAAAAACTCGTCGTGATTTTTCCTTGCAATACTCACCGAAATCGCCCAAAACTCGCCTGCTACTGGAAAACTTGCGAGGACGGACGGAATATAAAAAGGTTCAACTCAAAAACAAAAAGCGATGATATATACTATGATAACCCTAGCTGCCGATTTCTGCCCGATTTCTGCTCGATTTCTGCTGCCGATTACTGGTAAGTCCTCTAAGTTGCACAATGCAAACAATGAAACCCTTGTCGATTTTGTTTTTTTTATTTTATTTTGTTTGTAAATTCGACTCTAAACCTACAGTCGCCTAAGGACTTTGCTTGTCAAGCAATTGTTTTATGACAGTTACCTATTCAATGGGGCGACTACGTGCCCTTCAAATACTATGACATTACTTATAGTAAGGCATGTCATAGTATTTGAAGGGCACACACCATTGAATAGATAACTGTCATAAAAAAATTGCTTGACAAGCAAAGTCAAATTTTGACAGTTTGTTCAAAACTTCAAACTCATATAGTAAATCATATAGTATAAGTAAATCATATAAAAATCAAATTTTGACAGTTGTTCAAAATCTCTCATTTCATATAAAAATCATATATGATGATATACTTACCTTGAAAAATCATATATGTCATATAAAAGGCATATATTTTTAAATGTTCGATAATTTTTTAAAAAATTATGCATTTTTAAATGTTCGATAAATTTGCCGAGTTATTGCTGAGTTTTTCCTTGAGTTTTTTGCCGAGTCCCAAGTTTTTAAAATTTTTGGGTCTGCTGAGTTTTTGCTGAGTCCGAGTTTTTCAACTATGATCCTAAGTGCACATTTGAGTGCCTTTCTCATTCAACAATCATTTAGTAACCCTTAGTTGCATTTTTGACTTGTTGCTGCCATTAAAGAGTGCCTTCTACCTTGCTTAGGTGCTCTCATTCACCATCATGCACATATAGTATTTATTCTATTTTAAACAAATTGGGTTGGTTGTATTTTTGCCCCTGTAAAGCCAGCTCGGCCCTAATCAGTAAAAAGACTCGTTTCCTTGAAAAATTTGTAGAGGTGCAACAATTGGCTTTGTTTGCGGACCATGGGACATACTTGGGTCATAGGTGAACCTCAGAATCCCTGGTTCAAAGCATCAATGTCTATCCATTGGCAAAAAGAGTCAATCCTATTATGTTACACCTAAACAAAACCTAAATGAACGCAAAATGAAAGCAAACACATCATGTAAAAGGGAACCACATTACTACAAGATGAACATAGAAAATGAAATCGCCTACCTACGGATGAACTTGAGGAAGTAGACTAGCTAGACAAAACCATTCATGGGTTGGGAAAAGTAGCAACCTCGCCATTTGAGATGGGAGTTTAATCATGGTACCCACATCTTTAAAACCTCTGCAAAATTTTCTTTGAGATCCATGGTTCAAGACAATATGAACGATCATGTATGGAAAATTCAAGCACAAATTGATCAATGGATTGTGGTTTAGTGTAATCTTTTTCATTGAAAATTACCTCCATCTATTGGAGATACTCTGCTTCCTTCTTGTGATAGCTTGTGGTTGTACAACCTCTTTAGGAATGACAACAACTTCAAGCTCAATCCCTTTGCAATGCCCCCGATAGCCCTCTTCTTCTGTGTTCTCCAGTTTTGTCAAAGCTCATTAACCATTGATAAATGTTCATCATTTGGTTCATTGATATGACAACCAATTCTCAAGATGCTACAAGAAAATTTCAAGATCTGACACCGAATGCTCCATATCTTCCTTAGCTTGGGTGTGTGCTTTTGAAACTGAATTGTCTTCAAGAAGAAGAAACTATTATTCATCCAATAGTAATTCTTCATCAACACCATGAAGAAACACACCGACCCTTGGCGACATAATTTCTATTCCTTGGGAAGGTGTCATTTGAAACTGAAATCCCTTATCTTGAATGTTCCTAGAATCCATTAGAGTTGATGTTGCAACCTCTTCGGAGAGAGAAATAGCTTAATCTTCTATCAATGGAGTCAGATGTTGAAGGAAAACATTAGCCTCTTCTTACATGATTTGATTTCTTTGACTGCTCCTACTTGAACAACTTGAATGGGATGGCCTTCCTTGATCTTGTCCTTGCACGTTCGAACAATCCTTCAAATGTAGAGAAGTCGTTAGACACATCATCATCCATGACACAATCTTCCTCTTGCTTAGTAGAAAAAGTTGGATCATCATTTAGCTCTGTAGACCCTTGTGAGACCTTGTTTTCACTAGAGAACATATGATATACTTGTTCAGTTCTTTCATGATCTGTTGACGAAGGGGCAAAGATGAGATTTTGAAAAAGGAATTCTATAGGTAGCTCCTTCAATGGATTCTCCTTATGTCTTTTCCTCCTTTCTTCTCCATGTTCTTCCTCTACTCTTTGACTCCACGAGCACTTGTAGTCATTGAACACTTGGCTATGCAAATTATTTACTTTTTTAGCATGAATAGGTTTCTATTGAAAATATCCCATCATAGAGTTGCCATTGGGCTTTTCTTGAAGACGTCCAAGATTACTTGAAGCTCTCCATCGTTCAAGTCTTGCCATGCCGGTCCCTTTCGTTTAGAGGTTAGGACATGTTTCATGGAAGGAACAATAGCTTCAAGGAACAAAAAATATTCTTGTTGTCATCGGGAGGTGCCTCTAAAGCAAGCCTTTTAGGTGGAGGTATACTGAGTCTATCATTCTTGTTGGAAGGACCAACATTTGTGTGAGGATGTCCTTGGTACTGTTAAAATGGAACATTTTGTTGAAGCTATCTCTTAATGTTTGTCCCGTCACTCACCCTTTACAAGATAGGATCAGCTGAAGTTCGAATCATAGATAGCTTGATTGAGTCTTTTTTTATTTTGTTAGTGTTAGTCATGTTGTCTTCTAACACAACTGCTTGTTTGTAAGCTTCTCCTCGTCAATCATTCTAGTCGGCTTTGATCATGAATGTGATCTTTGAAGGGAGTGCATTAATGAAACAACTTAGAAGGATCTCTAGAGAAGGCTTCAAAGTAGCATTGATTTTGTTGAAGAGACGATTGAATTGTGCAACAAATTCTCTCGTAGGCTCATTATTTTCCTTCTTTGCATTCAAGAGTTGTGCAACCAAGATGTGGCCATCCTTGGCTAGCTTGAAATGTGACAAGAACTTTTTGCACATGATCTTCCACTTTATGACCGATTCTGCGGCAAGATGATGGAACCATTTTGTTGCGCCTGGAACAAAGGTCTTAACAAAAACTTTGATCGAAACATCTTCATGTTCCACTCCCAAAATACTGCATGTTGTGATGAAGGCTGCACTGTGTTCATCTGGAAGTAAAAATCAGTAAAAAGTAAAAACCACTGCTGTAGACGAACAAAATGCTGGAAGTGACTCAAAAACCTACAGTGGTGTTTGTAAACTGCTGAGTTGTTGTGGACAAAAATCACCAAGGACGCACTCTTCAAACGCTTTGCTGTTTTGTAATGATGATAAAATTTGCAACTTTGGTTATTTTGCAAACCCAAGGGAATGAACAATGTGAAACCTGAGATTCTGAAGCCCTCACAGAGCCCCTTGTTATAAAAACACAGCATAGAAAACTGCTATAAACCCTAGACGCCCTTGCCAACTGTCTATTGTCTTTTGATGATTGAAACTGTGATAACGCACTGCCCTAAATTCCTGCATAGCTCCACGTTGCTGAAACTGTGTTTTTGAAACCCTAAGCACCATAAAAATCATGAAAGCCTACAAACCCTTGATGTCCTGAAGAAATCTACAAGTTGTAAGTTTGAAACTCTACAGGCATTTGGACAGATTGCTGATTCAGCACTTTGGATGATGAGAAACTGCCAAAAAAGACTGCTGTAAACCCTACCAAACTGTCACAAATGTGGAGATGTTTGCTACAGCAAACCCCAGATACTGTGTTGGATAGTTGCAAACTGCAGTTTACTGTCTTCAATGACTGAAAATTTGCATCTAATCTGCTGAAAACCCTAGGTACTGGAGTATGGAGTGAAAAATCTGCTACTAGTTGATGAAAACAACTGCAAAACCGTACTGTCAACACGTGCCTTGGAGAACCAATCATTTGACCTTTGGCAACAACATAGAAAACACGTGCTTTAGGACAATCACTCCCAACACTAAGTTAATTCTCATGAAAAGTGCTCTTTTTGGAAGTCTGCCACTTGAACTTTTTGGCTTTAACTGGAAAAGCGTGCATTTTAGCACCTTTCTCCACTCATACTTAGCCAATTTTGTCAAAAGAGCTCATTCGGAAGTGGCTTGCCAAGCAAAAGCATGTGCTTTTGAGGTCTCTGCCACTTTTTGATATTTAGTCATTTTGCCAAATTGGCAAAAGTGACTTGCTTGAGTTGTGTCAGCCACTTTTCAGTATTTAGTCATTTTGGCAAACTGGCAAAAGTGACTTGCTTGAGTTGTGTCCACCACTTTTCTACACCTTGACAAATTTTGACTATCTCTCACATGCAAGCTCCAATTTATGCCTTGTCTGATGTGTTGGAAAGTACCTTTTGTTGACTATGCAATGACATTGACTAATACCTACAAACTTGACATCTGAGAACATGGGAGACAAGGATTCCATAATGACTCTTTAAAGGACAAATGACTTACATTTGACTGGAAAGTGACACTTATACGATAAATTTCGTATGGGTACAACAATCCTGTAATTCAATGGGATGCCCTCAATGAATTGTCTCTTTGACTTATTGATAGAAGGGTTCTGTACTTTACTGATCAATTCTTTGATACACCTATTATATTTTTTGATGGAGTTGTTCTTTCCTTGCTTCAAATTTCAGACTTCTGCAACTATCTCATCATCATTTCTCTGTAATTTGAATTTGTTCCCATCTTTTTCCAAAATTTGCCTATATTTTAATATCATTTTTGGCCTGTTCGGTGTACCAATTTTTTGCTGTCTAGTTCCTCTCTGACACGGTATTAACCAATAAATGACATGCAAGTAGTTGGAGCAGAGTGACCAGCAATATTGCAATTTATTTGTTCCATCCAAGCTTGTTAAGCATCTGGTTGACTGAAACATGTTCGTCTTCTGCTTCCTGGAAGATCTAGGTGTGCATGGCAAGATCTTGTGGGGGATTAACTTTTTATACTAATTTATCCTCCCATTTCTAATCAGCTTGTATGATTTTGGCTTTGTGTCCAATCAATATACTTTTTCAAATTTCTGTCTTTTTTTCCAAAATTTCTCATAATGACAATGAAGGATATCAATAATAGTGACATGTCCCTGTTTCCGACATGATCACCCAATGAGAAAACTGAGTTAGCCTATCTCATTCCTGTAGGCTAGCCCATCAGAGCAAGGGAATAATTTGGCGAAGTTGGTAAATGAGATTAATGCACTTGCATTAATTATTCAATTGTAAATAATTAAATAATAATAATTTATTATTATTATTTAATTAAGCACCATGGAGAAATAATAAAAACAATATTATTGTAAATATTATTTAATTAAGAGCCAAAATAACAAATAGGTCTGGACCTATTTTGAGCACCAACATTGGAATGATGTGAAGGACAATAAAATAATACAATATAGGTCCTCGCTCGTTGGAGTTTGAAATAAAAATATTGGATCATGCCGCATGTGCCATCATGGAGTGAAATTCAAAATTCAAATCTTCAATTTGAATTGGCTATAAAAGAATAGGAGTTGCTTCATTTTCGATCATCATGATTATCTTAAAACTAGTATGCTTTTGCATCTTTGTTTGTCATTTATCTTTGATGAAATTGGACGAAAACCCGATTTTATCATCTTGGGCGATTTCATGCAGATTTTGCATTGAGCTACATTGAAGATATTGTATCATTATTGTTTGTTGCCATTGAAGATCTTGCGGAAGAACCATTGAAGATTGGAACGAAGCACTGTTGAAGAGGGATTTGTGTTTCATTGAAGCCGCTGGTCATTCATAATTCATTCATCGCTGTTGGAGATCGCTGGTTCACAGTAGTATTTCCTACGCTGAGTCTCATCTGCAGTTTGACTCATCGAGATCGCCGACTGCTTATTACTATAGAATCTGGTACACCGAGGCATTAGATATCATCAACTACCACACCGAAGGCTTGTCTATATATATATCGAATATTGCTTGCATTGCATCCTTGGCTGGAGGTGACAGAGTCACATTATTTGCTTGTCGACAGCATTGAAGGTGACATTCAACGCAATATCCTGGTTCATCGTTGAAATGCCGAAACCATACTGAAGGTGGCAGAATATATCATGAGGAGTTTCTGACAAAGGTGACGGAGTCGCCCAAAATTGAGAGCCGGTTGCAGTTCTTCGTTGAGTCTGGGAAGATCGGGACTAAAGGCGTAGAAAGCATAAAGGATCATCGACCCTACTGAGAGAGTCGTGCCTTGTGGAGATCCATACACAACACTAAGACTCACGATTCATATCATTGCATTGTCATCATGGATCACTGTGATGTGCCGGGAGTCAAACCTGCATGTTTACATCAGCTTGGTATGTAATAAATTCTATATCTCAGTGCATTGTTATAATAGGCAGATTTCTGAGTTGTAATACCGGCCAACATAGAGCCATTCATCATTATTGTAATTGAAGATATTATACAGTCTGATCTGCATAGTGGATCTGTATAGATTCATAGAAGCTACTATCTTGTAATTGAACCAAGTTGAAAGCTACATATCATATTTTGCCTCAGCTTGTAATTCTGAAGTTTATAGATCTTGTGTCGGAGACATTGAATTTGTACTAGATTAGATCATCTTCATTTTGTGATTGAAAAACACATATAATATCATAGCACACCGAGAACGACACATGTCAGTGGTATCAGAGCAAGAGATCCTGCCAGCCTGCAGGGTGTAATTGGAAATTGACGAAAGTCGTCTTCTTCCGGTAGCATTTCGTGCATAAGTTTAGCGGTTATAACCACCTACATCGGGTTGTGATTTAACTCTACTCTTATCCGAGTGTTATAAGTGTAAATTCAAATCGAACTTATAATCTCTGATTTGGATATTTTCTGAAAGTTGGATATTTGTATTGCAGAGTTTAATTTATTACTGTCTTTTGTTTTCCCAGATGCAATTTCTACTTCTCATACACTTCCGATTTTTGTGTCGATGCATCGTATTGCTGGGCAAAGACATTGATATATATATGTTAGTGATTGTAGGAGTCACATCTGTGATAGACGTGACTCCTCAAGGAGTCACGAGGAGTCACGCCTATCACAAGTGTGACTTCATCACCGTTTCTAATGAAGTCGGTTTCGCCGATGTTAACAATTACTAATCGCTATTTAGAATGCAAACTATGTTTATACTTTGGTAATGTATCATTCGATCATGCTATTGATATTTATTTTAACACACCTTATATATTAAATATGTTATCTGATCGAAGCTACAAACAACTCAACACTCCCTCTTAGCTCGGGAAGATAACAATATCACAATAATCTTTGTGAATATCAATTATCTGATCTGTAATGAATTACTCAAAGTAATTTAATATCACATAACTCATGATATATAGTATCACCTATCTCGTGATACGTAGCATCACCTACCTTGTGATACTAAAAGATATACTATACTCGAGAACATTACATTCTCCTTATATATCCCAGTTATGGTATGTGCACTGACATTAAGTCACATAATGTCTACCATAACTTAATCATGATAACTCCATGATTCATACCAATATCAAGTCACATGATATCAGTCTAATGAACATTATAAGATCGTCACCTTCTAATGTTGGGTACAAGTGTAGATTATCCAAAAGATCGTCACCTTTTAGAAATAAACACAGAATGGGTAGGCCCATAATGTCATAGAGTCACACATATGACACAAGATGTTTACACATTAAACATCTTTAATATATTAGTACAAATCAATTAGAATTTTACATTTCAATCATACCAAGATTTTTCCTGAAGTATTCAACTTTCACCTTGAGGAGTGGTTTGGTAAGAATATTTGCAGTTTGATCCCCTGTACTGATATACTCCAACTGAATCACATTCCTTTCCACCATAGTACGCACATAGTGATGAGGAATCTCAATGTGTTTAGATCTATCATGGAATACTGGATTCATGGATAGCTTAATACAACTTTGATTGTCGCAATGGATGATAGTTGGTTTCAGAGGTTTACCAAACAATCCCACAAGCAGTTTTCTAAGCCATACTGCCTCTCTAGCAGCCATAGAAGCTGCAATATATTCGGCTTCTGTAGAACTTTGAGCAACTGACGACTGTTTTCTGCTGATCCATGATATCATTGCTGACCTTAAACTGAAACAACATCCGAAGGTGCTCTTCCGGTCAGTTACACTTCCAGCCCAATCTGAATCTGTGAATCCATGTAGATCTAAGTCAACCTTTTCATATTTTAAGCCATAGTTTAGAGTACCTTGAAGGTATCTCATTATATGCTTCACAGCCACAAGATGTATCTCCTTGGGCTCACACATAAACTGACTTAAGGCATTTACAACATAGCAGATATCAGGTCTGGTATTGACCAAATACATCAAGGATCCAATTATCTGTCTGTAAAGAGTGGGATCTGCCAACAGAGAATCTGCTGCTGCTTCCTTCAATTTATGAAGATTTGTTTCCATGGGGGAAGACATAGGTCTACATTCCATCATACCAAACCTTTTTAATATATCAATTGTGTACTTCCCTTGGTTTAGAATAATACAGTCTAATTTCTGCCATACTTCCAGTCCAAGGAAGTAGTGTAATAGACCTAAGTCCTTCATGTCAAATTCTGAAGCTAGATCTTTCTTACACTGACCAATAAGGTAATTTTCTCTTGTAATCAATTGATCATCAACATATAATATCAATATTAACATATCACCTTTGCTTTGTTTGAAGTAGAGATTTGGATCTACATCATTCTATGAGAAGCCTAATCTCAAGAGATAACTGTCAATTCTTTCATACTAGGCTTTGGGGGCCTGTTTAAGTCCATATAGAGCTTTCTATAATTTACATACATGGGATCCTGCATAGTGAATCTCAAATCCTTCGGGTTGCTAGGTATATATATTCTATAAGCTTTTGATGTTTCACTATAGCCTACAAAGATGCCTTTTCTCCCAGGAGGTTCTAGCTTAGTTCTTTTCTCTTTGGGCACATGAATGTAAACAGGACAAACAAATATCCTTAAATGACTAATGTCTGGTTTTGTGCCAGTGAAAGCTTCTTCAGGAGTTTTGTTATCAATATGAGAGTGAGGACATGTGTTCTGTATATAGACAGCAATACTAGATGCTTTTGGCCAAAGAGAAGTGTCTATATTCTGATCAAGTAGCATAGCCCTAGCACCTTCTACAATGGTTCTATTTTTTCTTTCTGCAACTCCATTTTGTTGAGGATATGAGGTACAGTGAACTCCCTCTTAATCCCATTTTCATATTCATATTTATAGCCATATTCATATCCATATTCATATTCATGATCAAAGGCCTTATGCTCTACCCTTGAGAGGATCATGTGTCGCCCTATCATTAATCCATCTCTAGCTCCATAGGTATGGTTCATTGAGGAGCCATTAACCATCCCATACGGAGGCCCAAAGGCTTCACTCCCCCACAGAGTTCTTCACCATATGGCTTGATGGAACTTCATGTCCACACAACATTCTTCATCCCACCAAGAGTCACCTCACGTCAGGCACATTTAACATTGATGAGCTCATCATTACCATAGGCCCAAGGACTTCACACCCACACAATGTTCTTCGTCTCTTGGCTCAAGGGACTTCACACCCACACAGTGTTCTTCATCCACTTGAGGGTTACCTAGGTCCAACATACAATCTCCTAACTTACCCATACACCTAGGATAACGAGACGATTAATGATGAGGCTAATCCTTTTCTTGGATATAGCACAATCCTATGATTTCTAAGTCTTTGTTGATATTTCGTATGATGACTTATCGTTTTGGCCTCATATCATATGGCCCATCACATATGATCTAATGTTTGATCACTTTCCATTATCATTATTGATCATGTTCATTCTATATATACACATTTATCATATTAATTCATTCTTCCTTGTATATTCATTTATAATGACATTCATTTGTTCATCCATTATATGTAATCAAGATTCCATATTCATGATGATAATGTACATAAATATCCTATGTCAATTATATGACTAATTTCATTTGATTGCTATTCTAGTCAATATAATGTAATTCATTCCTATAAGCTAATCATATCTTATTTCATGTCATTCATTTCTATCATTTACCAATGTATCATTGAGTAATGCATTTGCAACTATATATTACTTATTGCAATATGAATATGCATATCTTCAGAAATTGCCTTAAGACATTTATAAGTTCAATATATAATAGAGATTCCATACCTTTGCTGATTTAATTGCAGATCGATTGATTCCTCTCCTTCCTTGATGCCTATCGATCTTCTTCATTGACTCCTTTTATTTCCCTTTGAGGGATGCAACTTCACCAATCATTGCAAATCTTTTCATATATTATTTGCTCATGATTGCTGTTGTCTTTAATTAGATCTGTCCTCCTAACATAGATTGCTGCTCCTTATACTCATGGATCGTTGTTATGAAGATAACGATTTACGCATCTTGATTTTCTTTACACCCTTTTCTTTTTGCTGTTCTTTCCTTCCAATGTCTTCAAATCGGATTGCTGCTACCATTTGATAAATGAGATGTATTAAATCTGAATTTCTCAAGTTCAATTTTCTGCCTGGATTCTGCTTAACTTGGCTCTGATACCATGTAAATTCAAATCGAACTTATAATCTCTGATTTGGATATTTTCTGAAAGTTGGATATTTGTATTGCAGAGTTTAATTTATTACTATCTTTTGTTTTCCCATATGCAATTTCTACTTCTCATACACTTCCTATTTTTGTGTCGATGCATCGTATTGTTGGGCAAAGACATTGATATATATATGTTAGTGACTGTAGGAGTCACATCTGTGATAGACGTGACTCCTCAAGGAGTCATGCCTATCACAGGTGTGACTTCATCACCGTGTCTAATGAAGTCGGTTTCACCAATGTTAACAATTACTAATCGCTATTTAGAATGCAGACTATGTTTATACTTTGGTAATGTATCATTCGATCATGCTATTGATATTTATTTTAACACACCTTATATATTAAGTACGTTATCTGATCGAAGCTACAAACAACTCAACAATAAGTGAAAAGATTGACCTAGTCGGGAAGTAATTGTGATGCATACACCGACTCCATTTGGTCATACATATAGAAGAAGAGTTGTACAAGAAGAAGAGACTAATCTTTTTGCAGAAATGGATAGAAACAAAAGAATGGGAAGCCCACCGAGAGATAATGAAGATCCATTTTTGTTGGAACAACAAAGAATAGATAGAAATTTGGAACAACTAATGGCTACACAGAATCGACTATTGCAAATGATGACTCAAAATATGAATAACATGAAAGTGAATGAGACACCAACAAGAGCTGGAAGCGTAGTTGGTACACCGCGTGAAGGAAGAACACATGTATCTACACTGGATAGGCCCTTCCGGCCTAAGTTTTTGCCTAGTGAAGAGGAAGAGGAAGAGAATGTTGAAGATGAAGAGGAACCTAATTTTGCAGAAGAATTGTCTGCCATATGTGATGAGTATGATGCCCTACTTGAGAATGTCAGAAGAAGAATTAACATCAATCAATACATGAGTGAAAGGAAGGAGAGGAAAAGAACAAAAGGAGGAAAAAAGCCTAAAAGGCCAACAAAACAAAACAAGGAATATCAAGATGCACTAAACAAGATACCCATACCTAATTTTGGTGGAAGTGGAAAGATGAGTGCAAGAGCATGGGTACACAAACTTGATACATTCTTCACACTCAAACCAATGGATGAACAAAAGGCTATACAATTGGCTACAATGCACCTCGAAGGGATAGCATATGATTGGTGGCATCACGGACTTGTTTCACAAAGACATGCAATGATCACGTCCTATGATGAGTTTACCCAAAAGCTTATCACTTGATTTGAAAGAAAGGATGTGGAAGTGTACTACAGAGATTTGGCACAGTTGAAACAAATGGGTAAAGTGGATTCCTACATCAGTGAGTTCCAGAGGATTGCAGTAATGGTTCAAGACATGACAGAAAAGAGGACAGTAATGTTGTTTGTGGAAGGATTGAATGATAAGTTGAAGGGATTGGTGAAGGCTCACAAGCCTAGCACACTTGATGATGCTATTGAATTGGCACTTGATCTTGATACCACACCTGCATCATTTCATCCACTACAGAAAGTTTTTCAAGGCTCTAGTTCAAATCAGAAGGGAATCAATCAATAGAAGTATCCACTTCCTAAGATGGATCAAGAGATAAAGAATGAATTGAGAAAGAAGCTTTGCTTCTCTTGCAAGGAGCCATGGAAACCGGGACACTGATGCCTAGGGAAGGGCAAGGTACATCTCATCGAAGTCATTTCTGATGAAGAGAGTGAAACTGCAGAAGATAATAACTTGGATGATGTTGATCATGAGGAACCACAGTTACAATTGGAGCTTGAGCCGAATGTTGAAAATAAAAGGCATGTAACCATTGCAACAATTTCAGAAGATATCATGCTTTCTGATTGAAAGGAGTCATCAAGGGACAGAGAGTCACTTGTCTGGTTGACAGTGGAGCCACTCATAACTTCATTGATGAGGGCTGAGTTGTGCAAAAAGGATTAAAAGATGAGGATTTATCTGGATTCAGTGTGAAAGTCACAGATGGATTCACTATGGATTGCACTAGGATGGTACCACAGCGTGACATTTGAATGGGAGACTACACCTTGACTGATGACTTCTATGTGTTGGGACTGGGAGAGATTGATGTTGTGTTGGGAGTTCAGTGGTTGCAGTCACTTGGCAGATACATATAGGATTTCAACAAGATGGAACTTGAATTCATTCATGATGGGAAGAAGATTGTTTTGAGAGCACTCTCAAATGGAGGCCCTAGAGTTGTGACAGCAACGAGAATGGAAACATTGTTCAGACATGATGTTGCGTGGGCAACACAATGCTTTGTTTCATCCAAATCTTCTTCAAAAGAACATGAGTATCATGTGGATATACAATCAGTGCTTGACAAGCAGTATGGTGTTTGGAGAGATTCCTCCTAGTAGACCACCAGACCATGGATTTGAGCATGTCATCGAGTTGGAGGAGGGCTCCAAGCCCGTCATCACTACACCTTATTGTCATCCAAGGCATTTCAAGGAGGAGATTGAAAAGACGATTAAGGAATTGTTGGAGATGGGATTCATTTGTCCTAGCTCTAGCCCATTTGCATCTTCGATTGTGTTGGTGAAGAAGGATGGCACAATGAGGATGTGCATTGATTACAGAGCTTTGAATAAGAAGACAATCAAGAACAGATACCCCATTCCCAGGATCAATGAGTTGCTTGATGAGTTACACGAGGCAGTGTATTTCTCTAAGATTGATCTTCGTTCAGGTTATTATCAGATATGTGTCCGTGAAGAGGATATTCACAAGACAGCTTTCAGATGCCACTATGGACACTTTGAATTTCTGGTTATGCCATTTGGTTTAACCAACACACCTGCTACCTTTCAGTCATGCATGAATCACATCTTTTGTGAGCAGTTGCGTAAGTTTGTGTTGGTGTTCTTTGATGACATTTTGATATACAGTAAGACTTGGGAAGAACATCTTCAACACATTGATGAAGAACTGGGTATCATGGAGGCTCAGTCATTGTTTGCAAAGGCATCTAAGTGTGAGTTTGGTATGACAGAGATTCTCTATCTAGGACATGTGATTGGAGTTGGAGTCAGAGTTCATTAGGAGAAGATAAATGCAATTTTGGATTGGCCACCTCCGCGGAACATCTCAGACTTGAGAGGATTTCATGGGCTATGTTGCTACTACATGAGGTTTGTAAAAGGGTTTTCATAGTTAGCAGCGCCTCTCACAGATCTCACCAAGAAAGGGGCATTCAGTTGGTCAGATAAGCCTCAAATTGCTTTTGACAAACTCGAGGAGGTGATGAGTTCATTTCTAGTATTGGCATTGCCGGATTTCACACAACCTTTAGTGTTGGAGTGCGATGCATTGGGAAGAGGCATTAGTGGGGTGTTGATGCAGAATAGGCATCCTATTGCTTTTGAGAGCAAGAAGTTGAGGGATGCAGAAAGGCTCTATTCCACCTATGATAAGGAGATACTCGCCATCATGCATGCATTGGCGAAGTTCAGATAGTATTTGGTGGGTAACAAATTTGTAGTCAAGACTGATCACAATAGTCTGAGGCATTTTTTGTCGCAGACCGATTTGAATGAGAGGCAATAGAAATGGGTGAGCAAGATTTAGGCATATGATTTTGATATTGAGTATGTGAAGGGGAAGAATAATGTTGTTGCTGATGCTCTATCCAAGAGGCCTACTCTTTGTTCATTATTAGAGATTTCAGCGGATTGGAAGTCTCGTCTCTTGGTTGAGTATTCCAAGAATACTTTTGCTTGTGAGATCATGGATGGTAAGATTCAGGATGACAGGTACAAGGTGATTGATGATGTGATCTATTACAAAGATAGGATCTATTTGGTTCCTGAGTCAAAATTGAAGGAGAAGATTTTGAGAGCTACTCACGACGATCCACTTGCAGGACAACTAGGTTTCTTCAAAACCTACAGGAAGGTGAGAGATTCTCGTGGAAGGGTCTCAAAGATGATGTCATGCAACACGTCAGAGAATGTATGACTTGTCAGCAAAACAAAATCGAGAATACTTTTCCAGCAGGATTGTATCGGCCATTGCCTATCCCAGAGCAGAGGTGGGAGGGTACTTCGATGGATTTCATCACCGGTCTTCCAAGAGTCCAAGGTAGGGATTGCATCTTTGTGGTGGTTGATAGATTGACGAAGTATGCAGACTTCTTTGCAATTCCGACAGATTATTCAACACTTCAGCTTGCAGAGTTGTTTTTCAGAGAGGTGTTTCGTTTGCATGGACTCCCTAAGACCATTGTCAGTGATCGGGACATGTAATGTCCCCTTCTTGATACATGGTTAGTCCATCATTGGGTTCTCATGGACTAGCAGTTTGGTTAGGGAACTGTGGTTAGTTTGGCCGCGGAGGTGTTTGTCGGTGATGGAGTTGTGGTTCGAGGTCAGTGGATCCAGTTGGTACACTCTGAGTTGGCTCAATTTGCTCTTGGCAGTTACTATATTTAGTAAGTTTAGGGTCGGTACCGGATTGGAATTTTCGGAGTGGGGTTGGATTCATCTCGTCGAGGGCTGTCCGACGAGCTATAGATCATGGCATTCCGTTATCATCTTGATATTTATTTATTGGGACTTTATGAATAAATATTATGTTGTCACTTTATAAAATAAGTTGTAACTTAAAAAGTGACCCCCCTAGGAGGTGGACGCCCATGGGGAGACATAAGGGGATAAAATAAAATAATAAAACAAATTGAAATTCCCTCCTCTTGAGCGTTGGGTTTGGAGAGGGAAATAAAAGATGAAAAAGAAGGCTCATTTGATATGCCAAGTTTATGATATTTTCTCTTTGTGAGCTCTGCTAGGGTTTGTTCATTGTGAAGGGTTTGAAGATTCGAACTAGAGGCTCTTGGAGACGAATACCTCCCTGAGTAACGGCATTCTACAGGCGTGGAAGATCACCCAAAGGTGCCATTTGAGGTGAATGCATCCAGTGTTCACGTATGTGCTTCGTGGAGATTGAAAGAGTTGCTTTTCACTAAGTCTAATTGAAATATCTTTCGAAGTTTGTTCATGATTAGCTGATAGAGATGGAGGCCTTCAGATTTTGAGGGGGATTGAGAGGAGTTTATGACTGTTGCTTATTTCTTTGCTGGCCGTACATACTCAGCCTAGCCGTACTTGCATTTGGGGGCAGATTTGAGCATTTTCCTTGCATATTACTCATCACATCTTGGTCGCTCAGCCATAGAGATGTCTGCAGATCAGGAATAGAGGTATTTCGTGGAGATTTGAATGTGCTTGCTGTTGTCACAACTTCCCAGCCAGGCTGTACACCCTCTAGAGGGACGTGGGGGTTTTGAGGACTCCATTTTCATTGTTTCTTGCTGCTTATCTGCTCATTTGTAGGCGTCTATGGTCTTTGTATTTGCTGATATCTATTGTGAGATCATTTCTTGTATTTTCATGGAGTTGTGAAAGAATACTATGTTACCCAGTTGTTGGTAGCTTGGTACATCTTCAGCATAAATTCGAAGTTGCATTTCTCCATATGGGTTTGTGATAGTAATTGATATTTGGCTATTCTACTATCTGGGTCTTTGTTATTTTCGTCATATCTATTGTATCTTTTCTGGGTTTCTATTCTATGCTCTATATTGTATGCTCCGACAACACATATCTGCAGGAAAACTGAAACCCCTTCTACATCTTTTGTCTAGTCTGATGTAATGTCCCCATTTTCGAGTTCTCTTGCAACTCAGTCAGAGCTAACTTTTTGGGTTGGTGAAAACATAATTGGAGGAGTATTTCGATGTCACCAGGGTGATCGGGTGGAGCTGGTTGACACTTTGCAGAGAGATTTTGGACTTGTCTGTACTTACTATTTATAGTAAGTGCTTGCATGTCGACAATCTTTCCGGGTTTTTCTGGGTTTGTTCTCTCTGGTCCTCGGAGAACACTGCTATTTTTAGTAAGTGTCAGTTTGGCGCTGTTTTGGTGACTTGGTAGTCAGCTGTTGGCTCTCCCAGATGTTGCATTGAACTCAGAGTTATCAGATGGTTTGTGGATCCAGTTGGCACCCTCTGTGTTGGCTTAGTTTGCTTATGGCCGTTACTATTTTTAGTAAGTTCAGGTTCAGTGTCGGATCAAGATTTTCAGAGTGGGGTTAGATTCGTCTCGTCGAGACCTTTTCGGTGAGCTATAGATCACTGAATTCCGAGTTCATTTGGGCCTTCGTTTTAAAGTCCATAAATTAATATTATTATTTAACTAAGTTGCCAGTTCGGGTTCAGGGACGCGGGTTCGATTCGTAGATTCGGCCAAAATTTTTTTGGGGGTTGGGTTCGTTTTTAGGTTTGTTCTACTATATATATATATATAAAATCTCTAATAATATTAAATATATTAATTATTATATTACAATATTATACATTATAAATATTATAATATAATAATAATATGTATAATATTATATTATATGTATATTATTAATATATTATAATTTGATAATATATAATTTATAAATATAATATTATAATATATTATTATTATACATGTAAATAATACATATTTTAATATATTTTTTTTGATTCATAATAGGAAAATATATTAAAAAGTATGTCAAAAAAGGTACATTTCCTCAACCCTTTCATGGCTGGCAATATGTTCAGTCCTATCTCCCTTCCCAGACTAAGAACTTATAACATAAGACCACGCAGGGTCAATACTATTAACACCCATAAGACACTATAGACATACTTGGACTAGCTATCTAATGGCTTCTACTATACAAAATGAAGCCAAAAAGACACTGAAATTACTTAACTATCATACTCTGCAAGCTTCATACTGAAGTCCACCCACTGGAAGCCTTCGACCGCGACCAAGCCCATCACCCTTCTAATGTAGTCCATCGCAACCATCGCCTGCTCCTTCAACATCACCAGGTCGAATCCCTTGGCATCCAAGATGAACGGGTAAAGTTTAATCACTACACCGGGATTGTCGAGTAGGCTCCGATCCTTTGGACGAGGGATTCCAATACTAGCGCTGGCTACCTACAAGGTTTTTCCCAAATCACTTAAATGCTCTGGATTGAAGATGCCTCTCATGATGGAATCTGCCTCTGCGTTTGCCGTATCCAATTCCAACAGCATTGCTAAGACCCGCGAAGAGATGTCTGTATCCACCCGGTATCTTTCATCGTTCTCCATATAATCTTTGCCCAGAATCATTCTCACAGCCCCCACCATAATCATCATCAGACCTGCGAAGCATCCTCTGCAATCTGAGGTCAGTGATGCTGCCAATGAAGGCCATTTGCCTCTTGCTGTTGATTAGCCTGATAGGGGTATCCATCCCTCCACAGCGGATGGAGTTTGCCGAAATTATTGCAACGAAATGAGACGACATTTGGCAACGGACAAGGAAAGAAACTGCGAATAGAAGAAACCACCTTGCCTAATAACCTTCTCCCAGTGTGCGCACCGAAGATTCTCGAAGGCTTTCCTTGGAATGATTGCCAGATAGTGTTGAGGCTTGGCACAAAAGGTCATTAATGTCAAACTCCCCTTTGCTCGTGCCATCTTGAAGCAAATACAAATCATGATTGCTTGCCTCCTCTGCATCGGCCTTGCCACCCGTGGTGATGTGGCAAGGCTCCCTCCCAACCTCCCACAAATAAATATTTTAATATTATAATATAATAATACTATATATAATATTATAATTTATATTATATGTATATTATTAATATATAATATAATAATATATTATATTGTAATATATTAATAATATATATACTATAAATATTAAATATTATAATATATAAATATAACATTATAAAATATAATAATATAATATAATTATTAGCCGATAGGCTTTTATATGTGAACTTTATAGTGTTTCGAAAATTATCTCATGTTGTAAAAAAAATTCACGCCAGAAAATTTTCTGAACTAGTCGGTTGTTCCTATCGGCGTGCGTATTCCTTGAACTGATATTCGTGGCCGAATGAATAGTGGAAAATCGAAATAAAAATATGAAAAAATGAAAATAAATATTTAAAAAAATGTTTCTTTGCTCTCTGATCCTCCTCGGTTAGCCCTGGGCCACTCTCAGGTTCGGCCATGACGAACCTTTGAGGATTTTCCCGCACCTTGCTCGCATCTGTACGTGAACTAAACTGAATCCGAACCGGACCGGGATCCGGCCACAAAACCTGGCGAATCCGGTAACATAGTTATTTAATAGTGGACTTTGGGTTTTATTGGTTAAGTGATGAAAAAATGAAATATTTAAAAGTCACTTAAGTCATTTTATGGAGAGCTCACCTTGGGAAATATTAAAAGTAAAATTAAAAGAATATTTCCCTCAAAAAGTGGAACACCCCTCTTGGAGAGTTATAAAAGAGGGAAAAGTGCTCTCATTTGGATATGCTTGGATTAATGATTTTTCTCTCTTATTGAGATATTCCCTGTGTGGGTTTTGGAGCTTCGCTCTAGGGTTTGGTATTGTTTTGCTTGGACGAAAACCTCTGCAGGATAGTGTTGAACTTGGCTTTTGGGGACGAAAACCTCCATTAGCAAATATTATATTGGCGAATGCATCCCGTATTCGCATTTGGGCTTCATTGGAATTGATGTTTGAGGTTTTGAGGATTTCATGGTTATATCATTTGCAGATTTATGAAGATTTTCTTATGCAGATTGGAAAGACTGATTTAATAGCTGATTTGAGCTGACTTTATTGAGGGTTTGCAGCTGATATATGTTGCATTTGCTGGCCGTACTTCTTCAGCTAGGTCGTACCACATGTGAGGGCAGTTTGGTGATGTTTCATTGCTCTTTCTTCATCGTTCCTTGGTCGTCCAGCCTTGTGTGCAGTAGTTAGACATATCAGAGGATTTTAGAAGAGATTTCTGCATTATTTGTTGCTGTCCACACCTCTACCATGGTTGTACAACAACATAGGTGGACGTGGGGTTTGTGAGGAGACATTTCTTTGTATTTGACGTCACATTTCTCCTTTCTTGTGGCCTGTAGGGTCTCATAATCCGCTGATATATATTTATATTGTATAGTCTCTGTGATTCGGGTTGATTTGACATGTTTTCAGCCATACCCAGTTGCTGGTCTGGCTACAACCTAAATATCGAAGTGCAAAACTTGACATGGGTATGTAATGATAATTAATATTTGATGATTTGGGTCATTGTTTGTTTATGCAAATTCATTGTACTTTTTCTGGGTTTTCAGTATATGCCATATATTGTATGCTTCGGCAACACACATCTGCAGGAAAACTAAAACCCCTTCTGTATCTTCTGTCTAGTCTGAAAAAACACATTCAAATAAAATAACACTATTAAGATTAAGAAAAGAACCAACAGGTATGACACATTACAGTGGTATTAGGCTGGTTGACACTTTTCGGAGAGATTTCAGACAACTTGTCTGTACTTACTATTTATAGTAAGTGCTTGCATGTCTACAATCTTTTTGGGTTTTTTTGGGTTTGTTCTCTTTGGTCCTCGGAGAACACTGCTATTTTTAGTAAGTGTTAGTTTGGCATTGTTTTGGTGACTTGGCAGTCAGTTGTTGGCTCTTCCAGATGTTGCATTGAGCTTAGAGTTATCAGATGGTTTGTGGATCCATTTGGCACCCTTTGAGTTGGCTCAATTTGCTTATGGCACTTTCCGGCGAACTATTGGTCATGGCATTCCGACATCGTCTTGATGGTTATTTTAAAGTCCAAAGTTATATTTTATTATTTAATGGGACTTTATAACGTTAAAGGCAAAAGTGACTATGAAATAAAATATTAAAAGGGGTCACTAAAGGATATGGGCACCCATCCCAATGGGGGAATAAAAGCATTTTTAAAACATTAAAATCCCTCCAAAAAGCCGACGCCCTAAGGAGTTGTTATAAAAGTTGGAAAATAGCTCTCATTTAGACATGAATGGATTATTGATTTTTCTCTCTTATTGAGATATTCCCTGTGTGGGTTCTGGAGCTTGGCTCTAGGGTTTGGTATTGTCTTGCTGAGATGAAAACCTTTGCAAGATAGTGTTGTTCTTGGCTTTTGGGGACGAAAACCTCCATTAGCAAATACTATATTGGCGGATGCATCCAATATTCGCAATTGTGCATTCATTGGGGACATTTCAACAAAGTTTTGAGCAAGTATTGATGAACTCATTATCAAAATTGTATGAGCAGCTGTTAAAGGAGATTTAATGCAGATTTTGGTGATATTTATCAGTTTATAGAGATTGCAGCCCTCTTTATTTGCTGGCCGTACCATCCAAGGATAGGCCGTACACATATGGAAGCTGTGTTGGGAGTTATTGTGAAGGTTTTGCTGCTCTAATCTATTCCAATTTGGTCGCCTACCTCCTGCAGATGCAAACAGACCAAAACAGAAATATATTCTATGTGTTGCAGCTGGAAATTGTTGAAAAGATC
The DNA here is from genome assembly GCA_027924645.1 of Cunninghamia lanceolata. Classification (NCBI taxonomy): domain Eukaryota; kingdom Viridiplantae; phylum Streptophyta; class Pinopsida; order Cupressales; family Cupressaceae; genus Cunninghamia; species Cunninghamia lanceolata. The sequence continues at coordinate 10,115,844 of BSBN01000693.1, forward strand.
ATCTACAGCCAGCCGTACCTCTTCCTCCTTGGCTGTACCACATAAGGAAGTCATTTTGGCTCTGGTTTGGAGTCTTAACTTGTTGGGTGGAGCTCGTTGGAGGCTAGAGATGATGATAATATTGTGCTGACCAGATTACTACATTGTCCAAGCATTTTATATGTGGTTTCTGTATGTATTGTTGCTGGTCCAGCTATGACCCCGACATGAAGTTGTAAAACTTGATATGGGTATGTAATAGAACTTCATATTTTGCCATTCTTCTATTTGGGTCTTCGATATTTTATTGTTATCTCTTTTAGTTTTTCTGGGTTTTCTGTATTGTTCATATTTTATGTATTTTATGCAAAATCAAACATGCAAGCAAAACCCATAAAACCCTAAACAGTAAACAAGCAGAAAACAAAAAATATACAGAGTGGAAAACATATATAGGGGTCTATGTTACATCTGAAAGAACACCTTTAAAAATAAAAAATAACACATAAAAAGATCTTAAAAATATACAAACAGGTACGACACATTACAATGGTATCAGAGCAGTGTATCCTGCCATCCCATGAGGTCAAACATAGACATGCAGAAGTGAAAATGAGACATGTAGCCGGGTACTAGCAGGTATTATCTCAGAAGGAACATGTCAAGGCCAGATTTATAGGTTCCGCAGACGTATCCCTTTGATACAGATACACAGGTTATAGCTGCAGAGGAACAACCGGTGGTCATATACAACGAGGAAGACAGAGAAGTTTCGAGGATAGATCCCTTTTCAAGTGTGGTTCCAGTACAGTTCGAGGAGATGGGAGATTGAGATGTTGATGAACCTAGCTTGAGGGACATTCTTAACTCATTGGTGAGGGGACAACAAAATATTGAGAGAGGACTCTTGCAGATAGATGAGACTTTCAGAGAGTCGCAGGCAGAACTGAACAGAACCCTTGGCCGATTGGTACCTCCAGAAAACAGGATAACAGGAATAATAATAATAACAATAACAATGGAGGGAACATGAATAACTTTGGGGATAGACACAGAGCAGACAATGGTGGTGATAGGCGTGTGGGTGACAGGAACAATGGAGACAGGGAACATGCAGATAGACACAAGGATAGAGAAGAGGAAGGTGAAGCCTCAGTCACTAATAGGAGAGCCACCTAGTTGACAGCTGGGGATAGACATGGTATTTTGGTATTTCCACCCAGGAACAATGTTCCTGAACAAGACGCCGCACAGGTTGAGTTCTAGGACGAGATCCTGAGAGATTGGAGAGCATCCAGTGTAGAGTTTAGGGCCGAGATGACATTTGCCGAGTACTCTGACATCATGATGAGGAATAGACCCCGCAGGGGAAATAGATCACAAACTCAGGAGTTACAGAAGAAGGTTAGCAAGATGACACTCCCATATTTTGATGGTTCGGGTAAAATTTCAACCAAAGCATGGGTCCAAAAATTGGACAATTACTTGCAGATTAGTCCCATGCCTGAAGAGGATGCTATTACTTATGCCGCTTTACATTTGGAGGGTAGTGCACATAAGTGGTGGAGCAATGGCAAGGTCACATTGGGACATGAGTAGATTACATCTTATGTTGAGTTCACAGCCAGACTCATAGACAGGTTCGACAAGGACCTTGAGATGCAGTCCAAGGAGCTGACACAGTTGACACAAAGTGGATCAGTGGACTCATACATTTAAGAGTTCCAGGACCTTTCAGTTATGGTCTTAGATATCTCGAAGCGTAGGTTGATCATACTCTTTGTTGATGGGTTGTCTGATCCTCTACGAGGATGGGTTAAGGGTTTGGGCCCTTTGACATTGCAAGAGGCCATGAAGAAGGCCCGTGATATGGAGTCTTCTGTGTGGAGGAGTAAATTTCAGACTAAAAGTTTCTAGCATAGGAGGGATAAGGAGAGAGACAAGAGACATTTCTATAAGGATTTAGGACATCAACAGCACAAGAGTTCTTCCAGATTAGACAATGACCAGCTGAATGACCTTAGGAGGAACAAGCTTTGTTTTCACTGTAGAGAGCCTTGGGATCCTAAGCACAAGTGTGCTGCCCAAGGAAAGGCAAAACAGTTGGAATACTTTTCAGCAGATGAGTCTGTTGAATCTGAGGCACATTTAGAGCAGCATTCAAAAGAAAATGATTCAATTACAGATGTTGCATCTAAGGCATCGGATAAGGATGAAGAAACCGCCCTACCTACAACCCATATCTTGAGTATTCAGAGAGAAGGGTCATTCAAGATCAGAGGAGTATTGGGTGGACAGCGATGTATTACACTACTTGACACAGGTGCCACTCATAACTTCATAGACGAAGGCTTGGTTGCAAAGAGGGGGTTGAAGACTGAAGAATTTGAAGGGTTTAAGGTCAAGGTAGCTGATGGGTTTGTACTCACATGCACTAGGAGGATACCTGATTTGACCATCCAGTTGAATAATTACACTTGCCAGTTAGAGTTTTATGTTGTTAGCATGGGTGACATGGATGTTGTGTTGGGTAAGAAGTGGTTGCATGATATCAAAGAGTTCACACTCAACTTGAGGACCATGGAGATGAAGTTTGAGGTGAACGGAGTTCGGCATGTGCTCAGGGGCATTTCAGATGGTGGGTTGAGAGTAGTATCTCTCAAGCGGATGGAGAGATTGATTCGTCATGACCAGGTGCAGTGGGCAATAGAGGTGATGGTGATGCTTGCAGTTTCAGAGCAGCAGAAACGAGAGTATCCACCTGACATACAGGCTCTCTTGACTAAACACACCAAGGTGTTTAGTGACATTCCACCAGTTAAACCCCCTCACAGGGGTATTGAGCACGTGATTGAGTTGGAGGGTGCTAAGCTAGTGATCACTACACCATATAGGCACCCGAAGAGGTACAAAGATGAAATCGAGAAGGCTATCAAAGAGCTTCTCGAGATGGGTCACATCAGGCCTAGCAAAAGCCCATTTGCATCATCAGTGGTCTTGGTGAAAAAGAAAGATGGAACTCTCAGAATGTGCATTGATTACAGAGTTAAATAAGAAGACCATTAAGAACAGGTACCCCATATCCTGTATTGACGAGTTGATAGATGAGTTGCACGGGCCCTATTACTTCTCCAAAATAGACTTGAGATCCGGATACCACCAGATTCGGGTCAGGGATGAGGATGTGGAGAAGATAGCTTTTAGGTGCCATTATGGGCACTTTGAGTCCCTGGTCATGCCATTTGGGTTGACCAATGCACCGGCCACCTTCCAATCCTGTATGAACAAGGTGTTCAGAGAGCAGTTGAGGAGATTTGTGCTGATCTTCTTTGACAACATATTGATTTATAGCAGGACATGGGAGGAACATCTTAAACACATTGACATTGTTTTGAGCATCTTAGAGAGGGAGCCATTGCAAAAATGTCAAAGTGTGAGTTCAGAATGACCGAGTTGTACTTGGGTCATATCATTAGTGCTGGTAGCGTGAAGGTAGGCCCGGAGAAGATTCGGGCAATTGTGGACTGACCACCACCAAAGAATCTCACTCAGCTGAAGGGATTCCTTGGTCTTTGTGGGAAGCACCCCTCACAGACTTAACTCGAAAGGATGTATTTAGTTGGACAGGAGGTACACAGGAGTGCTTCGACAGGTTCAAGGAGATTATGAGTACATGTCCTGTGTTAGCTATCCCAGATTTCAGCAAACCTTTTGAGCTTCAGTGTGATGCCTCAAGGGAAGGCATTGGTGTGGTAATCATGCAGGATAAGCACCCCATAGCATTTGAGAGTAGGAATTTGAGGGGTGTGGAACGGAGTTACAGCATTTATGACAAGATGTTAGCCATCACGCATGTGTTGGCTAAATTCAGACAGTATTTTGTGGGTAGCAAATTTGTGGTAAAGACAGATCATAACAGTTTGAAACATTTCCTTGGGCAGAAGGATTTAAACAAGAGGCAACAGAAGTGGGTTAGCAAGCTTCAGGCCTACGACTTTGCCATTGTTTATGTCAAAGGTAAGAAGAACATTGTTGCCGATGCTTTGTCCAGAAGACCCCATTTGTGTGCACTTGGTGCCACTTCAGATGATTGGAGAGACATGATATCAACATAATATGCTAAGGACAAATGGGCTATTGGAATAATTGATGGCACTATTCGGGATGACAGGTACACGGTGGTAAATGATTAGATCATTTACAAGGATAGGATCTTCTTAGTGCCAGGGTCAGATATGAAGCAGAAGGTTTTGAGGGCATTCCATGACTTGCCTATAGCAGGGCATCCAGGGTACTTAAAAACTTACAGGCAGATCAGAGAGAGGTTCACTTGGAAGGGCCTCAAAACAGAAGTCATGCAGTATGTGAGAGAGTGTCCAATATGCCAACAGAACAAATAGGAGCACTCTTTCCCAGGAGGACTATTGCAGCCCTTGCCCATTCCTGAGAGGAAGTGGGATAGCATTTCCATGGACTTTATCACAGGCTTACCTAAAGTCCAAGGCAGGGATTGTATTTACATGGTAGTGGACATATTGACAAAGTATGCACACTTTTTTGCCATCACTACCACCTACACTGTAGCTCAGGTTGCAGAGTTGTTTTTTCGTGAGGTATTCCGTCTACATGGGTTGCCATGGAGCATTATCAGTGATAGGGACAACAGGTTCCTTAGTAATTTTTGGCAGGAGCTCTTCAGGGTGATAGGGACAGAGCTCACCCCCAGCACAAACTACCACCCACAGATAGATGGTCAAATAGAGATTGTCGATAAATGGGTGGAGGGATACCTCCATAATTATGTTTCAGGGCAGCAAAAGACATGGATTAAGTGGCTTTACATGGGAGAGTACTGTAATAATTCCACTTATCACATGTCCATTCACATGTCACCTTTCATGGCTTTGTATGGGTATGAGGCACCGAACTTTGTTGATTTACTGTTTGGTGATAGCAGAGTGCCTAAGGCCAAAGACCTTCTTCAGGAGAGTCAGGATATCATGAGGTCTTTGAAGGAGAACATACAGAAGGCTCAAAATCAACAAAAGTAGTATGTAGATCAGCAGAGGACCGAGCGATCATTTGAGGTTGGTGACATGGTATACTTAATGCTGCAACCCTATAGGCAATCCACTCTCAAGAAGAGTGGGGCGGAGAAGCTTAAGCCACGGTACTATGGACCTTTCAGGATCTCCAAGAAAATTGGAGAAGTGGCTTATGAATTAGAGCTTCCAGCAGGTAGTAAGGTACACAATGTGTTTCATGTGTCTCGCCTTAAGAAGGCACCAGGGCAAAATGTAACACCATCGGTAGAGTTAGCTCCTCTTGATGAAGAGGGGAAGTTGATTTTGGTACCCGAGGCAATAATTGACACTAGGGGATGTACTTTGAGGAGAACTATCAGAGAGTACCTCGTTAAATGGAAGAACCTGCCAGTGGAGGATGCTACTTGGGAAAATGAGCAGATATTGGAGCATCCTGATCTGAGATTGCTTGAGGCCAGCAATCTTAGGGAGGGCGGATTGTAATGTCCCCTCCTTGATACATGGTTAGTCCATCATTGGGTTCCCGTGGACTAGCAGTTTGGTTAGGGAACTGTGGTTAGTTTGGCCGCAGAGGTGTTTGTTGGTGATGGAGTTGTGGTTTGAGGTCAGTGGATCCAGTTGGCACACTCTGAGTTGGCTCAATTTGCTCTTGGCAGTTACTATTTTTAGTAAATCTGGGGTCGGTACCAGATTAGGATTTTCGGAGTGGGGTTGGATTCGTCCCGTCGAGGGCTTTCCGACGAGCTATAGATCATGGCATTCCAGTATCATCTTGATATTTATTTTAAAGTCCGGAGTTTAATATATTTATTTATTGGGACTTTATGAATAAATATTATGTTGTCACTTTATAAATAAGTTATAATTTAAAAAGTGATCCCCCTAGGAGGTGGACACCCATGGGAGACAGAAGGGGATAAAATAAAATAATAAAACAAATTGAAATTCCCTCCTCTTGGGCGTTGGGTTTGGAGAGGGAAATAAAAGATGAAAAAGAAGGCTCATTTGATATGCCAAGTTTATGATATTTTCTCTTTGTGAGCTCTGCTAGGGTTTGTTCATTGTGAAGGGTTTGAAGATTCGAACTAGAGACGAATAGCGCCCTGAGTAACGGCATTCTACAGGCGTGGAAGATCACCCAAAGGTGCCATTTGAGGTGAATGCATCCAGTGTTCACGTATGTGCTTCGTGGAGATTGAAAGAGTTGCTTTTCACTAAGTCTAATTGAAATATCTTTCGAAGTTTGTTCATGATTAGCTGATAGAGATGGAGGCCTTCAGATTTTGAGGGGGATTGAGAGGAGTTTATGACTGTTGCTTATTTCTTTGCTGGCCGTACATACTCAGCCCAGCCATACTTGCATTTGGGGGTAGATTTGAGCATTTTCCTTGCATATTACTCATCACATCTTGGTCGCTCAGCCATAGAGATGTCTGCAGATCAGGAACAGAGGTATTTCGTGGAGATTTGAATGTGCTTGCTGCTGTCACAACTTCCCAGCCAGGCCATACACCCTCTAGAGGGATGTGGGGGTTTTGAGGACTCCATTTTCATTGTTTCTTGCCGCTTATCTGCTCATTTGGAGGCGTCTATGGTCTTTGTATTTGCTGATATCTATTGTGAGATCATTTCTTGTATTTTCATGGAGTTGTGAAAGAATACTATGTTACCCAGTTGTTGGTACATCTTCAACATAAATTCGAAGTTGCATTTCTCCATATGGGTTTGTGATAGTAATTGATATTTGGCTATTCTACTATCTGGGTCTTTGTTATTTTCGTCATATCTATTGTATCTTTTCTGGGTTTCTATTATATGCTCTATATTGTATGCTCCAGCAACACACATCTGCAGGAAAACTGAAACCCCTTCTGCATCTTCTGTCTAGTCTGAAAGAACACCTCTAAAAATTAAAAATAACACATAAAAAGATATTAAAAATATACAAACAGGTACAGCACATTACAGGACAACAGGTTTCTCAACATGAGTTGACACTGAGCACAAGCTATCACCCGTAGACAGATGGACAAACAGAAGTTGTGAACAAATGGGTTGAAGATTACCTTCACAACTATGTTGCAGGGCAACAACGTGCTTGGGTCAAATGGTTGCACTTGGGTGAGTATTGTTACAATACCACCTATGACATGTCAATTGGCATGTCGCCTTTCAAGGCCTTGTACAGCTATGATTCTCCATCATTCATAGATTTGGCCTTTGAACAATACAAAGCTCCCAGAGCTAAGGAGTTGACACAGGACAGTCAGGACATTCTGAAGGCACTCAAGGATAAGATCCAGCAGGCTCAGAATTAGTACAAGATGTATGTGGATAGACACAGGGTGGAAAGGACTTTTGAGGTTGGTGATTTGGTCTTCTTGCGTCTACAATCATACAAACAATCGTCATTAAAGAATGGTGCTTAGAAGTTGAAGCCGAGGTTCTATGGTCCCTACAAGATTCAAAGGAGGGTTGGTGAATTGGCATATATATGAGCTTGAATTGCCGGTGGGAAGCAAGATTCACAATTTTTTCCATGTGTCATGCTTCAAGAAGGCATTGGGATAGAAAGTTGTTTCTTCACCCTATCTTCCACCTCTTGATGAAGAGGACACGTTGATTTTGGTTCCTAACAACATTTTGGAGACAAGGGAGTGACACTTGAGGAACAGGGTGATCAGAGAATATTTGGTGAAATGGAAAGATTTGCCATTGGAGGATGCAACCTGGGAAGGAGAGCAGATTCTGTAACATCCGAATCTGAAATTGCTTGAGGTCAAGCAATCTCTGGAAGGGAGGACTGAAATGTCCCTGTTTTCAACATGATCACCCAATGCAAAAATTGAGTTAGCCTATCTCATTCCCGTAGGCTAGCCCATCAGAGCAAGGCAATAGTTTGGCGAAGTTGGTAAATGAGATTAATGCACCTGCATTAATTATTCAAGTGTAAATAATTAAATAATAATAATTTATTATTATTATTTAATTAAGCGCCATGGAGAAATAATAAAAATAATATTATTTTAAATATTATTTAATTAAGAGCCAAAATAACAAATAGGTCTGCAGCTATTTTGAGCGCCAACATTGGAATGATGTGAAGGACAATAAAATAATACAATATAGGTCCTCGCTCGTTGGAGTTTGAAATAAAAATATTGGATCATGCACCATCATGGAGGGAAATTCGAAATTCAAATCTTCAATTTGAATTGGCTATAGAAGAAGAGGAGGTGCTTCATTTTCGATCATCATGATTATCTTGAAACTGGTATGCTTTTGCATTTTTGTTTGTCATTTATCTTTGATGAAATTGGACGAAAACCCGATTTGTCATCTTGGGCAATTTCATGCAGATTTTGCATTGAGCTACATTGAAGATATTGTATCGTTATTGTTTGTTGCCATTGAAGATCTTGCGGAAGAACCATTGAAGATTGGAACGGAGCATTGTTGAAGAGGGATTTGTGTTTCATTGAAGCCGTTGGTCATTCATAATTCATTCATCACTATTGGAGATCGCTGGTTCATAGTGGTATTTCCTACACTGAGTCTCATCTATAGTTTGACTCATCGAGATCACCGACTGCATATTACTATAGAATCTGGTACGCCGAGGCATCGGATATCATCAACTACCACACCGAAGGCTTGTCTATATATATATATCGAATATTGCTTGCATCGCATCCTTGGCCAGAGGTGACGGAGTCACATTATTTGCTTGTCGACTGCATTGAAGGTGACATTCAATGCAATATCCTGGTTCATCGTTGAGGTGCCAAAACCATACTGAAGGTGGCGGAATATATCATGAGTCGTCTTTGACAAAGGTGACGGACTCACCCAAAATAGAGAGCCGGTTGCAGTTCTTCGTTGAGTCTGGGAAGATCGGGACTGAAGGTGTAGAAAGCATAAAGGATCATCAACCCTGCTGAGAGAGTCGTGCCTTGTGAAGATCCATACGCAACACTAAGACTCACGATTCATATCATTGCATTGTCATCGTGGATCACTGTGATCTGCCGGGAGTCAAACCTGCATGTTTACATCAGCTTGGTATGTAATAAATTCTATATCTCAGTGCATTGTTATAATAGGCCGATTTCTGAGTTGTAATACCGGCCAACATAGAGCCATTCATCATTATTGTAACTGAAGATATTATACAGTCTGATCTGCATAGTGGATCTGTATAGATTCATAGAAGCTACTATGTTGTAATTGAGCCAAGTTGAAAGCTACATATCATATTTTGCCTCAGTTTGTAATTCTGAAGTTTATAGATCTTGTGTCAGAGACATTGAATTTGTACTAGATTAGATCATCTTCATTTTGTGATTGAAAAATACATATAATATCATAGCACACCGAGAACGGCACATGTCAAATAGGATGCTTTAGTAATGACTGCAGAAATACAAGATGATGACAACACAAGATTTGCATGGGCAAATGATGATAATAATGATTGGCACTGGATTCAGAATGTAAGTGATGAAAAAACCATAAATGTGGGTGCCTAATGTAGATAAAATAGAATAAACAACAATCTGTACACTAACGAAGAACTACCTAGAATAATTTGTAGATGACCATCATCACATAATAAGAGAAACAACAAAATATAAAATGGAATTGTCGTGTCCCAATATTAAGGCATTGTTTAAATTAAAAATCTAAGCATCATGATCAAGTTAAAGAAGTCGCCTTTGATGGTCATTAAGTATATAACAATATTTAATAAATATATATAATATAATTAATATATAATAATATTAAATAATATTATTTTATAAATATTTTTATATAATTAAAATACAATATATTTATTGTATTTATAAATAATAAATATGAATATAATATAAATATTATCAATTTAAATATTATTGTAATTGTAATAATTATAATATAATATATTATTAAATTTAATAAATATAATATAGAAATACAAAATAAGAAAAAGACAAAATAAGGAAAAAGACAAAATAAGAATCAAGACAAAGAAATTAACAAATGAAAGTTATTATACTTGCTAAAGGATACAATGCATAAGGAGGCATTTTAGAAGAGTCATGTCTTCTCCAAAAGGGCAGTAAATGAAAGCTATATAAACATCAAATCATATTCTCCAAAAGACATGAAAAACATCTGCAGTTCAAAGGTCAAACAGAAGCAAAGCAAGATATATATTTCTGTGTAAATACTTAACTTCAATCAGCAGATAAGTCCATAACCAAAACAATTGGCATAAAGTAGATACTCTGCGTAATTCAGATCTGTTATCAAAGATATTACAGCAAGCATTATAAGAAGACTTTCCAACAGCAAACTGCCATTCTTGCAGGCTCCAGTAATCAAACTGACATAATACCACAGGTATGGCAGTACATTGTTTCCCTTGCTTGTATTAATGTTCAGTATAACATTGCATTTATTTACAGCCAGTTCTGAGCAATATAATTCATGGACAGTCATATGTAATATTCACTAACTGTGTATTCTATATCCCATTCATTAACCACATATGGGATCAATGAAGGGTGACATGTCTAGTTTATCATTCATAGTCGATGTATTGGTCTTGGCTACCTAGAGTACCAAGAATCCTCACGGATGCCTTAGCCTCAAGAATACACCAAGTAGTTCTTGAATAAGGATGGGAGACAAACATAGCCTATGATGAACAACAACATGCTACACCCTATCAACCCCATATGGTGTTAAGGAATAGTATATAAGTTATAGAGAAGAAGTGTATGTTGATAAGATCATGAAGATAGCATGTGAAATGTCATGATAAATGGTGAACAATGAACATATGAATTGCATTGTGTAACAGTAACAATAGCTGACTGTAATAGCATGAAATCATTATAAATTATGAATTGTTTACATTGCAATCAGTTTAGTTAGGTTATGTAATGAGTATGAAATATTTATGTGCATTTTCATTATAATGAACTAAGGAAAGAATACAAAGAGTATAAGTACATAAAAGGCATGAATTCCTAAAATAGAGGAAGGCAATAATGTTAATCAACTCACCACTATGAGGAGTAGGGAAGATTAGGGGCGGGCAATCAACCAAGGATAGGTACGGGTTCATTGGTCTAGAGCACCCCTTCGAGCCCTTGTCTCAAGATGGTACCTTAGGGAGCAAGAGGTAGTCTTTTGACTTGAGTGGTCTAGAGAACCCCAAGTCAAAGGAAGGTCCTAGAGTGGCCTGGGTCTAGAGCACCCCTCGAAGGAAGAACGACCTATACCATTGGTATTGCACCCTAATGGATTCACTCTCATAAGATGGAGGATTTGATTAACAATAGGCCCAAGCATATCTCTTCCATGGTAACATGAGACTTACATAATAGATCTATGATAATAAGAGAGCATATAGTTTATGTTTTATTGACATAGAAAAGAGGAATTGAATACTAATGTACTCTTTTACAAGTTGAAATGGTTTGCAAGGTTGCGGAAATTTTGGCTTGCTAGAAGGGGACATTACAGGAATGTCTTAATTAAGACAGCTGATCATGATGTACATGGTTAGAAAGTGCAGGCCTGACTTGCATATGATCTGAAAGTAAACAAGAAATGGAGATCCTTAAACAACTCTAGATGAGTCACACATCTAGGAGATGAAAGGGTTTGCTGTGGCAGTCCATGACATTGTCAAAACTTATTTAATAATGCTAAGTACATCATACCATGGGAAAGTAATGGCATTCCTTACCCATCTGTCTTATTGTGGTATGTGCAATGATGACGATGCTAAATCTATATGGGAATTTATATTGTGCTTCTACATGCCAGAACTTATGTTGGGATAGGTCAAGCACAAGCCATCAAACTTTAATGCATCTATCAAAGATTTTGTTTTCCTTGTTTCGTTAAGCATTTTAATTGATAACATGCAAGGACTTGGATTGTGACAAATAAAATGCATCAAAGCATTCTTTGTTATTTCAGAGTGATCTATTTTCTGGGGCTTTGCCTTTTCTGTTGGTTTCATCCTATTTGAAAAATAACCAAATTGGTTTTTCTATTTTTGTTCTAGTTCAACCTGAGCTCCTTCAGTAAGAAACATTCTGCTGAGAAAATTAATACATACAAGTAAAAATAATGCTTGTGTGGTTAGACTACTAAAATGTAATGGTTAATGCAGTTTGGATACAGACAAGTTAGTACCAGATATCCTTGAATATAACCCTAAATGTTTTTCTTGGTGTAATTCAATTATTAATTAGATGTTTGCTTTAGTGAAGAGATATGCAAGACTGGTGAAGGAGAAACAGAGTTATATGGATACTGACTGTTGTCATTTAAAAGGGAGAGAAAGGCTTCATTAAAGCCCATCAACTTATGAGAAGAGCAGTATCCGTTGCTGGTGCAAGTGTTCACTGGTATGAGAAACCTGGTATGTTAGAAATTATAAGCTGCATTTTCTGGTTTTGAATTTTATCTTTCTTTTCCATTTCCTAGATCTGTTGGATTCATGTATGCTACATGTTTTGTGTTTATTATGTTTATATATTTACAATGTTTATATCTGGGATCATGCAGAAATGAGAAAGCAGCGAAAGATGGGCCATATCACTGTTGTAGGACCTTCAATGGATCTGGTTAGAGCACGCATGAAGTTGATAATAGATGGAGACAACATGAATGGGAGCTTTGGCACTAGAAGTACACAACCTTCAGAAACCACTTCAAAAGTTTCAGCAAAAGATTTTGCAACTAGCTCTGGAAATGATAATTCAGGTTCTCTCTCTCCCTCACATACACACAAAAACACACACTCACACACGCGCGCGCACACACACACACACACACACTCTCTCTCTCTCTCTCTCTCTCTCTATGATAGATACTGTTGCAATAATTTTGTGCTTTTCCACTTTTAGAATTTTAGTTTTTTCCTGCACCTTAGATGAGATGTTTTCCCTAGATGTCGAGGCTACTTGGGAGTGCATGATGCATCAACCACCAAGTTCAAGGAGGAATTTGTTTTGGTAATAGCTTCTAAGTTAGATCTAATGCAGAAATTGGTTAAGAAGGGTTGAACAAGCTTTGAGGAAATTTTATTTTCTCTAGAGATTCCATTGTCACCAGTACCGCCAACAGTTCACATAGTGGAAGGTCACATTATACATCAAAAGCAAGTACTTTCTTCTCTCAAGGTGAATCTTGCAATGGCACCAATCCAAATGAAGCAACAAGATGACTAGTGTTGGAGTGAAAGGAATTTTGAGGTAGGAGATTCACATCACGAGACTTGAGAAGCAAATGTATCTTCTAAGGAAAATGAGGATTCTTGGTTTTTCATTGATTTGAATCTAACTCAAGATCAACATCCAACTAATTCTATTGCAAGCTCTAGGCACTTCTTTCCAAATATGGACATGAACAAGTTTGATGCCAAGTATCCACAAACGGTAAGCTCTCATCAAATGCAAAAGGTGCTCAAGAAAGGTTCAACGAGTTTTGAGGAAAAAATATTTTCTCTAGACTCTTACATCACCACCAAGAGTTTGTGTTGTGGAAGATCAAACTTAACATTAGAAACAAGTACTTTATTATCTCAAGGTGAATCTTGCCATGGCATCAAACCAAATGAAGCAACGAGATGACCAACAATAGAGTGAAAGGAATTTTAGAGTGGGAGATAAAGATTTTTTGAGGTTGCAACCATATAAGCAAATGTCCTTGAAGCAACAAAAGAAGGATAACAAGCTCTTGCCCAAATATTATGGTCCTTATTAGATTTTGTAGAATGGTCGTGTGGCATACAAGCTAGAGTTGCCTCTAACAACAAATATAGATCCAGCTTTTCATGACTCTTGTTAAAAAAAGTTATTGGACAATAGATTTTGACACAAACAATGTTTATTGAACTTGATGAAGAGGGAATAATTGTCTTGGTTCCCAAAGCAATTTTCTAGAAACACAAAAAGAAGTTGGGGACTAGGATCGTCATGGAAAACCTCATCAAGTGGAAGAATTTTCCTCTCAAAGAAGCTACATGGGGAAGATGAGTATTTCATTTACAAGCATCCACAATTAATCAACATTGAGGACAATGCTTGTTTGAAACGGAGGGGCATGCTACACCCTTAACCTGAGGGATGTTTCGGGATATGTGATGACCAACTATGGCGCATATAATCCCTATATTAGTCATTTATTAGTTCCTAATTATATTTATTGTAAGTGAGGTTGGCCTCATTGGAATTAGGGGATTAATATTGTTAGTAAAAATGCAAAAAAAAGAGATGAGAGAAATTTGCTAGAAAGACTTTGTTTACAAAGAGTGAAAGCAGCTGCATTATATAGATTTAGAAAATGTACTATTACAACTACCATATTAAATGTTACAACAACTACCTAATTTAAGGACCTACACCTAACTACACAAATTACATACACTTTATTACATTATTATACTAATACCCCCCTTAATGACTAAACTAGTAACACCAAGCTTGTCACAAAATTTGACAAAGTAACCAGGACCAAGTGGTTTAGGCGGTAAATCAACAATTTGCTCCTGGAAAGAACAAAAATGAAGAGATGTCTTCATAGTCCACCAATTGCCAAATATAGTGATGATGAATCTTGATATGTTTGGTTTGAGCATGATAAATTGGATTCTTCACCAACTTCAATACTCCTTGATTGTCACAGAAAAGTAGTGGAGTATGTTGAGAAAGCTGAAAATCTGTCAAGATTTTGCATAGCCAAATTGCTTCACAACTAGCACTCATAGTTGCTTTGTATTCAACTTTAGTGGAGGATAAAGTTACTATCTACTAAAGGTTACTTTGCCAAGAAATCACTCCTAAACCCAAGAAGATGTAGTCGGTTGTCGCCGATTGTAGACCACTGAGTATTCACAAATCCTACCCAATCGGAGTCTGTATACCCAATTAAATCATATTCTGTCCTTTGATAGAGTATGCCAAAGGCAAGAGTACCTTTGAGACACCACAAAACTTGCATTGTAGCTATCTAATGAGAGAGCTTCAGTTTTGACAAAAATCAAGAGATAGCTAACAACAAAGCAAAGATCTGGTCTAGTGGTTGTAAGGTATATCAAGCTGCCCACCAATTGTCTATAGTGTGATTCATCGACTGGGGACGAATCATCAACGTCAACCTGACCTCCATAGGTGTAGAAGATTTGTTACAATTTGCCATCCCAAAACGCTCCAAAAGACTCATGGCACATTTGATTTGAACCATGAAGATGTTGTGATCAGATTGCCAAAAGTCAACCCCTAGGCAATAACGTAGGAGGCCTAGATCTGATATGTCAAAAGCTACACACAATTCTGATTTTACTTGCTAAACTATAGTGTTTGTGTTACTTATGATGGCAAAATCATCAACATATACAATAACAATTACATTATTCTTAACATTGCTTTTGACATAAAGATTTGGATCAGAAAGATTCCTTTTGAATCCAAATCTTTTAGATGTTTATTAAATTTAAGATACCAGGCTCAAGGAGCCTACTTAAGTCCGTGCAAGGACTTTATTAACCTGCAAACTAGATGTTCATGTCTAGGAACTTGAAAACCCTTAGGCTACACCATATAGACTTCCTCATCCAAGTCCCATTCAAGAAGGCACTTTTGACATTCATTTGGTACACCTTCCAACCAAATTGAGCTGCTATGGAGAGAAGCAACCAAAATGTGACAATCTTAGTGGTAGGAGCAAAAGTCTCTTCAAAGTCTATACCTTCTTGTTGTGAATATCTCTTAGCAACAAGACATGCCTTTTTTTTGTCCAGCGAAACATCAACTTTGCAATTGACTTTATAGAGCCATTCTCACCCAATGGGCCTTTTACCTGGAGGCAATTCGACTAACTCCCAAGTTTGATTTTTCATCAATACATCATATTTAACCTTTATAGTAGCTTCCCATTCTGGTTTCACTTGTGCCTCAGAAAACTTTTGTAGTTTAGAAACTTGAAAAAGATCAGAAGATAGGGCAAAATGATTATGCTCAATAGTTGAACCAGTTATCATTTTTCCTTTTGTCTGAGGATGTTCATTTGATTGAAGAAGTTCATCCACATGTACACCTTCCAAAATGGAATAATACCATTTTGGTTTCTGGTGTCTCATGTGAGTGATGCGAAGGCAAGTTCTCAACTGGAGCCTTACTTGGAGTGGAAACACCTTTAGTTCTACATCTCTGATACACAAGTGGTGAAGAACCGGCAAAAGGTTGACTTATAGGCCGACCTGATGACCTAGAGGGGTTATCCTTCAAGGGTACCATAATACTATAGATTCAAGGTCTTCATTGACTTCTTGCTGAACATTTGAAAAATATGGCTCTGTTTTTTTTACATCAACATCCCGACAAACAATGACCTTGTTATTGTAAATATCAATAAGCATGTATGCCTTAGATTGTTTACTATAACTAGCAAATAAATACCTAATACTTTTGGAATCTAGTTTGTCTTTTTTGTTCAGGAACCAAAGTGTATGTGGCTGAACTAGAAATTCAAAAAGAAGTTACCTCAGGTTTGTTACTAGTCCAAGCTTCCTCAAGTGTGATTTTCTGCAAAGCTTTGCATGGACATCTATTCAGGATATAAACCATTGTGTTTACAACTCCTCAATATTAGTAGGGAACGTTCTTGATGTACATCATGCATTGTGCCATCTCCATGATAGTCCTATTACATTTTTCAACCACTCCATTTTGTTGTGGAGTGTATGGTGCTATTAACTAGCACTGAATACCTTCTTTTTCGCAGAATTTCTTGAATTGAGTGGAGGTGAATTCCCCCCCATTCTCGGATTGCAGAGTCTTGATCCGACGGCCTGTGAATGTTTCCACCAACGCCTTGAATTTGAGGAAGGCACCATAGCATTTAGACTTCTTTAAGAAGTAAATCCACATCTTTCTGGAGAAATCATCCACCAATAGCATAAAGTACCTTGAATAATTCACTTTGGGAAACTTCTAGGATGGCTCACAAAGATCTGCATGAATGAGATCCAAAAGACCCTTAGCACGCCATGCATGTTCTGTAGGAAATGGCTTCCTCTTTTGCTTTCTAGCCAAACACCCAACACAAATCCTTCTTTTTTTATGTAAGGGGTAGCTTGTGAACCATATGGGCTTTGCTAAGTTTGGCCAAATATTGATGATTCAAGTGACCATATCTTTCATGCCAAAGAACATTGGTATTATTTTTGATAGCTAAGGCATGCAAATTAGCTACAACAGGATCAACAAGCTTATATAAGCCTCCTTGCCCAATGCCTATGGCAACTCTTTTGTCCTATTTCACATCTGATACAATACACTCCTTTCCACAAAACTTGACTTGAATGTTAGGGTTCTTAGTAAGTTGACTAATAGATAATAAATTCTTGTTCACGCCAAGAACATATCGAACATTGTGTACCAAAATTTTTAGAGAATAATACAACCCTAACATCTCCTATCCTTTCAACCACATGTGATTTCCCATCACCAAGTGAAATTGTATCTTTATGACTAAAATCAGCAGAAAACTTTATATATCAGTCTTTGACACGTGAAGTGTTGGGATGCTCTCGAATTAAAAAACCAGTATCTGCTGTCACGACTATCTAAAAGAGATGTCATGAGTGCGAACTCATTATCTGAACCATGCTCTTCTTTGACAACGGCCACCTTAGCTTCACCATGCTTCTTGCGGGATAGATTGTATAGTCTTTTCTTGCATTCCTTTTTAACATGTCCAAATTTGTTACAATAAAAGCATTTCACCTCTTTCTTGGATTGGGTGGAAAAAGTGTTGGTAGAAGAATTCTGAGGTTTGTTGCCAAAAGAATTTTGAGGTTTGCTCTTAAAACGAGCAACAAAAGCACTTTCAGCGGTCTTGGATGTAGATTCCCCTATTTGCTGTTGTCTTTGCTCCTATAATAGATATTGACTCACATTATCAAGAGTCAAAGTTTGACTTTCAGCCAATAGGTTCAGTGATTCCACAAGGTCTCTTAGGAGGGCTGTAGGTTGTTAATGATCAGAGCAACCATGTCCTCATCACTAAGATCCTTGATTTTTAGGAGATGTTCTGATAGTGACCCACACTAATGCAGTTCTGTAGAAAACAACAAATTCTTAAAATACAAAACCCGATTTTTCTTAGAGACATGATACTTGTTTTTGAGGTTATCCCATAGTGTAGGTGCAAATGTGGCGTTCCGGACTTTGGGGTTTAAATCATTAGACATTGACAGCTTGAGTAACAGTAGGGCTTCTCAGTGATCTTTGTCAAAATCATCTGGGTTGGTTTCAGGCTTGGTTTCAGTCCCTAGGATAATTCCGTCACACATCCTATACTCAACAATATTGACTGTTCCTTTGACAACACTAGATTTTGAATGTTGGCCATTATCCCAAAAAATAAACTATTCCCTAAACTCGAACAACCCCTTTAAGTTTGACCCAAAAATAATCTCTAAAATTTTTAAATCTAATCCCGAATATTTTTCAAACCTTTGTAAATTTGAAATCCCAGATATTTAGAAACCCCCCCTCAAACTAAGATTGGTAAAAAAACCTAGAAATTTACTAATAATTTTTTAAAAAATGTCCAGAGAATTTTTAAATAAAAATGTAATACCCGAAAATCGCTGTCACGTGCCCTAGCAGCTGCTATTTTGGTCTTGAAACTGGCTGTAAACTGCACAGAATCGTGCCCAAGCCACACAACCTTTTGGGACAGAAAAATACAACCTCCGGCCGTGCCCTAGCCACAACAAAATAAGAAAAACCCTAGTGATTTTCAATAGAAAATGGTGCGACCTCTTCTTAAACCCTAGTTGTCACCTTTTTAAAATTAAAAAAATCTGATTTTTATGCCCTAGCCGCCTAAAATCGCGACCTTTTTTGCTATGAAAAACTCTGAAATACTGCTGTCACCCTACAACACGCGATTTTGATGGATTTGCAGCAGAAAAATGATGATTTTCTCACAAAAAATGATGCAATTGACTGTTTTTGCTCTAATTTTTGCAGAAAAAAGTGCCCTACAATTTTCTGAAGAAAACCCAGAAAAAAAAATGGCGCACAAATTTCAGAACTCATGAAAAACAGAAACCCTCATGCGATTTTTGCAGCAAAAATGTGCTGCGATTTTCCTTGTCCTAGCTGCCGTGTGATTTTTGCTGATTTAGCCCACGATTTTTCTTCTGCCTTAGCCACGATTTTGTAGCAAGAAGATCTGCAATTTTCCGCCTCTCTAGACATCCATGCACATTCACACATTTCAGTTCTACATGTTGGATGTATGGGGCAGCTAGTTGTTGCATCTTATTTCTCAATTTAAGTCTTGTATGTTAAATTTTGGTAGTAATTCATTGAAGCAACGATATGACTAATTCTAAATTTGCAGGAGCAAATTCTTCACAAGCTTTATGGATTAAAGCTTGATTAACTTTCCATCAATTTTCTGTTTTTCCTTGGCATCCTACCTAAAACATGTGCTTGGAGAAAGCTAAAATGACAATTATAGCACAACTTGTCAAGACACATTTGAGTGGACTAACAAAAATGTTACAGTCCATAAAGGGCCCATATGCATCCATCATAGATATCTCCTTACATGGCGTGTAAACTTCCTTAGTTATTGACTTTAATTTTCATATTTGCATATGCACAGAAATCATGATTTACGCGTGCAGTTTTGCCAACTGCCTGTAGTTAATCATTATTTTTGAAGGTCCACCCCAGTTTTCTTCGCAGTTTGAACAACTTTCTTTTAATGTCTCACTGTTTTCTGTCCAATTTTCATTCTATGATTTGGTTCAGAACATACTTCTAAGGACACTGTTGTAGTAAGATTTCTTCCTCTTGTCCATTTCTTACAGGTAGTCCAGAAGTGGGCATTATAATGGGTTCAGATTCTGATCTGCCTGTCATGAAAGCTGCAGCAGAAATTCTCAAATTATTTAATGTTTCATATGAGGTTGGTTTGTGAAGGCTATCTGAATTATATATAATTTCCTGAAGAATAATTTTAGAGATGCTTGAGTGAATGGGATGCCACAACATTTGGGACCACACATTTTGACAAAGTAATCGAACTTTGGTTGTGTTGCAGATAACCATTGTATCTGCTCATCGAACACCTGAAAGAATGGTAGAATATGCTAAAGAGGCCCATGGAAGAGGAATTAGAGTCATCATTGCAGGTGCAGGTGGAGCAGCACATCTGCCTGGTGAGTGAACCTCTAATGCAGGAAATATTAATATAACAAGCAATTCTTGATACAGATGTCTCAAATTAAACAAAATGTTTGAGAGGTTCAAAACTTTAATTAATGAAGAAATTCCTTTGCGGCACAGGTATGATAGCTTCAATGACTACAGTTCCTGTTCTTGGTGTCCCAGTCAGAGGGTTGTCATTGGATGGAATGGACTCCCTACTATCAATTGTTCAGGTGTTTGAAATGCTAATTCATCTTTCATGTACCAAATCTTCTATTAAAAGAATTTCTCATAACATGTCATATTCTTTGAGTTGATGCTACGTGGCCCAAGTAGTGCTAAAGCAAAACATACCAAAAAGATCTAGCTTTTGATGCGTGAGTTCCTGGATTTAACTGTGTAGGGAAATTCATCTCTGCAGTTGAATACCATAACCCACCCAACAATTTTACACTCTGAACATAACCTACAAATCTAGCTATTGTTATTCATGCAATGTATCAGCAATTAAAACATTAAAGCCCAGTGGGTGTCTCATTGTTCAGGCCGGGAACCTTGGGTGAGTGAAAAAGTGATTTGGTGGGTTTCAACCCTGAGCCTCATTAGCTTGAAAGAGTGCCTGTTTATATATAAATCATCAAGGAAATAAATGGATTCACATGTTCAATGAAGAATCTTGTGGATAACTGCAATGCAGCTATCTCACCTTTTCAAAAACCATATTTTCTGTTAATGCATATTCTCATAGCATGTTGTCATATCCGTTGTGTTGATGCGACCTAACCTGAGTAGTGCTACAGAAAAACATGCCAGAAAACCTAACTATTACTATTCATGCAACATACTAGCTATTAACTGATAAAAAAGTTAGGCTAGCATCTCTAGTGGTCAGGGCAGTAACCTGAATGAATAAAGAATCAGGTGTGTGTGTTTGAACATTGAGCCTTACCAGCCCAAATTTAACAAAAAAAAAGAAACAAAGAAAGATTTAAGAAGGCATAAAGCATAAACTGGAATTTGTATATTCGCATACGTACATCCTCGCATTACCCTTATGTATTGATGCATCTGACCTGATTACTGCCACAGAAAAGAAAACATGTGAAAATCCTAGATATCGCTATTTATACAACATGCCACTAATGAAAATATGAAGATACTCAACATAATCTGTGTACTGGAATTGTATAGAGCCTAGAAGAGTGCCTGTTCATATCATTCTTGATGCTAAAACATCAAGGATGCTTATGGATTTGGCATTTTCAATGAAGAATCTTGTGCCTTACTGCAATGCAGCTCAGTACTTCCATTATTGCTACAAAAATGATACATGTCATGAGGCTCATTGGTGCCCGACTTCCTTTTGTATGGAAATGAGAACCTTTAAGTTTTTCCCCATCCAGCAGAACCTCCAAGGGTGCTAAAAGTTTCCGTCAAAAAGTCTCAAATAAGATCTGATTAGCTTTTTGCAGAGAGTTGCTTTTTAGTTGGGCCTTGTTAAAGGTGCTCTCAGATCATGGGAAACCAGCTGCTGCAATCTTCCTTTCTTTCCCTTTATCTTATCCAGTACTTGAGATATGGCTGCATTATTCTCTGTATAAATGGTAGTAGTGAGGCACGGAATATATAGATTAAATATCTGTGTTTCATCCCCTGCCAGAACTAGCCCTGCATCCTCCTTTCCAAATGTGCTTCAAAGTTGAAACTCTGATAATGAGACTGAAGTTATCATGGCCTACTTTGGTTTTCAATCTTTTGAAGGCAGTTTCCTATCATGAGAGGGTAGAAAGGCAAGTTTTAATATTTTATGCTGCTGTATAATCGATTGTTTCAATGGAAGCCAAGTAGTTCAGTGTTTTTATTGTTTGTGATCTGAAGGTGTTAAAAATCATTAGCCATATATTGCAGAGGATAATGCAGTGTTTTTCTGGAAGGGCCACCTGTGAGTCCTTTTCTAACATTTCATGCAATTATGCAGATGCCTAAAGGTATTCCTGTCGCTACTTTTGCAATTCAAAATGCAACAAATGCTGCTTTGTTTGCAGTCCGGATGTTGGCTACTACAGATACCAACCTACATGGAAGGTAGGCATCCTTTTCTATCTATCCTTATAATAGCTTAGATGAAGGTTTAACTGAGATGATAGTAACCATTTAATATATACTTTTTCTTTCAGATTAAGTCAATACCAAATTGAAATGAAAGAAACAGTTCTAAAGAAGGCAGAGAGGTTGGAAACTATAGGATGGGAAGCATATCTTGATTAGCATTCAGTACATTGCTGGATTGCATGTTTTGATGGTGATGAATTATTTATGGATCAAAAGCTTTCCCTGACAAAAATCACTATAAGATCTTCATGTCAGTGAGAAATGGATGCGGCCTCACCATAATATGGCTCATGCATTACTAAATTGATTATTTTCATGCTTCTGGACTTCACAAGCAGCAAGACAGAAGAGGGAAAATGCTGGAAGTACATGTTCACATGTGGCATATGGGTGTGGAGTGAGCTTCAGTCTGACATAAAATTCTTGTGCGTGAGTGCTTTCAACTATCACACCTCTCGGTTGAAAAGTCCTCTCAAATTCATCATTTCAATTTCAACAAGCTGCCTCTTAATCAAAACAACAAAATTTGCAAACCGACCAGAGATAATAAGTTGTGATCTGCTCTCATTACATTTTTTATTTATTTGAGCATAATTATCGTACTGTAGAAAAATTTGGAACCTTGAACTGCTTTTGGCTCAGTGGTCAAGATGAAAATCTGCTTGTATACAGTATATGTCAACTGGTGGGGTTATTTTTTGAGTTATAGTGCCTTTCGCATTGCTTTGCTTTCTATTTAACAAAGTTTTATAAATATTGGCAAGCGTTTGCAGATTTCTCCAAACAAAACCTCTTTTGTTGGTTACATTTATAAATCTGAAAAATAATTCAAGTCTTATCTTGTGCCTTTTGAAACAAACGGTAGGCTAAGTTATTAATTCCCTTTTATTTAAAAGATTGGTCTATTGGGATTTGAGAGAAGAAATTTTACTGAAATTCACTTGTCATAAATACCAATTTACAACCTCAGGGAGATGCTGATCTTTTTGGTTAATGTATTGTATCATGTGATTCTTGATCTTATATGGGATCTGTACGAGGTGTGTCAGTTTAAAAACTAAAATAATTGTAGAGGTGAAAAGGTAATAGTTTTACTCTGAACAAATGAAATTCCACTTATAATACTGTAATGTATATAAATTGTCCTAGATTTTATAAACTTGAGTTTGATAATTCTCAAGTTTTTTTGCAAATAGGTAATATCCAAAGATTTTGTTGTAGTGCCATATGTTGTGCTCTTTAGACTTTTTAGAGGTGCTTGCATGTGCTTTGTGGATCCCCCATTACTAATGGTTTTTAATATTTTATCTTTGTGATATCTTCTTGATTACAAGCTTTCTGACATCCCAATCACATGGTTTATCTTGTGGATTTCGTTCTTGGTAAGTGTTATCCTCTTCCTTTCGATCGTTGATGGTTGCCCTTTAGGCCTTTGCTTGGGCCCACGACCATTGATGAATTAGTTGGACACCTCGTCTAGGCCTAAGTGTCAATGTACTTTGGTCATATGAATTTGAAAATAAATAAATAAAATAAAATTTGGTATAGTGACCGACACATGGAATTGTATTAAAAGAATAGTTTTAAAAATAATTCATATATGTGTAGAAATTAATATATCCATTCTCATTCTCATTTAGTTTTGGGTTTGTTTTGAGGAATTGACTTGATACATTTACATATTAATAAGTGGCATATTCTGTATTAAGTTTGGTTCACAAACCCATATTTATCTCTATCATTTTCACATTCATTTGTAATTATTTCCATGCATTCTACTTTATCTCATCTTTATTTACACTGATTCCAACACATTCATCATCATTAGCTATTTATTGCACCCATATTCACACCCATACACCCATATCCGTACACCGCCTGCCTCGAGATCTTCACTTCCTTGCCCTAAGTTAATCTTGAGTGGTGTGAAATTGATCTCAAATTCAATTCGTAAGTTTAAATTTTACTTTCCCACATCTCATTAGTTGTTGTGAGCTGATTTGGTACACATTTGCATGACTTCTTGCTATGTCTTGGTAATTAAAGACATTTCTTTATGCAATTAATTCATAAGTGATCACATGAAATCAAGAGAACATCTAGAGTAAAAAAGAACAATCATTATAGGAACATTTCAATTGGAGCTGAAAATGAATCATTGTTTGCAATAGAATCACATAGGCCATCTACAAGGCTACACTTGTTGCCTTCCATCATTTGCTCAAAGTCATAGAGCTGGTTTGAAAAGGGGGTTGACCTAGGTGAACATGATCCTTGTGATTTGTAAATTTCCCCAAAGGTATTTTAAATATTGCTTGTCCTTACAAGCATTTAGATACTAGATATTACATCAAATTAGGTTTCAGAAGTTTGCTAATTGCCAATTCAAATCCACACATCAAAGTTCAAATTCGTGTCACAAGGTCAAACCCAAGTCACACGAGATTGATCCATAGAAAATTTTGAGTTTTGATTTTGAAATAGTGAGCATATCAAGAGTATCAATTTCTAGATTGGTTAATTGATTTGTGCTCCTTCAACATTCGCGCACACTCATCAAATTAAGAGCCAAGTACCCTAATGCATCACATTTGATTCCTCAAGATAACATTTCAATTAATCAACCAAACTTAATTTTTGTGTGATTATTATATGCACTTATTTAATTAGCCTAGATTTATTTGGAAGGGATTTTATTCCCTTACATTTTGGTGAACCCATCATTCTTACATCTCCCTAGGGTTTGCCTTAGGGTTTATCCTTCTTTTAGGGTTTTGGATCTATGTTTTTTTATTGTTTTATTATATTTTAGATTTGATTAGGGTTTGATTCCTCTTATATATTTGTGCTTCATAATTATGTCTTTATTTAGGGTTTGGTGGCTTATTTACATATTTGATCTTTTACACACCCTTCCCACCCTTGTTGTGGCCCTTAGGGTTTGCATTTCACATTTATTTCATATCTAATTATTGACTATTTTTTTGACTTATATTATCCCTGAGGTCATCTTTGTTCATTTTTCTCCTTCAGGGTTTTGGGAGCTATTTTTATGCCAAAATCTCTTCCCTCTCATCCACCTCTTGAAAGGAGTGCTCCCTTGAATCCCCATCTGAGGTCATCTTTGTTCATTTTTCTCCTTCAGGGTTTTGGGAGCTATTTTTATGCCAAAATCTCTTCCCTCTCATCCACCTCTTGAAAGGAGTGCTCCCTTGAATCCCCATGTGGCTCAATCTATAGTTAGTAGTGTCTCTAATGATGTTCCTATGAGAAAAGTGGCTACTATTGACATTGAGAATGAAAATGAAGAATATGACCATGATGAACATGTGGCCCAACAAGAATTTGCACAAGAATTTGCTAACGTAGCTAATGTTGAAAACCCTATATAGTGGATATGCTCTATAATTTGTTCATCAACAACTAGGTGTGTGAGAGATCTTACAAACCATTGCTGCAAAGCTCGATTGATCTAGCACTTTGACTAGTGCATCTACCATTCCTCCATTCTTGACCATGCCTTACTTTATCCTTAACTTTGTTCCCCAATATGGTCCACCTAATTTTAGTCTCTCTACTCGCATCCCACATGCAAATTTTCACATCTACTTCTTTATAACCCAATACCATTCCCCTCACTTGCATTATTCCACCTATTGTTCCTAACACTCCTTTGATTACTGCCATTCCTACCCCCACTAGTGCTTCCACCATAGCCACGTCGTACTCCATCTCACATTCTTTGCCCATACATCCACCTCGTTACATATCCTCATCCATTCTTGTGACCCATCTTATTCCTCATGCCATTTCTCACATCTCATATCCAATCTTCTTCCATGGCTTATTTTGTAGCTCCTACATATACCCATCCTAGTGGCGTCCAATCCTCTTTAGTTATCATTTCCTCTACCCCTAGATGCACCATTTCAAAAGATTGACGAAGTTGAAGAAAGAGTCGATATTAAGCCTAGGGGGCAAGATAATGAAAAATACATTGAAGCTACAAACACACCATTGGCATTCAAAATTGTTACACATCCTCTACCAATTGGTTTTGTGGCACTCCATTTTGTAATGTATGATGGCAAAGGTGACCCTAACACACATTTGCATTTCTTCACTATTGCATACTTGGATTTTGTGTATGAGGATAGGATTTTGGGTAAGCTTTTTACGAGAACATTGGAAGACTATGCCATTGAATGATTTTTCTCATTGCCTGATCAGTCTATACATTCATTTTCCAATTTTACCAAGGGATTTTTGAAGCAATTCAAACTTAAAATAGGATTTAAAATTATTGTTTTTGATCTATTTGAGTGTGCTCAAGGACGTAATGAATGAATCAATGATTATGTCATATGATTTCAATCCTTATGTTCTAGATTGCACCATCCTTTACATGGTTTGGAATTGCAAAATATCTTTATCAAGGGATTGCTCTTGCTAATAGCCGAAATGTTTACCTCAACAATTTTGCATCTTTCATGGATCTTTTTGCACATGTTAAAATAGTTGAATTGAAGTTTCCAGCATGAGATGTATTCAAATATGGATTGTCAACTCCTAATACGTCATATGCTTCAAAATTTCAAAAGTCGACATCTTTTTCTAAGGGCGGTTTTGAGGGAAAGAAGGAACAATTAATCAAGTTGCTACCACTAGTATTCCTTATTTTAAACACAACACCCCTTGGAAATTTACTAAATTATAAGAACTTTTAGATAATGTACTTCAATGCTTATTAGGCTCTAATTTAAGTACTCTTCCCCCTATTTGTCCATTGGATCCTACTAGATGCTTCCAAAGAATTATAAAGAACAATCTTTTTGTAATGATCATAGAGTCAAAGGGCACCACACTCACGCATGGGATTGAAACATAAGATAGATCTCATAGATGCTTAGTTCTAGGGTTGGAGACATTTGTGTTTCATTTTGCATGAGGAGAATGTTGAATATCTTAGTGAATCCTTGGATGTTTGGAATTTCATTGTTGATAGTAGAACCCTATAAAAGCACCTAGAAGGGTCTACTTGTTGTAATATTTATTAAATAACCAACAAATGTGAGCATATAGTTTGAACACTTAATTATTTAGGCATATGTTTCAAGGGCTAAGCATTGTTGAACATTCACATTTGACTCAATGGTTAGGTCTAAGAATTGTGTAGAGATTGAATGGAAATTGAGGTTTTGTATAATGCTCAAGGATCATGTTGTTCGTCTAGTTTGAGTATCACATTTAGTTTTGCTATGCTAACCATTGAGTTCAACATCTATGGGAATTATATTGTTGTTCTTACTATCTTTTGTGCCTATAGAAACTATAGGTATCTTTGAAAGGGATTTTAAGTTAGTTCTTGAGTTGAAAGGTATTTGTTGTACCTATAGTATTGTTTGTGGTTTGTTTTATCTCTATACTATGACAAAACCATAGAAGGGTTATATACTAGTATACTACTATGTTGTTCTAGATTTATTATGATCAACTTTATTTAGAATTATGCTCAGTCAATTACCTTGTGGTATATGAAGGTATGTGAATGCTTAGCTGTCTTTTTCCCCTTGTAAGAAATTTGGCATTCATATTTAGCCCGGGGGCAAATCTTGAGTAATCCTTATTGCATAGATTTATTGAAACAAGGATATAAGATGCTAAATGAAAGTACAAACTTGCTTGGTTAGTTCTATATATATATGATTTATACAATACATCTTCTCAGTAGCGTTAGCCCACCTTTTGACTACTAGCTTTGAGCATCCTAAAACATGTAATAATCTTTACACTATGTATCCATATGTCTAGATAGATATGACTTGTGATTTTGGATTCATTTTTATGGCATAATAATTTTTTGAAGGTCATGTCTCTTCTAAGGTTTTTTGACCTACTTGGTGCTTGTACTAGTCTATTTTGAGATTGTTATAAATAAATGAAATCATGTTTTCATTTGTGGTTGAAAAGCTTTGAAAATCATTTAATTTCTTCGTGTTCAATTGTTCAAGAAACTAGATGAAATGGTGGGGCTTATGGGGGACATGTCCAATTCATCAGGGTTCCTCAATCGACTATGTGAAGAGATAAGGTGATTGGTCAATTACACTTTCCATCTTACCCAATCTCTTGAATCATTGGGAATAATGGTGGGGCTTATGGGGGCTTGTACAATCCTTTCACCTTATCCCACAGACTACACATGGTCTAAGTTGTAATCCAAGAGCATGTTTTGCATGGGAAAGATTATGAACACTATTGTTATCATATGACATCTCTAGATAGGGATGAGGAGGTTCTATCTTGTTGTACTTCATTGATTATTTTGTGCTTATTAAGACAAGGTTAGCACTATTGTTTTACTTGAAATTATTATCAGCTCTTTATCATTTTGTATGGCGAGGCAAGTTTTGCATGTATGACAATTTATTTAAATCTCATCCAAGGGGATATGTAATGTAATGTATTTTGTTATGTGGGAGAATCATTGTGGTCATCTGCACTTGTTAGTTTCTTCCTATGCAAATTTCTCTTGTGACCCTATCCATGAATGTTAGGGTCCCACCTTTCAAGGTGATGTATGGGGGAGCTATACAACTTTATGGCTGATTGAAAAGTGCTCCCATGATGCTCTCTCTCTCTCTCTCTCTCTCTCTCTCTCATTTTTCCATTTGAGTTATTTGTTCATATATGATGTAGTTTACATATTTTAGGTAATTAGGTTGATACAATACTTATTCTATTAGGTTTGATATTTTTGAAACATGAATATCATTTTTAATATGTTATTCTAGAGCACTTGAGGATATCCGTTTCAATGTTGTAGTCATGTGTTGGGAAATAGTTATAAATTAGTTTTGTAATTTTGCTAGTTGAAATAAGCCTGATTGGCAACTTTTACTTGTTATTCAATGATTGGTAACTTTTCTTTATTGTACAAAACATGGTGTATTAAAGTATCAAAGAATTAGTAGTATATAGAATTTAAGGGAATGAGAAGTTTTGTACTTTAGATTTATTGCATTAGTTTTTGTTTTAAAGATGTATATCCTTTGTGTGTGTTAAAAAAAAACCTTTATAAATGAGGATGAATTAGATGACATTGATATGAAGTAGAACACACTATGAAGTCTTTCGAAAGCTATTTTATTATTACTTAAATGTTTTTCTTGTATATTTGATGACCATCACAAGAGTAACACTAGGGATTACTTATTGTTCTTTAAGAACATTAGATAACAATAATGATTTGCTTGACATTAAATTTCTTAGACTGAATTGAACTTTAGCTAGTTGAGGACCTTTATAAATAAATAATGACACTTGACTTACTTGATAAGCATCAAAATTTACAAAGTATTACTTTAGTAATGAAACTACACTCAGTGATGTAGGAGCATCTTGGGTTGACATGCAACCAACATTGACTAAAAATAACTATAGCTTTTTGTTGTGTTTTTCTGTGTCTTTTAGGTGTTTGGAGAACCACTTTAATTCAATTTCAAGGATATTTACATTTAAATTTAAATATATTTCCCTCCAAGTTTGGGCACCCTACACATGTGGGAGATTCCTTTTGACTTGTAAGTCTGAGTTGGCCAATTTGTGGCACCATGATTACTTGCATTACAGATTTGGTTAAGTTATCTTGAATGAAATCACCATTTGCAAGATTTAGTTGAGTTATCCTGAATGAACTAACCATTTGCATGATTTCTTTCTTGATTCATGCATAGTTCCTCAATCCATGCATTTAGTTTAGTTTAATTTAGTTTTGCATGTCTAGTTGACTAATTCTTTGGGGAACTTGCTTCTTGAACATGGATATTTTTTTAATTTCATGCATTTGGGCATGGATTTTGTCTTTGGAATCAAACCTTGAGTTTAATTTTGCATCCTTGAGTTAAGGTCTTGATTTACAGTTGCAACTAGGAGTTTAGTTCCTACTTGTTCTCCTTTTTTCTCTTATACTGAAAGGTGGCACCATACTTTGGAGTTTTATAAAACGGGAAGCTGAAGAAGTTGTAAGGTCAACTCTTCCATGATTTTTGTAGGTGTAAGGTGTTATAGAAGGATACTTGTAGGTTGGAAGGCTCAGGGGGATGAAAGTTGCTATTTTTAGTATTCTCCAACACAGTGTGTTGTTTATTTGATGTATTGAAGTTTCCATTTATGTTTGGGATTAGTCCTAAAAAAAAATCTATCAGTTTTCCATGTGGTTATGTTGCCCAAATGTTTTCATGGGCATTCATTATTTCTGCTAGTATAAAGGTCAATAAAATTAACATTTCTTGACATCCTATGAGTTTAGAAGTTGGTATAAAAGCATTGGTTTTTGTTCCATGTTATATATCTATTATTAATCAGTAAAGGGAGGTGTTGTGAATGTGGTAAAATTTTGTAATCAACTAGCAAGTTGTCCCTTTAAGTTTTGGAGAACATAATTGGAGAACATAATTGTGGAGTTTCACCTAAAAAAGGTCACTAAGAAAAGACTAGTTTTTGGTAACTTTGGTTCATGAGGTTTCAACCAACTATAGAGTTTGCTAAAATTGATTAAAAATCATTATAGGACTGTTGTGACCCATAGAAATAAGTTTTGTGAAGTCTTGTTGCAAGGAGAAGGTCACCATTTAGTTGGTTCCCTATCTTTGGCTTCATCAAGTAATATTAGAGCCTAGGCATAGGTTCTTGGAAGTTGTGAGTATTGAGTTTTTTAATTGTATTGGGTTGAAATAAAGGTTTGGTGTGCTTAAATTTTTGATAAAATTATGCCTCCAAGAAGATAGAGGTCAACATTGGCTAGAGTAGAAATATTGAGGAGCTTCATAATAGGCTTGTAGCCTTGGAAGTTGACAGAGTAAGGAATCATTAAGATAATGAGACAAATGGAGAAGGATAAGAAGATAGAGTGGAAAGATAAGAAATGATTTAGGACTACCTTCTTGATGAGGGGAAGATAGATGCTTATGAGCACTTGCCAAGATAGGAATAGGGACAAAACTGGATGTCCCTAGCTTTTTTTGGTGCCTTGAATTTGGATGAACTAATTGATTGGATTAGTGAGTTGTATGAACACTTTGATTATGACGATGTGCATGATCGTCATAGAGTAAAGATGGCTCAAACCAAGCTAAAATGACATCTAACCCTTTGGTGGAGAAATCTGCGGAGGGAGTGGGTGCTCTCTAGTGGAGTGAGAATCACTTGTTGGAACCAAATGGTTATGAAGATGAAGGAGAAGTTTCTCCTAGGAGATTATGAGTTAGATCTATTCAGAAAGATACAAAAAATAAAGCAAAGAGAGATCAGTGTGAGGGATTATATTGAAGAGTTTTACAAGGTGGTGATGATTAGATTTGAACACCATAAGATGGATAGAGAAAAGGTGGCTAGGTATGTGAACATACTAAGGCTTATTATCCAAGATGAGATGAGTATGATAAGAATAAATTTAATAGAGGAGGCATACCAATTTGCCTTAAAATTATAAGAAAAATTGATAAGAAGACAAACAAATAATAGGGGTAGAGTTCTCAAGAGGAAGAGGTCAAGGATGGTGGAAGAAATAGCAAACAAGAAGGAGAAGGTAGAAGTGCTCAAACCATAAGTTATGAGAACAATGAAACTTCATCATTTAGAGGATGAGGTGCATATAATTGATGAAGATGTAGAAGATTTATTGGAACTTGTTTCCAGTGTAGGCAAGCTAGTCATAGAGCCTTTGAATGCCCACAAGCTCAAACCAAAGGTTGTGGAGAAAATGAGATGGGTGTGCATTTTGTTGAGGGTGAAGAGGAACTAGTTGCATCACCTACTAAAAAACTAGAACAATGGGGAAGTTATCCTATTGCAGAGAGTGTTTCTCAAACCTTCAAAAGAAACTACCGAGCCCCTTCAGAGGAGAAGTCTCTTCAAGATAATTTGCAAATACTAAGGTAAGTGTTGTAAGGTTGTCACTAATAGTGGAAGCACTAACAATTTGGTTTCACGAGACAGTGGATAAATTGGGGTTGAAGACATCAAGCCATCCCAATCCTTTTTGGGTTTCTTGGTTGCTAAAGAAACATGTGACAGAAGGAGTTATGCCTTGTAAGTTTCCATATTGGTTCATATAATGATGAGGTTTGGTGTGATGTAATAGAAATGGATGTATGGCATATATTACTTGGCAGATTGTGGTAGTATGATAGGCAAGCTATAGATGATGCTAGAGATAATACCTACTCATTTATGAAAGAGGGCAAGAAATATCACTTGAGCACTTTGAAGGAACAAGTAGAAGAGTCAATACCTAAATCAAGGGCAATGATGGTTAGTGGAATGAATGTTTTGGGTAAGATGGAGAATAATGAGAGAGGGTTTGCTTTCATTGCCAAGACCTCATCAGAAGCTAGAAAAGAAGACCTTGAGACACTTATATAAGTGAAAAGGTTGTTGGAGAAATATCAAGACATTATGACAAGTGATGTACCTAATGGACTCCTACCAAAGAGAAGCATAGATCATCATTTTGATCTAATACCAAGGGATAATTTGCCTAATAGTGCAAAACATAGGATGACACCTATAGAAAGAGAGTGATGAGATAAACAAGCAAATCTAGGAGTTTCTTAAGAAAGGATTTGATCAAGGAGAGCTTGAGCCCATGTGCAGTTTCTACAATTCTAGCACCAAAGAAGGGAGGGGAATGACATGTGTATTGATTCTAGATCCATCAACATGATCACTATCAAGTATTAGTTTCCTTTTCCAAGGATGGGTGACTTGATGGATTGCTTGAGTGGAGCTATATACTTTATTACCAAATTAGGATAAGAGAGGGAGATGAATGGAAGACAACCTTTAAGATTAACGAGGGCTTATGTGAATGGCTTGTTATGCTATTTGGGTTGACAAAAACACCACACACTTTCATGAGATTGATGAATGAGGTACTGAAACTGTTTCTTACAAAGTTTATTATTGTTTATTTTGATGATATTCTTATTTTTAGTAGAACAAAAGAGGAGTATTTAGATCATATTAGAATAGTTTTGAAAAGGTTACAAGAAAAAAAATTGTTAGTGAATATTAATAAATACAATTTTATCAAGAAGTAACTAGTGTTCTTAGGTTTTGTGGTTACTAACAATGCTTTAAAGATAGATCTTGAGAAATTGAAAGACATAGTTGAAAGGCCTATGCCTAAGAGCATGTTTGAAGCTATAACCTTCCATGGTTTAACAAGCTTTTATTGAAAATTTATTCAGAATTATAGTGGCATGTATGCTCCTATTACTGAAACCATGAGAGGGATAAAAAATCTTTCAAATGGATTGTTGCAATAATAAGAATTTTTGGATATTGACATCTCCTAACCCCTTCATGGAGATGTTTTGTTGGTAGGGGAAAGGCCCTAGAAATAACTGTTAGACTATGAGGGTATCCCCTTCAGATGTAGACGTTGTTTCTCTATTGGTCATTTGGCCTCTGGTTGTCCTCTCTCGCATTGCAAGGGCGCTGCAACTTGGTGGAAGGATGCTCTCCTGGATCACTTGACTATCAGTGCATCCCAAGCAGATGGTTCATCTCAGAAGGATGATTCCTCTCAGGAGGATGAGCACCCTCTTGAGATGGTACCTAAGGGGTGGTGGCGATTGAGGCTACAACAAACCCCACAACTTCTTTGGATTCTTCTGATCATCTCTTGGCTCCCATGTTGGCTCCTTCTGCTTGGGTCATATCACTACTTCATCAGTTCCTGCTTGTTCTTCAGATTTTCCTACTTCTAGCTCGACATCTCTGCGTGCGAAATCTATGGCTACAACATCTACTGAGGTTCACGGTGAGACCTGTTTGGTTGCGGCTTCAGGAGAGGATCCCTTCTCTCCTCGTTCTGCAAATTTTGACTATGCGCTTTCCTGGACAGTGGTTCAGCAAAAGAAGAAAGGACTTCCCAACTTTGTGGCTGCTTTGCACCCTAGAGTTAAGGGAGTTAGGTTTCCTAGGTCAGGATCTGGTGTAGTGTAGAACCTTTAGTTGGATTTTTCAGCTGGGCTACTGTGCCTGTGCTGTCATTTTGTTGTTTTTGGCATGTTTGGGCTTGCTTGTTCAACCCTGGGGGCTTGCTTGTAAAGGGATCTAGACCCTTGTTTCCTGCTTATCTTAAAAAAAACAATAAGAATTTTTAAATTACTAAAGAAGAAAGTTATCGAGCAACCAATTCTTGCTCTCCTAGGTTTTAAGAAGGTGTTCCAAGTTAATTGTTGTGCCAGTAGTATAATTATTGGGGTTGTTTTGAGCCAAGAAAGTTGCCCTATAGCCTATTTTAGTGAACAATTAAATGAATCCAAAAGGAAGTACTTAGTGTATTTCTATGTTATCATTCAAGATTTGAAGAAGTGGAGGCACTATTTGCTTCCTTATGATTTTTTTTCTATGAAGATCATCAAGCTTTGAATGTACATTTGTAGTCAAGAAAAATTGAATCAAAGGGATGTGATGTGGGTGGAGTTCTTACAAGGATTTTACTTTACTATTAAACATAGAAGTTGGAGGACAAATAAATTAGCGAATGAATTGAGCAAGAGGAGTTTCCTTCTTATTGAAATGTGGGTGTAGGTGATGGGATTTGAGTCTATGAAAGATTTATACCCAAAAGATGAATATTTCAAGGAAGCATGGAAGGCTTGCATGGAACCTACAAGTGTGGGTAGGACTGCTTGGTTGGATTTCTTAGTTCAAGATGGATTACTTTTCAAGAAGAAATAGTTGTGTATTCCTCATGGTTCCATGAGAGAGAACTTGATTCGGGAAAAATATTATGGGGGATTAGCAGGGCATTTTGGAATGGGTAGGACCTGATCCCTTTTTGAAGAAAATTATTATTAGCCAAGGACGTGCATAGAGGTTTAAAGGTTTATTCAGAGACGTAGCATTCGTCAACATGCCAAAGGAGGAACTCAGAATATAGGATTGTATTAAGCATTACCAGTTCCATAGAGGCTTGGGGAAGACATTAGTATTGATTTCATTTTGGGATTACCTAGAACTTAGAGGGGTTTTTATTCTATATTTGTCATAGTGCGTAGGATGTCCAAGATGACACACTTCATTGCTTGTTAGAAAACAAGTGATGCCTCTCATATTGCAAGTGTATTCTTCAAGGAAGTAGTGAGGCTACATAGGTTACCAAAAAACATAGTTTTGGATAGAGATGTTAAGGTTGTGGGACATTTTTGTAGAGCTTTGTGAAAGAAGCTAGGAACTAACCTAAAATATAGCTTTTCTTATCATCCTCAAATAGATGGAAATGCAAAGGTGGTTAATCAGATTTTGGAAAATTTATTGAGGAGTTTAGTTGGTGAAAAACTCCAATAGTGGGATCTGATACTAGCCCAAGCCGAGTTTTCCTACAATAATTCAATAAACAAGATTATACAAAAAACATCATTCCAAGTGGTGTAGTCCCAAAGGAGTGACAAAGTTACATGACGTGGTGGATATAAATACCAAAATTGCAACACATGCAGGAAGTACATAATTAGGTAAGAGAGCATCTTGAGAAGAGAAATCAAAGATATAAATATTTTACTGATAAAAAAAGAGGGTTGAGGAATTTTGAGAAGGTAAGTTAGTTTTAGTTCATCTCAAAAAAGAGAGATTTTCTAGGGGGACTTACAACAAGCTTTGTTAGAAAAAATTGGGCCTTGAAAAGTGGTGAATAAGATCTCAACAAATGCATATGAAATTGAGCTATCGAAAGGTATGGATATATCTCTAATCTTTAGTGTTTCTAATTTGTATAGCTATCATGGAGAGGAGGACAAGGAAAGGAGAGGAGCTAAGGGTGTTGATTGGAAAAAATACATGCCTAAACATCCCAAAGAAGAAATTGAGAGGATTCTACAACAAAGGGTGACTAAAACAAGGGGCAAAGATTATGTTGAATATTTGGTTAAATAGAAGAATAAAGAAAATAAAGATGCTTCTTGATTGAGAAAAATAGACATGCTAAAGTATGGTTTCAATCTAGAAAACATACCAAGCACTATGTGAGCTGGAGCTAAAATTCTTTTCCTACCTTAGGTGTCTGATGCTATGTTGACATACAATCAACATCAACCAAAAACAACTATGGCTTTTTTGTTGTGTTTGTCTCTGTCTTTCAAGTGTTTGGAGAACCACTCTAATTAAATTTCAAGGACATTTAAATTTAAATATCTTTCCCTCCAAGTTTGGGCATCTTACCTGTGGAAGATTCCTTTTGACTTGCAAGTCCAAGTTGCCAATTTGTGGCACCATAATTGCTTGCATTATGAAATTGGTTGAGTTATCTTGAATGAACTCACCATTTGCATAATTTAGTTGAATTATCTTGAATGAACTCACCATTTGCATGATTCCTTCTTTGATACATGCTTAGTTCCTCAAACCATGCACTCAATTCAATTTTGGTTTCTCAATCCATGCACCTAGTTTAATTTTGCATGTCTAGTTGACTAATTCTTTGGGAAACTTGCTTCTTGAATGTGGATATTTATTAATTTCATGTATTTGGGCATGCATTTTATCTTGGAATCAAATATTGAGTTTAATTTTGCATCCTTGAGTGGAGGGCCTGATTGGCAATTGCAAGTAGGAGTTCAACTGAACTACTTTTTCTCCCATTTTCTCTCATGTTGAAAGGTAGCACCATGCTTTGGAGTTTTATAAAAAGGGAAGTTGGAGAAGTTGTGAGGTTAGGTCTTTGATGTTTTTTCTATAGGTTGAAGGTGTTATAGAAGGATACTTGTAGGTTGGAAGGCTCAGGGCGATGAACATTGCTATTTTTAACATTCTCCAACACATAGTGTGTTGTTTATTTGACATATTGAAGTTTCCATTTATGTAATTCAATAATTTAGTTTGGGATATGTTTTAAAATATTATTTTATTAGTTTTCCATGTGGTTATTCTTTCCAAATGTTCTCATATTTCATGTATTTTTGCAAGTAGAAAGCTCAATAAAATTGACATTTTCTAACATCTTGTGAGTTTATAAGTTGGTATGAAGCATTGGTTGTTGTTCCAAATTTAATGTCTATTATTAATTAGTAAAGGGGGGTGTTTTTAATGGTGTAAAATTTTGTAATCAACCAACAATTTGTTCCTTTAAGTTTTGGAGAGCATAATTATGGAATCTCAAACTAAAAAAAGTTGCTAGGAATAGACTAGTTTTTGGTAGTTTTGGTTCACGAGATTTCAACCAAATATAGAGTTTTCTAAAATTAATTGAGAATTATTATAAAACTATTGTGAACCATATAAATTAGTTTTGTGAAGTCTTGTTTCAAGGAGAAGGTTGCCATTCAGTTGGTTCCCTATCCTTGGTTGCATCATTTGGGCTTATCTACAACAAAATAAATGAGCATCTTTAGGTATGTTTAGTCATAAAATTTCCCCTAGAACTTTTACCTCCTAAGTTTAGCTCCTAGTTCCCTTGCTTTTCATTATGCATGTTCATTTTAACTCTTGATGCAAAATCCCTGAAAACTCATGTCAAATGGGGCTTAGGGGACCTTATTGAGCTTTGTCCTGCCTTGAAACAAGGGCCTAGGGCTTGGGCGCTTGCGCCTTAATCTTGCCCTATTTGGTCGGGACCTACATTTTAAATGTCGGTTATGTGACCATTAAAAGGTTCCTTTGCTGAGATCTTAAGTTTGAATTATGAAATTTGTAGCAGGAATGCATATATAAGCATGTTTAGGGTTTCATTTGTAAACTAGAAGATGATTATGAACTTTTAACAAACTTATGATTTTAGATCATTCAAAGCATTTCTTGTGATAGAGCAGACTTGTCTTGTTGCTGTGTTTGTTATGTAGATTTGGCTTCATCTTCTCATGTGTTGAAGGATTTTCATCTACATGCAAACTAAACCTCTGAGGTGATATCTTTTGTGTTGAATCAACCATTTATCAATCTATCAATTTGTTTTTGTCTCTATCCCATAGAGATACACACTCTTGATCAAACAACAGTGTTGGAAGGCTTGAATGCCATTCCGGGTCTTGACTGAGGCAAGCTCCTAAACACCACAACCCCAACCCCCTTCTTTGTGATTGCAAGTAACAGGTGTCATGTTCTGTGGAAGTGGAGTTGTAGGAGGTTGTGAAATAGTACAGAGATCCCATGTCTGAAGGAAAAAGCATTGTAAGGGCTGGGGTGCATGTCCTGAAGCCCTCTAGATCTCTAAAGCAGAAAACCTCCATGATAGTGGTGATTAGTTGCAGACAAGTTCTAGAAGTCCCTGAAGAAGTTGCCACCTTGGGCTTGGGCGCCTGCTCTTTAGCCCCTTACATTTTAGGATTTAAAATCTTGAAACCTGGTATGTATCTACTTTGAATATTACATCTTTGTGTGTGAGCATTTGTTAGAATTTGTCCGTTTACTTACGATTTTACATAATTAGGGTTTTGAGCATAATCAGGTATTAAATTAATACATTAATTAGTAACTTCTAAATTTTTCTATCATTAAAAGTGACAACCAACCTGTAGGTGAATCCTCTTGCAAAATTTGAGATTCAACTCAGTTAAATGTCCTTGAATGTGTGTGGTGAAAGGAGGATCTAGGCATATCATCAAATCAACCCTATTCCCACTTTTCCTACTAAAGATTTTGGTGAACCTATGTTTTTATTGAATTTTGCACATTACTGACTATTTTAATTCAGATTTACATTCATTCATTTCATTCTCATCTTATTGCATTTGAAAATCTACAAAAAAATTAAAAAAAAAAAAAAATTTCAAAAAAATTGGCATCCTAGGATTGCATTAGGGCATAGCTTACATCAATTTCATTGCATTTCATCTAATCTCTAATATTTGCATCAGATCTGATATAAATTACAATAGTACATTATTCTATAATCATTTGCATTGCATTTTCATGCTTTATTTGTTAGAATTTGCTTGAAATTGTGCATTTTTCATATAACCTAGTCTTTGCAATAGCTAGGGTTTGTAGCTAAAATCTTGTTTCAGATTTTACTACTCCTTTAAACACTCTTTTAAGTCTGATTTTGGATTGTATTGTTTCATCATAGTGTGTCTTTGCATTTACATCTCAAATTTTGCATTTACACATAGTCAATTTCAACAAAAACTAGCATATTCACTCATTTCTTCTTAAAATTGCACTTGCATTGAGCATTGTAGGATTTTGACATCATTTTCAGATCTGAGATGAGCTATTTGACATCATAAATCTGATTATATTTCATTCATATATCACTTTGCATAGTTTCATGCCTTAATTTCACAATTAGGGTTTAAAATCCTTGCATTTTCATTGAATTTTGACTCATTCTTCATCTAGATTTGCATGATAGGTGTGTTGTAAAGGATTTTGCTCAGTATTGGACTGATATTAAGGTTTTAATTTTCTGTCCCTCATCAATTTCGTTACAACACTTCATAGTTTAAGCATTTGCATTGAAATAAGGTGAAAAAGTGAACATTTTAGGTGCATAAACCAACATAATTTGTGTTGTTTCATTGTGTTCAATCTAAATACATAAAATTATCAATGGGGCCTTGTTGTGTTGTACTCTTTCCTCCTATGCATTGTGTTTTTTGTGGACTTTGTGTGTCTTCTTAACCCTTTTCCCTCAAACAATTGCTTAGGAGTGAAATAGTCACACATCTAGGGTGTATCAAGTAACATAAAACTTTACATGTCTTGTATTACTAGATCTTATTGGACATTGATGTTTCAAGACATTTCATTATGGCATCTTCATCTCATTGCTCTTTGGTATCTTTACATGCATATATCAAAACTTTGAGAATTTCTACAAATTTCTTAATATGAATCCTCATGTTCTCACTTATATACAAACTATGTATCATAAGGATATATTTAAATGCTCTTCATTTGAAATCCTTCACTATGTATCTGATTTTGACAACTTCACATCTCTCATGAATACATACCCATCGGTAGTAGAAGATCTAACAAAACACATTGAGAATGATGAGTGTGAAAGTTCTCTTAATGCTTTGGAATTAATAGCTAAAATATATGAGGATGATGATGATGATTCCATAAGTTATCCTACTCCTCCTATAGTTGAATGTTCAAGAACCTTGGATGAGAAGATCATGGATAGCTCTACTTTGGTTGTAAATGATACGATCACCACCAACCCTCCTAACAACACCTCACCTTTCTTTCATTCCAATGCTCTCCTTGGCCAAGATGAAGCATTAGTGGATGAGAAAACGTCTCTCACATTAAATCCTTTAGGGATAGATGTTGAGCATAATAAAGAGGAAAACAATGTTAATTCAATCTGCACTAATAGATTTATTTCACCCACTAAGGGGTTACTAGATAAATGTAGCAATATTCCTAAGATGGTTGTGCGGGGGGCACCTAATGCACCTTATTGCTTAAAACCAGTGATTACAGTTCAAGGTGATCGAAAACCACCTCAACCCCCAGATTACATTCTAAATTGTGCAAGACAAATCACTCAAAGAAATCAAGGTGTTCAAAATGTGTCGCAACAACCACATCACAATGTGATTTCTCACACATACAACACCCATAATAACAAGTAAAGTAAGCAAGCACCTCATGTGCCTATCTCTCTTCCATGTTCTCAACCTATGCTCCCTCCACCACCTCATCTTACTCCTAAAGAGGTCAAGAATATGATCTTGTCGAGCAGCTTCGTGCTACTCCGACTAAGATCTCTCTTTGGGATTTAATACAAACATCACCTACATACCATGGAATGCTCCAAGAAGCTTTACAAAATGTGATTGTACCGCCTACTGTTAAGTCAAATGATGTAGTAGCTCTATTAGATTGTATGCATGCAACAAAAATGGATATTTTGTTTCAACAACATGAGTTGCCTTCTACTGAAGTTCAAAATCAGTATGATCCTTTGATTATCTTCATTACAATAGATAAGAGATTGATCAAGTGAGTTATGATTGATAATGGATCAGCTCTTAATGTTTGTGGTATTAATTTGTTATATAAGATTAAGGTTGATACCTCTTTGATTAAGCTGGATATAATAAGCATTCCTGGCTTTGATAATGTTGGAAGACAATCTGTGGGTATGATAACTTTACCTGTAAAGGTTGGACCCACGACAGTATCCACTCTTTTTCATGTTATGCCTAGTTTGCTTTCATCTAATATAATTCTCGGTAGATCGTGGATTCATGCCATGGGGGTAGTTCCATCTATCCTTCATCGATCACTAAAGTTCATTTATCAAAACAAGCTCTACACTATAGAAGCCAATCTTGAACCAGATAATTGTTTACATATTGAAAAGAAAAAACAACTTAACAATCATATGAGTCTAAACAAGTTACGCGTGGATTCATCAATGCCTCTTGCCACATATAATGTTGTGCAAGACTCTAAAACATAGAATGCACTTTTTGGTGACGATTGGGGTTCATTAAATTTTAATCCTTGAAGTGTAGGGGAATATAAACTTAATAACCTTGACACATCAAAAGTCACATCGATCTCATCCAAGCAATCTTTTAAAACACCTGAGAAACCTAAAGTCTCCTTGGTAGAAAATAAAGACAAAACCCTTACTTATACTACAAATTATGAGACCTATGAGGCTTCATCATCTTCTAAGGAAATGACATCACTCTATGGTCGAGGATTTAAAATCCTTTTTAACATTTGTGACTATGTAGGTAATGGTTGTGGAGTAAATCAACAAGCCATCAAAGTACCTTTACAAGTTGCTAGAATTAACTACATAGCCGGTATTGGATACCGCTCTTTGAAACCCACCAAAGCCTCTTGTCGTCCTAAACTCAATGTTAATACAATATCAAAAAGACCAAATCGACATGCGAGATATACTGGGCTGATAGACAAGAACTGTCCACTAGGAAATATCCTATTCAATAAGGTAAGTATTTCTCCCTCTTTAAGCCACACTCGTAGAAACTATTATAGTTGCTCTTAAGGCTCCTCCTAGATATGTATGTTGTTAGCATTGTGTTGTATCAGGTAAGTGTTTCTAACCCTTTCTCTTGTGTTGTGCTATATGTGTTGTTTAGGCCTCCTAGGATGACCCTTGATACTCTTGTAAGGTT
Source organism: Cunninghamia lanceolata (assembly GCA_027924645.1). Lineage (NCBI taxonomy): Eukaryota > Viridiplantae > Streptophyta > Pinopsida > Cupressales > Cupressaceae > Cunninghamia > Cunninghamia lanceolata. Next base: position 10,158,333 of record BSBN01000693.1, read on the forward strand.
AAGGATACTGGGATACTGCCTTTGTTGTGACCATTCTTCTATTTATTTCATCATTCTTCTATCTTTCTTCTCCTTTATTTTTATTGTTGTGTGTTGTGTCTTAGGGACATAGCGTTGTGGTTGATGACCTAGGGGAATCCTCCTACGTGATTGTTCCTAAGACACTTGTTCTCCCCTCTCTTTTTATTGTTTACCTTCTTCTAGTGATTCTACCTAGTCAACAGATGACGAAAAACAACAAATACTGATACGGACCAAGTGTCCCTTCAGTAAGCAAAGAAAAAATGGACCTAGTCCATATATGAAGATGGGGTTGATATATGTATATATATCTGACGTTTGGCTAGTAGAATCACCTTGTGTAATATTTGATGTTGTCTTATCATGCCAACAAATCATAATAGTACATCTGCTCCATGCACTTTGATTGTTTTGGGTGTCTCACCTTGTTGTTACACTCGATTTTGAGATGCCTGTAGTATAAGCCCCACGGCTATACTTAGACTCGAACGCATTTGTGTAGCCTTGGCTTCTTTGTTTTTATGCATAGTTTTTATGTGCTGCTTAGATTATGTTATGTCAGAAAATGTCCCCTTGGGGGCTTTTCCCTCTTAAGGTTTAGCTCCCGGGTCCCTAAATCACATTTAGAGCATCTTGTGTGATATTTGTGACTCTCGATGAGAAAACCATGAAGTCTTATGGCAAATAGGACCTAAGGGGTGCTATTTTGATGATCACTGAACACAAATAACAGGGTGGACTTGGGTGCTAGTGCCCTAGTCCTGCCCTATTTTGGGTCTGCCCTAATTTCAAATGTTAGTTTTATGATCATTATTTATGTCCTATGCCGACATCTCAAGTTTGAATTACGAAATTCTTAGTGGGAATCTTTGTAGTTGCATATATAAGCATGATTAGGTTTCATTTGCAAACTAGATGGAAATTAGATGAGCATTGTGATTTTATGAAAGTGATTCAAGGCATTCATTGCGTTGTAGAGCAGTACTTTGTTGTTATTGTGTTTGTATTTACAAATTTGGCTCCATCTCCTCATAGAACAAACTTAACACAAAAATATACTAATTATCATTATATTATTACATTAGAAAATTTCCATAAAAAAATCCACAAAACTAAATAAAAAATGACACATCACAAGTATACTTCTTTCACCATTACAATTCTATCCTTCCAAATTAAAGAATAAGCATGTACAAGTCACTATTAACTACATTAGTATGTGGGCCACACTTAAAAAAACTAGCCCACTGTGATTAGATGAAGTTCACACGAACCTCCCAAATAATTAGATAAAGTTGAACATTTTGTTTGCACTCTGGACAAAAACCAGGTTGGATTCTTTACATTACATATAAAGGTTGTTCTTAAATATCATCCACTTCAATAGTCAAAGGTCAATTTTGGCCAATAAAAATAGGACAAATATTTACCACTTCTTGTTGTGAATGAGGTGTAAAATTGCTATTGAATGTTTAACCATTAAAATTGGATGATATTTAAGTAGAGTGAAAACAAACATCTGCATGCAAGTTGGAACAAGCTGTAACAAGCTGTGAAGATAAAGAATTGATGTCACCACAGATGCCAAACAAACAAACCGGCAAAATTGTATTAAGAAAAATAAATTTTTGTGGCCACAATATTGCGGGCGCGTCATCGTCGAATTGTGCCACGAGGATCCATTAAAATCCAGTGGATTTGCGGGCTTCAGAAAACCTTCACTGGTTTCACGACAAACAAATACTTTTGTGGTGTTTCAGGCTCACCTCGTTATAATGAAGAGTGGTAATTCCTTAGCAGTTGCAAGGAAAAGTCATTCTGATTAAATCATTTGGGTGTTAAAAAAGGAATGTTTTTTAAGCTGGCAAAGTCATAAAATTGTAGTATGGGTGTTTGTATTTCTTCACATGCCAATGAATCCCAACCCACAGCAAATCTAATACTGATGGATGGAAGCATCAGGGAATTTGCTGAAACTCTGAAATGTAGGGACATTCTGCGAGAATATTCAGGCCACTTTATCTGCAGTTCAGATGGGCTTTATATAGGAAGAAAGATATCTGAGGTTCTTAAAGAGGATGACCAGCTGCAAATTGGGTAGCTCTATTTTCTCCTTCCGAGCCAGAAATTGGAGTATGTGGTCACAGAATCAGACATGGCTTCTCTGCTTTTTAAGGCCAGTTCTGCATTTAAACAAAAGAGAAGCAAGAGCAAAAAAGTGCAGCCTTTGTTTGACATTCATTTGGATGTTAAAGAGGAAATCCAACAATTGTCATGGGATGAGAAGAAGTGCAGAGTGAATTTTTGTTTGTCGTCCAAGATCTCTGTTTCAGATGCCTCAGAGGTGGGTAAAAACCAGTGGCACTCTAAATTGGAGACGCTTATGGAGGGTGTGTGAAATTACAATTCCAAAATTTTAGTCATGCATGTATAGCAAAGATGTAAATATTATATTTGGTGGTCTAGATATTCAAAGCACTGGTTATTCACATGGGAATTCCAGGTCCCAGTTGATTATAATGTTGTTAGTTAGAGGATCATACAATCTATAAGCTTTGCTTTGTTCATTGTACGTAACAAAAATGCATGATTCATATTTTAGATCTAACTTCTATTTCTTTTGATCAACCACATAAACATAAGATAAACAACCAAAAAATTCGAAATGATTAACATTAGGTTTTTTCTCATATTCAACTTTATAAGGAGTCATTATGTCAAGGGCACTAGTAGGACTTTGATAAAAAAGATACACTATTGTGGCAACTCCATCAGCCCAAAAAGAGATATTTAATCCTTTTGTTTGTAACATACTCCATGCTATTTCAACCATTGTATGGTTCTTCCTTTCAGCCACACCATTTTGTTGAGGTGTGTAAGTAGTGGTGAGCTGTCTTTTGATGCAATTCATATTAAAATAGCCCATAAAAAATCTCGAACATAATTCTCCTCCAAGATCAATCCTTAAGTACTTTATTTTGGAATCATTTTTATTCTCCACAAGGGCTTTAAACCTTTTGAATGTATCAAAGGCTTCATCTTTGTGCTTCAAAAAATAAACGTAACACTTTCGTGAATAATCATCAATAAAAGTAATGAAATATGACGACTTACCCAAACTTTTTGTTTGTATAGGACCACAAATATCAAAATGAACAAGCTAAAGTGGATAATGAGCCCTCCATGCACTACCTTTCAGAAATTTGTCTCTTGCATGTTTGCCTTTAGCACATCGTTCACAAACCTCCTTGTGCTTTTTAACCTTACGCAAACCATAAAATAATTCTTTGGATGTTAGTAGCTTCAAACTATGAAAATTCAAGTGTCCATATCTGAGATGCCACAACCAACTTTTGTCTTCATATGCCATATTGGCAAGACTGTTGCTATGTTCTCCAAACATCATATTTTTGACATAGGCACAATTGTAACAACCCTATTGCCTTGATTCTTGTCAAATATTATACATTTTTTATTATCAAACACCACTTTGTAATTCTTTCACATAGATGTCCTGCACTTAATAAATTATGACTGCACTTAATAAATTATGTTTTAACTATGGACTGTACAATAAATATCAATAACACTTTCTTACCTTCTTTAATATTCACCTTCATATCTCTTTTTTCTGCAACCTCCAAAGATTTGTCATCACCAAGATTGATCTTGGATTTCAAACTTTCATTCATTGTAGAAAAAAACTCATTATTCCTAGACATGTGATTAGAACAACCCGAATCTAAATATCAAACTTCTTTAGAACTATTTTCAGCTTTGTCATAAGACAAAAATAAATTACCTGGAGAAACATCTTCACCTTCATGAGCATAATTAGCACTTCTATTTCCATTACCAACTTTTAATTTGCATTCCCTTTCAAAGTGACCATACATATTACAATGATAACACTAGATATTTCTCTTATCAAATCTGCCTCTACCTCTTCCTTTATTTCCTCTTGAATAATTCTAATTCATGTCTTTACGTTGTTCATGATTGTTGGAACCTTCATTCTTTGTGATCTGCAATTTTGAGAAAAAAACTTTGTCATCACTTTCTCCAAATGTGTCTCTAAGTCTCTCTTCATGAGACATAAGAGATCCAACTAAGTGATCAAACTCGCTTGAGTAGTCAAGTCTTTACTCTCCTCAATGATTATTACAACATGATTCCACCTAGGTGCTATAGACCTCAACACCTTTTTAACCATAATTTCTTCAAGAGTAGCCATCTTATTGACCACATCCCTTACTCTTACACGGTAATCACTTACACTCTCAACTTCTTGCATCTTTAAATTCTCAAATTCTCTCTTTAATGTCTACATCTTGACAAATTTGACTTAATCACTACCTTGGTAGGCTTCTCATAGAGTCTTCTGGGTATCCATGGTTGTCTTTGCACCTACAATTACAAAAAATGTGCTCTTATCTAGAGTTATTTGAATATGAAATAAGGCTTGAGTGTTCTTCTTTTCAACCTCATTCCTAGTTGTTTTATTAGTAGTTGCAAGGGTAGTCCAATCAGTTGGCTCTTCATAACCTATTTCTACAATATCCCATAAGTCTTTCCCTATCAAAACTTGTTGTTACACCAAAACCCACAGGTGTCAGTAAACTTCCAAATGTGCATCTTTACCTATACCTAGAGTAGTGGTTAGTCCATGAGATCAATTCCCATAGGTGCAGTAGTTAGTCCAACACACCCCCTTCGACATAACTTGAGAGAATTAAACCTAGATTGAGGCTCTAATACCACATGTAGATTATAAAACTAATTCATTGATCCTTGAAGCTCCAATAGAAAATAAATTTTAGCAAAAAAAAACACTGCATATAACACATATTATTTATAAAAAAATATATCTTTTAGTCAAATAGAAGAACACTATCCATCAATCATGAAGCCAAGAATAAACACTTTATTGATATTGAAATTGCTGATACAAAATTACAATAGGAGAGCCTTCTTTATAGTTTTCTACAGACCCAAAACAAACATTATAGGCACTAAAAAATAACGCTCCAAATAAATAAAAAATCTCATAAATAAAGCACACTAGATAAACATAGTATAAAATCATTAATAACTGTACCAAAAAATTTCCACATATCTGTGAAATAAAGAGTGCTCTATGTGCAGCTAAAAATAGATTTGTCAAAACTGACAACAAATTGTGGAGCATCAATTATCCTACATACTCCCCCCTGATGCTTAGTGGATTGACAAGTCGATCTTGAAGATTCTAAAAGTAAACTTTTAGAGCTACCTTAATAAAGATATCTACACGTTGTTCTTAAGTGTTGATGTACTTTAATTTGTCATTTTTCTTTTGTATCAATTCTTGATTAAAATGATATTTCATATCAAAATGTTTTGACCTACTGTGATGGACTAGATTCTTTTCCAACTTGATAACACTCATGTTATCACAAAAAATCATTGTATGCTAAAAAACATTTCCCCAATTTCTTCTAAAACCTTTTGGAACGATAATGCTTGTGTACTTGCAGAAGTGACTACAACATACTCTACTTCTGTAGATGAAATAGTAACTAAACTTTGCTTCTTTGAGCTCCATGTAATTGAACCCAAACCAAGTAAAAATTAGTTACTAGAAGTGGACTTCTAGTCATCCAAACTACGTCCCCAATCAAAATCACTAAAGCCAACAAGTTCAAACCTTTTAGAAGTGTAATAATGAATACCAAAATTAATGGTTCTTTCGGCATACCTTAATATCCTCTTGATTTCCTTCATAAGAATTTTGGATGACTCAATCATGTACATTGAAACAAGAGAAACTAAATAAGCAAAATTTAGTATTGTGTGTATTATAAACATCAAACTTCCAACAATACTTCTATAAGTTATTTTATCAACTATTTCAACATCATCTTCTCTACATAACACAACTCCATGAGTAGTAGGAGTGGAGGTTTCTTTACAATCAACCATACTAAATTTTTTTAACATATCCTTTGCGTACTTTGTTTGACAAATGAAGATTCCATCCTCAATTTCATGAACCTCCATTCCTAGGAAATATTGAATGAGACTTAAAAATATTGCATAAGACTTAAATCTATCATTTCAAATTCATTCATCATAGAAATTTTGAATTCATCCCCCGTCTTAGAATTGCTACCCATATATAACAAATCAATATATTGTTACCTACTTGCTTATAGTAAAGAGTAGGCTAACTCTTGCTTCTTTGGAAGTTATGCTTCTAAAAATATCCATCGATCCTAGAATACCACACTCTTGGTGCTTTCTTTAATCCATACAAATCCTTATTCAACTTTTAGATTTGGTGTTCTTTGCCTTGCACTTCAAAACCCTATGGTTGTGTGTTTCTTAGAATCTACCTAGACTCAATGTGGGTGAGTGAGACTTTGATATGGCACATGAACCATGTCCTTGTAGTTGGTGGCCACCTAGTCACTCTCACTCTCATGGCAAGAGCTAGTTAAGTGGAGGTGGAACCAAGGGTTGTTATATTCATAAGCAAGTAGAACATCACGGATCATGGTTGGGTTGATTGTGTTGTGTGTCTATGTGTGTGGTTATTAGTTATTGTTGTGGAAGTTGTGATATTGTTGACATTGAATGAGTGTGGTGGTTGTGATTCCTGTATGACCTAGATGGTCACTTTCTCTAAGCCTATTTTCTTTTTTGATTGTATGGACTTAAAACCTATCTAACCTTCTTTGTTCTTGTTGAATGAATTATTGGAGGAATCTCTATTCTTGGTTGTAAAGTTCCTCTACTTGTCTCCTTTGTTTTCTCATTGTATGAGCCTCAAGATTAGTTCTTGTTATTTGGCCATTTTCTTAGTGGGACTTGGTAGGGGATAATTTCCCTAATTTAATCCAATCTTGTCTTATACCTGGTCACATTGAATGCTAAGCCAAGGGGAGGGTTTTTGTTCATAAATTGATTGGTGCCTCGTGATAAAATCAAGGGCTTTTCTTTTTTGTTTTCTTATTTTTGGTGTTTTGATTATTTTGATGAATTTCTAAATGCAATTAATATACATGTATACAAGTAAATTTTGGTTCTTTTCCTAGTTTTTGATGAACTAATTACTATAAAAAAAGAAAGATGAATGCAAGTATATGACTTTTCCTAATGAAATTTAATCTATGGTTTTGTATTTTATGATTTGATTTAAGTGTAAAGTATTGAAATTTTCAACTATTCTAAGCATAATGGAAGGAAAGCAATAAATTCTATCCATGAAGAGAAAAATAACAACGTTTCACACATAATAGAAGAAAATCTAATCTAAGAAAGCAATAAATTCTACCTGTCAAGATAAACATAAACAATGTTTTACTTCCTCAAGAGAAAGATTTGTAATATAATTACTATGAAAGCATAAAAAAGGTCTATACGAATAGGGTGCCCATTCTATGCTTATGTCCTTAGAGGTCTTGTAGCAACCATCTCTTCCTCTATAGTAGTCAGGTCCTCCTCTTGGAGACAAGCATAAAAATGAGGGTGTGAAGGAAATGGATTGATCTTAGAAGCTATTGGAAAAATGAAAGAAAAAGGCTTGATCTTAGAATCTATTGCAAAAATAAAAGGCTCACATAGTCCTTGTAGAGGCTAATTAATGCATTGTAGACTTGACACAATTCATGTGTAAACCTATCTGAACAATCCACTTGACATTATACACCTACATTAAATTATCAACCAAGGAGCGTAAGCTTATGATGGCACTGCACTATATGTGCCTTCAGGGGCTCATATTCTCCTAAACTATCCTATTCAAACCTACTCAGATTATTCTACTTTGCTAGAATTCACAGAAATGCAAGAATAGTAAAAATAGTTACAGAACCTAGAGGCTACGAGTACCTACAACATAAGTTGTAGATAACTGCTAACAACAGAAAAGTATAGAACTAATCCAAAACCATTCAAAATGATGAGAAATCTAATGCTAACCTCTGGAGGACTAAGATGGATCAATTATACATTTGTTCATGAACCACAACTACTATAATTAACAACAAGAGTATTCTACTTAATTTCGCAATGCATTTATGAAATAACAGAAAATAACTTTAACAAGGAAAACAACTTTAACAAGAATGCATAAATGAATAAGAAAATAAATGAAGTGAAGATCAGTACCTTGAGTGGTTGGCTCAGGGGACTGACTCACTTAGATGGAAATCAAATCTAATTCAGATACTCATGCATCTACATAACACATAGTTCCATTCATTCCATATCACAAAAATACTTCAAACAGAATCCTCTTTGCAGATTATATTCAATAATTACATTTCAACAATTCATGTCTAGAGAAATAATTAACTGTTGTATCTTCTAATAGTGAATAAAACAACTAACAACTGAGTAACTAACTTGACTCTAAGCTTAGACCCTAACTTATACAAAATGGGAGAGTCTTATTCAACTACCAACTAACTACAATCATTAATCCATTCCTAGATATTAGGATACAGAGTTAAGATTGATTTATTAATTCTAAATGAATAAAGGAAGGAGAATCCCATTCAAATAAGAATTCTTATGCAATGGCTCATATGAGAAACACATAAGCTGTATTTAGAATCTTGGAACAAGTCTACTTATTCTACATTTATTAGAACTTCCCATAATGATTCACGTTCAACTTCTAGTTGCCTGCACTTTTGGCATCTTGATTTCAACTTCCTTGAATTCCCCTATTCTGCAACTTGCTACAAATTCTCCTCTCCTTGATGCCATGTGCTTGTTGTTGCACAGGGGTTAATCCACAAAACATATGCACACAAATAACCTTCATAATTAAACCATAGAATCTCATCTATATTGCATACATACTCATGTTCAAATCATTCAATTGATAAATATCATCACCATATTTCATATTAACAAAATAGGTTCAAGGTTTTGCAAAATATATAAAAAGATAGTCTATCATGATGGTAATGTTTGAAAAGTATCTGGAAGATCATGTGCAAAAGGTCTAAAAGCATATAAAAATAACACAAAAGAGGCCAATATTTAAACCCATCAGTCCTATGCAGAGCATAAGAATGATAATGGGGGTTGCTTTGCATAACCTTGAGCAATAAATAATGCAAGAATAAATTAGCATCCCTAAATGAATAAAGGAGGGGGTATTTATAGGTCTAGAATCAACACCAATGGTGGTGGTGATTGGGTAGATAACTGGGATTGATTAGGGAGTGATCTAGTTTTGACTGGAAGAGAACAAAGGCTGGGGGGAGATCACGGAAGACTAATTGGGAGATGACAAAGGTTTGATTAGAAGTGAACAAAAGAGTGATTGACAGTTTATAATTAGTTATGGGAAGTTAAGGATCAGTTGTGCATGGAGGGACTCTCAATCACAAGCCAAAAATAGAGGTAAATTTGGTTAAATTGGAAGAAATCCTGCATGACAAAAGATGACAAGATCACCCCTTACGAGAAGTGGGTTGCCCATATTAGCAAGGTAGGTTTCTCAAGTGACCCACACTTGAGTTGTAGGGTCATATGGTTGACCCAATTAAGGTCAATCAGGTAGACAACTAGAAGGTATGTAGGACTTTGGAAAGTCAGTTTGAAGGTTGGGGAGGAATGATCCAATAGGGAAAAACACTATCAGACATGTCACCAAGAAAGAAACTGCTGAGAGGAGTATAATTCATGCCTACATGGCCATGATTAGAACTTCTTTATCATCATTATATTACCATGTTGGCATATGTGCTTCTTTTGTACTTACATATTTTCCCCCTTGGGTATGGTAGTCTACATGAAAGGTAGGTACCATTCCTAAAATTGGCTTTTACCTTTATCATTGTCATACATCTAGACCTAAAGTGATAATTATTAGTTCAATTTTATGATGAATTTGAATTTAGTAATAAAAGAAAGATGACGAAATGTATCGTTGATATGTGAGTGTGATGTATACCTAAGTTGCCTCACCTTTTTGTGAAGACTTGCAATGATGAAGACACACAAAATGAAGACAAAGAATGCACTACAAAATATTTAAGATAAGAAAACAAACTACATAAATACAAACTAAGCTAAGAAAGAGAGGAGAAGGAAGAGGAAAATCGAGAGAAAGCAAGAAAACAACAATGAAATTACACAAGAGGATAGTTGATAGAGAACTAACGATGAGGAGATCGATAACATGGCTACCAATCAACCTCTCATGGACCCCTAAGTATGAGAAATGAGAAAAACCATCTCCTAGAACCCTATATTTTCTTCATTGATTTTTCTTTAAAATGTTTGTTATTCTTGTGTTTTCTTATTGCACTTGTCTAACTTCTAGGTATTTGTCATTATCCTTTTTTTTAAAATCTATTTTTGTGTATTTTTCCTATTTTTTGGGCCCACTAGAGCACACAAAGGCATGGCATAGGGTCTCCCCTTTTGGTAGGGTACCACTTCATCTTGGGTCACCCGAGAGATCTATTATGTGAAAGGGGTGAGCGACCCTTCCAAAAGGTTTGTTGGCATGAACTAGGGTAAAAATTCTTTTAATGCTTGAATTTGCTCATTTTCTTTGATTTTAACACTAAATTATCTATTTAGTACAAATTTTTGAGAATGTATTTGATTTTTAGGGTTTTGTAAGTTTTATGACTTTTTGTGATTTTTGATTTTCTGCTTTTTATGATTTTTTGAGTTTTCAAAGTTTTGACTTGGCATTTTCCTCCTTGGTAGGACACCTACATTTGATGGAATTCCACCTATGAGTAGGATTGGTATATGGAGGCCATTGAGGAATTATCAACTATTGATCACTCTATTTTCCAAAGGAGGGGGCTAGCTAGAGTGGCAAGGATCCTCATTGTTCACCCATCATCATGCATATGTTGTGATGTTTTAACTTATTGAGATGTTGATCTAAACACTCTCTAATTTCCTTCTATTTCTAGACAATGGAAATCACCCTCTATGATGTCCATTGCATTTTATGGAGCACTTGTCAGAGGGGAATGACTCACACTTCCTGAGAGTGAGTCTGAGAGAGGCATAAAGAGATTGGTTTGGGCTGCAATTGGAGAGACTCGTCCTAGAGATAGGCATGGGATTCAACTCACTTTAATCCCAAGATTCACTTCTACCCCTACAAAAGATTTTTATCAACCTGATTTCCTCTCACCTATTGGGAGACCAGAAGGCCGCTATTCTTAGGTGGTGTTCAGCACCAATCATTCAACGAATTGAGTGAGGGACGATCTTTTCTTGGGGGATTGACATTCTTGCTTTGGTTTATCAAGGCTTATATCAAATCTCATTATAGGGGCACTTGCCTTTAGCCACCCTTAACTTATTATGACCTAGATCCTTGAGCATGTTATACCATTTCAGATAGAGATGCCCCTTTTGGATCCCAAGCTACCAAGAGCTATGCGATGGAGATGGCTTGGTTACTATGATACTTCCACATGAGTTGTGTCTATTCTTAGAGATGAAAATTTAATTTCAAACCCCTATACAGATATGGAGGGGTTATGGCCAAGTGATAGCACTATCCAAGATTATTATCAAGCTCGGTGAGCCATTTGAATGACAAAAATAGTTTAGTTGAGACCATCCTAAGAGCCAATTTGTTCATCAATCTCAAAGACTTATTGTTGTTGAGGAGGATGAGACTGATGACAACAAAGATGAAGGCTATGATCCTTAGGAAGAGGGTGGTTAGGTAGCATCAGGAGGAGAGGAGGTAGTGCTAGTGATGTAGAGCTCCAAGCAATCGTCTCAATTTCCTAGAACTCCACAGTCACGATACTTCCTTCTATCGGCAACACATTATACTATCAGCTCACTCAAGAATTCTCCCATAGATGCACTAGTCATTCCGATGACTTATCAACCCATTTGACTTCCATTGCCTAGACTTCCTACCGTCGGCATAGCTTTCTTCTCATCTTCTGATGATGTGACTCATACTGATAAAATCTCCATTGATGACACTTTCAGTTGTCACCCTGATCGGCAAGAACACATACTGTCGGCTCAACAATATTTCATTCACTCGATGCTCTTCTTACACTGATGTCTTCATCCACTTTGAACATACATTGCTTGACCTCCTATGTCATTTATGTCTACCATTTCTGTCGGTCAACACTTGTATCGCAAAACAATGTATGTTTCAACATACAATTGTAACATGCAATCAGGTCATACAATTGACAACTTCCTATTGCCGGTTCCACTCATTATATCTTCAACTGTTTTGACCGCTACAACCGGTCATCACTTGCATCTTACGAAATGCACATTAACAATGTACATCCCATTATACAATCTTCGATATGTAAATGCAGGATATTCACAAAATGCCTTCACATACAACTGTGATATACACACACAATGTCTGTGACATACAATTGACGTATACACAGGAAATGTATCTTCATACATATGCGATATACACAAAAATTGTATATCTAATATGTTTTAGCATTGTATATTTGTTACATGCATTTTCAACATGCATTCACACCCACTATGCTTTGCGATATATACACCGACTGTATAACCGACATGTGATTTCAGGATACACACAAAATGTATTCAGGGACATTAACAATATACACACTGCTTGTATATTCAGCGAACAACATGAACTTAACCCAAAAGGACTGTTATACATACCTTTCTTCATAGGATATACACAGGATGATACTCACATACAAATGTGATATACTCACAAACTGTTCCAATATGCAATTAACGTATATACATAGAATGTATAATCAAAACTCATGCCAATAACATCCTCCATAACAAATCTCGCAGTTTCTATTCTGCCATGACCATGAACAAAAGAAACAAAACAAAAAAAACTATTGTACAAAGCCCATTCCACTGATTTCACAGAAATCCACTAGTGGAATGGTTTTAATCGTGCATCTCAATAACAAAAAAAAACTAAATTAAGTACAAAACAATCCTATGCAGATAATATACATAGGACAATTCGATACACAGGGAATTTACACAGAGTTCAGAATTTATAAAATACAACTGACATAATTTCTATTTCTTCATTTTAACTTCGTCTTTCTATGTCTCGAGCAACACATAGGCAGATTATAGAGGTTCATACATTTGAAAATTTTAGAGGATGGAAAAGCCAATTGTTCCTCTCCCCCCTTCTAGTTTTGCTTAACCAAGATTATAAGCAAAAACCCTAACTAACCTCACGACACTTGTTTGGCTTAAGACAGTAAAACACCTAATAATACGACACATTGACTTAATCATTTACATACCTCAAATATCTAATGATGTCCAGATTGACTTGTTAGGATGCCGGATTTGTGACTTCGGTTCTCATGGTGGGGTCTTTTAAACATGAAATGTTAACATAAACACTACATGACAACATGAAATGTATAAACATATTAAAACCTTAGTCTTCTCCCTCAGATGTATATTTAACTTGTTGAAGGGCTGGTGCTCCTACACCATACTCCTCGGGAGAAGAGATCTCAAGCCCACTTGATATCAGAGTTTGAAGGTCTGCACCATGGTTTGTGATCTGATCTTTAGTCATCCAAACTGCCTCTGAAGTAGGTTTCCCATGCCAAGCCACCAAGTACTCCATGTACTCATTGTTCCTTGTCTTCTTTGTCACTTTTGAGTCTAATATCTTTTGCAATTTTGGTGGATCCTGCTTAGGAATATCATCATCTGCTGAATCCTGCAATGGTTCCTATTCTACATCTGCATTTTGCTTATATGGAGTTAAATCACATATATTGAAAATGGTTGACAATCCAAGATCAGGAGGAAGTTAGATCTCATAAGCATTCTGCCCACATTTCTTCAAAATCTGACATGGTCCAATCTTCCTCTACATTAGCTTGGTATATTTAACTTTTGGGAGCCTCTCCTTCTTCAGATTAACCCATACCAAATCTCCAACATCAAATTGTACATCTCTCTTCTTCTTATCAGCATATGCTTTGTACTTCAATGTAGATTGTTGGAGTTATGTCTTGACTTGATCGTGCACCTCTTTGATGGCTGATGCAAAGGATTCTCCATCTGCACTAATAGACTCTCCTGTAGGTAGATCTCTCAACTCCAAAATACCCCTGGGATGATTACCATATATCACCTGAAAAGGTGACTTCCCTGTACTCCTATTGATAGTGTCATTATAGGAAAATTTTGCTTGTGATAGAATGTTATCCCACTTCTCTCCATACTGCCTTGTCAAACACCTTAACAGATTTCCCAATGAACAGTTAACTACTTCAGTCTGACCATCTGTTTGAGGATGGTAGGCTGATGAGAAGGATAAATTTGTTCCAAGCTTCTTCCAAAGAATCCTCCAAAAGTGGCCAATAAACTTCACATCTCTATCTGACACTATGCTCAATGGCAAACCATGTATCCTTACTATCTCTTTAAAAAATAGATCTGCAACATATGAAGCATCACAAGTGGTTTTGCATGGCAAAAAGTGTGTCATTTTACTGACTCTGTCTACTACAACAAAAACACTATCATATCCCTTCCTTGTCCTAGGCAAACCCAATATAAAGTACATGCTTATGCTCTCCCACGGCCTAGAAGGAATGGGTAGTGGCTGATACAAACCTACATTAGTGGATCTCCCTTTTGCTTTCTAACATATCACACATGCCTCCACAAATCTCCTCACATCTGACTATAACTTGGGCCAATAGTAATGTCTCCTCACAAGATCAAGAGTCTTATGTAGACCAAAATGTCCTGCCATGGCCCCACAATGTTTCTCCCTAATGATATTCAGTCTCATAGAACACCGTGGAATACACAACTATCCACCCTTGAAAAGTCCATCTTGGATCAGGAATTCAGAGAACTCAACATGATATTTGTCACCAAAGGAAGTACATACCTTATAGATTTCTCCAAAGTCTTCATCAGCATCGTACATGGCCTTCAAGGAATCAATGCCAACACTCTCCAATTGGATCTGATTTATGGTTAAGACCCTCCTGCTCAAAGCATCTACCACCTTGTTCTTGACCCCTTTCTTGTGCTTGAGTGTGAAGGTGAAAGCTTGCAAAGTCTCCACCCACTTCATGTGCCTATGGTTCAGTTTCTCTTGACCGTTTATGAAACTAAGGGCCTGATTATCTGTGAACACTATGAATTCTTTTGGCATCAAATAATGCCTCCACTTTTTGAGTGACTGTACTAGAGCATACATCTCCAAATCATAGGATGCATATCTCTTCTTAGCATTATTTAGTTTCTCACTGAAAAATGCAATAGGCCTACCTTCTTGACCGAGTACTGCTCCAATTGCCATGTGGCTTGCATCACATTCTACCTGGAAAATCTTGTTGAAGTCAGGAAGTACAAGGACTGGCTGCTCTACCACCTTCTTCTTCAATGTTTCAAATGAATCATCTGCCTCCTTTGTCCAAGTGAATCTGCACTTCTGTCCTCCTTTTATGGTGTCAAGCATGGGTGCACAAACATGACTAAACCCTTTTATAAACTTCCTATAGAAGATTGCTAACCCATTGAAACTTCTAACATCATGCAAGGTTTTAGGAGTTGGCCAAGATAATATGGCTCTTACCTTCTCTTGATCCATTTTCAGTTTGTTATGTGAGATGACAAATCCCAAGTAGATGATCTCTTCCTGCATGAACAAACACTTTCCTAAGTTGATCATTAGCTACTCTTCATGTAACTTTTTGAGGACCAAGTCTATATGGTTGAGGTGCTCTTCCCTTGCATTACTAAAAATCAGGATGTCATCTAGATATACTATGACAAATTTTCCCATGAATTCCCTCAAGACCTCATTCATCAACCTCATAAAGGTACTAAGGGCATTGGAAAAACCAAAAGGCATGACCTTCCACTCATATAAACCCTCATTGGTCTTGAATGTAGTTTTCCATTCATCTCCTGGCCTAATCCTAATCTGATGATAGCCACTCTTTAAATCTATTTTTTGTGAAACACTTAGCACCCCCCAAACAATCAAGCAAATCTTCTATCCTAGGGATTGGGAACCTATACCTGATTGTTATCTTGTTGATAGCTCTTGAATCAGTACAAAGTCTCCAAGTGCCTTCCTTCTTTGGTGCTAGTACAACCGGTACTACACATGGGCTTAAACTCTTGCCAATTAGGCCTATCTCCAACAACTCCTCAATCTGCCTTGCTACCTCTATATTCTGCTCTAGGGTAAGCTTGTATGTTGCTTTGTTTGGAAGTGTAGATCCTCAGATCAGATCTATGCAATGGATGATGTCCCTCATAGGTGGTAGTGACCTTGGCATTCCATCTGAGATGATGCCCTTGTATTTGTCCAACAACTCTTGTACAGCCGGATCTATGAACCTTTGCCTCTTCTCTCCCTTGACTTCTTGTTGTTGCTCCTTGTTCACCTTTAGGCATGGAATTAGAGCATATGCCACTGCTCCTTCTTCTACTATCTCTTTCATGAAATGTTTGCCTTCTACCATCATCGCTTTGACTTCTTTCCCTTTTGATTCCACCTCATTCTCCATCAATGGTAGTAACTCTATCACCTTACCATCCTTGAAGATTGAATATGTGTTTCTAACTCCATCATGGTGTGCTTTCAAGTCATACTGCCATGGTCTTCCAAATAGGAGATGGCAAGCATCCATCTTGGCAATGTCAAACAATAACCTATCCTTGTATGGTCCAATTTGAAACTCCACCCAAGCCTGTTCTTCCACAACTGTTTGCTGACCTTGGGTGAGCCATGAGATCTTGTATGGGTAAGGATGTGGCAGTCTTCTAAGCTTAAGCTTTTCTACCATTTCAAACGACACAAAATTTTCAGTGGATCTGGAGTCAATCAGAACTTTACATACGTTTCCTCCTACCTTGCAAGTAGTTCTGAAGAGAGACTTCCTTTGTGGGGGTTCTTTGTCAGGTACCTTCATGGTGATCATTACTCTCCTAATCATCAAAGATTCTCCTTTCTCAAGATATCCATAACTGTCAGGAGCATTTACACTTTGCGAAGTGTTTGAGCTTGTCACACTTTGACAATCAGATTCTTGGATTAGATTGATCCTCCTTTCTCCTATTGAACTTGTTTCCTTTCCTGGACATCTGCTAGCTATATGGCCTTCTTGATTGCAATTGTAACATCTGATAGGTCCTTTGCCCTAAGATCTCCCTCTAAATGATGGTCTTCTGCCCCTAAAGTTTCCTCTTTGATTGTAACTTCCCCCTTGGGTTTGACTGTTGTCTCCTTTGTTGCTCTCTTGGTTTGATTCACCTTGGGATCCAAATCCATTTCCTCTGCCCCTGAAAGGACTTCTTCCTCCCCTTTGTTGTCTCCCTCTTCCTCTACTATTCTATTCTTGTCTTCTCTTGAATTTCTGTTCCACCTTGAGTGCCAATTGGTAGCACTTTTGGACTGTCTCTGGGTTATGCAGATTTATATCTTCTTGGATGGCAAACCTCAATCCATTGAGGTACCTTGCCACCTTCTCTTCTTCATTCTCCTTTACCTTTGTCTTGACACATAGTTTCATGAACTCTTCTATGTATGAGCTGACATCTAACTCTTTCTGCTTCAAGTTTTGTTTACTCTTATGTAATTGGATGTTGTAATCCAATGGAACATAGGCCTCCTTCACTAAAGCCATCATCTTCTTCCAAGTTGCAACTCTGCTTTTTCACCCTGTCATCTTGGATGAAATTCCACCAGGTGAGTGCAGCCCCTTTCATTTTGGATTGAGCCATCTTCACCCTTTGGTGGTCTGGTATTTCCTCGGTCTCAAAGAAGTTATTCAAGGAGTCTATCCACTCCATTACTGAATCAGGTTCCATTTTGCCTGCAAACACTGGCAGGTCTATTTTCATATCCATGGTCCTTCTCTCCATGGATTTGAGGGCATTAAGTAAGGGTCTCTGGTCTGCAGAAACCTCTATCTCTTCCTGCTTAGGGATCTCCTCCTCATCCCTATCTTCTCACTTACCAAAATCTTCTTCCCCTTTCTCTACTCTGTCCCTCAACTTCTCTACCTCTTCTTTCAAGGCCTGATTCTAAGCCCGAGCTACTCTACTTTCTGCCATTTGCTTTCTCACTAAGGCCGCCAACTCAGCGTTGGTCATCTTTGCTAGGTACTCTTGTGACCCCTCTTCATTTGACATCTTGTCTTCTTCTACTCAAAGGATACTCCTAAGCTCTGATACCACTTGATGCAGAGCTCCAAGCAATTGTCTCAATTTCCTGGAACTCCACAGTCACGATACTTCCTTCTATCGGCAACACATTATACTATCGGCTCACTCAAGAATTCCCCCATAGATGCACTAGTCATTCCGATGACTTATCGACCCATTTGACTTCCATTGCCCATACTTCCTACCGTCGGCATAGCTTTCTTCTCATCTTCTGATGATGTGACTCATACCGATAAAATCTCCATCGATGACACTTTCAGTTGTCACCCCGATCGGCAAGAACACATACTGTCGGCTCAACAATATTTCATTCACTCAATGCTCTTCTTACACCGATGTCTTCGTCCACTTCGAACATACATTGCTTGACTTCCTATGTCGGTTGTCTCTCGTTTCTGCGGGTCAACACTTGTATCGCAAAACAATATATGTTTCAACATACAATTGTAACATGCAATCGGGTCATACAATTGACAACTTCCTATCGCCGGTTCCACTCATTGTATTTTCAACTGTTGTGACCGCTACATCCGGTCATCACTTGCATCTTACAAAATGCACATTAACAATGTACATCCCATTATACAATCTTCGATATGCAAATGCAGGATATTCACAAAATGCCTTCACATACAACTGTGATATACACACACAATGTCTGTGACATACAATTGATGTATACATAGGAAATGTATCTTCATACATATGCAATATACACAGAAATTGTATATCCGATATGTTTTAGCATTGTATATTTGTTACATGCATTTTCAACATGCATTCACACCCACTATGCTTTGCGATATATACACCGACTGTATAACCGACATGTGATTTCAGGATACACACAGAATGTACTTAGGGACATTAACGATATACACACTGCTTGTATATTCAGTGAACAACATGAACTTAACCCAGAAGGACTGTTATACATACCTTTCTTCACAGGATAAACATAGGATGATACTCGCATACAAATGTGATATACTCACAAACTGTTCCAGTATGCAATTGACGTATATACATAGAATGTATAATCGAAACTCATGCCAATAACATCCTCCATAACAAATCTCGCAGTTTCTATTCTGCCATGACCATGAACAAAAGAAACAAAACAAAAAAACTATTGTACAAAGCCCATTCCACTGATTTCATAGAAATCCACCAATGGAATGGCTTTAATCGTGCATCTCAATAACAGAAAAAAACTAAATTAAATACAAAACAATCCTATGCAGATAATATACACAAGACAATTCGATACACAGGGAATTTACATAGAGTTCAGAATTTATAAAACACAATTGACAGAATTTCTATTTCTTCATTTTAACTTCGTCTTTCTGTGTCTCGAGCAACACATAGGTAGATTACAGAGGTTCATACATTTGAAAATTTCAGAGGATGGAAAAGCCAATTGTTCCTCTCCCCCCTTCTGGTTTTACTTAACCAAGATTATAAGAAAAAATCCTAACTAGCCTCACGACACCTGTTTGGATTAAGATAGCAAAACACCTAATAATACGACACATTGACTTAATCATTTACATACGCCAAATATCTAATGATGTCCAGATTGGCTTGTTAGGATGCCAGATTTGTGACTTCGGTTCTCATGGTGGGGTCTTTTAAACATGAAATGTTAACATAAACACTACATGAAAACATGAAATGTATAAACATATTAAAACCTTAGTCTTCTCCCTCAAATGTATATTTAACTTGTTGAAGGGGTGCTCCTGCACCAGCTAGCAATGGCCCCACCTAACCATGGACAAGTTCCTTTATCAGTGTTGACAAAGGAGGGTATGAGACTTGGTGATCCATCATGGCAACTAGGAGATCCTCGTGAGTACTTCACTGGCCTACTCATTTCTTTCACACTTTCTTCTTCAAAAATTGTTTAGCTCTAACTCTTGAACTAATGCTTTCTTCTCTTTGTGACTTTACATAAGCATTGATATGGAGGGATCATTTTCAAAATGCTTCATTAGATGTGTTGATCCCTTTTACAAGATGAACTAGATAGGTTCTATTAGTTGATGCACAAGTGCCTTCTTCAACTAGTATCAACACTCAAATATTCTAGCTCCTACTTATCATGTTGGTTAGGAGGTTTCTTCCCAGAGGGCTAAAATTACTACAATGGAGGTTGAAGTTGTGTCTTCAAGAGATGGCTAGCCTAGGGATCCATAGGTGGACGTATACTCTTTCACATAATCAGACAGCATGACCATCACATTCACAAGTTCATAGTCAAGTCCCTTCTCATACTCATAGGACTCATAGAGTTTCAAATGCAGTAGATAGTTGAAGGTGACCACAGAGAAGGAGCCCAAATGGTTCCATAGGTTAGAGTTATCCTTGAGGTCCTAGAGAGACCTACTTTTGTTGAGATTGATGACTTGCCCCCTTGCATGGTGAGATTCACATGTGTGAGTGTGTTGTTTAAGTTTTTTAAACTCTATTGTGTTAGGATTAAGGTGCCATCAACCTTGTAAATCCTATGCAATTAATTACTCGTAGTATTGTTTGTAAATCACCCATAAGGGATGAAAGGTTTCACCAGCAGCGGTCTTGTTTCAGCCATATTTTTATATCAGGTACATGATGTTCACTTGTCCATGACAGGGGGGTCGTAGGGTGGTTTCCCCCTTGTGAAGGGTACAAGGGGATCATCCTCCCGGCGAGGGGTCTGCAGGCCATGTGCCCCAGCGGGGGCTTGGGGGCAGTGCCCCCAAAACCTCATTTATTTATATTTTATCATTGTGAATCTGGACCATTTGTCATTAGGTCACAGATCTTACAGTCAATATTTTGTCAGTTATCTTTCCCTACAAGGCAACCCCCTTTTATAAGGATATTTGTACTACATTTTTATCAGATTTGAGAGTAACAGGCACCGTTGGATTGAATACTAGAGAAGGAGAGGAAGTGCATGTATTGTAATCTCATATTTGAAGATAATACAACTTGGAGCCTCTTTTTCTTGGTGGAGTTTTTTACCCGAAAGGCTTTTCTCCACGTTACATACAATGTTATGTGTTTAGTTATTAGTTCATGTTATTTCTATGTAATGGGTTTTAATTTCTATTGCTATCTCCATCGATTCTACATTGTTTAGAGGATAATAAGGTTTGAATCATATTTCTGTTGTGTGGTTTGCACCTTCATTTCTAACATGTTGGTGGAGTAACATGTACTCAAACATTTATATGCACTTATTGTAGTGACCTTGATTAGTTGAACTCCATGTATGGTTGTAGTTGATATCTTGTACTCTATTTTATCTCTTTGTGCACATGGATGGTTTATTTATTGTTTACATGCTCTATAATTCACACATGGATGATAGTGCAGTTTTTTTAATCTTTTCTATTTATAATGTATGCAATGTGTATGTGTGTCTTTGATTCACATATATGAAGATGCAAAGTACTTAAGTGCTAGATACTAGATGTTATGATGAAATGACATGTTTCATTGCTTTATATGTATGTAAGTGGGACAAATAGTGTGATTTCTCTTAAGTAGGATTTTTTACTTAGTGGGTTGCAAGTTGACCTAGTATAGGTTGACCTACTAAACTATTCAAGATAGAATAAAGGAATCAAGTAGGAGTGAGAAGGAGATGGAACAACTTCAAAACTTGGTTTTATAGAATGCTAGACACTAATCCTTTATCTAGACAAACAACTTTGATCCATTTACAACTTAGACAAGAAACAAATTTTATTAGCACCTCCTAGACTTAGATCAAAGATGGCTAACAAATTAGACTTGGGGTAAAGAAAGGCTCCAAAGCAAAAGATGGCCCTAAAAGATAGCTAGACCTCTATCTTTGTCCAACTAGTGCATGTGTGTGTTTTGTACCTCTCTTTTTTATTTTCTCCAATGGATGCCACCCTCATAGCTTCGAGCTTAGATTTATCTCCACTTGAGAGTGTGAACATCAACAATTCTCTCTTTTCAATTTTTTTCTTTTATTTTCTTTTCTTGACTTTTTTTGTAGTAATTCTTATTTTCTCTTTTTTGACTTTGTTTTTGTGATTTTATGGTTTTGACTTTTTATTTTTATTTTTTTGTATTTTGAATTTTTTTATTGCTTTGTAGAGTTTTTATCACCATAACATTTTGTCTAGGATGAAAGGTTAGGCACCACCTATAGCTTTCACTACCCCATAGGACTTCCCTCTAACTAAGGAGGATTAGGGAAGGTCTACTTGCAAGCTTATATTGGGTATTGTAGATTTATGTACTTGTTATGCTTAGACTTGATAGCATGAATCATTAAGACTAGGATCAGTATAAAGCTAAGAGCTTGACTTTGTCTGAACTTGTTGGGAATGTAAAAGGGAAAAATGGATAATGATGATTTTAAGGAATCTCTAAGGATTAGAAGGCACAACGTATACTAGACAACTTCAAGAATCCTTGATAAGAGAAAAATCTAACAAGAGCATGTCATGAATAAAGTGCATGGTGAACAGAATGAAAATGCATGTTTCTTATTTTCATGTTTTTATGATTTTTATGAGTTTTTGAGTTTATTTATTTTTTTATTTTATGAGCTTTTATGATTTTACAAAGTTTCTATATACTAAGCTCTTCACCTTCCATAGTGCACAAGAGGTAAGCATCATTTTTAACATCTTCCTTGACTATGTATGGAGCTTTCCAATTTGGTCTAAATTTTTAGCCTTTGTTGGCTCTTTTGTCGATTAGATTGTAGATTTTGAGTAAAAGGTCTCTGACTTTGAATGGTTTTGGTGTGACCTTCTTAATGCATTGTTTTTAATTTTTTGTTGGCCTAGTTGTTTGGTATCCATCATCCAAGAGTCTTTCCAAGATCATTCTTAGGCTTGGTGTAAAAATGTCTTTAAATTTGGTGAGAAGTTTTGTGCACTCGTATATTTCATTGTTTGATGATTTCTCCCTAGCCTTGTCATTTTTTGTTTTTGTATAGTTTCATCAATTGTAAATGGGTTACCTTCTTTAAACTTATGAGGAGCAGTTGATGTAAGTGTTTGAACAAATTTTGGTGACTCTCTTAGTTCATGTGTGGGTTCAAATTTTTTTCTTTGCTTAGTGGAGGTCTCAACTATGTCAATATGAAGGTCTCTATGATAAATCTTGTCTTTGTTGCAGGGAATGGCTGCTAAATTGAAGGAAGCATAAGAATTTTTGAATGAGGATTGAAGGGGAATCTCTTGTTGCTTCTTCCCTTGTAAATTTGAAGCTTTGGTGATGTTTGCAATTTGTTTAGGTTTCTTTCCTTTTTGAAAAATTCTAATTCTTGGGTCATTGGTGGTTTCCATGGATTTTTCCTTCTTTTTGGCTTGTTCGATTCTGTAAATACTGAAAGGATTAGAGTCACCTTTAATGATGTGGATTTGATCCATTTGCAAGAAGTGCATTTCTTGAAATAACGTGGAGGGGACAGCCCTCATCCTATGAATCCAAGGTCTTCCTAGGATCATGGTGTACACGGTTTCTTCATTGATGACAAAAATTTAGTTGGGAGAGTTTTGGGACATAATGTGTTTTGGAGATTAATGTTGGGAATTAAGGTTTCTCAACCTTGGTAATTCCTTGGATTTATTTATTCTATGTATTTATTTATTGCCTATTATGTAATTAGGATGTAAATCTTGTTTTGTCATCTTGTGGGAGTTGGCACGGTGATGTGTCATCCTATGTGGAAGGTGACAACATGTAATTTTTGTTCTCACATGAGGAGATAGGCATCCCACTTAGTGGTAGAGGTATTTTGCCTTGTGTTGACACTTTGAATAGTGTGTAAGGGAATTTTGATCAAAATGGTTATGACAGATTCTATGACGCGTAAGAGTTGGAAATAGAAGATACTATGACAGGTGAAGACATGTATCTCAAGGTATCTTGGAAGAAGGCATCTTTTGGAGCCCCAAGGAGGGTTATGACATGTTGTAAGAGAATATACTATTTTTAGTCAGTGTATGACAGATTCTCTTACAAATGTAAGATATGCCAATATGATGGATTCTATGACGGTCGTAAGAGCATCTGTCATTGCCCAACTTGGGAATAGGTGATCATTTTGGGATGGGGTGTTATGACAAGTGTCATGACCATGCTGCAAGATTGGACAAGTGTCCTTAGGTGTGGGTTTTGGGCCATGAGGCCATGTTGGACGCCTATCTCAAGGAAAGCTCATTTTTGCCTTGTAAACTTCTATTTAAGTAGGCGCTTTGAGAGGAGATGTATTATGTGATTGATAGGTACTGTTATGTTACTAGATAATCTCTAGATACGAGTGTCGAAGACTCCTGCAAGAGCATTTGCTCTGTAACTATATTATAAACCTCATTGTTTTGATAATACATTTGAGTTGTGTTTTGGAGTGTGGGGTTTTTTACCCGTAAGGGTTTTCCCCATGTATATCTTGTCTCTCTTCTTTTGTCTTACATTCTTGTGTTGTGTATTGCTGCAACATCTCTGTTATTGGATTAATAACTCTGTAATTGTAAAGGTTGAAAATAATTTGCACTCATCTCTCCTCATTAGATTAGTGTAGGAAGTGATTTTCACACACCTAGCTTCCTTTCAATTGGTATTAGAGCTTGATCACCTTTGGTCCTAGTCATTGGGTAGGGATTTTTTGAGCTGATCTTAGTTTGAGTGGGAGTCTGTGCAGAGTAGTCTATAATCTTGTTGCAGGAAAAGAGATGGCCCATGCACACTCGGAAGATTAGAGGTGGAGAAATTCAATGGCACAAATTTTGAGTTATGGAAACTTAATATGGAAGACATACTTGTTGATCAAGACCTATGGGAAACTGTATCCGGTGTAAAACCAACCGCAATGTCACAAGATGATTGGGATCTCAAAGATCGAAAGGCTAAGGGTCTCATAAGACTCAGTCTAGCCGATTCTATCCTATTAAATGTCCATGAGGAGAAGACCACGAAAGACCTTTGGAAGAAGCTGGGAAATGTTTATCAGGCCAAATCCCTGGTGAACAAGCTTTTTTTGAGAAAGAAGTTGTTTTCTCTGAGGATGGAGGATAGAGGATCTATTGTAGATCACCTGAATGCTGTCAACATGTCAGTTGCACAATTGACTTCTGTTGGTGTGAAGATGGAGGAGGATCGTTGTATGACCTTGATTTGTTCTTTGCCGGACTTGTGGGATCATCTTGTTATGGCTATTGGGAGCACCACATCCACTTTCAAAATGGATGAAGTGGTATCTTTGCGTTGTTATCTAAAGAGATACAGAGAAAGTCTTCTGAAGCAGCTAAAGAGGCTCTTGCGTTTCATGGAAGACCCAAAGAGAGGGAAAAAGAAGGACACGAAAGATGAGAAGGGTAGATCCAAATCCCGTGGAAGATCCAAATCTCCTAGAAAGTCCAAGGCTCTTTGTTGGAACTATGGAAAAACTAGGCATTTCTAAAAGGAATGCAAAGAGGAAAAGAAAAAGAAGAAGAAGAATGCCCCAGACTCAGATTCTGATAAGTCACAAGATGATGGTGATGCTTTCATCGCAGCCCTAGCCGCCCATGCATCTGATGATGTGTGGTTGATTGATTTTGGTGCATCATTCCACATGACCTTGCATTGAAGCTAGTTCATGAAGTAAGAAGTGTTTGATGGTGGAAGAGTGTACTTGGGTGATGATTCTCATCTAAAGATTGTTGGTCATGGAAGAGTCTAAATCCGATTCCCTGATGGATGAGTGAAGGGGATCACTGGGGTTATGCACATCCTAGGCTTGGCACGAAACCTGCTTTCTATAAGTATGTTGAATGATGCAGGTGTGCAGGTTGTCTTTTCAAAGGATGGATGCAAGATGACTAGAGGATCAATGGTGCTTGCGAAGGGTACTCGAAGAGGTACTCTATTTTAGATGGACACATGCACTTCACAGTGCAATAGTTCTTCTGACTCAAAGAAAAGAGTTGCAGTCACTTCATCCCCACCATTGGAACCAGCAGTGAAGAAATCTGTTGTAACAAATTCTGATGGTAGTGCATCTTGGGTACCCAAGGGTGCTCATGCTTTGGAAGTTAAGCTTACTACTGAAAAGACAATGTTATGGCATATGAGAGTTGGCCACATTGGTGAGAAGAGTCTTAGAACCCTGAAAAATAACCTCGTTGAGGGGTTAAATGATTGTAATCTCGAGTTCAACTTTTGTGAACATTGTATATATGGAAAGCAAAACCGTGTTTAATTTTACTCTCGTTCTCACAAGTCTTCTAGTGTGTTCGACCTCATTCATTCTAATGTGTTTGGTCCTATTAGTGTTCCTTTGATTTCCAAATCTATATATTTTGTATTTTTCATAGATGATTACAGTAGAAGGACATGGATTTATTTTCTCAGAAGAAAGACTAAAGTCTTTAGTCAGTTCAAAGAGTTTAAATCTTTTGTTGAGAATTAGACTAGTAAAAAGATTAAGTGTTTAAGGACTAACAACGGTGGTGAGTTTTGTTCGACAAAGTTTGATAAGTTCTGTAAAGAGCAAGGGATTGAAAGACATGAGACAACTCCATACACCCCGTAGCAAAATAGAGTTGTAGAGAGGATGAACAAGACACTGATGGAGAAGGCTAGAAGTATGCTTAGTGGAGCAAGCCTTGAACAAAATTTTTGGGCTGAAGTTGTAGCCACTACTTGCTACCTAGTAAACAGGTCTCCTACATCAGCTCTTGTTGGTAAGATACCTATGGAGGTGTGGTCTGGTAAGAAGGCTTCAATTAGACATCTTCATGTTTTTGGTTGTGAGGCATATGCACATGTGCCTAGGAAGAAACAGTCTAAATTGAAGAACAAGGTTGTTAAGTGTATGATACAAGCTTTGGGATCCTATGGCTGAAAAAGTGTTGTATAGCAGAAGTGTTATCTTCAAATAGCTAACACCTTCTTCCGTTGTTCTACAACCAGAATAGATAGAAAAGAAAGAAGATGTGGTTCAATTTCCTTCTACCCGTAAGAAGACTAAACCGATAGACCTTGTGAGACCTGATGATGAGGAGAGCTCTAGCAGCTCCGAAAGCTCAGAAGAAGAAGCAAAACCTCAACCTTAGCCATTGAGGAGGTCTACACGAACAAGGAGGCAACCTGATAGGTTTGGTTATTCATTGCTTGATTTTAGTTGTCCTTTTTCCTTGCATACTAACACTGATGAGCCTAGAACTATGACAGAAGCTATGGGCATGAAAGATGTAGGTTCCTGGAAGGAGGCCATGGAAGATGAAATGGCTTCTTTGGAGAAGAATAAAACATGGGACTTGGTGCCTTTGCCTGAAGGACGGAAACTTGTTGGATGCAAATGGGTGTTTAAGAAGAAATTTGGTGCAGATGGCAATGCTAAAAAGTACAAGGCCAGACTAGTTGCGAAGGGGTATTCACAAGTGGAGGGAATTGATTATGGTGAAATTTTCTCTCCCATTGCAAAGATGACATCTATTCAGTTCTTGTTATCTCTTGCATTAGCTTATGACTTAGAGGTAGAGCATATGGATGTGAAGAAAACATTCCTTCATGGTGATTTGGAGGAAGAGATTTACATGTCACAGCTACAGCATTACATAGAGAAAGGTAAAGAAAATTTGGTTTGCAAACTAAAGAAGTCTTTGTATGGTTTGAAGCAGTCTCCTAGGATGTGGTATATGAAATTTGATGCCTTTGTGTTGTCGATCAGATTTCTGAGATCAAAATCAGATCATTGTGTGTATTACAAATTTGACAATGATCACATTCTCATTATTGCATTGTATGTTGATGATATGTTGTTAATTGGGAATGGTAAGAATATGATTTCTGATTTGAAGTCTCAGTTGTCAGCACAGTTTGAGATGAAAAATCTAGGGGCATCTAGGTACATTCTAGGAATGGAAATCAGAAGAGACAAAGCTAACAGAAAACTTTGGTTAAGCTAGAGTAAGTATGTGAAGACCGTGTTGGATAGGTTCAGCATGGCAGATTGTAGACCATTGTGTGTTCCCATTTCTTTGGGGACAAAGTTGTCTATTAATGATTGTCCAAAATCTCCTAGTGAGGTGGAGGACATGAGTAGAGTACCTTATGCTAGTGTTGGTAGTTTGATGTATGCTATGGTTTGCACAAGACCAGACATTGCCCAAACAATGGGAGTCCTTAGTCGATTTATGGCTAATCCTGGACGGGTACAGTGGGATGCAATTAAGAGAGTGTTTAGATATTTGAGGGGTACTTTTGAGTATTCCATATGCTATCATGGTAATCCTACATGACCTTCGCATTCAGTTTGTATTCATCGATTCATGGATTCTGATTGGGCGAGTGACATTGACAGCATGAGATCCACCAGTGCTTACGTGTTTACTATGTTCGATGGTGCAATTAGTTGGATGAGTAAGTGGCAACCTGTGGTCAGTTTGTCCATGACAGAAGCTGAGTATATGGCAGAAACTCATGCTTGCAAGGAAGCCATTTGGCTTAAGAGATTGTGTTCAGATATTAGTGTTGATACAGGACAGATTATGATTTGTTGTGATAGTCAGAGTGTGATTTGCCTAGCAAAGAATCCAACTTTCCATGCCAAAACAAAGCATATTGATGTACAGTTTCACTTTGTGCAAGATATGGTAGAAGATGGGAAGGTGAATTTGGAGAAGGTAGACACTTTGAAGAATGTTACAGATGCATTGACAAAACCAGTGGGCATAGAGAAGTTCAGATGGTGTTCGGAGTCTATGGGCCTCTCGGCCTATAGCAATTAAATCCTGTTATTTCTATTAGCTCTTACAAGGTGTTCGACAAGTGGGAGAATGTTGGGAATTAAGGTGTCTCAACCTTGGTAATTCTGTGCATTTATTTATTGCCTATTATGTAATTAGGATGCAAATCCTATTTTGTCATCTTGTGGGAGTTGGCATGGTGATGTGTCATCCTACGTGGAAGGTGACAACATGTAATTTTTGTCCTCACATGAGGAGATAGACATCCCGCTTAGTGGTAGAGGTATTTGGCCATGTGTCAACACTTTGAATAGTGTGTAAGGGAATTTTAACCAAAATAGTTATGACAAAATCTATGACGCGTAAGAGTCGAGAATAGAAGATACTATGACAAGTGAAGATATGTGTCACAAAGCATCTTGGAAGAAGGCATCTTTGGGCGCCCCAAGGAGTTTTATGACATGTTATAAGAGAATATGCTATTTTTAGTCAGTGTATGACAGATTCTCTTACAGCTGTAAGATATGTCAGTATGACAGATTCTATGACGGACGTAAGAGTCGTAAGAGCATCTGTAATTGCCCAACTTGGGAATAGGCGACCATTTTGGGATGGGGTATTATGACAAGTGTCATGACCATGCTACAGGATTAGACAAGTGTCCTTAGGTGTCAGTTTTGGGCCATGAGGCCATGTTGGATGCCCATCTCAAGGAAAGCTCATTTTTGCCTTGTAAACTTCTATTTAAGCAGGTGCTTTGAGAGGAGATGTATTATGTGATTGACAGGTACTGTTATGCTGCTGGATTATCTCCAGATATGCGTGTCAAAGACTCCTGCAAGAGCCTTGGCTCTATAACTGTATTGTAAACCTCATTGTTTAGATAATACATTTGAGTTGTGTTTTGGAGTGTGTGGTTTTTCACCCATAAGAGTTTTGCCCACGTATATCTTGTCTCTCTCTTCTTCTGTCTTACATTCTTGTGTTGTGAATTGCTGCAACATCTCTGTTATTGGATTAATAACTCTATAATTGTAAAGATTGAAAAGAATTTGTACTCATCTCTCCTCATTAGATTAGTGTAGGAAGTGATTTCTGCACACCTAGCTTCCTTTCAATTAACCCTTCCCATGGTTTGGATGTTTGGGTTATTATGAATCCTAAGGATGAAATTTTCTCATGTGATGTGAGTTTTGTCATAACCCATTATTTGACACACAGAGAGAGAGAGACTACATTGATAGTAGACCCATCATTGATCATGACATGTTTAATGGATTAGTCTTGAACTTGGGCTATTAGGTAGAGGGAGAGATCACCTTGTTTAGTTGTCATCATCTAAAGGCAACTTTTCAAAATTGAATGTCTAAGAAGAGTGCCTTTCATTGGGAGTGTTTTGAATTAGATGGCCTAGATCTAAGGTCTGGAGGAGAGTGTTCTTATGAGTAGGAGAAATTTTGAGAGGTTCTAGCATGTGAGAAAAATTTGAGTTCCTAGGAGTGTTATCTAGTTGTTCTAGTCCTTGGGTAGTACAAACATCTAGATCTTTGTCTAATTCCACAAGGCCTAAGGTGTTTTGATCAAAGGTGTTTTGAAAACTTTTGGGACTATTTCCTTCATCTTGTGAGTGTGGGAATGTGTCCATGAATTGTTGATCTTTTGGTAGGTTTGAGATGAAGTGATGGTACTCCCAACATGATTCGATATCATGTCCCCTTCTCTTGTGAAATGAATAGTACTTATTATGATTATATTTTTGAGGTGTTTTATAGGGTTCACAATGATTGTTGTATGAACTCCAACTGATTCTTGGGGGATAATTGTTGACATTTTAGTTCCCCAAATTTGTATAACTATTGTAATCACAGTTGTTGTTTCTTGATGGTAAAGTGTCTGCTAACCCATCTGTGTTTTGATTATTTGTCAAGGTTTTGTCATGGCTCACTAATCTTTCATTAGCATCATACTCCATTCTTTTGCAATCAATAGCATCTTGGTAAATTTTAAGGGCACTTTTGAGCATCTCTTCATATGATTTATAAGGGATTTTTCAGATCCTCATATGTCCTTGTAGACACCTAAAATTGGATTTTCTCTACCTCGCATTCAATCCATTCTCCCAATCTGCATGTCTCTTATGATCAATTAATTCACCCTAATTGAGTCATTTAACCTTACAACCCTAATTCCTATTAATTGAATGAATATTCCTAATATTCATTTAATTGATTTATTCATTTTCCCTAATCCATGTTAATTAGGTTAATCATGCTTAAGTTAATTAAGAAAACCCTTAATTAACCTTGTCCCCCACTCATCCACTAACCTGAATATAAAATTCAGATGTCTCCCACTCACTCCCAATCACTTAATATAATATTCAAATGTTTCCCACTCATCTCCAATCACTAAATTTAATATTCAGATGTTCCCCACTCATCTCCAATCACTGAATATAATATTCAGTTGTCTCCCACTCACCTCCACTCACATGAATTTTAAATTCATTTATCCCCCACTCACCTCCACTCTTCCCCAAATGGGAATATTTAATTCATCCCTAGGAATAAAAGAATCAATTTTATTTCTAGCCCTTGATTTGATCAGATGAATCTTGACCCTCCATTCTCATCCCCAAAATCCTATAAATAGGACCCCTCTCTAAGCCATTTAGAAGGCCAAGTCTATGCATCAAACCTCTATCAGAATCATTCCCCAATCTCCTCATCCTACCAAACCTCTACCAAAATCTTATCTCAATCTCTCAATCCCATCTAAATCCATCACCTAATCCCTAAACATTCATCTACATTGTGTTGAAAAGCCTTGAGCAATCCACATTCTACACTTTGGTCACAATAATCACGAGAGAAATCTTGAGGAGCTACATGGCGCACTCCTTCCCGCATGGATTCGTGAGGTCATAATGGAGGTATAATCATGTGTTGTTTACATTAGATTAGTCTTATCTTCATC
Source organism: Cunninghamia lanceolata (assembly GCA_027924645.1). Taxonomy (NCBI): domain Eukaryota; kingdom Viridiplantae; phylum Streptophyta; class Pinopsida; order Cupressales; family Cupressaceae; genus Cunninghamia; species Cunninghamia lanceolata. The sequence goes on from BSBN01000693.1 coordinate 10,190,240, forward strand.
CATATTTCACTTATTACATTGGCACGCCCGGTCTAGAGTCCAATTGTCATTTTGTGAAGGTTTTTTGTCAAAATCTTCGTCTTTCTAACATTTTTTTGCAAGTTGTGGTGAGGAAGTCTTGCAGGTTGCATCCTAGGTGAAAACGGACATCATTTTCGCAATCAGGACGTCGATTCCATGAATTTTGACTATAAACTTCAATATCTTTTTTGAAAATTTTTTGAAATTTTTTTAGGGGCCCTCAGTCGTACCATACGGATCCATATCATACGGATCCATACCGTACGGATCCCGCGGCCCCCCTGTGGATTGATCGTTGATTGGCTGTGTTGCAGGGAGTTTTCATTTGTTTGCAGGTTTTCTGTGTTTCTTGTGCAGGGTTAAAGGTTTGTTACAGGTGTTAAAAAACCTGACAACCGCTTCCGCTGCCACCAGGTCAACACCACCAACCAGCAGGTCGAAACCCCTTCACTCCCGCCTACCCCTCCACCGCTTCAGCCACTCGTCTGCCTGTGCTAAACTCCCGCCACGCCACCAGTAGCCTCCCTGCCTCCAACATCCGCAGCATCGACCACCCCCGCGCTCCGCTGCACACACCCGTGGCCACCCAAACACCGCCCCATTGCCGCCCCGTCGCCACCCCTTCCTGTCTGCATATCCCGAACCCCCTTCCAACACCAGGTCACCAAACTCCAACCAACCCCTCTCCGCCCACGCGGCCTCCTCCAAACTCCTGCCTCCCACCTCCTCTACTATCTCCCCTATGCGACCCTCATCCTCCAACACCTCCTCCAACCTCCCGCCCGAACACCTACCCTGCTGCACCCCGCCTCCTCCACTGATCCCGCATCGCCCGCCTGTCAAACCCTGCCGCCACCCATCATTCATTTCCTCCACAAAGCAAAGCAAAACAAATCAAACCCTAATTCTTTCCTTATGCGAGGTTGGCGGGGACGTTAAAAGCCCCTTGTCTTTTATATATATATATATTTTTTTGTTTTGTTTTTTTTTCAAAAAGTTAAGCCCCTGGTCATATCCGCGACCAGGGGTCTCTTTTGCCTTTAACCACCAACAATAACACAAACCGCCGGATGCAAACTGCCAGCATGTGACTGACATCAACACAGTTAACTTTTTTGGCAGACAGTCAGTCAAGCCCACCTCTAGTGCCTTCTATACACCGAAGGAGGCTATTTTTTTCAAACAGGCATAACTTTCGCATACGGAGGCAAAATTGCGCAAACAAGAACTCATCAGAAAGAGCACTCCGAGCACCTTGTAGTTGTGAGGTTTTTATCATGTGATCATTTGGGACTGGATCATCTACTTGCTATATTTTAACTTGTCACCTTTACAGTCTTAGAGTTAGCGTTGTAAGTTTAATTAACGCCATTTTTCTGTAAGTCAGGTTGTTCTGCCCGCAGTGGCGCTTTCACATACCTTCTTTCATCATCATTTTGCAGGACACTAACAATTTGTTGCAGGGTGTTTCTTTATCTTAGTCTAGCAAAAAAACATTTCACTTGGGCTCTTAAAACAAACCCTTTTGCATGCTAGCTTAGACACACGTTTCAATTTGGCGCATTAAAATCAACAAATCAATCAAATCTTTGTGTGTGTGCCAAACATTTAACATTGGTGTTCCTAAAATTAATATGTGCTTGCAACAAACAACTTTAGGCACATTTTCAATTTGGGCTTAAAACGAACATTAGCTCTTGTCTGTCGTGTCTTGTGCACTTGCACGTTTGTGTTATCCCATAGGGTAGAATCAAAGTATCCTCTCCCCTTGCCTTCAAAAGGATCTTGGGTGAAGAGAAATGGTTCTATTCTATATTTTTTAGGATGTGGGCCTGCCCTTGAGACACATCCATTCAGAGAACTCATTGGCGACCCCAAGCGGTACTTTCATCTAGTCCGCTATATGTAAATTGAGGATAAGGCGAAAGCCAAGTCTAATTGGTATGAGCACTTACCATTCGGTGCTAGCTTGAAAGGAAGTAGTACCCTCGAGGTATATTAAACTCCTAGTAGAGCTAGTCAAAACCTTAAGTGGTTTATCGGATGCTCGTAAGGTGCCGATCCCCCGGATGTTCCCCCACTACGAACCTTTGTTTTAGTGGCCCAAATCCTTAAGGTTGTACATGCTTGATTATCACATCTTTCATAAATCAAACCTTTAACCATTGTGTCTTCGTGCTTGATTGTTTGTCTACTTGCCAAGAAAAATCAACTTCATCCAAACAATCCACATCATCATCATATCATCACCACGCACTTGCCAAAAAGGACTTAAGATTTAATCACTTGTGTGACATCATGTCAACCATAGAGGACCTCCAAAAGCTCTTTCATATGCTTCACCAAATGCATGCAAGCCAATCCCCTCTAGAGCATAGAACCTTTCAAAGCATTCACGAATTGATTCAAAAAGGTCGCACAAGCCAATCCTCACACATACAATACCTCTTGGCAGAAATCCAACACATCATGGCCACTTGCAAAGTCCAACCACCCTCATATCTAACACCTATCCCATCATATCCCTCTACACATCAAACCAATTCTACATCAACTTACCTCACTTCACATCAACCAAATTCATCCACAGGTCCTATCAACCCTTTCTCAACTTATCACAACCCCTATCTATATCAATCCATCTCACAACAATCACTATCCTATGCAACCCCTCCATCATCATCATATCAACACATTTACCAACATCAACAACCAACCATATCACAACAAGACGTCCCAACACCATCCCAACCTCAACCAATTCCACAACAACCTTACATATCATCATCTTCAACATCATATCAACGTCCATCATCCTCCTATCAACCTCCATCAACATCATATCAACTTCCATCATATCAACCTCCATCAACCTCATATCAACTTCCATCATATCAACCTCCATCATCCTCATATCAACCCTCAACTTCATACCAACCCCAACACCTTTCGTCTACATATCCTACCATTACACCTCACTACCGAGACAACCCAGTGTCATCACAACAAGCACTAGTGAGCCCAAATCCACCTTTGCAACACGACACACCTGCAAGTCCAAGCGGTCCCTTGTACATAAATCAAATCAGTCCAAGTTCTCCTAGGCAAGATCAAATAACCTTTGACAAGGGAGATACCAATCTAGAGTGCCCTCCAACACCATCATCCAGTCCCATACCTATCCTTGAACCCACCCACAAACCCTCACAAGCTAATCCTATCACCCACTTATCCACTCCCAATCCTACTTCTACACCAACCACCATCATCATCCATCCATTATATTGCTCTTCAACCCATCAACTCATGAAGGATGCCATCCATTGGTTAGTAGCAAGGAATTGAACACCCTCATGCAATCCAACACCCATCAAACCGCTTGAACACTCCCCTCTCACAACTCACGAACCATCATGCAAACATGTTCACGAATCCATCCAAGAAACCACCACATCTAGCCAAGTCAATCCCACTTCTACTCAAACACACGAGCTAGGTCAAGACACGAATCCCAAGCATGTTGAAACATCAACCTCTTCTCCTAATCAAGATCTAACCATCCCATCTAATCCCATCCCTAATCCCCTCCCATCTGTGGATCACCCTATTGATCCCCCACCTTCTTCTACCACCCCTTTACCATCCCCCATGAATCCTTTACCTCCATCCACCAATCCCATCCCAAACCCATCCCCTTATCCACTTGGAAAAAACACCTTCATCCGTGGTAAACCCCTTGTAGGATGCGAACAACTTCCATCCACCACCTATCTATCTCCAACCAATAACGGATTTGCGTTTTGTTTCCAAAGCACCAAACATCCCATTGCATGTCGCATGCTCCAACACATGAACTATCAAGGCAAAGGCTTAGACCTTCATGAACAAGGCATCTTGGAGCCCATTCACACCACATTCCATCCATCCTCGCATGGTCTTGGCTATCCATCCCAAGCACAAAAATCTACACAAGTTGATACCATCCATCCACCTTCCAAAATCCATTCATCCAATCCCAAACAATGTGCATCTTATCGCACTCCCAAAACATATGTAACCATCCCGCCACCATCATCCTACCATTTGCAAAAGCATGTGACCATCCATCTCCCTCCATCCAATTTACCTCCACTTCTTCCAACTCCAAATATCCCCATCAAATCCACTCTACCTCCTATCCTTCCAACTCCCACGATCCCTATCAAATCCACTTTACCTCCTATCCTACCAACTCCCCATATCCCAATCATCAAATCACTTCACCCATCTATCCAAAAATCCACTTTTTACCCCTCCATCCATAAGTCCACTAAAATCTTGAATCAAGACCAACAAAAGCACACATCTTTCAAACATGAAGCTTCCCCCAAATCCATGGGATTCAAAAATTTGAATGCCTCAACTCATAAAGCACAAAAGCCTAAGGACATTTTTCCTTCCAATCAACCTAAAAAATCAAAAAGGCTATCCAATCCCACACCATCACAAGCAAAAGCAAAAACAAAAATGGTGTGGGTCCCTAAACAAAGATCACTCAAATCTAATGAGGCATCCACCTCCCAATCTACGGCAAAATCCCAACCACCCCGCTCCCCATCTAAAAATCCCCCAAAGCCTAAGTCTATTTGGGTCCCTAAAACCCCAAATCGACCATCCAAAAATCTCCCATCCCGATCCCCATTACTCCCAACTCCACATCCCAAGTACAAGCTTCCAAACAAATCACGATGTGTGCAACCACTGGTCTTGATTCCCCTCCACCACTTGCAATTCCCACATACCCCCATCTCTCCATCTTTCGTTCACTATCCTACATATCTTCCCCATCACACTCCTTTAGTCCATGCTTTTGCATAGTCCACATCATAATCCGCATAGTCCACATCATATTCCACCTAATCCACACAATCCATTATCCACCACCCCTTCCATCTTCTCCTATCTACTAACATCCACGCAATCATCATCCAAAATGCCATCCAACATGGGACCATCTTCTTCGTGCCATGGAAACAGACGCTAGAGTCCCCCTTCCATCAAAAAAGTCAAAAAAAAAATCAAAAAATCAAGAAAAAAGTAAAGAGAAAAAATTTGTCCAATGGTGAAAACCACTCCTTGTGGCGCCTTGGGCAAGTACCTTGATGAAAACCCCTTGTGGGCGTCATGCGTAATCCCTTCTCCATTCCTTTTGCTTCCCTACACTTGGGGGCAAAACCGTATCCTTCATCCACATCCATCATCTTCTTGCACATCTTATCCACTGTCTTATCAACCATCTCTCACCCTAGATCTTGACCATGACAAGGGGCAACATATCAACAACATGCTTTGGAGACCTCTTGGCATACTTCCTTTCCAAGTATATCCTCCATCCATCTAATGCAAAGACCATCCATTCAAACATGAGCTCATCATGCAAAAATCTTAAGCATTGGGGCATATGATTCCTTGCAACCTAGCCCTTGGAGAAAATCCTGCCATCCCCCAGCCATATATCATGCATACCTATCCTACCCCTCATCCTTATCTTCCATCTATCTAACAAGCATCCCTATCACTTGTCCATTCATCTATAATGAATCATCTCTCCAATCCCCCTACCCAACCCCATCACTTTCACCTCTAGACTTGGTGTTCCCTTATCATTGGTACTTAGCACAAAGGCTATCCACATGAAATCCAAGGCAACCATCTCATAATAAACCATTCCTTTTCAAAAATCCAAAAATCCAAAAACATCACAAAATCCAAAAAATCAAAACATCAAAAAATCCAAAAACATTAGAAAATCAAAAAATCCAAAAACATCGCAAAAAACCAAAAATCCAAAAACATCACAAAAATCAAAAAATACCAAAAACAATAGAAAACACACAAAATTCCAAAAATAATCTATCCATCACACAAATAAAACTTGCTCCATCACATCCCACATCATCACCACATCTATCATCAATAAACTTACACTAGATCCAAGCATCGCATGACCTATCAAAGCATTGTCCTTAATCAAAATCATCAACTATCAAATCAGCATCAATCACAACTTGTCACTGTCACATCTTGAGCCACTTTTACAACATCATCAAATCATCTATCAATCCCTGCCTTAGGATATATCTTTCCTACGATAGGCAGAATCTATCAAATCATCACCCATTTTGGCAAAAGATGCAATGGTTACTTGTTTGGTTCGTTGGTCTTTTGGTTTTTGATTTTTATCTTTTGTCCTATTCAAAGATCACATCAAAGCTACCTTGATCTTATTATATCATGGTATGTGGCGAAAACATCTAGAATGGGGCATAGTCTTACTTTTGTATGCTGTGCTTGTGGGTTTGGTTTCATTACTCCAAGCTAGTATTCATATCTTGATTGATCATAGGGTCGGTTCTAGCATATTGGTCTCCTTATGCATCTAAGGTTCATCATACCTTTTTTGTACTAAGGGCTTATGCTATGAGTCCCCTTCCCTCGTCTAGACAAGGTTGTACTATCTTGGGCATGCATGAGATCATCCCTTTGTCTGCGTGTCTAGTCCATGCCAATGTTGGATAAACATCATCACCCTGGTCTTCTATACCTTGGTGAACATATCCACTTTGCTATGTCAAACCTAGGATTGCTCAAATTCCATTTCAGCACAATGATCATCTACCAATCATCTCCCAACATCATCATCCTTTAATCCCACCACTTATCCTCTGACCACATCTACCAATCTGTCCCATCCATTTTGAGAGCACAACCATGTTCTTGCAACCCGCCTATCCTCTCGAGGGGGCATCACCCTTACCAATTATCCCCAAACCTTAACCCTATTCTTCCAAACCAAAATCTTTTTTCTGTCCAATTCATCTCTATGTTTTAACTTCTTTGAAATGATGTTGCTAGCCACAACACCATCTCAAAGAGGGGCAAATGTAGACACCTAAAATTGGACTGCTCTGCAGACCAATTTTCTCTACCTCGCATTCAATCCATTCTCCCAATCTGCATGTCTCTTATGATCAATTAATTCACCCTAATTGAGTCATTTAACCTTACAACCCTAATTCCTATTAATTGAATGAATATTCCTAATATTCATTTAATTGATTTATTCATTTTCCCTAATCCATGTTAATTAGGTTAATCATGCTTAAGTTAATTAAGAAAACCCTTAATTAACCTTGTCCCCCACTCATCCACTAACTTGAATATAAAATTTAGATGTCTCCCACTCACTCCCAATCACTTAATATAATATTCAGATGTTCCCCACTCATCTCCAATCACTGAATTTAATATTCATATGTTCCCCACTCATCTCCAATCACTGAATATAATATTCAGTTGTCTCCCACTCACCTCCACTCACATGAATTTTAAATTCATTTGTCCCCCACTCACCTCCACTCTTCCCCAAATGGGAATATTTAATTCATCCCTAGGAATAAAAGAATCACTTTTATTCCTAGCCCTTGATTTGATCAGATGAATCCTGACCCTCCATTCTCATCCCCAAAATCCTATAAATAGGACCCCTCTCTAAGCCATTTAGAAGGCCAAGTCTATGCATCAAACCTCTGTCAGAATCATTCCCCAATTTCCTCATCCTACCAAACCTCTGCCAAAATCTTATCTCAATCTCTCAATCCCATCTAAATCCATCACCTAATCCCTAAACATTCATCTACATTATGTTGAAAAGCCTTGAGCAATCCACATTCTACACTTTGGTCACAATAATCACAGGAGAAATCTTGAGGAGCTACATGGCGCACTCCTTCCCGCATGGATTCGTGAGGTCATAATGGAGGTATAATCATGTGTTGTTTACATTAGATTAGTCTTATCTTCATCCAGATTTCACTTATTACAGTCCTTATTCAGAGTTTGTAAGGAGAGATCACAAAGTTCCATATGATCCATGTTTGGTGTGCTAGTTGAAGAATAGAGAATTTTCCTCCATCGTGTGATAAAATGTGCAACTAACTCATTGGTTTCTTGTTTGATCATTAAAAATTCTTGTATTCCCATTTTGACCGATTTGTTTATGTCAAAGGAAACCACAAATTCATCAATGAGTTACCTAAATGAGTGGATCAATACTTCTAGAAGTTGATAGTATTAATCTAGAGTGATATCCTCCAGAGTCTTTGGAAAAATATTTTCTACCACCCCATCCCAAGGAAGGAGTTCTTGTTAGAAATGAAAGCACAACTATTCAACGGATATCTGATTCAAATGTATATTTAACGATCTTTAATAGAGTATTAGAGATGGAGATTGTAACACAGAAAATAAACCCACAACATAGAAATATACCAGAGGAAGAATGAACCACATAACACAAGTGTTTAACATGGAGAAAACCCTTGCAGGTAAAAAACTCCATCAAGTAAAGAGGCCAAGTTGTATTATCTTCACAAAAGGAGATTACAAATACATTCACTTCCTCTGTCCTTCAACCTTCACTCCGAGAAAACTTGGGTACCTGTAAACTGCTATGCAATTCATCTACTATGCCATTGTTTTATATAGAATTTGCAATCCTCACGATAGGCGTCCACTTTCTCTCTCAAAGATTCTGACAAGGGTCATTGTACCTCATCATTTAATCATATGTCAAATGTCAAATCTAGGGCTGTGTCCTTGGCTATCTACAATTAGGAATCCTATAGTTGCCGATTTTATCTAACTAACTCTAATGACCTTTATTGATTTAAAGAAAATGATTTATCTACTATGAAATGAATTCCAAAAATATTGAAAACAAAACTAAACAGTAAATTACTTAAAGCAAATCTATAAACTGAAACATGCATCTATCTATGAAAACGGTAAGTATCTTTTAAAGCAAAACTTGAAATAACAAATGGTACTAGCCTTTTACCTTGGTGGTGAGAGTGGGCCCTTACTCCACACCCTTAAGGCTAAAGATTAAAGCAAAGAATCAACACAAGAGAATAATATCACAACTTGATTTAGTCCAATTCCATCAACTTGTATTCAGGAAAAATATTGATATCAAAATGAGATTACAGAAATCAGAAGAATAATCGTTGTCTTTTTGTTGCTACTTCTGTAAGTTTATATCTAAATTTGTGATGAGAGATCACTCACCCTATTCTACTAGTTCATCTAAGAGATAACATCAATCTCTTTATTCTACTAACAATCTAACTACAGAATAAATATCCATGCAATAAAAATAGATTGAGTGGAACAAAAGTCCACACTGAATCTGAGTCTTAGTTTTAAATACAAATGGGCAGTGAGTCCCTGAAATATATGTATTAAATCAGTTTATCAGTAACTCATGCAAAAACCAAAAAGAGAAAAACTTCTAGCAGTTAACTATATATTGTCCTTAATTACTCAGGTGATGATTTTGAGTAACATCAGGAGCATCCCAATCACCACTGGAAGTGTCTAACCGACAGTTGTGCTAGAAATCTGCACTATTCTAAAGAGGCTCTGGAGATATGTTTGTGACCTTCTCGTTCAGCTCCAGAAATGCTCAAGACTTCAATCCAGCTTAGAGATGCTTCACCTTCTTATCCCAAAAAACTTTCCAATCAAATTTACAAACATTGGAGACCATTTGTGGCAGGCTGATGTCAACTTTGGAGATCATTAGGACTACCTCCAGAGATACACAAAATTGTCTACCCGAACACCTACACTTGTTGATTCAAAAAGAAAAGATTTCTGCATATTTCCATTAATTCAATGCACATCAGTCCTTCAATCAAAAATCATGATCTTAAGTAATTCATCTCTTATTAATCATCATTAGAACAATCTTAGCCTATTTTGGTGCAGTCATCAGGATAATGGAATAAAGAGGGAGAAAAAGAGAGGTAAAAAGATGTATTTCATGGGTGCTACCTGACACTCATCATTTCCCCTTGTACTTAAGGATTCGCAGGTCCTCCTACTTCTCACAATCTAGATTTATTCTGGTGGAGTATCCCATCAGTCAAGCTATAGTCTTGTGCATAGGTAGCCCAAGTGGTGCGGTTTGTGTTACCATTTCCCCTGTACTGATCAACCTACTTCAACCACTCCTGTAACTTATCATCATCCATTTGCTCAGCCCAGACAGGTAGTGGCTCATTAATGAGAGGGGACCTGAAATGACCACCTATCCACTCATGTTAGTATTTATCCATCATTTTGGATATTAATCTTGCCTTCCTCATAAATAATTTTAAGTTAGCAGGAGTCACCACTTCTCTCATTTTCTGCGCTGAAGTTAGAATGTTCCACCTTTTCTTTGCTACTGCAAGCACTGGATTAGCTGAACTGTTCATAAAAAGACCAAAATCAATGGAAGACTCTTGCAGATTTTTTAGATACAATGGCAAAATTTTGGTCTAAATTTCAAGGTGATAGACATATGCTCTGAATTGGACCTCAAAAGCATGAGGATTTGGACACTCCTTTCTAATGAAAAGACTTGTTTCTGTATCCTTCTTGAGATGAGCCTCCATTCTCTCATTCTGAATCTGATGATTTCTCATCAGTGACATGAATGCTTTGAGCTGGCATTCCCCTACAAAATAATTAATAATGAAGGTCATATCAGTAACACAAAAACCATGCAAATATAATTCACACAGAAATTTTTTGTCTTCATCAGAACTCCTTGTATATGCTTCCATGAACCCCTCTGTTGTTTCTGTGTTCTCAGTCAGATCAGACAGGACCAAAGATAGCTTCCTCTGCAGGACTCTCTCCTGTAAGAACATAGCATAACTGGCACTTGGAGGCCTGCAAGATAGAATCTCAAAAGAAATGGAGGCTATCTGAATGACTTTTTCCTCCAAGGTTTCTACTCTTTTTGTCATGGCAATAACTGCCCTCTATAATTGTAACATAGGCTTAGAAGCCTCATATTCTCTACATCTCCTTTCCCAGTGGAACAGGGCCTTAGGAATATCAATGGGGATTGGACCCACATATGGATCTGTTTGTACCTCCTACTCATTGGTTGACACTAGGCCAACTAACTCATGAATATATTCCTGTTGATCATCTATTTTATTATCGGCCTAAAGTCAATTGCTTATCTTGGATCTGTACTTTCTCAATTAATGCTACAATTATTATGAGACCATTGTCTCTAGCCTTGGTAAGATCAGAAATGTTCTGTACTGCCTCTGCCTCCTTTTCCTTAAGGATTTTAGTTGTCTCAGTCTTCTGGGCATCTAATTTTGCTTCCTTCTCCTGAATTATTTGTTGTTTACTCTGGAGCTCTGTTTGCAGTTTCTCAATTACCTATTTTTGCTCTATCTCTATCTCCATCCTGACCTTCTTGAGGTTGGTGATAATCTATTTCTTTCCCCATAATAATATTTTTAGATTATCAATCTCTTCTAACATCTATTGTTCTTTTGAAATTTTAGTATCCTCTTGGTCAGAGGGGTGAGAATATGCTCATGTTTCTTCTTCTGTTTGTTGTATATCAGGGGCTCCCACAACCATTAGCTCTTCACTGTCAGCTGCATCCATTTTCTCTGCTTCAACTTCCCTTATAGCCTCCCTATCCTGAATTTCTTCTTGGGTCTTCTTTTCAACTACTGGCACTGATGAATGCCCAGCTTTCTCCTTAGAAGTTCTGAAACCCAAAAGAACTTTAGCTAGGAGAGCAGTATCTTTTTCATCTTGGGAGAGCTGCCTTTTCCTTTTGCTTCTCCATAACATAGGTGGAGAAGGTACCTCTGGAGCAGGGATATCATCCTCAAAATCAAAGGAAATAGTATAAGTTTCTTTTTGTTCTAATTCCAGAGTAGGAGAATGTTGTGAAGTTGGACTTAGATGAACAGATGGCTCAGGAGAAACCTCTCTCTATTTCTTCTTTCTTATTAGAGGAATGCCATCTAAGTCATGGGATGGTTCTTCAGCCCAATAATGTATGTCAGAGTCAATTTTCTTTGTTTTCTAACCTTGGCTTTCCCTTGTTGGTTCCTTTGGAAAAGACTCCTTAACCAAAGTCATCTTTCTCCTTGTTGAGCGAGTCATATATGGTGTATGCTCAATAACAGGTTCTCTAATTTCTTTTCCTTTCATTTTCTTGTCAGAAACAGGGGTAGCAGATGAAGTTGCCTCCAGTGAGGACTTCTTACCTTTTTCAATAGCTGTAGAGGAAGTTGAAGGCTTTGTCTCTTCTTCTTGTTGGGTAGAGGAAACCTCACCCACTTCATGAGCTCTCTCTGGTTCTCTGTCTTGGGGTTTGTTATCTAGAAATGTCTGCCATAATTCTTCCCCATCAGCTTGGGACAGAAAGTGATGTTTGACTATCAGAAAAATGAGGCCATGATGTTTCATAGGACCCTTGTTTTGTTGATACTTTTCTATAGTTGCCCTAATGGTAGAGTATAGAAAGTTGGGAATATTTATGTTGAATTCAGGGTGTGCATTCGCATGCCTTAGAAAAATCAACATTTTCATTATTGGTCCTAGAACTAAGAAAAATTGACTATCACATGTGAAATATTTCATCAAACATATAGCTATAGATTTCCAAGGGTTTAGAAGTGAGGACCTAAGAATTCCTTTAACCTCATTCTTACTTGAATGCAACTCTATTGCAGGTTTATCTTCAATAGAGAAATTCCTAATCAAATCAACATATAAAGTTTTTAAATGGTCGAACCTCTCACCTTGTTCAGGCAATCCAGAAATATGACTGATAGTGGTTGCAGAGAGATTGACTTGAACTCCCCTTACAACTATCTGATTGTCCTTCGAGTTTCTTAGGAAGTCATCAACAATATCCTCTTGAAGCCCTTCAAACTTTTCCAAAAACTCCAGCCATCTTGCATTCCTCAGAATGTCTACTGTAGCATCATCTTGCAAAAGACCTGTAACACTATCTGGCTCTGATTTCTTCTTAAGCCCCATTTCTAAGTCCTTTTTTACCCTCTGTGCTAAATCCCTCACTCTCCTATGTAATTTGTTCTTTCTCCTTTAACTCCGTAGGCTCCGGAGGACTGTATCAGCTGACTCTGTTCTTCAAGGTATTTTGTAGTTTTGAATGAGGATTATTATTTCAATTTGTTTAATGGCTTGGACTATGGAAAAAGAACTTAAAATTGGTTAGAGTGCCTATGCGGTCATAATTGAAGCAGAGTGATAGGACACTCCATAGGAATGGTGACAGTGCAGCAAAGATGGCGGCATGCATGAATTTGGGAAGGAAAATAATGACAGGAGGACGTGTCATAATGATGGCACCCAAAAATAGAAATGACAAGACAATTGCTAATTAATGTTTAATTAAGAGAGAATTACCTGAACCAATCTTAATGATGAGGATCCGACGTACTTGGCTGAAATGTAGCGGCATTGATGAGACTTGACGTGTCGTGGCACCTGAGCAGCCTCATCATGGCTTGAAATGACGTCAGCATCTTTATTGTCATGCAACCTACAATCGTTCCCACATAGTGGTTCAAGAATCCATGTAGCCAGGTGATGTTAGCGTAGTCCTTTGTAAGTACCCATGCAAACGAGAGTAATGATTTCTCCCGGAATGCATGTTGACTTCATCTTTGTCCCTGTCATAAAGTGGAGGATGAGTCATGATGACCTCATCAAATGACATCTCTACTTTATTACCTAGAGAGGTGGGTCCCCTCCCAATTTATTATATTCATGAATAACTCTTTATTGGTGGAGCACCAGAGGTGCTCCTAGTTGCGAGCGTCGAAGGTGCTCCTAGTTCGTGAAGCGCCGATGGTGCTCCTTATTTGCAAGCGTCGGAGGTGTGTTTGAGTAACTCCAAGCACCTAATCACCTCCATCCAAAATCGTGACAGAGGATGTGTCCCCTATAACCAAACATAAATCTTTGATGAACTCTTCCTTAGTGCATGGCCTTTTATAGAGTCTAATTTGGTGGCCATTCACTAAAAATGTGTCTGTGCTTCCATCAATATGTTCCAATAGCACTATTCCATTCTCAAAAACTTCTTTTATCTGATAAGGACCCATCCAATGAGTTTCTAACTTCCCTTTGAACTCCTTGAATTTAGAATCATAAAGAAGAACTCAATCACCTTGTTGAAATGTCCTCCTTTTGATGTGTTGGTCATGCCATTGCTTCCTTTGATATTGGACCAGTTCTATTTGTTGAATGGCTTTTGTCTGGATTTCATCTAACTCATTGAGCTGAAGAATTTTGTTTTCTTGGGCTATGGACAATGGTAGACCAATATCTAATGCAGTTTTAAGTATCTGGAGTTCAAATTCTATAGATAAAATAGGCTTTTTTTCCATAAACTAATTCATAAGGTGAGAATTTTGTTGTGGACTTCCAAGTGGCATTATAAGCCCAAACTGCTTTAAGTAATTTGTTAGTCCAATCTTTCCTATTCATTGCCACTGTCCTTGTCAGAATGTTCTCAAGTTCCCTATTAGTCACCTCTACTTGCCCATTGGCTTGAGGATAGTAAGGTGAAGATTTCCTATGCTTGACTTGATATAGATCTGTGAACTGTGAAGTAAATTGAGGTCCTTTGTCTAAAACTATGGATCTTGGGGCTCCAAACCTCAAGAAAATCTTATTATAAAGGAATTCAACAACTCTCTCTTCTCTTGCAAATTGCAAAGCTTGAACCTCAGCCCATTTAGTCACATAGTTTGTGCATACCAGAATATACTCTTTGCTTGATGAAGGTGGAGAAATTGGTCCCACAAAGTCTAGACCCTACTATTCAAATGGCTCCATCATTACTTGAGGATGCAGTAACATCTCCTGGGTGAAGGTTGGTTGTCCCATCCTTTGGCACTGATCACACTATTGCACATACTTCTTGGTATCCTTATGAATAGAGGACCAGTAGTAACCAGCTCCTAGGATCTTGTGGATAGTTTTGTGGGAAGAATAATGCCCACCAGATGGTTCATCATGACATGCTCTCAGCATATCAAAAATTTCATCAGCTTTTAAACAACTGTGTAAAATGAAATCAGGACCACATTTAAATAACAAACTATTTAACCATTTGTAAGATAAGCTTTCCTTAACTAAGCATTTCTTCTATTTTGAGGTAAATTGGGATGGATACAAGCCTATAGCTAAGAGATTAGCTATGTCAGCAAACCAAGGTGCAATAGAGGAGATAGCAAAAAGATGTTCATCTGGAAACCTGTCCTCCACTGGCTGGTTCTCTCCCCTTGTATGCAATCTTGACAAAAAGTTAGAAACCAAATTAAACTTGCCTGGATTATCAACTATGGTAATGTCAAATTCCTGCAATAGCAATAACCACCTAATGATCCTTGCACCCACTACTGGCTTATTCATTAAGTATTTGATGACTGCATGATCAATGTGAACAATATTTTATATCCAGTGATATAATGCCTAAATTTGTTTATAGCATAGATGACTGCCAAGTATTCTTTTTTAGTTGTGGTGTAATTTGTTTCTGCAAAGGTAAGGTTTTTGCTAATGTAATAGATGGCATGCATACTTTCTCCTTTCTCCTTCTATCCTAAGACTGCATCAATTTGTATGTGGAATGGTAAAGTCTAATTAGGTCCTCTCAAAATAGGTGTGACAGTAAGCTTCTCTTTTAAAGTTTCAAATGTTGATTGACAGTCTGTTGTCCATAAAAATTATATGTGTCTTTGTTAAGTAGGGTAAACAGGGGGGCGGTTGTTCTGCTAAAATTTTCTATAAATCTCCTATAATAGCTGCATGACCCAGACAACTTCTAACATCTGTCTGATTTTTGGGTGAAGGTAATTGTTTGATTACTTCTATTTTGTTTTGGTCCACTTTGATCCCATTTGCTGAAATGTGATGTACCAATACAATTCCTTCCTCCACCATCATGAAGCACTTTTCATGGCTCAGGGATAATTGATTCTTCTCATAGTATTTTAGTACTTTCTCAAGGTTTATTAGAGCTTCCTCAAAGTTGTCCCCATACACAGTAAAGTCATCCATATAGACTTTCATGCACTCATTATCTAATTCAGCAAAAATGGCTAAAACAAGTCTCTGAAATATAGCTGGAGCATTACATAGTCCAAATGGAAGAACTTTGTAGGCAAAAGTTCCCCAAGAATAGGTGAAAGTGGTTTTATCCTGATCTTTAGGTGCTACTTGGATTTGGTTATACCCACTGAACCCATCTAGGAAAGAAAAATACTTTCTCCCAGTAAGGTTATCCAGCACTTGGTCAATGAATGGTAAGGGAAAGTAGTCCTTTTTGTAGCTTTGTTTAGCTCCCTATAGTCAATACACACCCTCCATTTCCCATTCTTTTTAGGCACTATGACTAGGGGTGAGACCCATTGACTATTTGAGATTGGATATATAAACCCTGCTTGTAGTAATTTTTCTATTTCAGTCTTAACAATGTCTTTTAAAGTAGGATTCAATCTTCTCTGGGGTTGTCTGACAGGTCTGATATCTTCAGTGTATATATGATGGGTACAGATCTCAGGAGGGATGCCCTTCATATCTTGGTATTCCCAAGAAAAAGTTGTTGAATGGGAAATCAGGAGTTGGATAAGTTTTTCTTCCTGATTTGCTGCTAACTGGGTGTTGATATTAAGTGTCTTTCCTGGTAAAATCATGACCTGTTTTGTGATTTGATCCATGGATGTAGTCAATCCATATATTGGAGTCATGTTATTGAGGGGACAAGAGTGTGGAAGCAACATGTGCAATGTGGCTAAGTCTCTGTAAAAGGTTTCTCCACAAGGAATGATATTTGCTAGGGTATAATGAGCAGAAGTGAGAAGTTCTCTCCTAGAATCTTGGGCAAGCTCCATTACATCCTAATTGATTAGGATGTGGGTAATATCTTATGTTGTATCATAGTAGATTTCTTCTTCCAACTCACCCAATATTCCTTGATGGTGACCATAGCAACTCAGGCACTATTTTCCATGTCATCTGGCTCATCCACCCATACTCTTCCTGTATAATGTATTGATGGTTTAGCTGGAGTATACAGAGATATTTTCTTCAAATCTATCCCATTAGAAATGACCATATCCCTAGTTCGACAATCAATAGATGTTGTTGTTGTATCCAGCCATGGTCTTCCTAATATCAATGGATAAGCATTTTTTTGGTTTCTAGGTTCTAATATTAGGAAGTCTACTGGGAATTCCCATGATTCTATCACAACTAGAACATTAGTAATCACCCCTTTCAAAATTGCTACTAACTGGGCAACAAGTTGAAGGATTGTAGATGTGGATTGGATACCTGTGAGGGCTAATTTATCCATTGTATGAACTATCATCACATTTATTTCTGCTCCCAAATCAACCAAAACATTTGAAATTTCTATCCTTGAGATGTAAATAGTTATGACAAGATTTCTAGGGTCTCCATATTTTGGGAGGAGCATTTCTCCCATCAGTAGATCTACTACTTTCCCTTCCACCTGTATGGTAGAAGGGAAGTTTTTCTTCCTGCCATGAGTTTTGATACAATGTTGTTTGATGAATTGGTTCAGTTATGGCACATCTTTGATTTCTTGGAGGAGTTGATTTTCAATGTTCAATTGCCTAATTTCTTGTAACAGTTCTGATTCCAGGGTAGATTGGACTTATTTTTGTAAGATTTTTTTTTGGGGGAACATGTCTGAGTCATTCTGGGTACGGTGCTAGTTTTTCCATATCTGGAGCTCTTACCAGAAATGTTTCTAGGAATGTTCTCTGGAGTCATCCTTTTAGGAGGAACTCCGGAGTTATCCAAGGATGATTTTTTTTGCACTGTTTCAGTAGTAATCTCCTCTGGAAGTTGAGTGGATGAATTTTTAAGTTCCACATCATTGGTTACTTCAACTATAGTTGGAGGAGATGGTCTTGGGAATGCTTTCCCAGAACACATCTAGAGATTATTGGGATATATAGCGTTAATACCAGCCATGTTTTTTTGTTCTATCATGTAAATAGCTGCTCCCTATTTATTTCATGGCTTTGGTATAGGTTGAGCTGGTAAGGGTGGTTGGCTAACTGGTTCATTTTGTGAGTGACCTTGTGTGTTGGGGGGTCCAGTTAGTAATGCTTGTTGTTGAGGTTGGAAACATCTAGGTTGTCCCTGGTATTGTTGATTATATCCCTGTTGAGGACCCCATTAAGGCTGTATGTTTTGTGATTCGAACTGTGGTGGCCATTGTTGATTTCTTTAGGACTGATTTTGCCAATGTTGGTTTTGCCATTGTTGATTTGGCCAATCCTGCTATCCCCAAGGAGGATTATTTTGAGGCCCATGGCAAGTTGGATTCCATTGATTATTTCCCCAATTAGAAGGACCCTTGTAAGAAGGCTGGCTTGGATACTGATTATAAAAGAAATTCCTAGCTTGTTTTTGTCCTACGTAGTTCAACTCTTCTTCTATGATGGCATTCTTCTTACTTAGCCTTTTTAGGGCTAGAAATTGACTACATTGACTGGTAGGATGTTCCTTGTCACAGATCTGATAGATCTCTGACTTGTCTAAAGGGGATTCTCTAAACAAATGCTTGTTCCTACACCTAGGATAATAGATGGAGAGTGGTTCAGTTGTTCTACCTTAATTAGTTGTTCTTTTTTTGCCTAAATCCCATCCAATGTGGTATTTAGTTGGACCAAAATATCTGTTTTCATATTTGTAATCTCTTCCATTAACTATCCTATTTCATTCTTCATTTTGAAAGATTTGGGTGTTCTCACTCTATCTTGGGTTCTAGAATAGTTCCTATAGAGTTCTTCTATAGCAGGCATATCCATGTTGTTGATATTTCCTTTTCCCATCAGATCTAGTGCCTGTTTTGATTCTTTATCAGAATCCCTTTACAAACAGGGTTCTGGCCAAAGAGTGATTTACTGGGTTGCCATACCTTCTCAAAAAAAGTTGAACCTATCCACATAATCCTCTAATGTCTCTTCCTCTCTCTGTTTAATTTTGAATAATTCCTCATTCTTATCATTGACTCTATAATAGTCTTAGTATTTTCCCAAGAATTTTGTCTCCATCTGATCCCAGGAATGGATGGAATTTTGGGGCAGGCCCATAAACCATCTCATTGTAGAATCCTTTAGGGTTGAGGGAAACAGTTTGAGTTTTTGGTTATCTGATCCATAATCATAAGTTTGGCATACCACTTTGAATTCAAACAAAAACTTATCTGGATCCTCAAAAGCAAGACCCCTAAAATTTGGCAAGTGTGTAGGTGAAATATTTTTCATAGGAGCATTATCTCCAGCAGCCAAAACAATGGGATATGAGAAGGTTCTTGGAGCCTGATTTTCCTCATCTTCATGGTTATCATCCATGTCTAGTACTGGTTC
The DNA here is from genome assembly GCA_027924645.1 of Cunninghamia lanceolata. Classification (NCBI taxonomy): domain Eukaryota; kingdom Viridiplantae; phylum Streptophyta; class Pinopsida; order Cupressales; family Cupressaceae; genus Cunninghamia; species Cunninghamia lanceolata. The sequence goes on from BSBN01000693.1 coordinate 10,209,556, forward strand.
TTCTCCTTGAGGTTCTAGGAAATTAGGTTCTATCAAAGGATCTGCTTGGAATTTTTGTTGTAATTCTTAGATATAGTCAGCGAGTGGAAGATTTGGAGGATTGAAAGGATTATTAATTTTAGATGCAGCTTCCAAGGTAGGTTCTAGATGTCTCTTTTCAACAAGATCTTGTGCCACCCCACTGCTTTCTCCTATAGTTTGTTGATGGGGTGTTTGTTTTATGTATCTTCCTTTTGAATCTCTAGCTCTAACCATACAGATCTATCCTAACACTGTTTAGCTAAGTTTTCCTAATTAACATAATATATCCCCGACGATAATGCCAAAAATGACAAGGGTGGTTGTACCTCATCATTTAATCATATTTCAAATGTCAAATCCAAGGTTGTGTCCTTGGCTATCTGCAATTAGGAATCCTATAGTTGCCATTTTTATCTAACTAACTCTAATGACCTTTACTAATTTAAAGAAAATGATCCATCTACTATGAAATGAATTCCAAAAATATTGAAAACAAAACTGAATAGTAAATTACTTAAAGCAAATCTATAAACTCAAACATGCATCTATCTATGAAAATAGTAAGTATCTTTTAAAGTAAAATCTGAAATAACAAACAACGGTACTAGCCTTCTACCTTGGTGGTGAGAGTGGGCCCTTGCTCCACACCCTTAGGACTAAAGACTAAAGCAAAGAATCAGGACAAGAGAATAATATCACAAATTGATTCAGTCCAATTCCATCAACTTGTATTCAGGAAAAATATTGATATCAAAATGAGATTACAGAAATCAGAAGAATAATTGCTATCTTCTTTGCTACTACTTGTGTAAGTTTATATCTAAATCTATGATGAGAGATCACTCACCCTATTCTACTAGTTCATCTAAGAGATAACATCAATCTCTTTATTATACTAACAGTCTAACTACAAAATAAATATCCATGCAATAAAAATAGATTGAGTGGAACAGAAGTCCACACTGAATCTGAGTCTTAATTTTAAATACAAATGGGCAGCGAGGCCCTGAAATATAGGTATTAAATCAGTTTATCAGTAACTCATGCAAAAACCAAAAAGAGATAAAAACTTCCAACAGTTAACTATAGACTGCCCTTAATTACTCAGGTTATGATTTGAGTAACATCAGGAGCATTTCGATCACCACTGGAAGTGTTTGACCGACAGTTGTGCGTTGGAGATGTATGTTTCTATCCATAGCTCTGGATATATGTTTGTGACCTTCTCGTTCAGCTCTGAAGATGCTTAAGACTTCAATCCAGCTCGGAGATGCTTCACCTTCTTATCCCAAAAACCTTTCCAATCAAATTTGCAAACATTGGAGACCATTCGTGGCAGGGTGATGTCAACTCCGAAGATCATTAGGACTACCTCTGGAGATGCACAAAATTGTCTATCTGAACACCTGCACCTGTTGATTCAAAAAGAGAAGATTTATGCATATTTCCATTAATTCAATGCACATTAGTCCTTCAATTAGAAATTATGATCTTAAGTATTTCATCTCTTATTAATCATCATTAGAATAATCTTGTTAGCCTATTTTGGTGCAATCATCAGGACAATGGAATAAAAAGGGAGAAAAAGAGAGGTAAAAAGATGTATTTCATGAGTACTACCTGGCTCTCATCAGATTCCCCCACATGCAAGCATTAAATTCCATCATACATGCATCCTACACTTGGCAAAAGATGCCCATGCAAACTTGGCACCTAGGGCCAAAAATAGCCACTTACAGCATCTTATGATGTGTCATAACCATCCTAGATACCACTAAAAAAGAATCTTCTCAAGATAGGTGCTTGGGGCTAAACATAGTAAATTACAACACATTAATAACCATCATATGCGTCATAGTGTCATAGAATCTTATGACAACTTGCAGTTGTCATAGATTCTTTACATGCACCCACCAAACATTATGACATGTGTCATACAAGCTAAAAATAGTAGATTCTCCACTTGGTCACCCCACCTTGACCAATTACCTTTTACCATAGTAAATGACATCTCGTAACTACCGTCGGTAACTCTAAAACTTACTAGTGCAGTAACTCCATAATTACCATGGACAGTAAATAATTTTTAGCACTGCTGGTAAAACTAGTACATCCTTTATGGGTAATTACAAATAATAAATGGAATAATACAATAATGGGATTTACAAGGTTAATGACACCTTATCCCAACATTCTCCCACTTGACATTATACATTGTAAATCAACCCATAGGAACTCAGTATGAAAAATAATCAGGCACTAGAAACAAAGCCCATGGCCTCTCTACACCAAAAAAACTTCTCTATGCTCACAGGCTTGGTCAATGAATCTACAACATTCTCCTAAGTGTCTATCTTACTTAGCTCAATCTATCCATTTGCAACCAACTCTCGAACAAAGTGATACTGAACATCAACATATGATACATAGGATTCTTAGCCAAACAAATAGCACTCTAGCTATCACAACCAATCTGAATGATCCTGCAATCAAAACCAATACCTATACATAGTCTCCTCAACCAAACTGCCTCCTTAGAGACATGGGTAGCAGCCATATACTCTTCTTCTGTGGTGGACAAAGCAACTGTGGGTTGCCTCTTACTCATCCAACTCATTGCTCCTCCAAATAGAGTAAACACATAGCCATTAGCGGACCTTCGACTATCTAAGTCACCTGTCCAATCTGCATTAACAAATCCCTGTATGTCCAAAGATTTATCAGCACTATAAGTACCAGAGTAAACCAAACAATAATCAAGAGTACCTGCAAGATATTTAAGCGCCATCTTCACATAATTCCAATGTTGTCTACCAAGGTTAGACATAAATCTACTCAAAACTCCCACTGCTTGGGTAATATTTGGCCTAGTGCAAACCATTGCATACATCAAACTCCCTACAACACTAGCATATGGCACATTAAACATATCCTCAAGATTATCCTCAGTCTTTGGACACATATTTAATGAAAGATTAGTACCAATGTGTAAAGGAACTCTAACTGGGTTACAGTCCTGCATACTAAATCTCTGCAAAATATTGTTCACATACTTACTTTGTGACAACTAAAGCTTTCTGTTACCTCAGTCCCTTCTGATCTCCATTCCCAAATATACCTAACAGCTTCAAGATCCTTCATGTCAAATGCACCTGAAAGTTGGGCTTTAAGCTCACTGATCATTCCCTTAGTATTTCTAAAAAATAATATGTCATCAACATACAATGTAATAACCAGTATAGGATCATCAATACAATGAATGTAAACACAATGATCCTCCTCGCTTCTAACAAAACCCAATTCAAACACAAATGAATCAAACTTTTGATGCCACACTCTGGGGGACTATTTCAAACCATAAAGTGACCTCTTCAACCTGCAAACCCAATGTTATTTTCCTTTTACTTCAAAACTTGTAGGTTGTTGCATATAAATTTCTTCCTCCATATCTACATGCAAGAACATAGCCTTAACATCCATTTGCTCAATCTCCCAACCATAAGTTGTAGCAATGGATAAAATAAATCTAATAGAAGTCAATTTAGCAACATGAGAGAAAATCTCGCCAAAATCAACTCCCTCTCTTTGGGAGTAGCCCTTGGCTACTAGTTTAGCCTTGTACTTCTCCAATGTCCTGTCTTCTCCAAACTTCTTCTTAAAGACCCACTTACAACCTATGGCCTTTCTTCCTTTGGGAAAATGAACAAGATCCCAGGTGTTACAAGAATCTAAAGCCATCATCTCCTCCTACATGGCTAACTGCCAAAACTCACTATCATCTGAAAGAATAGCTTCCTTGTAGGATCTAGGCTCATCGTTAATACTCAATAAAGTAAATACACAATGAAAATCTAGTGGACTATACCTGTCAACTAGATTTTGTTGTCTTGTGGATCCCCTCAAGGGTGGAGTAAGAGTCTCAACTTGTTCTTCTACATGATCATATGTACCAACTTCTTATGTAATAACAGATTCATCTTAATCAGAACTACTCAAATCTTCTTCTTCTTCTTCACCCCCAATCCATCATCCTATTCTTCCTAAGGTGCATCTTGCTGCTCTAACTCAAAGTGCACTCTCTTTACCTTTTCATCTTTTTCTTTTGGCTGCTCAAGTTCAAAAATAGCTCTAAGTTCCTTGAAAATAACATCTTTGGAGTAGATAATCTTATGGGTTAGTGGATTCCAAAGCTTATAACCTTCGACATTATCACTATATCCAATGAATGTACACTTTTCATCTTTTAGATCCAACTTAGATCACTTTTCCTTAGGCACATGAACAAAAGCCTCATAGCCAAAAACCCTTAAATGTGAAATAGAAGGTTTTTTACCTATCCACACTTCATAAAGTGTCGAAACAAAAGCCTTACAAGGAGATTTGTTAATCAAGTAACAAGCAGTACACACAGCCTCTACCTAAAAACATATATCTAATTGTGCATCACTCAGCATACTTCTGGCCCTTTCCATGATTGTTTAGTTCATCCTTTCTGAAACACCATTCTATTGTGGTGTATATGGAGTTGTCTTTTGTCTGATAATACCTGCATACTTGCAAAACTCATCAAATTCCTTAGAGCAATATTCCCCTCCATTGTCAGATCTTAATATTTTTATCTTCAAACCTGATTATCTCTCCATTAAGACTTTGAATTCCTTAAACTTAGTGAAAACTTCGTATTTATGTTTCATAAAATAAATCCACGTAAATCTCAACACATCATTAATGAAGGTAACAAAATAACAAAATTTTCTGATAGAATCATTATCCATAGGTCCAAACACATCCATATGAATAATTTCTAACTTCTCTTTTGCTCTATTGCTTCCTATAGGAAATGATTTTTTGTTTTGTTTACCAAAAACACAATGCTCACAAAAATAAAAGTGCTCATCAGAATAAGAGAAATCGTCCAACAAATCTTTATTCTGATGAGCACTTCAAAACATTATTACTTGTGTGACCCAATCTACGGTGCCACAACATACATGTATTTTTAGTACTAGCCTCAGATACATAGGAGGCACTACAAAATGTAGTGTCTTCAAGCTTGAATAGGTTTCCCAATCTCTTCCCCTTTGCTACCACCAAGTTCCCTCTCACCAATCTTTCATTTCCCAATTATCAGATATGCAGAGTTATCCCCAAGGTACATATTACCTCCATCCTATTCTTCATATGTGGAGAACCATTCCTTATGTGGGGTCATACGAAATGAGCATCATGAGCCAAACAATCAGTGATCATTAGAAACAACATTACATTCAGAAAGTAAAACATCTTCACCTGCATTCTAGGACTTATTTGAAGCACTCTCCCACTATTTCTTTGGGTTTCTAGACTCCTTCACATGTCCCCTTTTACCGCAGTTCCAACACTTAACTCTGTTCTTCTTTCCAATAGTCTTAGAACGGCCCTTGGACTTGTCCTTAGCCCCTTTTTGATCTCCTTTCGGTCCTCTTTCCTTAGACCTTCCCCTGACACTGAGAGCATCCCCTGAACTATCTGAACTCTTCTTCCTCAGTTCCTGTGATTGTAAAACTGCAACAAGGGCATCCAACTTGGGATCTGCAAGGTCAGCAGTGATAGCCAGTATAACATTCTCGCAAGACTCAGGTAAAGAACAAAGAAACAAGATACATTTATCTTCCTCATCAACATCAACATCTACAGAAGCAAGGTAAATCAACAACAAATTAAATGAATTTAAATGCTCTGCAACTAAATCACCCTCTTTAATTTTCAAAGAAAATAGTTTTCTTTTTAAATAGAGTTTATTTACCATACTCTTGGCTTGATAGATCTAACCCAACTGATTCCATAATTAATGTGCAGTCTCTTCCTTTGTGACATTCATCAAGACAAAATCTAAAAGACACAAACAAATGGTTCCTTGTGCCTTCTTATCTAGTCTAGCCCACTCATATGGAGAGACATCATCGGGTTTCTTCTCTTTTTGGATAGCCAACCACTGGTTTCTTTCTTCCAACAAATCCTCTATTTTTAGCTTCCACAACTCATACCTCGTTCCATTGAACTTCTCAATGTCCAAACGAGAGGTTGATGCAACGGTGGATGTAGCCATAATAACTCAAGATCTGCAAAACAAACACAACCAAATCTCCCACTACAGCTATAGCTTCCACAGTACCACCCAAGAGTCAAAGTTGGCCATGCTGTGATACCAAATGTTAGAAATGAAAGCACAACTATTCAACAGAAATATGATTCAAATGTATATTTAACGATCTTTAACAGAGTATTAGAGATGGAGATTGCAACACAAAAAAAAAAACCCACAACATAGAAATATACCAGAAGTAGAATAAAGCACATAACATAGGTGTTTAATATGGAGAAAATGCTTATGGGTAAAAAACTCCACCAAGAAAAGAGGCCAAGTTGTATTATCTTCACAAAAGAAGATTACAAATACATTCACTTTCTCTGTCCTTCAATCTTCACTCTGGCAGAACCTGGGTACCTGTCAACTATTATGCAATTCATCTACTATGCCATGGTTTATATAGAATTTGCAATCCTCAAGATAGGCGTCCACTTTCTCTCTCCAAGATTCCCCATGTGCAAGCATTAAATGTCATCATACATGCATCCTACACTTGGCAAAATATGCCCATGCAAACTTGGGCACCTAGGGCCAAAAATAGCCACTTACAGCATCTTATGATGTGTCATAACTGTCATAGATACCACTAAAAATGAATCTTCCCAAGCTAGGTGCTTGTGGCTAAACATAGCAACTTACAACACATTAATAACCGTCATATGCATCATAGTGTCATAGAATATTATGACAACTTGCAGTTGTCATAGATTCTTTATATGCACCCACCAAACATTATGGCATGCGTCATACAAGCTAAAAATAGTAGATTCTCCACTTGGGTGCCCCACCTTGACCAATTACCTTTTACCATAGTAAATGGCATCCCATAACTATCGCCGGTAACTCTGAAACTTACCAATGCAGTAACTCTGTAATTACCATGGACAGTAAATAATTTTTACCACTGCCGATGAAACTAGTATATCCCTTATGGGTAATTAAAAATAATAAATGGAATAATACAATAATGGGATTTACAAGGTTAATGGCACCTTAACCCAACAGTTCCCACACTACTATGATGTAGGCCTTGATATGAGAGTCAGGGTCACCCTCTCCTTTAAATTTTGGAAGCTCAAGGACAGGATGTGGTAGAATGACATGACAAATTTTGTAGTCAAGAGGCTCCTTTAAATACTTGAGGTATGTTCCTAAGAGGGGGTTATGTGTAGAGGGTCTTGTTCCTCCAAACATTGGCCCTATAAGTGGAGCTTTCTATGTTTGTTGCTCTTGAAAGGTTATGATAGATTGTTGATGAGTTAGACAACTAGATGGAATCGTGTTTATGTTTTGAAAATTAGGTGGGATTTTTTATGGTTGATTTTGCATCATAGGAATCCCACTTGTTTGATTAAAATTTGTTATGCTGAATAATGAGGGCAAGGGAGACATGAATGCTTCATTACTTGTGTTGTAGGAGTGGAAGTTTAGATGGGAGGGGTTTTGGGTTGCCCCTTGGTTTGATCCTTGTGATATGAGTCTTTCATATTAATAAGCTATGTGGAGGACTTTTTGTGCCTCCCAAGCTTCTTGTAAGATTTTCTATGGATGGCTCACCTCATCATTCATTTGGGTGGCTATTTTATTAGAATTTGTTATGGTTCAATACTGTTGATGTAACTTGGACTGAATACTCACTTGACATGTTTAGATTTGGTCAAGTTGAATGCTTATGTATTCATATGTTGGATTATTAAAAACTAAGAAATTGTGGAGCTCTTGTTGGACCCCATTTGAATTTGAGTCTTCAAAGTCTAATTGATTTGAGATCATAGATATTGGATCTAAAGTTTTGATGGTTTCATTAGAGGAGAACTTCCGTGGATTGTTTAATTTTGTCCTAGTTTGGGGGTGCAAGAAACACTGCAAAATAAATGAAATGAACATGGAAGAAAAAGATGAAAGTGAAAATGGAAGAAACACATAGAAATGAAAAGGAGCCCATCAGAAGAATTTTCTATTCACATCATGTTCACCAAAATATGTGCTAGTGAATCTAGTGTTGAAACCAAAAGAAAGGAAAAATAAAGGGAGATGAAAAAGACTTATCTAGAAGGATTTGTCATTCACGTTAGGTTCACTAAAATATGTGTTTCTTAGAATATACTTAGACTCAATGTGGGTAAGTTAGACTCTAATATTGCACATGAATCATGTCCTTGTAGTCAACACCCACCTAGTCACTCCTCTCTCATGGTAGGAGCCAATCAAGTGGAGGTAGAACTAGGGGTTGTTCTATTGGTAGGGAAGTAGAATTTCATAGATCAAAATTCGGTTGATTGTGTTGTGTGTTGGTGTGTGTGGTTATCAGTTATTGTTGAGGAAGTTGTGATGTTGTTGACATTGAATGGGTGTGGTAGTTGTGATTCTTGTATGACCCAAAGGGCCACTTGCTCTAAGCCTATTTTTTTGTTGATTGTATAGAGGAAAACCTATCTAACCTTCTTTGTTCTTGTTGAATGAATTGTTGGAGGACTCTCTATTCTTGGTTGTGAAGTTCCTCTACTTGTCTCCTTTGTTCATTTTCTAATTGTATGAGCCTCAATATTAGTTCTTGTTCTTCGGCTAGTTCCTTAGAGGGATTTGGTAGGGGGATGATCTCATCAATCTCATCTAAGATGGATTTGACCTAATCTTCCCTTATACCAAGGCACATTAAATGCTAGGACAAGGGGGAGAGTTTTTGTTCATTTTGATTGGTGCCTCGTAATGAAATCAAGGGATCTTCTTTATTGTTTTCTTTATTTTGGTTCTTTGATTGCTTTGATGAATTTCTAAATGCAACTAATCTATATGTATGCAAGAAACTTTTGGTTCTTTTCCTAATTTTTTATGAACTAATTACTATTAAAAAAAGAAAGATGAATGCAACTATATTACTTTTTCTAATGCAAATTGATCTATGTTTTTGTATTTTGTGAGTCAATTTGAGTGTAAACTATTGAGTTTTGCAACTATTCTAAGTAGAATGGGAGCAAAGCAATAAGTTCTATCTATCAAGAGAAAAATGAAAAACATTTCACACATAATAGAAGCAAATCTACTCTAAGAAAGCATAAATTCTACATATCAATAGAAAGATAAACAATGCTTTACTTCCTCAAGAGCAAGATTTATGATATAATTACTATGAAAGCATAAAATAACCTACACATAGGCCTCCAATGCCAAGCTTATGTCCTCAGAAGTCTTGTAGCAACTGTCTCCTCCTCTATAGGTAGAGTCCTCCTCTTAGAAATAGGGATAAAAATGGGGATATGAGGGAAATGGATTGAGCTTATAAAATATTGCAAAAATGAAAGAAAAAGGATTAATCTTAGAAGCTATTGCAAAAATTAAAATTCTCATGTAGTCATGTATAGAGAAAATCAATGCTAATGGGGGATGCTTTGCATAAGCTTAAGAAATACAAGAATGAAAGAATGAATTAGCCTCCTTAAATGAATAAACGAGGGAGTATTTATAGGTCTGAATCAACACCAATGGTGGTGGTGATTGGGTAGATAACTTGAATTCATTAGGGTGTGATATAGTTATGATTGGAAGAGAATAGTGGCTAGAAGGGAGATCATAAAAGATTGATTAGGAGATGAAAAGGGTTTGGTTGGGAATGAACAAAAGAGTAATTGAGAGTTCAAAATTATTTAGGGAAAATCAAGGATTAATTGTGCATGAAAGACTCTTAATCACAAGCCAGAAATAGAGGTAAATTAGGCTAAACTAGAAGAAATCTCACATGAACAAAGGTGACAGAGTCACCCCTTACTGGAAGTGGATTACCCATATTAGTAGGGTAGGTCACTTAGGTGACCCACACTTAAGTTGTAGGGTCACTAAAGTGACCCTATAGGTCATATGGGCAACCCACTCAAGGTGTATTAGGTAAAGAGCTAGATGTTATATAAGACTTTAGAAGTCAATTTGAAGATTAGGGAGGAATGATCAAGGGAAAAAACACTAGGAGACACGTCACCAAGAAAGAAACTTCTAAGAGGAGTATAATTCATGCCTACATGGCCATGATTAGTGTTGAGCACACAAAAGTACTAAGAGGGGAGTGAATTAGTACTTAATCAAATTATTTCCTTCTAAATGCATTCAATCAAAAGTGAGCATTTAAACCATGAGAGACAAAAAGTACACAAGCACATAACAACACATTTATGTGGAAACCCAAGATGGGAAAAACCACAATGAGCAAGCTACTTGGATCTACTTTCCAAATCCAGCCTCAAAAATAAAAACAAGTTTACAACAAGTTTTATAGGCTACAACCCAAATGAAGCTACAACTCCCTAATACATAGTTTTATGGGCTTCAACCCAAAGGAAGCTACAACTCCCTAAAGTGCTACAATGCTTACAACACTTGCAAAAATAAAGCTTCAACCTCTATACCAAGATACTTGTTTAATTTAGATCATTCTTCTCAAAACAAACTGCTTCAACCTCAAGCTTCTGTTGACCTTTCAAAACTTTGCACTGCTATATTCTTGCCATCTACCTCTAAACAATCACTATGTCAAGCTCCACAATATCAAAATTCCTTCAAATACCTCCTCTCTGTCATCACTACTTCCTAAACTATCTTTGCAGCAACATCACTTCTATATTACCTTGTCTGGATTAATCATTTCCACATTTCATCATCAAACTGCCTCTGTAATTAACTTATTCACACATTATCATTGGTAACTCATAAAACATCCATCATGCCCTTGCAAAAATCTTGATCTTTCATTATATGCTCCACAAGTCTTCAAAACTTCACCTTTGTCAGCCTTAAAGAAACATGTAACATGAAACGTGCAATGGCCTTGCTTGTCAGCTCCAAGTCATCTGCGGTAATGTAGGAAATAAATCCGATTATGCAGTTCATACCAAGTTATTTAACAAAGACCTATTTTACCTTTGTACACATCTCTATGTTGGCATACACTTCCAAACACACAGTGCAATCACCTAAACACACCAATTTGACTCAACAAACCATTATCCTTTCATGCATTAGCTCCAGACCTAAAGCGGTACCAAAGAGACAAAATAACATCATGTGGATCATGTCATGAACATTATATGGCTTGAAAAACATTCTCATACACTCCTTTTACCAATTCATGTTAATTCATGCTAGCGCAAACAATCAAAAACTGATGTCGGTATCCCTAACACAGTCTAGTCACCCTGTCTTGATATAAAACATTGAAAAGCATACTTGCGGTGAACAAAGACACTTGAAACTTGAATAGGGCATACATACTATCCATTTGAGCTTATATTTCAATCAACCAATCCAAATATCAAGATGCGGTGAAATGTGGTGGCTTTTACTTTCTCCCTTTGATAATCTTAACCAACAACATGACTTGTCCTTACTCAGCTAACTTTAGAAAAACCACGACGGTACATTTTATCATTTGAAACTTGAATTATGCATGCATCTTACCCGTATCTAGCTATCCTCTAAGCCGTAACATCATATCTTCAGGTGCGGAGAAGTGCATAGCAATCTTCTGTTCCTTTGAGACTACAACAACCCTATTTCACCACTGTCTTTACTCTACTAACTCTGGAATGCTTTGCGGTAGGTTTTACAATCTCAAATTTGAACCATACATGCCTTAGAGTTGTATCTAGATAACTTCCAATTCACATACTCGTATCTTCATTTACGGAGGTATGCGGTACATTTTCTTGAGCCTATGACACCCTTCATGACTGGAAATTCACTTAGACAATTTTCTTCAAACTTTTTGCAACTTTATTCATTAGGCGTCAACCATCAAGACTCCATATCATCAAAATACAAAAAATGCAACAAAATTTTCTCCATGACATTTGTTATCCAATGCAACATATCAAAGACAACATTTCAAGTACTTTGACAACTTACACTTATCAATGAATTTTAGAAGATAAGGTACAACTGTGTACAGATGATATTGATCCCTCATATCTTCCATCATCACTGCTCCTCTAATCTACTCCTCTGATATTAATGGTAACCACCCTTTTGACATCATATACAACATTATGCCTTCCACATCACAGCTCTATTGACATCAATGACAACATATGCAACAATCTCCCCTTTTGTCATTGATGGCAACACTAATCTGATGTGCAAATTTTTATCCCCCTTTGACATCAAGGGCAAAGGACAAGTGGTCTTCCTCTCTACTAGAAAAAACATATAGGCTCCCCCTTTCTATACAATCCTTATCATCCTTTTTAGTTTATTTGTCAGTCTGCTCCCCCTAAGAGGTAGCCTCTGTCACTTCAAAATTGATGTAGTAAAAAAACTTTGTTCTTCATTTTCCTTATGATGTACATAGTTAATATATACATAGTGCCTTGATCATACAAAAAATAGCACTATATATGCCTATTTATTCTCTGCATACCTATACAGCATCAAAATTTTGTCTTACCTTCAAATAGGTTCTACTTACTTGAATGGTTTAACATTCTTGTATATGGCTTTCAACTAGGCTAGTGTTGTATCCCAATGTTTCCTTGTTGAAGACATAATGTGCATTTGGATCTCCAGTTGATTATACAAATCTTCTACCTCTTCCAGTGTTGATGGAAACTTTACCTTTTGAGCAACATTGTCTACTTCTGACAAAATTCCAGTCAAAGATGTTGAACACCCAGAATACTAAGAGGGGGGGTGAATCAGTATTCTATTAAACCATTCACTTACTAAACCATTAATCCATTTGCCACATTCAATAATAGTAAAGAAAATCAAGCATATAAAGCACAACCATAAACCATAACACATGAACACCAGGATTTTTACATGGAAAACCCAAAAAGGGAAAAACCACGATGAGTGTTAGCTCACAACATATTATGTAGTATCAATACCGAATTACAAAGAGGCTCATTGTTTGAGGGCTCACTGCCCTAAGGACTCACTGTCTAGAAAGATGCTCACTGCCAAAAGAAAAGAAAGAGAGAATGGGCGGCTCACTACGAAAATGAACTGTTGCAAATGCATCTACAAATAGATGTGGTACAACTCCAATTAAGCTCAAAATATTGTCTCAAACTCCTCATCCTAATCTACTCTATCACACTGCTTTGCTCTTCATAAAACTTCTTCTCAAACACTTGTTGCATTGATCAGATCACAAAACTTCATACATGTCGCACACATTCATTCATATTCGTACCACTCCACTCAAACACCAAAGTGAATCTCATATATATGTATATATATATATATATGTATATACATATATATATACATATATACATACATATATACATACATATATATATATACATATATACATACATATATATATACATACATATATATATACATATATATATGTATGTATATATATATATATATGTATCTATATATATGTATATATATATGTATATATATATACATATATATATAGATACATATATACATATATATATATAGATACATATATATATATATATATACATATATATATATACATATACATACATATATACATACATATATATATATATATATATATATCTGCAACACTTACAAACTTCAAATTAGGTCGGTCTGCTAGGATGAAAAGTGTAGTTATACAATGTGTAGCTTGTCAACCTAATGCATTCACCAAAATACTTTGCAAACCAAAAAAACACTTGAAACACATTCTCATATGTTGGCTCCAACTATAGAATCACTTAGAACATGATTCTAATCAACATATTCTTCCACACAGAGATTATACTGTCAGGTCAGCCTCATACATAGATTAGCACAGGTTCAGTCCAACTGTCAGACCACAACTTTCAATGCGGACCACAAAACTTCTTCAAATTCACAAAAAAGACTTCTTAGACATCCCATAACATAACTTCAAAACCACAGAACAAAATATTAACATGTAGCAAAATGTGGAGTATCAGAAGCTAGACTCTGTCTCTGTCAAACACTGTAAATGCATGTAGCAATACATAATTCCTCACAACTGTCTTACCGGTGGACTTGAACCTTTGAAACTTTGGATTTAGAGACTTCAAACATGTGTTTACAACACCTCAAAACTGCAGGATACAATATCCAATACCAAAGAGATGCAGACCAAAACAATTGAGTGTTATGTTCTAATTAATATTGTTCTTTGTTGTGCTAAACTTGTCAAACTTGAAACTGTACTTTTGGAGCTCATCAGAAGATAAAAACTTTGGAATTAGAAACATATAAGTATCACCAACATCATACCAGAACTGCAAGACCTAATCTTCAAACATGGACCAATGTGGACCATAACACTGCAGCTCCACAGTCCTCTCTATACTCTGCCAACACTTAGCCAAAATGCCTAAGTCTTCTTTCGGGACCAAACTTCTCTGTACACATGACTTCATGAGGATTACTATAACCTCACAACCCTTCTGAATCATTGTTGCTTGTTGCCATCAATGACAACACCATTCAAACATCATACTTAGTCAATCTAAGTCATACCACCAGTGTCTTTATCAATGATGTTTGCCAAGTTGCCAACAATCTCCCCCTTTGGCATTGATGGCAACACATGATGTGAAAAACAATTTTTGTCTCCCCCTTACTTTTTACACACTTCTCTCCCTAACTTCTTTCACCACTATTTTTCACATGCTCCACTCTCCCCCTTTGACATCAATGGAAAAGGATATGTACAAGATATGCACAAATTGAATATGTTCCCCCTAAGTATTTTATTCTTATATATACCAAGACTTTAAAACTATTTGTACTATCTGCATATATACATGTGAAATCAAATGACTTATTGGCTTATAGGAAGAATGTCCTTATAGATGTTCTTCATATATATTGCATCTCCATCCCATCTTGCCTTAGCATTGCTCAAAACTTGTATGTGTCCACTAATTTGGGACATCAGCTCTTCTACTTTATCAACGGTAGCAAGGACTTTAGTGATTTGTCTAATTTTATCTGCTTCTGCTACAAGTGTTGTTATAGAATCTATCTTAAAGCTTACAATTTCTCTAAGCTAACTCATTCTGTTTTTGATGGCTTCTTTTTGACTCTACAATTTATTTATTATAGAATGTATGGTTTCAACTTATGCCCTCTTATTTCCATTAGTATCATTTAAAGGATCATAAGTATGGGAAATCTTGATCAACTATGCTTCCCAACCATCTATCTTATCTTACAAATCCTTGGTGGTTGCAGGCCAAGTTAGACAAAATTGATACAAGTTACTAGCATCTTTCATTGTTATCTCTACATCTTAAATACTCTTATCTAGCAAGATTTTGTGAGAAAGCTCAAGAAAGGATATGGCAAATACAAAGGCAAGTTACCCTTTAAATGTTTTAATTGTGAAAAAGTAGGACATTTTACTGCTAAGTGTCCATATGTAGAAAATGAAAGTAGTGATGATGAAGAAGATCATAACATAAAGAAAGCAAGCAAACATCATCAATATAAGAAGAGCTACAAACAAGGAAAGAAGAAGAACTTCCATAAGCACAAGAAAAGTCTTTATTCTAAAAAGGATAGTAGTTCATCCGAGGAAAGCGATGAAGGTATCTTAGATAGTGATAGAGAAGAAGTTCTCTTCATGGAAATAGAAACAAAGAGTGGCGTCTTGGAAGTAAAGACAAAGGAAAAGAAAAGATGGATTTAGAAGAGGAAGAAGATGCTAAAATTGAAGGAGAAGTAGATCTTGAAGAACTCATTTCAAGAAACTTAAGAAAAAGAATCTGAAACAAAAGTTGCAACTAAAAAAATATGAAGAAGAGGATTGTGATTCAAAAGCAAAAATGTCACAAAGCTTGGAGGAATAAAAAAAGATCATCATCGGCATGAAGATTCATCTAGAAGAAGCAAAGAGGATAGAAGAAGTGGTGAGAACTCAGCTGAAGGCAAAGGAAGAAGACTGTGAGAAGATAGAATCTGATATTGTTTTCCTAAGAAAGGAACTAGAGAAAACAATTGCTCAGTTGAACAGAAGCTTAAATCTTGAGAAGAGTACTGAAATCTTAGATGACATTATCAACTCCAAAAGGTCATCATTCATTAATACTTGTCTTAACTATGAAGAAAATCAAGGGAATTATAAAGAAGATCAAAATCCAAAGGCTACACAATCATCGAAGAAGATAAATGAAGATAAATCCTAAAGGCTATGCAAATGCACTCGAGAGGTCCATCAATAATGAAAGAAACAATAAGAAAGAAAATGATATCTCGCAGAAAACCAACATTCCTCACAAAAACAACAAGGATAAATTTAGAAGATCTTTCCCTCCAAGGCAGTCTCATATGACCAGGTTCCAAAATTCTTTTTCTAGTTATTGATATTTCTGTAATCATTTTGGTCATAAAGCAAGAGATTGTAGGGCATGTGCAAGAAATAATTTTGTATGGAACAAAAACAAAAGTTCTTATGGGTTTTGAAATAGAAACTACAATCCATTTTCTCCTTTACTGGATTACAATATTCTGTGCTATAAGTGCGACAACTATGGTCATATACCATGCTTTTGTAGAAGTAATTTTGTGGAACCTCTTAGACAAAACAAGGTGGATACCCTTGGCAAGCAAAAGGAAGAACCTACAAAAGTTTGGAATAGGAAGCAAGAGCAAGAAAAACAAAAGGAGAAATCTATGCTTGTGTAAACTGCATTTTATGCACAAAATTAAGGAGAAGCACCAATTCAGGGTGAGCTAATCACTGTATTATCCTTCAGCTTTGTAGATTCTTTGGTGATATGCATTCAGAAGACAAAGAGAAAGATCAACTAATGAATATTCTTTGTGAGAGTGATGAAACATCCCTTTTCCATTGATGTCAAAGGGGGAGAGTTACAAAAAGAGGGAGATTTACAACAAGGGGGAGAATTATGTTCTTGCAGTATTCACAGATTATATATTTGCAAGGTTTCCGTCAATGACAAAGGGAGAGATTGTTGGAAATATTGTTGTCATTGATGTCAAAAGAGGACTACCATCATGACATTCTTATTAAAGACAAAGGAGAACAAATGGGCTAGCTGACCATGATTAAATTATATTCTAAGGAGAATTAAAAAGGGGGAAAAACATTATTATACTTTCAAGTAAAATATTTGATTTTAATGGACCGGCCCAATTTATTTATATTGGCCCCCAAATTATGTTTGAAATGGGCTAACCTTCATCTAGTCTTGGTGCCCAATGTTTAAAATTATTATTGTTTTTATGTGGCCGACCTCCCTTGATAAGGTCGACTCTATTGGGTGAAGAGGCATGATTGGGTATAAATAGAAGATAAAGTGGGGAGTAAAAGCAACAACTAATAAAATGTAATATCATTTGAATTTGCTCAAATTTAGAGCAAAAATAAATGTGAAGAATGTTGCAGCAGATTTGTGAAGGAGAATATATGTTGAAGAATATTGCAGATTTATGGAGAATACATGTTGAAGAATGTTGTAGTAGATTAGTGAAGGATAATATATGTTGAAGAATGTTACATCATATTTGTGAAGGAGAGTGTATGTGTTGCATCATCTACAAGCAGATTTTATGAAGGCAATTCAAATGATTATCATCCATTGAAGAAGGAAGTGAACAATGATACAAATCAGAGTAGACTTTATGTAGAGCAGATCTAATTTCTGAGTGTGTGAAAGTGCAGAAAAATATGTTCATCATCCGTTGAAGAGCAACATGCTGAAGGTGAAATTTTGCAGAAGAGGTTGGTGCCTCCTAAAAGAAGAGATTGGTGTCTCTTGCTAAGTTAGTGCTCAGTTGTGGGGATTGGTGTCTCTAGTGGTTTGGTGCCTACAAATTCTGTAAGTGGGGATTGGTGTCTCCAGTAGGTTTGTTCCTACAAAGATTTGTAAGAGAATTTCTATTTTTATGGTGGTAGGATTTGGACAGTAGATCCAAGCAACACTTCTTCGTGGTTTATACCAAAAGGGTTTCCATGTAAATCTTGTGTTCTCAATTGTGTGGATCTTGTGTGTTTGTTGTTATTGTGGTGGTTAAAGTTTTAAATAAATAAAAGATTTTCTTATACTGATTCACCCCCCGCTCTCAGTATAAGTGTGTGCTCATCAATCATCACATTATCACTTAGAGAGCATGACATCCTCAGAATATCAACTAGCATTAACATCTACATCATTCTTGACAAATTAGGCATCTTGTATTGTTGCTTGGCTTGTCTTCAAACTTAATCAAATCACTAAAATTGATTCTATGGGTTTGACTAAGGAAAAAGTCCTTGCACAACAAACTCCAATAGTATCTATAGATACCGCCATTTTCAAATTGCATAGGCAAATATTTAGTAGGTCATAGAAGCACAAGTCAAATCTATAGAAAAAGGTTGAATTTGTAAAAAAGGGTCAAATTTGCATGTACAAGGATTAATTATCTAGTTGCAAAAGTGATCTAAAGCAAAGAACATGTCATCGTGTAGCTCGTTAGAGCACTACACTCCTAGATTTGATCACAAGGCACATAATTAGATCATTGAGCACAGTTCTATAGTAGAATACTCTATTGTTACATCCAAAGCTATGTACCCTAAACCTTATTGTTAATTTCAAAAAGTATGCTTGTATAGTGTTAATATTTTGAATCCTTTATTTAGACTAACTTGTTCATTAACACTTTATTGTATTAATTAGTCGATAGGCTTTATATGTGAGCATTATAGTGCTCAGAATTGTCTCACGCTGTAAAAATTAAAAAAACGGTAGAAATGTGAGCAAAATGTGAGCATTATAGTGCTCAGAATTGTCTCACGCTGTAAAAACTCGTTCTCAGACACTTCTAGAAAAATGTGAAAAATCTTGAGTGGGTTTAGAAACCGGCCAACTTCATTAATGGAATTAAATATCCGTGCTAGACATATTTCAGGTTTACGTGGCTGGAGTAGTTACCTCAAATTTAACTCCTCTGTGACTAGGGGGGAAGAGTAGTTACCTCATATTTAAGAATTATCTGAGCTTCACATTTGATATTTTTAAAGCAGTTGATCCGATGACCATGATTTCCTCCTCCTGTACCATTAAAGCTTTGAAAAACAATTATTCCTTTCTATTACTTTCCATTTAAAAAATTAATAGTTTGTATTGCTTTCCATTTAATTTACAAAGTATTCTCTATGGAAGGCTTTTTATTTAATTGTTTATTAATATAATTATTTTTTATTATATATGACATTGAATAATTAATATATTAATAATAATGTTAATATTATGCTTATTATTTAATTAATCTTAAAACAATAATGTTAATTATTTCCATTAAAAAATATTTTGAATTTTTTTTTATTTTCAATTGTTTATTAATATAATTACATTGTGAAGGTTATTTTAAAAAAATGTGGGAAAGACTAATTTTCAAATAATAATAGTATAGTATTATATTAATAATATAAATCTATAATAATCTATTATACTGTATTATAACTATAATTGATTAATTATACTAGTATATTTTATTTTTATTATATATTACATTCAATATTATTATATTCTTTTAATTATTATATATTAAAAAAATGATGGATATATGCTTATTTCATAATTAATATAGTATTATATTAAAATATTATTATGATATGAAATAGTTATTGATTAATTTAGTATTTATAAATTAATATTTATAATTGAAAATTTATCAAATAATAGTAGTATATATTAATACTATAAATTTACTATAATACTCTATTATAGTAGATTATAACTATAATTTTTTAATTTCCAGAACATCCCATCTAACGAAGGAGTAAATGCATCAGATCTAAAGATTTCACGAGTAGATATAAAGATTTCAGGAATAAATGATTTTGGAGGAGTAAATCTAAGATAGATTTTGGAGTTAATGTAGACCTAGCTGGTGGATGGTAGATTTTATGCATTAATTCATCCCCTTATTCACCACCTCTAACCTTCTATAAATATAATTAAATTCAATATATTTCTACCCATTACTAAAGCAACTACAGAGAGAAGTAGCTACAGAAAAGGCGGAGGCAGCTAAAGCAGCTATAGAACACACAGAAGCAGAGAAGTAGCTATAGAGAGAAGCAGTTACAGAGGTGAGTATTTATATTTTTCATTGGTATTTTATATTTTTCATCGCTATTTTATTTTAATAAGTAGTTTGATGTACTTTGAATATGAAATTTTAGAAATTTATATACTCTGTGGTTAAAATTTAGGAAATTTATATAGTTCATGACATCTAAAGTGCTGTATATTTTCTATAGTTATGGAATTGCAGTAATCAAATTATTAGTTTTTTGTGCTAAAAAACAAAGAAGTGATACAAATACCTTTAAAAAACATAAAAAACCTGGACCACGTCCTTGAATCAATTCTTTTAGTGGAAAGGGATTCTTTTGTTTTCTGAATATAATCTAATCTATTTATTAGTAAAAGTTGTTGGCTTGCCTGTAAGTAACATTTGCTTGTGACATAGTGTAGGTGTATCATGAATCCGTCCAAAACAAGATGATCTTGATCAAATATATAATAATAAGTGTTGCTTTGTTTATGAAATATAAACCTAGGGTAAAATGAAAATTTGTCACATCCTCAGCTTAGTTGAGGAAAATTAAATCTCTGTTATAAGCAACCCAACATATAATTTGCATGATTTTGTGTTTTCCCTGGCACCTTAGAGACACCTCAAAGTACTGTTGAATTTGATGTGGAAGTAACCCAGACAATAGGAAGAGTTGGAAGTATATCTAAGATGCCAAGAATCTTGGTCTTAGATATAAAAAGTTGAAAATATTTTAACCTACTAAATCATTTCTACTGCATTGGAAAAAAATACCTCCATTTCATTCCTTTAGTTTTCATACTTATTTCTGTTGTTGTTATGGGGGCGTTTAGACTTAGGCTTTGCTGAAAGAATCACTTGTAGATCTCATCTGTTACGCTCTTTTGGTTTCATTGATGCCTATATTCAGGCAATATAAGTAATTTGTAGATTAAAAGTAATTTGTAGATTAAGGTCTCGTCTTTTAGACTTTGTTCTTTAGGTTTGGCCAGTAACATCAAGTTTGGGCAACATTTGTAATTTTCAAATATCATTTAAAATAAAGATCCCAACTACATATTGTGAAATGGAGACAAAGTTATAACAACTGGATCGTAATTAAATATTTAATCCTGGGCTATGATCTAAAAAATAAAAAATGGATACACTTGATGAATATTGAGTAAAGGATTTTTGGCTCTCTTCTGATATGGTTTTCTGTTCTTTTAGATAGATTTTATTCTTTGTTTTCTCCTTCAATGGTTTTTGGTAGAGGGTTATGGTCAATTTTAGTCAATAAAATAGGATTATTTTTATCACTTTTTATTGTGAATGAGGTGTAAATTGGTATTAACTATTTAAACATTGAAATTGGCCATGTTTTAAGTAGAATGCTGGTAGAGGGGGGTCATATTCTCTCATTCGTTTAAAGATTCTATACTTGATTTGAATATGGATCTTCTATTCATGAAAACAAAATTGTTGTCATAATGACAGCAACAGACAAGAAGAAATTAGATCCTTTTGATAGTAGTTTTGCTGCTTGCATCGCAAGCTCTTGAGGGATTTCCAGTAATTAATCTAAGTCTAGATGAGTTCAAGAAAAATATCTCTCCATTTCAACTAAAGACTTTCTTTAGAGGAATTATTTTTTAAAATAGAAACAATTGGAAAATGCAAGAAAAATATCTATCTACTCAATATATATGAAGGGCATATTTTATACAAAAATCAATCATAACACAGTCCATTCCAGTCCATCTGCTAAACTAGCTCTGACCAATTTAATAATTCAGCTTAGGTCTTCTTTCAAAGCAAAAATTGGCAACAAGTTGCTCTGTATGAAAATTTCATTTCATTATTCATACACAATTTAATAATCACTTGATCCAGCCCTATAGAGAAGGTTATAAGGAATTCAACCTACCCCTTAGCATTCTCCTAAGTTGGCTTTCTGGTTGTTTCAATCTTTGGGCATTAGCATCGATATTACTACTCACAAAAAGATTACCATGAAATACCATATTAAGTACTATGTTCAAGCTCCTTGGAAACAAGGATGAAGTATGTCATTTGTAAGACGCCCACCAGTTTAGACCCCTCAATCAACAGATGAAAAAAATACTTTAAAATAAGAGCCCCGCATTTTTCAAATTTTTAGATTCTAGTCCATCTCTTTCTATATAGTTGCCATAAATTCTCGCATAAATTTCCCCATCACCTTAAATGTCTCCCCACAAAAGAATTAAAAGCCTCTACTGAATTTCCCAGAAGCACCCATCGATAAATTTTAGTTTTCATAGCCTTATTTTGGCTACATTGTGGAGTCTACAGTTAGCATTCTAGAGAATTAGCTAAGTAGAATGACTAGTAATAAGTTTTGGGTGCATCTTACTTCTCTAAGTTAGTAAATTGTCTTCTTCCCTTTACTACTCTTCTTCAAACTGAAGAAATTCCCATTCATGCAGAATCATCACAATAACGGTTATAGTATTATAAAATTTTATTTTTTAATGATTGAAAAATATTTCTATTAGTCACCTAAATAAGTACAATCCTTCAACACACAATAAAAATTGTACAATTTTGAGCACAACTAAAAAAATATATGTGTTTGCCCAGATTGAAAAAACTTCAAAATTCTTACCTGAGACAAATTGTCCAGGTCGAACTAAAACCAAACCCAAAAAAATAAAAAGTTTAGATTAGAATCAGCTAAGCCGATAATGGGCGACCTCATTTCCCTTGTGTGAGAAGAGAATTGATTTATAGAACCCAATAGCCCTTCATTCCAGTTGCTCTGTGATTTCAATTTCAAATTAGCAATCACATTTTGGATTTTGATGTGAATGAAGTCACTAAAAACAGTGGCTTGGATTGCCTCAAATAATTGGTGTATGAAGTGTTAGGGCTAAAGCAACACTTATTGAAGCCATGCCCACGCTTAGCCTTGGGACACCTCTGTTGTATATTTGAATAACATATAAAAGGCACTATCAACTAAACCTTAATTTTGCAAATCAAACACTTAAAAGATAATGAGAATTTTAATAACTTCTAAGAGGCACTATCAGCTAAACCTTACTTTTTACAAATCATAACAAGCCCAGGAATGAGCAAATTTTTGTGTGCATGCCTCGTCCAAATTACCAACCAAGCTAACAAACAAGGATTATATGTAACAATAGGTGCATATTAGGTATCTTTTTCAATCACAGTCTCTAATAGCCAAGAAATTGACATAATGTAATTTTCAGTGTCTCTAATTTGACCATCTGTACATTGTTTTAATAATTTTAAGCCATAAATTATAAAGCCAAATTAAAAGACAAGGTCTGTTGGTCTGCATGGTTCATCCACATACAAATAAAAATTGAAAATAGTTTGAGTCACAACTATGCAGCTAAATTTATGCCGCCAAAGGAAATTAAATTTTTAAACAGACTATAAGATTATAGGAAACCAAAAAAGGGTAGACCACAGATAATTCATCACTTCCGTTCATCCCATTTGATAATTTTTAACATTAATCTCAAACCTAATTATACAAATTGTAACATTAATATGAAACAAATAAAGTCTAGGTATTCTGCATTTAGACATACACCATTGAAAGCAGTTCATAACCACTACCAACGATTTTTTTTTTTAATTTCAACTTTTAATACAAACTTTAGGATATTAAAGAATTTAACATGCTTGTTGTCTTTTATGTTGAAGATTCTCAAGATTTCTGTTACTACACCCACTGAAATTGGAAGTTGCCTTCTTCTAAACCCAATATATCTCAGTTGTCCCTGCATACACACAATTTTTTTTAGGGTGATACTGCTAATACCCTGGTGAAACAAGAAATTAATTACAAAACAGCTTCCTGGTTGCGTGTCAAGGGGAGACTGATGGCTTGGCTACATGCGACGAGTGTCCAGGTTTGTTGTCCATGTATGTCATATTTAATTCTGTGGGCATTAATAAAAGTGGGACGGTTGCATTGATTGCAAAAAGTCAAATGATCTATCTATTTATTTATTATTATATCCTCCTACCTGGCAAGCCCTTTACAGAAAGCAAAACCGAGCCCTCGCATACGAGGATAGAATTAGTGACTAAGGAGCAAAATCATGGAAGGGTGTTGTGTTTTTTTAATTAAATAAATAGGAGAAACGTCTATTGATTTGGGGCCTTAGAGTTATGGTCTCGGTTGACAATTTTGTAGATAAAAATTTAGATGAGTTTGGTATTTGCGAAAGTTTATTACATAATTAAATAATATTAGAGAGAGAAATCTAGAACTAAACATAATTAAATTATCCACCTTCTGAATAAATTTTTTATTGCTTGGTTTTCATTCATAAGAAAATGATTACAAATTATGATTATGGATTGACAACATTATGTTTTTTTGCATAGGAATCACAACAATTGCAAAAGAAAATTCTATTACAAAGATGAAAGGAAACTCTTATGGAATTTTGCTTGATGCAACATCGATACTAATCTTTGACAAAAAAATAACATGGGACTGTGTATGTCCAAATAAATATTATACCTATTACAAATGAATCTGAAAACTTGTTGGATAACATATTTACTTGTACTTAAAGCATGTATAAATTTATTGTTATACATCTATTTATGTATTACTAAATTCGTTGACTCTTCCCATAAATATCCTATCAGCGTATCCCTTGAACCTCCAAAGGGTGCAAGTGCTAGTCAAGATAGATATTTAAAAGAAAATTTTTTAATTGTTTTCAATCCTTAAATAACTTTTAAGTATATATATCTATCAAAAGCTTAACGTATATTAACTTGGTGTGAATCTTTCCGTTTTGAAAGGCTTTTTTTATTTGTATAGCTTTGATTGATATTCTCCGTACCAACAAATTTTAAAAACAAAATTGTTATAGAGTCTTCTCCATAGTTACTTTCCATACACTTTCCTATAAATTAATTTGTAAATAACATTCAAGAAATCATGAAAGAGATGGATGCTTTCCTTATAGATGATAGGCAAATCTATGCTTTGAGCTAATTTCTAAGTCTAGCTAAAAGATTACCATGCATTCAATTAATGTCAACCCCCAACTTTACAATGGGGGCTTTTTCACTCGTACATAGTTCCATAATGAGCTTTGCTTGTTATTATAACATTCATAATTTAAATGGCCAATAAAATTTAGGTGGAAAAGTGGAAGTCAAGCCATGGTTAAATAGATTCAAGTCCGTTAATGGTGGCCAAGAATAAGAACAATAAATGGCCAAGAATATCTAAAGTTAAGGCTTCCTAAATAAACTATAGTCTCGTTAATGGTGGCATACAATAAGAAACAAAACGGACGTTATTAATGAAATGGGAGAGAACAAATTTTGACCAAGTAGAAGTTGAGAGGCATCACTTTTAAACTTTTATGAGTAACAATAATTTTTTCTTTTTGTCAAAGCCGGTGGGATTCGAACCGGATACCTTTTTTTTGTGCTTACGTAGAACTCGTGGTCTTAGACGGTTACACCAAGCACCTTTCTACAACAAGCACCTTTCTACAAGTAATGATACCTCATAGTAGAAGTAAAATGTTGATGAAGTATGTTGTAACTAGAGATTTTTTATGTTAATGAAGTATGTTTTTACTAGAGATTTTTTATATAAATTTAGTAATGAATCTTAATTTCAATTTATATTTATTTATAAGACTAGGATTTTAGAGATGGTGTAATTATGAAGGATTTGTATAATGTGTAGAGATGAAAAGTGTCTACGTAGAATTTTTCTTTTTCTTAATTCACTTTACATTTAGCCTCTTAGACTTAAATCTATTAGTTACATTTCAGTCCTTGTCATTTGATTACCATAGATGTTATTGTGTGCATATTCGTGTCCCCGATATTCAAAAGCTAATATTTTTAATTTTGGCACCTACCTTTTTTAATCTAGTTTGTATCCATGTCCCTTTTGTGTCAAAACAATCAAAATGGTCATGTAATTTTTTATAAAAAGATATAACTACATGAGCATATACATGAAATAAAATCAAAATATAATAAAATAATGCAAAACCAACAACAATAAATAGAAGCACAATACAATAGAAGTCATTACTTCATTTGCATGTGTGCACACTTGTATCAATTACTAAATACTCTACGCATTCCAAGGGCCACCATTATCAAATCTTTTTTTAGGCTTGCTCATGATCAAGGAAATTATGTTATTCAACTACCTCAAGACAAGAATCCAAAGGTGCCTACAACACCACCATTTAACAAATATTGTAGGTTGAAGACAAGTTGCAAAGGATGAACTCATGGTTGTATAAGACACCATCACAGCTAAAGGGTACTATTATGGTCGTGCATACACTACCATGCAAAAAGGGACAAAATCATGTGTGATCTCATCTTGATGAGACAAAGGTAGTGAGAAAAGAA
The DNA here is from genome assembly GCA_027924645.1 of Cunninghamia lanceolata. Taxonomy (NCBI): domain Eukaryota; kingdom Viridiplantae; phylum Streptophyta; class Pinopsida; order Cupressales; family Cupressaceae; genus Cunninghamia; species Cunninghamia lanceolata. The sequence continues at coordinate 10,236,146 of BSBN01000693.1, forward strand.
GCTAGAGATTAGATGCAAATTTGTAATACCAACTTTTGATCTAATGCACTTTAAAGCAAAACCAAAGCAGAATAATGCCAACTATTAAAAATCACTGAACTTCTCTAACCTTAACCTCTTGTTTTATATTTTATGAGCAAACCCTTCTTATTTCATTTAGAATACAAAAGCATAGCTTATGTTTAATTATGATTCATATCATGCATAAATTCTAGATTAAAGAACCTCGAAAGTTAAATAGAACTTAATCTTATTATATGTTGTCTTTGTATTTTGGTGAACCTAATTTTTCAATACATTTTACTTATGTACGTTTCATTCTAAACCTGTAATTGTGCTCCTTTTGATTGTCCATCCAAACATCTCCAATGACCTACCTTGTCTCAACCCTTCTCTCATCATGAAAAATACCAACACACCTATCATTAAAAACTTCAATCAATCACCATTTCTCAATGGTGACGAAGTTTTTGACCAAGATATTCATTTTGAGCATATTGAACAATAGAAAAAATTGATATCATTAACAACCGTCAACTCCTTAGAAATGATATTGACAAACTAGATGACGGATATAATCCCTCATCCCTTGTCGACTCCCTCGATACACTTCTCTTTAAAACGTCATACAATATGATTATCCTTAAATGGATTGGCCAAATTATGAGGGTGATCCCACAATACCAAGTCCCAAACTTGGGACATCCTAATTTTTGTTTGAAATCACATATTTTTTAGAAAAATTAATGATTTAAACCTTGAGGGGTTCCATCTAAAGGGGTTTAATTGAGGGGGGTTAGATAAAACCCTCTTAGATCAAACCCCCTTGGAAAGAACCCCCCTAGTCTTAAATCAAAACCTCGATGAAGTCTCCTATGCACCTATCAAAATGCTGACAAAAAACTAATTTTGTTTCACCTTTTAGGGGATCAAATGAAGTCATTTAGAAATTATATTTTGTAATTATGTGGCCCTTAGTATAAGCTTTCAAAAAAGTATGATTTTGAATATATTTCATTCGATTATTATATTTATTTTCTATTTTCTAGTGAACATAGATTTTTCATCGACCATCAAGGTCTGTATTCCACACATGTGGAAAAATAAAAAAATAGAGAAAAAAATTATGAAAATATCTACACACTAGGTATTGATGTCCTTGTTTCAACAAAAAACAAAAACTTTATTTGGATACATATAGAAAGACTTATGTTGTATGGTATAAACCCATGTCTGAATTATAATTAATCTCACTTCAAAAATTAATAAAAATATATATGTAACAAAAAATTATGAAAAAATATATGTGCACTAGATAAGTGTTACAAATCTATGTTTAAAATTTTATAATTTAATCCTTTCTATAAAAAAAGTTATGATGTATGTGTTAGGTGTAGAAAAGTAGGAGGAATGATAGCATGTAGAAACCAAATCAAGCCTCTCTTTTCACATACACTCAACATTAAGGAGATAGGAATCGAGCTTGTTCACTATGAAGGATCAAGCTACTAATTTCTATTTCTTTTTATGTTGTTGTAGATGAATGGATGCTCCAATTAGGTTTTCACAAGTTCTAGGCAACCTTATCACATGAAACCCTAATTGTGAAGAATGCTGAAATAGACTGGTTTCCAGAACAAATACTATTAAACAAACTACAGAAATGTAGATTAGAAGGGTCAATGATTGTGTACCCAAAAATTAGAGGCATGTCAAACTAGGGTGCCCGCACCGTAGTTCAGAAAGTTTTCTGATGACGAAACTTTATGCACTAAGTGTCAAAGTATCTGAAAAGGATTTTAGATCCTGGATTTGAAGCCATGTTAGACTAGGGTGCCTGCACCTTAGTCTCTAAGATTCTCTGATGATGAAACTAAAAGTTTTGCGGTGACTGTAACATCTCTTTCCATAATACTCAATTTAACTTAAACATATAACTTAAACAAGTCATTAATTAAGAATTGATAGAGATAATCAAAATTTAAACTAAAGAAACATATTGTTTTCCATCAATTAAGCATGTTACTCAAATCAAGATGTAACAAAGCTTACAATCCAGTAACCATTATAGTCTTTAGTGAGTAATCATCACTAATCAAATACAATATATGCTCAAGGCATCTTAATCAAGTTTTTACGTTACAATAGACCAACTGGTCATAAAATGCAAACACTGTATCTGGAACCAATGACATCCATCTTCATAAGCCTTGGCTTGTCTCATGCTTGGGAAGGAGAGCATCATTCTAGTGCTTTTCCTCCAACCATGGACCTGCGGTCCCCCGCTCATCTTCCTAACTGGAAGAGGCCCTACCCTTCATGGAAAGGTTAGACATTAGAACCCAATAGGTTAGCCATCTGAGTATCTGGTGTTATGTCCTTCCCAATGTCTCACGGTCACACACTATAGATCCACTCTAACTTGTATGACACTAATAGATACACTAGGCCATCTGGAACACTGTGGACTGACAATGCATGCAAGACGGATGCATTACTTTGGCCAAAGTTTTACATACATATATGTTGCACAATGAACATCATCGTATGTCCACCACCCTAACTCGACTTATAAGATGTCATGTCCTACAGTAAGATCTTATCAACCCAATTCTTAGGTCTTGTGTGCATGGGGATCAACTATCCAAACTTGAACATTCGACTCCCTCCATAGGTTGGTTACAACTGAAATATGTCATTTTCATAAAAATATTCTAGTGACTCCTCGTCACTAGGTTTGTTTTCATTCACATCAAGTTCGACCATTTGACACCTAGGTCACATATGGTTTGCAATTTCAGAAACAAGTCATCTCATATGATGAAATTGAATACATGTATTTAAGGCACACCTTGCCTTAGTAGAGTAGAAGTAACATAATCATAACTCATAACTTTTAATAATAAGTCTTGAATTCAGACTCATATATAACTAGTCTATAATCTTCTACAAACTTATTCTAACCATCTCACGATGAGACCATGATCATAAAAGGTTTCACCACCTTCATATTCGAAGGTTCACATATGCATTCATAACAATTAAACCAACTTCTATATATAATTCATAGTCAGCTTTCCATACAAGCCCGACTTGGTGTTAACTTGGTGTTATAGTCACACTGATATATAATTGCCTTCCCGGCTATTATCTCGGTCTAAGGACTGTGTTAATGATATTAAATGCCTTCTTGGTTGTTATTACAGTTGAATGACTGTATGATAAGTGTTTAAGCCTTCTTAGCTATCACTACAGTCAAATGACTGTATTATAAGTAATATTGCCTTTTTGGTTGTCATTTAGTCGAATGACTGTATTATTTCGTTATCGATAATAATCATCTGGAATCATTCATATCTCCATTTGGGAGCTCTTAGGCCCTACCCTTGTCATCATACGACGTGATCTTAATATATATATTGAATACATGCTCATCCATAATGGCTTCAAGCTCCAATCATCATAGAATGTATTATACAATACAATACAGCCAGGTCAAAAGACCCTAGTCTCAACATAGAAAAGAGTCTATCTTTATAGAGCTCGGCCTCAAGGCCTTGAACTATTACACAAATAAAACATAGTGCAGTTGGTACTTGGCTCTTTAAGCCTCGAGCTTAATCATAGTTAAGATTACATAGTATCATGACTTGGCTAAGTGTAGTCTCAAGAAGAGTTTACAAAGTTTCATTGCTTGGCTCAACAGCCTAGAGCATGGTCTCAAAGAAAGTTTGTTAAGTTCTCTGCTTGACTCAAAGGCCTGGAGCATGGTCTCAAAGAAAGTTTACTGTGTTTACTTAGCTCAATGTTCATGGCTTCGAGCCTATTCATTCTTCAAAGTTGACTTGTTAAGGTTCGGCCATATGACTCTAAACCACTATAAATAGAAGTTTTAAAAACAACAATAGCTCGGCCATTATGGCCTTGAGTCACAACACAAAAATAATATAAACATTATACATGGAACGGCCCTATAGGCCTCGTGCCTTAGATTTTAATAGATAACAAGAAACATCAAGCTACACGGAATCAGGCAAAAGTCCCACTAAGTTTTAAACTCGTAATACAAAAAGAAAATGAGATATTTGTCCTCCATATTACCTGTCCCAAGAAAATATTCAAGATGCAGTTTTAGACTGCAACTCTTTCAACTACTCACGGCTTATTTTTCCTCCCTTGTTCTCCCCAAACAGTTTCTCCACCTTTCTCCCAAACCCCAAAAAAATGAATTCCCTCCAAAGTGACTCCCTAAAAATGGAAAACCCAACACATGATAACCAGTCCCATGGCATGTCGATTTTGATTGATAACTACCTTTCCACTCGATAGAGTCTCCACAAAAGGTGGCTCGATCCTTGCAATACATAGGATGGTTGAGCTTGAATCTCCCATCAATCCTCATGATCGACTATAACAACTTAGTAATATATGATAATATATAATTATTAAGATAAACAAATAATAACAATATTATAGGTAACAACCTTGATGAGCCATATGATTGACTCATCTATTTCATGTTATTTCTGCTCTTAAAAACTCTCTCAAACACTTTGGCATATATAATTACATATTATTATAATTATGTTTGTCTTTTGGTTAGAATATGCACATGTTTAGTTTTCATTTCCCTTGATGAAATCTCTTGCTTTATTTACTGAGTTACATTTCAAAAGAGCATATCTTATGTATTATTGTGTAAAGTTGTGAATGTTTTTATAAGGCTTGCAGAAGTAGGAACAACCAGTGGTCTCCGGATCCCTCCGGAGCCCTCTGTCCTAAGAAGAACCTAAATTCCGGACAGCTCCAGATGCTGAAAACCTTCCTAGGGTCATCCTCCCCTTGAGTCAATGACCGCCACAAGCCTATCCTTGAGTGCAAACATAACTTGTGCTTCAATCACACAGGTAAGAAGGATAACATCACCATGTCACCACAATCTTGATGACTAACTGAAATATCAGTTAGCCAACTTCAGTCCCAACTGAAGTGGCTACCATCTTGCATCGCACCATTTCAGGGGAATCATCTAGTTCACCATGCAGTTAGAATTAACACAGATCTCTTATCTATAGTTCTATTTAGGAATAATGAATGTAATAAACCACACAACTGGCTCTAGTCCCAGTTCACTCCAGGTAGACTTGTTGTTGGTTTTCTTCTTCCAATAATGCTTGACTGTATAAGTAGGAGCAATTCTTTTCTTTCTAGTCAGTTCTAAGTTTTCTAAGTTTTTATAGATAGTTATCGCCAGATTTCTGTAACAGGAGGAAAACTCCTCATGCTTGTAATTTCATCCATTTCTAGACCATGATTTAATATGAAGGGGAATTTTTGCTGAAAGAAGTTAGTTGAGCAAGAGGATTGTCTCTAGTTGGGGAAGTAGGGCCCGCTTACCCATCTAAGGGAAGATCTCTCAATAATTTGGTATTTATGTAATTTTGTTTTAATCTCTATTAAGTTTTCCTTAATGTTCTGTGTGATTGTTGTTAACTGTTCCTTGCAGGTTAGTTCTTAAAATTTCTAAAATACCCAAAAGAGATAGATCTATTCTTTATCAGCATTGTCATATTCAGAGTGTTTCATTGTTGTAGAATAACAGTGGATTCAATTGATCTTCATTTACTTTTTCAGCATGTTAGATTAATTTCTTTCATAGCAAGTGTGTTTGTTTCCAGCAATTTAAGATAGTTTCCTTCCCTACAAGTGTGTTTCCTTTCCAGCAAATTAATATAGTTTCCTTCCAAGAAAGTGTGTTTATTTCTCAGCAATTAGATAGATCTTTATTTCTGCATGCACTTTCAATTCTGGTAAGACTGACAAACCAAGTCTCATTCACCAAACCACTCAACCAAAACCCCCCCATTCTAAGAAGTCTTATCGCAGATAGCTCCAGACACCTCCGGATTGATAAAAGTAAATGGTGATGCATTAACAAAGCACTACTTCAACCTCATCAAACCTATTAAGAGGTTTCATCCTTATCTAAGGATTAATACTATGAGATTGTAATCATACAAAAGATTCACAATAATAACGTCATTTATCGAGGTTGAGTAATACTTCCCTGAAATTGACTATTCCCATTAGTCGAATGACTAGGGAAACAAATAATGACCCCAAGAACAAAAGGGTAAGAGAGACCTCCTCGTCTCTTAACCCTATTGTCTCTTGGCTAGGGATGATGTTCCAAGAACATTATCTGGTCATCACGAATTGTCGTGATAACTTCAACGACACCACAAATTACCAAGAACATGGAAACAAAGAAAGAGACATGTCACGTGACAACTTATGAAAAGATTGAGAAGGACAAAGAAGTCAATTACTCAGATGGCTAGTCAACCTTTTTTTTTCACAATGTCTAACCCTTCCTCCAGGATGATACTCTCCTTCCTTCTTCGAAGGACGATTGTTTTCCTGTCACACGTAGGACCACAAGCTTACAATGAGTGCATCATTATCATATCTCGTAGCATAAATCATTTAATTTACAAAACTATTTAACATCTATGTCTACTTCATAACCAAAAGTTAAATCAAATATTTCCACAATATCAAATCAATTAACTATGACTAATCCTCTTGATTATCATGCCAAGTTAATGATTAAGTCTAATTGTAAGTTGGGGATGTAACATATCTCCCCCCATAAGAATCATCGTCCCCAATGATTAATTGTCTTTAAAATAAACCAACATAACATGAAAAATGTTTTCAAAAGCATAATATCAAATGTCTTAGAAAAGATGAGGAAATCTAGCATAGAAGTCATCATAATTTTCCCAGGTGGCATTTTCCACCGAATATTGGTCCCACTAGACCTTGCACTGTGTTATTTCCTTGTTACGTAAGTGTAGCTTATGCATTTCGAGCACCTTGATGGGCTCGAATCTCACCACCACTCCTAGGCCTTTCACATGTTGAAGGTTCCAATCAAGCATAGGAATTTGATTATTAGCAAAATTAAACTTTCTCAAATAAGAAACATGAAACACATTATGCATCATGGCAAGTGCTGGTGGTAGAGCAATTCTGTATGCCATTGGGTTGACTTCTTCTAGAACTTCAAATGGGCCCACATATCTTGGTGCCAGTTTGGAGATCTTTCCAAATTTGATGGAACTTTTCTGAGGTTTTACCCTTAGGAGAACTATATCTCCCACAGTGAAATGCCTTTCTACATGCTTAGCATTTGCATAACTCTTTTGTCTATCATTGGCTTCTGCTAGCCTCCTTTTAATTAGATGGACTTGTTCTTCCATTTCAGATAGCATTTGAGGACCAAGGCTAACCCTATCTTCAAGCTTATCCCAACTTATAGGGGTTTGGCACTTCCATCCATATAATGCCTCAAACGGTGCTATCTTAATAGTTGAATGATAAGAGTTATTGTAGGCAAATTCCACTAGAGGAAGATAATCCTCCCACTTGTATTATTGATCCATGCAATACATCCTTAATAAATCCTCCAACACTTGGTTCACCCTTTCATTTTGTCCATTTGTTTCAGGATGATAAGTAGAGCTTATGTTCAACTATGTTCCAAGTGAAGAGAACAAGGTTTGCCAAAACCTAGATGTCATTCATGCATCCCTATCTGAGATAATCTTCTCAGGAATGTCATGGAGTCTGAAAATCTCTTGAACAAATTTTCAATCAATGATGGGTGCCCCATCCGTTAAGTTTCCAGGTATAAAATGGGTTGCTTTGGTGAGTCTGTCCACCACAACCAAGATAGCATTGTGTCTATTCCTTGACATAGGAAGCCCTTGCACAAAGTCCATCCTTATAATCTGCCATTTCCACTTAGGAATTTCATGAGAGTATAATAATCATGTTGGGTGTTGGTGTTCCGTCTTCACCCTTTGGCATTCAATAAAAGTAGCTACAAAATGTGCAACATCCCGAGCTTCATACCTTTCCAAAAATATAAAGGTTTCACATCAGCGAGTAACTTCTTTACTCCAGGATGTCCAGAATATGGTGTAGAATGAACCTCTTTCCAAACCATATTCCTTAACTTTGCTGAATTAGGTACATACATCCTTCCTTTGAACCTTAATAAACAATCTGGTTCAAGGTTGAATCCTTCATATTTTGGATTCTTTGGATCTTTCTCAAGGGCCTGTTTTACCTGCTCATAAAATGCATCTCCCTTAGATTTTGTATCACCAAATTTCTAAAATCAGAATGTATAGATATCATAGAGGAGATGTGTCTTCTCCTACTCAAAGCATCTACCACTCAATTTTCTTTTCCCTGAATATATTTAATCTTGAAATCATAATCCAAGATAAATTCTAACCATCTTCTTTGACGAGCATTAAGATGGGGTTGAGTGAACAGATATTTAAGTCCTCGATGATCTATTTTCAACTCAAATGGTTTTCCAAGTAGATAATGTCTCCACATTTGGAGTGCATGAATGACTACTGCCAGTTCTAAATCATGTGGGACATAGTTTTGTTCATAGTTTTTCAGTTTGTGCGATTCATATGCAATGACATGTCCATCTTGGACTAGTACACCACCTAAGCCTTCCACTGAGGCATCAGTAATGACTTCAAATTGACCTTCCGGGTCAGGCACTTTCAATATCGGGGCTGAAGTCAATTTTTCCTTCAACAGGTCAACGGCCTCCTAGCACTTTTCTAACCATTCAAACTTCTTACCCTTTCTTTGCAAGGAAGTTATAGGATGTGTAATTTTAGAAAAGTTTTTCACAAACTTCCTATAATAACCAGCAAGGCCCATAAAACTTCAGACCTCATGAATATTTCTCAGTTTGGACCATTTAGAAATAGCCTTAATCTTAGTTGGGTCCACAGCTATTCCATTAGCTGAAATTATATGACCCAGATATTGTACTTCTTTCTGAAAGAAGGTACACTTAGAGAGCTTGCCATATAGTTTATGCTCTCTTAATCTCTAAAGAATAATTCTCAAATGCTACATATGTTCCTCTTTGTTCTTAGAATAGATCAGAATGCCATCAAGAAATACTAAGACAAACTTGTCTAGACAGTCTCTGAACACACTGTTCATAAGATTCATAAACACTACTGGTGCATTTGGCAACCCAAAAGGTAGGACAATGAATTCATAATGTCCATATCTAGTTCTAAAGGCTATCTTATGGATGTCTTCATCCTTCAACCTCAATTGGTGATATCCTGATCGAAGATCAATCTTGGAAAATACTGTTGCACCCCTCATCTGATCAAAAAGATCATTGATGCGAGGTAGAGGATATTTGTTCTTAATGGTTGCTTTATTTAACATGTGGTAATCTATGCATAACCACAAAGTGCCATATTTCTTTTTCACAAATATGACCTGGGCGCTCCCCATGGCAACACACTAGGTCTAATCAACCCTTTATCTAGTATCTCTTGCAGTTGATTTTTTAACTCCATTAGTTCTGTTGTGGTCATCCTGTAGGGGGCTTTAGAAATAGGTTCTGACTTAGGTATAATATCAATGGTAAAATCAAAATCTCTCTTAGGGGGTAACCCTGGTAGTTCATCTGGAAATACGTCCTCAAAATCTTTGAGGAGGGGATGCTTGTCCACATCTAATCTTTCCTAACCTATGGACTCCTTCATCCCTACTTCATTAAGTTTTTGGGATTCATAAAACATTAAGTCATCTTGGAAGTAGGTTTCCTTTATTTCATCTATTTTGTCCATATTAACTATAAAAAGTTGGCACCCTTTTCTCTGTGCCCTTTTCATTTGTAAGGCAGAAATTTGCCTTAGTTTAACTTCCCTAAGTTTCCCTTGGAGAAGGACTTGGTTTCCAAGATCATCCAAACATTCTACTATCTTGGCATAACAATCTACTTTGGCTCGATGTCTCCAAAGCAAATTTATCCCTAAGATAACATCATATGAGCCAAGTGGGGCTACATAAAGATTTACTTCTGTAGAAATGTTTAGAAGTTCAACCTGAGCTTCAAACGGGCATTGCTCTACCTGGGCCTTGGTGTGATTTGCATATTCTACAGACCAAGTATTCGCCATGAAACTTGCTTTTCTAGGGATCTTATTTACAACTTTGGGAGAAATAAAACATTCAGTGGCACCTGTATCAATTAAAATTGAAATTGGAACTCCAAATAAAATACTTGTTATCTTTACTGGAGTTATTTGATACTCATCTTGACAGTTGTCCAAGGCCGCATGGATACGTTGCTAAAACGCCACTTGCTGGGAAGGTAGAGGATTCCCTCTTGGTTGAACTCCCTGTGATTTGTTAGGACACTGAGTGGCATAGTGATCTCTGCCACAAGTGAAGCATCCTCCAACTGGTCCTCACCTCTCCTGAGGTTTGCCAAAATTGTTCCCATTCTTCTTGGCGTGGTTGTTCCCCTTTTTCTCTCCCCTAGACTCATTTTGTTTATTTTTGGCCCCTTTATCGCTCTTCTCAGTATAATCCTATTTCTTCCTCTTTTTCTTTGAGGGTTGAGAAGATTGAGACCAATTATATCTCTTTTTGTTTCTTTCCCTATAGGATGACATAGCTTTCAGGTTCTGTTCTTGCCTAACGGCCTTCTCATAGACCTGTTCCATGGTAGTAGGACCGTGAACATTAACCTCACCCCCAATCTGGGCATTCAACCCCATGATAAACTTCCAGACACAGAATTTCTCATCATGCTGATACTGTGGTACATATTTCAACAGTTAGGGGAATTTTTCCCAATACTCATTTACAGTCATATTAGCCTATTTCAGGTTTTGAAAGTCTATAAGTTTTTGATCATAGAATAGTTGAGGCAACCATCTTTGCCTAAACAGTTTTACAAACCTGTCCCAAGTAAGGCTTGTAGACCTCAAGCCTTATTCCATCTTTTTGTTCATCCACCACGTGGATGCCTCGCCCGCTAGTTGGAATGCTCCCCAGACAGCTTTGGTAACCTCATTATAATTTCTAATTTCAAAATACTTCTCCATCTCCTTAAGCCATGCCTCCACGGCATCTCCGCTTATGAATCCATCAAATTTAGGTGGCATGACCTTTTTCATGTCATGTGATAGTTTCATAGCCATAAGGCTCTTCTTATCCCCATCCTGTCTAGCCACTGAGTTATTTTCTCTGTGCTGGCTTTAGGTGGTGTCATTATGGCGTTTCTCACCATCACCCCCATCATAATCATCTTGCCTGTCTTTTGACTAGCCTCCCACTTTGTGTTCAAGAGTTTCCACTCTCGCCCTTGTTTCTTTCAACAAAGTCGAGATTTGGTCTAATTTAGACTTGAATTGCCCTGAAGGTGCTCCTTCATCTCGATTATCCTCCATTCTGGTTCCAACTCAAACCTTTACTGCAATCTACTTCTTCCTAAAGTTTGCAAATTAATCACAGATTAGTCTTCCATGCTCTGCAATTTATTCATTTACAAATCTATTCACATTCATTTAGTCTTTAACAAGAAAGGAAAGATTGTCAAAATTTGCCATTGCATTACAATTTCCATTGGATTACATATAATCCACAAATTTACAAAATTGTATTTACACCTTGCTTCTGCAAGTCATTTACAATTTGGGATAACTTCCCATAATCATGTTTTCTTTTCAATCTCAGGAGGTGAGGATACATACTAGTATTCCATCACATCCTCCATAAGTACATTATAGTTCTTAGGGATATTTCCCTCAGATGGTGCCTTAGGGGTAGAGGGTGTCACTGATGCTCCAGTAGAGTTAGGGGCAGCCAACTGTTTGGCCTTCCTTAACTTTTGCTTGATGTATTTCATGGCATCAACGAAAGTTTCCTCATTAGATAACCATGCACCTACCAAGCATCCAGTCTGTTCAAGTTTCTCCTTCATGGAGGCTTGTGCCTTCAAGATCTTTTGTTGGCATAGGTAACGTCCACGTTCCGTTACCTTCTTGCAAGGTGTGGTTCTAATTTTTACCATTCTGGCAAAGAACATCCAATCATTAGCATACTTAATGTTGGATACATTAATCATCAAATAGTGAGCTCATTAGGTCCATGTGTTGAACCTGGCTCTGATACCATATGTAACATCTCTTTCCATAATACTCAAAAATTAACTTAAACAAGTCATTAATTAAGAATTGATAGAGATAATCAAAATTTGAACTAAAGAAACATATTCTTTTCCATCAATTAAGCATGTTACTCAAATCAAGATATAACAAAGCTTACAATCCAGTAACCATTACAGTATTTAGTGAATAATCATCACTAATCAAATACAATATATGCTCAAGGCATCTTAATCAAGTTTTTACATTACAATAGACCAACTGGTCATAAAATGCAAACACTGTAGCTGGAACCAATGACACATGTCTTCATAGACTAACTTTTAGTGTCTCTTATTTTTCTTTGCTTGCAAACGTTTCTCCCATCACACTTTAAGCTAGTAGCTGCACTGATATTGTCTTTTGAAATGTCAAAGCTAACTCCTACCACCTGGATTTTCCTTTTATTTTAGGTCTTAGTGAACTGAATCAATAGGGCTTGATCAAAGTCGTTTAAAGCTTCAAGATATGAAGTAATACCTCCTTCATTACAGATGTACCATAGATTTTTATCATTCTATACCTCCTCACATGAAGTAGGTTTAGTACTATGTTTATTGCCTCCCATGATTAACCATAGAAAATTGAGATTACTAGTTTTAGAATTAACCAAACTCCTAGTGATTGCCCACAATAGATGATTAACAATCTCCAACTTATAGCATGAAGAAATGGCTTATCAAAATATGAAAAGACTTCATAAACCAAATTGTCATTAAAATCACACATATTAGGCATGTGATCTCCCTCCCCATAAGCCACCATCATTATACTATAAGCCCATTTATGTGTGTGAATCTTGACATTATACTTAGGAATAATCCTGCAAATATAATTGTTACATAAGGTGGCTTAATCAATATCTTCATTTCTTGAATCGAACTCTCCTTTATACAAACACTTAATTGGTGATCGGTGTCTAACACTTTTGATCTCCATGCAATATGGAGCATGTAACATACAATTATATCTCATAAGTTTAGCATCTTGGGGGTTAAAATGAACCCAAATCCTTATCGGCAATAACAAAGAGGGCCTCAATTGGAGACTTTAAATTTTCTAAGATCATACTTTAATAGGGGTGTATAGGCTTTGGTAAATTTGATTCCTTACACCAACATTGTCAGTCTTCATAATTGATGCCTAGATTAGCCATAGCATTAGTAACCTTATTCCTTTCCCAATAAGTACAGGCAACTTCAAAAATAGAACAAAATTAGTTAGACCATTTATATCGTTAATAAAGTCCCTAATGTTCTAGCCAAGAGTCGAGTGACCTCTGATGGCATCTATGACAAGTTTTGAGTCTCCTTCAATCAATATTTTTTGAATTCTCAAATCATGGGATAATTTGACACCCTAAAAGGTAGTAGGGGCTTCTACCTCATTGTTGGTCTTTATACCTAGACCTCTAGAGTAGGCAACAATAAGGTTGCCCATGTCCGATCTTATAATATCTCCATCGCTAGCTAATCTTGGATTCCCCTTTGAAGCACCATCAAAGTTTAGCTTGGCCTAGCCAATGGGAGGTGGTTTCTAGTGAGTATTAATTCTACAGCTCTTCTTACTCATATCCACATCATTAAGGTCCTTGTTAATGCCCAAATTTTTAGCAATTTGAACCTCCCTACACGAAGGAAAGGTCTTGGGCTTCTTGGTTTTAGAGTTTGTCACATTTTTAACAAGAAGTCTGGAAAAGTCATGGAAGAATCTTTGGCACTCCTTGTCGAATCATGAAATATGTGATTGTTCCTTTCTTTCCAAATGCCCCAAACAAGATGAGGGGAACTTGTTCCCATATTTCCTTGATAATCAGATGGGAGAAGTGGAAATACCAGTTGTCCACAAAGCCAGTCATTGAGCTATGCATAACCCAACAAATCTCAAAATTTTGAAAGGTCCTTTCCCAAATTTGTTCGAAGAACTTACAATGGAAAAAGAGATGGTCCACAGTCTCTTCCTCCTTGTGACACCAAACACATAATTGAGATTCAAATCACTATATTTGGTAGATCGTTTAGGGCACCAACCCATGCTATTACCAAATAGAGGATCAATTACCAAAATCTTTACTAGGTCCTCAATAGAGTTCCCTATATCATCATTTGTTGGGTGTGAAGGAAGATGTCCTTAAGGGGCAATCATTTATAATTCTTCTTTCCCCCTCTCACAATCCATCTTAATGGGGATCTATATGTATTAAATACCTATTTTGTATTTTACGTATAGTTAATTTTATGATATTTATTAAAGTAAACTTAAGAACTAAAGTTATTGTCTATCGTTGGAGATTCTTGTTTGCCTCACCCTTGTAAGAATGAAATCTGATTACCTTGCACTTTCCCCCTCCATTTTGGACTTACTTGACCCATTTGTCCCATATTTAAAGACTAGTGTACAAGTGACATATTTCTACATAAATGTTGGTAACTAACCAAAGCCTTAATTGAACTAAACTTCACACATTCCAAGGATTTTGATCCAATATACATTCTTGTCATTCCCTAACTTGGCTTGAATAAGAAATTGTGGATTTGAACTAGAGTAATCAATTGTGGATTTGAAACTAGTTCAAATCTATAGCTACATGTTTGACCTTGAACTTTTTAATTCAAATTTAAACATGGGCCCAAGCCAACTCACTTCCAACTAGCCATTACTTATCAACTTTAGCATGAAATGTTTAATTTACACACTAGGGTGCTGTATAAAAGGACAAACCCTAAATTTATTTTAGATAATCAAGGAGGAAGATCCATATCTCATCTAATCATTGTTGGAAATATTGTTGTCATTGATGTCAAAGGAGGACTACCGTCACAACATTCTTATTGAAGACATTTAGGAGAATAAATGGGTTGGTTGATCATGATTAAATTATATGCTAAGGAGAATTAAAAAGGGCGGAAAACATTTATTATACTTTCAAGTAAAATATTTGATCTTAATAGGATGACCCAATTTGTTTATATTGGCACCCAAATTACGTTTGAAATGGGCCGACCTTCATCTAGTCTTGGCGCCCAATGTTTAAAATTATTATTATTTTTATGTGGCCGACCTCCCTTGAGAAGGCCAACCCTATTGGGTGAAGGGGCACAAATGGGTATAAATAGAAGATGAAGTGGGGAGTAAAAGCATCAAGTAATACAATGTAATATCATTCAAATTTGAGTAGATTTAGAGCAGAAATAAATGTAAAGAATGTTGCAGCAGATTTGTGAAGGAGAATATATGTTGACGAATGTTACCGATTTGTGAAGGAGAATACATGTTGAAGAATGTTGTAGCAGATTAAGTGAAGGAGAATATATGTTGAAGAATGTTACATCATATTTGTGAAGGAGAGTGTATATGTTGCATCATCTACAAGTAGACTTTATGAAGGCAATTCAAATGATTATCATCCATTGAAGAAGGAAGTGAATAATGATACAAAGCAAAGCAGACTTTATGTAGAGCATATCTAATTTCTAAGTGTGTGAAAGTGAAAAAAAAATGTTCATCATCTGTTGAAGAAGCAACATCCTTAAGGTGAAATTTTGTAGAAGAGGTTGGAGCCTCCTAAAAGAAGAGATTGGTGTCTCTTGCTAAGTTGGTGCTCAATTCTGGGGATTGGTGTCTCCAGTGGGTTGGTGCCTACAAATTCTGTAAGTGGGGATTGGTGTCTCCAGTGGGTTGGTGCCTACAAAGACTTGTAAAAGAATTTCTATTTTATGTTGGCTAGATCTGGACATTAGATCCAAGCAACCCTTCTCCATGGTTTTTCCCAAAAGGCTTTCCACGTAAATCTTGTGTTCTCAATTGTGTGGATCTTGTGTGTTTGTTGTTATTATGGTGGTTAAAGTTTTAAATAAATAAAAGATTTTCTTATACTGATTCACCCCCCGCTCTTAGTATAAGTGTGTTCTCATCAATCATAACATTATCACTTAGAGAGCATGACATCCTCAGAATATCAACTAGCATTAACATCTACATCATTCGTGACAAATTAGGCATCTTGTATTGTTGCTTGACTTGTCTTCAAACTTAATCAAATCATTAAAATTGATTTTATGGATTTGACTAAGGAAAAAGTCCTTGCACAACAAACTCCAATAGTATCTATAGATACCACCATTTTCAAATTGCATATGCAAATATTCAGCAGGTCATAGATGCATGCACAAGTCAAATCTATAGAAAAAGGTCAAATTTGTAAAAAAGGGTCAAAGTTGCATGTACAAGGATTAATTATCTAGTTGCAAAAGTGATCTAAAGCAAAGAACATGTCATCGTGTAGCTTGTTAGAGCACTACACTCCTAGATTTTATCACAAGGCACATAATTGGATCATTGAGCACAGTTCTATAGTAGAATACTCTATTGTTACATCTAAAGCTATGTACCCTAAGCCTGATTGTTAATTTCAAAAAGTATGCTTGTATAGTGTTACTATTTTGAATCCTTTATTTAGACGAACTTGTTCATTAACACTTTATTGTATTAATTAGTCAAGATAGATATTTAAAAGAATTTTTTTTAATTGTTTTCAATCCTTAAAAAAACTTTTAAGTATAATTATCTATCAAAAGCTTAACGTATATTAACTTGGTGTGAATCTTTCCATTTTGAAAGGCTTTTTTATTTGTACAACTTTGATTCATATTCTCCATACCAACAAGTTTTAAAAACAAAATTGTTATACAGTCTTCTCCATAGTTACTTTCTATATACTTTCCTATTAGAATAATTTGTAAATAACATTAAAGAAATCATGAAAGAGATGGATGATTTCCTTATAGATGATAGGCAAATCTATACTTCGGGCTAATTTTTAAGTCTAGCTTGCATTCAATTAATGTCCACCACCAACTTTACAAAGGGGGCTTTTTCACTCGTACATAGTTCCATAATGAGCTTTGCTTGTTATAACATTCATAATTTAAATGGCCAATAAAATTTAGGGGGAAAAGTGGAAGTCAAGCCATGGTTAAATAGATTCAAGTCCGTTAATGGTGGCCAAGAATAAGAACAATAAATGGCCAAGAATATCTAAAGTTAAGTCCTTAATAAACTATAGTCCCGTTAATGGTGGCATACAAAAAGGAACAAAATGGACCTATTCATGAAAAGGGAGAGAATAAATTTTGACCCAGTAGAAGTTCAGTGGCGTCACTTTTAAACTTTTTATGAGTAACAATAATTTTTCTTTTGTCAAAGCCGGTGGGATTCGAACCGGATACCTTTTTTTGTGCTTAGGTAGACCTCATAGTAACTTAAAACGGTTACACAAAGCACCTTTCTGAAGTAATAATAATAATACCTCATAGTAGAAGTAAAATGTTAATAAAGTAAGTTGTAACTAGAGATTTTTTATATAAAAGTAACGAATCTTACCTTCTATTTATATTTATATTTATTTATAAGAATGGGATTTTAGAGATGGTGTAATTATGAAGGATTTGTATAATGTGTAGAGATGAAAAGTGTCTACTTGATATTCTTTTTATTAATTCACTTTACATTTATCCTCTTAAACCTAAATCTATTAGTTAGATTTCAGTCCTTGTCATTTGATTACCATAGATGCTATTGAGCTCATAATCGTGTGTCCCCAATATTCAAAAGCTAATATTTTTAATTTTGGTACCTACCTTTTTCACTCTAGTTTGTATCCATGTCCCTTTTGTACCAAAACAATCAAAATGGTCATGTAAATGTTTATAAAAACAATATAACTACATAAGTATATACATGAAATACAATCAAAATATAATAGAATAATACACAACAAACAACGATAAATAGATGCACAATACAATAGAAGCCATTACTTAATTTGCTTGTGTGCATACTTGTATCAATTACTAAATACTCTAGGCATTCCCAGGGGCCACCATTATCAAATATGTTTTTAGGCTTGTTCATGATCAAGGAAGTTATGTTATTCAACTGCCTCAAGACAAGACCCCAAAGGTGCATACAACACCACCATTTAACAAATATTGTAGGTTGAAGACAAGTTGCAGAGGATGAACTCATGGTTGTATAAGACACCATCACAGCTAAAGGGCACTTTTATGACCGTACAAACACTACCATGCAAAAAGGGACAAAACCATGTGTGATCTCATCTTGATGAGATAGAGGTAGTGAGAAAAGAAGCTAGAGATGAGATGCAAATTTGTAATACTAACTTATGATCCAATGTAATTTAAAGCAAAACCAAAGCAGAATAATGCCAACTATTGAAAATAACTAAACTTCTCTAACCTTAAACTCATGTTTTCTATTTTATGAGCAACCTCTTCTCCTTATTTCATTTAGAATGTGAAAGCATAGCTAATGTTTAATTATGATTTATATCATGCATAAATTCTAGATTAAAGAACCTTTAAAGTTAAGTAGAACTTAATCTTATTATATGTTGTCTTTGTATTTTGGTGAACCTAATTTTTCAATACATTTTACTTATGTACTTTTCATTTTAAACCTGTAATTATGCTCCTTTCGATTGTACGTCCAAACATCTCTAATGACCTACCTTGTCTCAACCCTTCTCTCATCATGAAAAATACCAACACACCTATCATTAAAAACTTCAATCAATCACCATTTCTCAATGGTGAGGAAGTTTTTGACCAATATGATCATTTTGAGCATATTGAACAATAGAAAAAATTGATATCATTAACAACCTTCAACTCCTTATAAATGATATTAACAAACTAGATGATGGATATAATCTAGGCTCATCCCTTATGGATTCCCTCCATAAACTTCTCTTGAAAACATCATACAACATGATTATCCTTAAAGGGATTGGCCAAATTTTGAATGTTTATTCCTCCTCAAACCCAATCTACTTCTTAAACCATTTTCTCACACACACATTCTTCCACCATCCCTCCCCTCCTTACCCAGGCTACCTCACAATTTGTACCTCCTCCCCTTCCCCCCTCACAACCTCTCACTTTTCACATGTCTAATCCCTCATTCTCTAGTCACTCCAAACCTCCTTCCACTTTCCCACTATCTATCTCCCAACACACCTCTAATCCCTATGTCGCTGCTTCCTCCATGTCTGTTATTGTTACTCCACCTTTTTCATACACCCTTCCTCTCACCTATCTTCATCTCATAACCCCAACACCAACCTTTCCACACCTCTTTTGGACCTAAACCACCCCTATTCACCCCACCCTTTATGTCTACACCTATTCCTCCAACTTACACTCCTCCCATCACCCACCATATTCATGCTTCCATAAATCTTCTTACTAACCCCTCAATGAAGCATATCCTTCATCAATTAATTTCCATGCAAACTAAATTGAACTTTATCCATAAACCTTCACACAAAGACTTAACTATGGATCTTAACTGTAATCCCCTCTCTTATGGCATTCTGCCTTATCCTTTCCCTATGGATTTTGTAGCTTCTTGGTTTGAAGTGTATAATGGCAAGGGAGACCCAATGACCTAGACATTCATTCTTTTAATGTCACTTGTCTTGATTTCCTATATGATGATTGATTTTTAGCCAAACATTTCCATTGTACATTGAAAGACTATACCTTGGAATGGTTCTCATCATTCCCTCATAGTTCCATTTGCTCTTATATTGAATTAACCCATTGTTTTGTCCAACACTTTAAAGGAAATATTAACCCAAAATTATCTTCTCTAGCTTGGTTCAATGCACGCAAAGCACTATTGAATGTGTCAGTGATTATGTGATTCATTTTCATTTTTTGCTTGCCAAAATGCATTATTAGTTACCTAGATGAGATTCAATGCATCTTCATTGACAACTTCCTTTCACAAATCAAGAATAAAGTCACATGTTTAAATAATATGCTAGCATTTCTAATTTGTGTTACAACCTAAAAGATTATGAGCTAAAACTTATTGATGTCAATCTTATAAGCTACAACTCATCTTGTCGACCATCATCTTTCTCCACATCCCCTTTAAAATTTCCATTTAAAAATCCATTCAAAAAGGGTATGAGACCTTCTCGTTTCTCCAAACTAGACCAAGAACAAACGTTGACCATTTTGATAATACACATTTGTCTTCTATTATCATATATCTCAAACCAAAATCATTATGCAAATTTACAAGTTTGGAAGATCCCTTGCACATCATCCTTAGAAAGTCTTAATAGAAAATTTGATCACCTTATCCCCATTTGACCTAGGGATGTATCTATTTTGTTCATCATGGCTATGATGCCGATGTATTTTGTAAATATTGTCATGTCAAAGGCCATGACACTGAATATTGCATGTACCTTAAATTTAAAATTTAAGATCTCACAGATGACAATCTAGTTTGTGTTGAAGGTCTTGATGATAGGGGTAATAAATTTGATGCCACTCCAAACTAAAACCAACAAATTTATACTAATACCTTTCCCTAACACACTTAAGCCAATCACATTGACTCTATTGTTGATGTTGAACCTAAACCAAGCACCATACCTACTTCATTTGATTCCTTTCTTAATTTTTTTTTGGTATCATTGATGTTGAATCCTCTTATCCTAAAATGTAACACATTACTTTCTCCATTGATGAAATCTCCAATAATGTATACCCTGGGCCGCTTCACACTCTAGTCACTATTTCTTCTAAGCCAAACCAAGGTATTATAGTTGACCTAAGATCACAATTTAGTATTTGCACTAAAGAATACCTTTATAATAACCATTGGAACATAACTCCCAGATTTCTTCCATCATGGAGAGGGAGAAAAGCAATTAAGTGGCATTGTGCCACATGTTTTTTATCTAACATTTTGTATGTGTTCGCAGGTTACGACGCAAGGTTTTTTTGCTATGAATTCATTGTTACCACATTCTAACTTTCAGTTGGCTCCGTTACGAAGCCTTTTGTACCTGTTAATGAGTTGTTTTAATCATGCCATATCCTTCACTCCGTGCTAAGTATCTCTTCTCAAGCATGGTGACAGTGGTTTATTTATTATTTATGTGCCAACTAGGATTGAATCATTATTATCCCCTTCTTTTCGTGGGATTCTATTTATAGACTTCCTTTGTTTAGTGTTTGTTCGTCCCTCTATTTTGTAGTGGCTTCGGAGAAGCAAATTAACAGGTGTTCTAAAGTTGGTTGTTTGCATTCTCAAGCCCTTTGCTAATTATTAGTCTCTCCAATGGGGTTGGTTCAACAAAATAAGAGATTGTTCTTCCCTGTTCAGAAGTGGGAGAGGCCGACACAAGGGATAGAAGTTCTGCAGTTTCCAAGAAATATTTATCCTTCTCAGCTCGTCTCTCACTTTCTCTCAAATGCGATGGACTTGATTCAGAATTTAAAGATGGTAAGAGTGCTTTCTATGAAGTTTGTGCATGATTTTCTTTTTTTTTTGCTGAACGTTTTGAGGAAGCGGTGGAAAATTATGACCTCCATTTTGGTTTGGCTCCGATTGGTGGTCTCTTTTATCACAAGGACATTCGTCGCCAGTCTGCTTTCCATTGTGTTTACAACACAATGATCCATGGGTTACAAAACAATTGCATCACCTCAGTGCAGAATGCTCTTCATTGTCATGCTAGTGAACTACGAGTGGATTTGGAGGAATATATCAAGGATGCATTTCAGGCCTTGAATTTCTTGATTCACTACCAGCCGCCACCTCCACCTCCTTTGGCTAATGTTGTTGTTGATCCTATTCCTGTTGAACCCGAGCATCAAGGATTTATTGTTGAAGACTTAAATGTAGTACATTAGCTCTAATATGTTTTATGTCTTCTCTTAATACTGTGTATCTAGTTGTATATCGATGGCTCTTTTTTGTAAGAATGGGTTACTATTTGCCATGTCTTGTGCTTATGCGAGCCTTTCTGTATTCCCTTTCAAGGATTTTTGTACTCCCCTTTGGGGTTATCTTTTATATATTAATATAAGTATGTTTAGGTGCTCTGCACCTCTTGTTTAAAAAAAACCATTGGAACATCTTGTATACATACATTCTAGTGTCTCATTAAAATCCTCTAATGGTACCTTCCAAATGGTCCTAGGATCTATTATCCTTCATGTGTGTATCAAAAAATATGAAAAACTTATTCTATTTCATACCATTCCTACTTATGACTATTTTCGTTTCCTACTTGGTTGCACTTAGATTGTGCAATTTTAGGTCATCCCCTCTATATTACATCAATGTGTCATATTTCTACATCAAGGAATGATGATCACCATTCCTCATTACTTCTATCATCCCCTTTTAGTGTATGCATATTTCAATATTCAAACATTTATTCCTACTTTAAATGAACCACTCCATGAATGCATTGATGTATCTTATACCATATGCAAATCATAAAGGAATAACAAAAGATAAAACAAGTATTGTTTCCTAATGGCACTTCCCAATATATCAAACCAAACAACCCTAATTATACTCCCCCTTAAGGCCCTTATCCTTACATTCTAGCACCGATCTTGATCTCGCACCTACCTTTACATCCCTTCCTCCACTTTTTCCTACTTCTAGGTCATCCCACCTAAAACAACACCTAAGCCTATAACTCCTTATCCCTCTGTCTAGCCATAATCCAAGACTACTCCAACACTTACACTCCTCAAACCACATACACAATCCAAACCTAAAACTACTCCTAAACCTCACACTTTTCCTCCCCTTGTCTAGCCTAAATTTTGAATTACTTCCAAGCCCACACTTTCCACACTATATATTCAACCTAAACTTTAAATTGGTTTACAATTGTTCCTCCCCATATTCCAACACCTCTCAAACCTGAACATAAGATTGCATTGCCTACTTCTGCATCAATCATAAATCCCCCACATTCTCCCATTGTCGCAAAGGAGGAAAATAAAACTAAATTTTCTTGGGTGCCATAACCCAAAATAGAGACACCTCCCCTTTCAGAGACTTTTATTCTTAGCATTTCCTTTTCCAATGAGGTTACCACCTCCAACCACACTACCTTAATGACCAATTTTGATGCTTTCTCTCTAGAATAATTTGATGAAAATGATTTCCTCACAGCATTGTAATTGTATGATGAGTATGTTGGATAGACCTTTTTGTTTGTTTTACATTGTCTTTATGTTTATGTTTGTTGTCTTGTTATGTGCATCTTCCTTTCATGAATGTTAAAGGACAAAAATGAAACCTTCTTAGTTGTTAATAGTGAAGACATCCTAGTTAACTAAGAGTGTTCTTTATAGCGCGTTTTTTAAATTATAGATCAAATTAAAGACTTTTAGATTTCAAACTAAATGAGCCTAATCTAAAACTGGACTAACAAGCACTAGAGCTAGGACTATCATCCCAAGTAGAAACACAACTTCGAAATGGAACATACAAACACAAACTGTTACTAGGAGAAGGAACACAAAGCAGGGAATCTGGATGCATCTAGAGACTAAAACTTAGTGACTATTGGTCCTTAGAAAGTGCTTAGGGACCTATGGCTAAAATATGAAAGTGTTCTGATAGGCCCTCCATAAAGGGACAATGGGGATGGTGTAAGTGTCTAGTTGGGATAAGACAAGCATTGCCCTTATCCATAAAACAACTCAGAATGAGCTTAAATGTTCCTTGGAGCTAAATCTTTAAGTGTACATGTACAATCAAAATTAGGTACTTGTGACCAACAGACAAAGAGATGAATGCAAAAACTACTATTAGAATCTTATGAAGAAACATAAAATAGATATTTATGGGACTTACAAATGTGGCATATTTGAAGAAAATGTAGTGGATTTGTGAATTCACCAGTAGGGTATACAAATGATTCATTTAGCGATGTTAGTAATCAAAAGTTCACTAGGGGTAAATGCAAGGAGATGGGGGACCAAAAAGTCACCACCATATCTAAAATTAAAGCAAAATGCAAACGCATTATAACACGCTCGCATTTTGCTTTTAATAAAAGCAAAAAAATATATTTTCTGATCATTCCCCACGCGGCTTTTCTCTTGACAGCAGCAAAGAAACCAAGCAAAACGCAATCACGTTAAAAAAGAGGAGATTCAATCAAGTGCATGTGAGAACACAAAAAATTCACAATGCCACCTCGCCGCCAAAGACATCGTCATGCAAATTTGGAGGCTCTAGCACAGGAAGAAGGTAGGGTTTGTCTGATTTTGTTAGTTTTAGAATAATTTTTTAGTTTTGCAATGTTTGATTTATGTTTATATTGCATTTATAGTTATTGGAGAAGCAAAAAATGTAAATCCAGTTGGGGAGGGTGAAAACAATCCCCAAAACCCTCCAAACCCTCAAAACCCACCTTCACCTCCTTTTCATGTAAGGGATAATCAAGAACACTACTTAGGG
The DNA here is from genome assembly GCA_027924645.1 of Cunninghamia lanceolata. Taxonomy (NCBI): domain Eukaryota; kingdom Viridiplantae; phylum Streptophyta; class Pinopsida; order Cupressales; family Cupressaceae; genus Cunninghamia; species Cunninghamia lanceolata. The sequence continues at coordinate 10,260,523 of BSBN01000693.1, forward strand.
ATAATAGAAGAAAACAAGAAACATCTTGAAACTATTATTCAAACCCTAAACAATCCAAGTGAAACCACTGAGCATAGGAGGGCACTTGCAAAATCACTACAGGAGATTGTTTCCCACACGGATTTGGTGATGAAACAAATCACCAAATTCTAAGACTATAAGGAGAGGAGTTGGCAATATTATGCTAACAAGTTGTCATATGAACAAGTGAAGAAGGAAAAAATTACAAAATCTCAATTATGTGCACATTTTATTAATCCCAAAACCGGTCAAACATTAGAGGAAAGTTGCAAACAGTTTCCTATGCATTGGTGTAGGAATGAAGACATATCCCAATACTTTTGGGATAGATGGTACATGGTCTTTGATAAGTGGACATGCAACAATGATGAGGTACCACAATATTTTTTGAGGAAACTCTATTGCGAGTTCATCCTCAACAAGATTCTAAATTATTTTGGCATTCGTGAGTTCCAGGGTAGAGGTGGTGGCTCTGCCCAAGATAGACCTGGGGCTCAGCGAGATGAACAACATGTGCCTATACCCCGAGCGAGGCCAGAACGTAGGTCACTCCCTTTGGTTTTGAAGGAGAGTGTTGAGATGGAGACTTTACATTCACTAACTACTCTCACCCAAACTCTATCACATCATGCAGATGATTTTACCCAGGGCGATGAGGGTGAGAGTAGTAGGCGTCATGTGTCCCCACATTTGTACAGTACATGTGGGAACCTATGTGATTATGGGATGCAGGAGGCACGACAGGACTCTGCGACACAGGGGCAACATGTTGCGACATAGGGGCAGCATGATGCGACACAGGGGCAGGACATATTGGATGATCTTGTTCTTAGTGGCAATCTCTTACAACATACATTTGGTATTGACTCTTAGGTAATTTGTTACAAGTTTCATCTTGATTTAGTATATTGTTATTTAAAATTTGTAATTATTTTTATATGATTATCTATATTATGTCAAAAATAATGTATGTAATTGTTTGCACAATGAAATTTCAGGGTCAGAGTCTTCATTCTGCCTCTGTTAGCCGTCCATTGGCAGCTTAGGAGTGGAGGTCAAGTCAGCAAGTATGTAATTTATCACGTATTTGTAATTATTGTAGATATGTCAATGGTAATATTATTTTTTGACTTGATTTGATGATTTCAACAGTCACCAGCACCTCCATGGTTTCCTTGGTCCCCTGTATGCCAAACCACCACTTTTACTGAGGTAAATTTAACCATTTCTAATCATTGTGCATTTTAAAAATTATGTTATGTATTTATTTTGTTTTAATAATCTTGAACTTGATTTTCAAATGCTGAATATAGTGGAAACTCCTCCTCATCTTCATGAGTCAGCATAGATAGGCATTGATGCAGCCATGATGTCTACAAATCCTTTGACTGAGGTATGAGCCAATAACATGAAAATATCATAATTTTGTATTTCTTTTTTATCTTATGTCATTTGATGTACATAAATGATATTTATGTTTAGTCAATTTTGCTTCTTGATGCTTCTCACAGGAGGTCACAACTACAGTCCATCCAACTACAGACGAAGAGAGAGTCAAGATGTTGGAGAGCGATCATCAGTTGGCAGTAAGTGATCAATTATATATGTGATGTTATATATTTCATACATTTTCTATACTAATGCGCATATTGTTTGTTTGTATTAAAAGGTGCAGCTGGATGAACTTTATTCGAAGAGGTCTACTCGATGGTAGAGAGAGGATGTGTCACTGACTGGCTCTCCATCTTCACAGTCAAAGAAGGGCCGCCGATTATTTCCTAAAAGTCCATAGGAAACTAGTTTTTGGGAACTTTTTTGTATGCCTAGATGGCTTTGTATACATACTTTTGTATGTTAATCTGATGTATATTTTTGTATATTTGCTTATATGACTTTGTTTGGACATGCCTATATGGCTTTTTATATAAACTAGATATTATGTTCATGACATTATGTATATATGACAGTTTATATTAAATATTTAATATGATAATCAATTATTGTTACAAGAATTTGGTTTTACAAGTGCCAATTGCAATTGCTTGAAAGTTTATGAATCATTTTCAAATAATCCATTTTGTGCATATCTTGCAATCATTGAATTCTATCAGACTATGCATTTCTTTGAGGCATCATTTTAAATAGTTCACTTGCCTTGTCTATGCTTCCATACTTTCCATACATGTCTACAAGGGCAACTTTGCAAATACAATACATGTGAGAAAATTCCTATATCATTTATGCTTTGATGGTTGTCCACACCATGTTCTCTAGATCCCATTATAGCATAGGCAAGGAGGAAGTTGGTTAAGGTTGTGCAATTTGGTTTTAGATGTCCAAAATTTGCATAAATGGTTGAAATTTATTTTTGTGCATTTGCTTGAGATTTTTTAAAGCCTTATAAAAAATTTATTTCGTGCATATCTTGCAATCATTGCATTCCATGAGATAACATTTATTTGAGGCATCGCACCTAACGGTTCATATTCGTTATATATGCTTCCACACAAGTTGCATACATGTCTTGCAGGTTACTTACAACTACGACATTTGACAAAATTCTTATATCCTTTATGCTTTGATTGATGTCTATATCGTGCTCAAAACATGCCATTTTTAAGGTTTTGGAATTTGGCTTTACACTTGCCAATTGCATTTTCTTGGAACTTTCTAAAGGCTTATCAGTAAATCCATTTTGTTCATATCTTGCAATCATTGTATTCCATGAGGTGACATTTCTTTGAGGCATCATGCCAAACAGTTCATGTGCCTTGTCTATGCTTCCACACTTTGCATACATGTCTCTGAGGGCAGTTGCAACTACAACATCTAACAAAATTCCCATATGTTTTATCCTTTTGATGGATGTCCATTTTGGCATAGGCAAGGAGGATACTGGCTAAGGTTGTGGAATTTTGCTTTACACCCGCCAATCGCATTTGCTTGAAAGTTGCTAATGCCTTATCAAAAAATCCATTTTGTTCATATCTTGCAATCATTGCATTCAATGAGGTGACATTTCTTTGGGGCATCATGCCAAACAGTTCACGTGCCTTGTCTATGCTTCCACACTTTGCATACATGTCTACAAGGGTGATGTAGTAGGTAAGGAGGATGACTCAACACCATAGAAACATATTTCATGGTGCAGGAACACCTTAGATAGCCAATCTTGGCTAGGAGCATGTCATAACAAGGTCCTAGGACATCATAGGACAAGTTGATGGTCTTGTGTCATCATTTTACATGTAATAAGGTCAAATGACCAATGTCATTTGTGTTTGGAGTCATGTTTTATGTTGTTGTCAAACAAAAAGTCTAATAATGCAAATAGTGGTAAGAAGTTGCTTTGTCAACTTAACAAATCATGTAATAAGGAGGTTACCCAACGATCAAACAGGTTGAAAGTTAGTTATGATTGACTGGAACTATTGTAAACATGTATAAAAACCTTCACACACACCGAGGAGGGGTTGGTGAAGAAGGTTTTGAAGTGCAAAATTGAATAAAATTGAGTTTTCTGCTACTTTTCCTAAAATTGGATTGTTTTAGGACGTAGTGCTCATCCATACAGTATTGTCATGGTCTGAAACCACCTACATTGTAAAGGGGAGTGAATGACCTTTCATTTACATCTTGTTTGAGGTATTTTCATTGAATTTGGAGGGAGAAAATCACATTTTTCTAGAAACTGTCATAAAACCCTGAACTAGGGTTTTGAGGCTAAAAACTATGTGTTTCTTTGCCACTCCACCAAGTTAATCACTCTAGATTGGTGGAATGGGATGGAATGAGGTAGGATCACTATTCACAATAAGCCCTAGGTTAGGAAACAAGAATATAGAAGAGTATGAGGATGTAATGGCCTAATATGACCATGTATTAGGCAAAAAGAGGGTGCAGTCCATAAAATAGTGCCTTAACAAGTGTTTCAAAGGCCAAAACCAATGAATTTGGTTCCTTTTCCATGCATGCTAGGGTTCCCAAGTGGTTTGGTGTGGTGGGTTTGCATTGGCATAGTAGTTGCCTTGTAAAGGAGGCCTAATTAGGCCTAGTCTCAAACTAAATTGTCATGAATTTGGACTTAATACCTGGCAACTCTATCTTTCTAATTTTATAGATCAGATTTTGCAGCCTATGAGAGGTATCACAAGATCAGGTTTTAGTTATTTTCCATCTTTTGAATGAGTAAATATGTCCATCCTTCATGGAAACATGTCATATCATCCAGCATATCATAAAAATGCTGCCAATCCTCTATCTTATCAGTCATATCAGATCAGCCATATTGTTGGTTTCATTCCTAATTCCTTTGATTTACAAAGAAATCAGCATGCTCAACATGTTTGCCTCCCACCCACCCCTGCTCATCCTTCATATCAGCATTTACATTTCCAAAATCAATCCCAAGAGATAATGGATATGAAGTATAGCATGAGTGACATCAACGACACATTGTTAGAAGTCACAAGGAACCTAGAAGAGTTCAAGAGGTAGCAAGAATATGAGCAACAGTAGGATGAGATGGATTATCAGGCCTATCTTCATAAACAAGAATTAGAGGTGCAAAAGATACAATTCCAACAAGATCTTGCAAGACAGATTGCAGCAAAGGGGGCACAGATGAAGAATTTGCTTGCACAAATAAAAAGCAGAATATCCGGAGAGCTGCATTCATTCCGGATTAGCATTCTCAAAATGAGGTTAGTAGATATCAAGTTTCAAGTTTCAGGAATTCTAATTGTAATCAAGAACCCATTTGCATTCAAAAGTAGCCTATTAGTTCTCAGTATCTGTTGTATCAAGAACCTGAATCAAACCATCAGGGTTTTGAACAAGTATGGTAGCCTTCTTGTACCAAGTACCCTGATTATAAAATACCAAGTTTTATCAAAACTACCTCTTCCATACCAACCCAAAATCAGGTAAGGGAAGAAGTAGTGATAAAACTTGAACCAATCAAAATTTCGGGTTTCAATCAAGAAAAATCAGTAGTGGTGCAAGATATTTCTGTTGTTTTTACTATATCTCCAGCTGAAAATAATCTTAATGCATATGAAAAGGATGATAGTTCAAGTTTGACACCAAATCTTTTGCATTTTGATTCGTTTGAGAATTTCTCTAATGTTGTTTACAAGATAAACAAACCTAGGTCACAAATATTGGAAGGGCAAAATTCCCAATTGCAGAGACAAACTGCCCAAGTTCCAAGTGAGAATAAGCTAGATAAAGCAGAGGGCTCAATTTTTTTATTTGATCAGCTGCCTTCTTTTATTGAGCCAGATGAAGAGTTCATAACACATGCAGAGTTAACTAAACATCCAAAAGATGCAAGTAATTGTGACAATCTACAGATTTACCAAGAGCTGAATGAAGACAGTCATGAGAACACTAGGAGTTTGGAGTTGGAATTAGATATTCTATCACCTGTACCCAGTAGCTTCCAAGAAGCTAAAAATCTTGAGGAGTTATTAGCTATTCTAACATAAGAGGGTGATTCATTAACCATGGAGGAGGAATTGATATGGTAGAACATCATGCAGGATGAAAGTTCTGAACAACACAATGAGGAAACTCAAATAATTTCAGTATAGGAATGTTAGTTGGATGAAAGCATGTTTTCAAATATTATAGAGGTTTTTTGTTCTAACATAGATAATGATTTGATATTATGTGAATCAATAGTATGTGATCAGCCTATTCAAGACAAAGACGTAGATATTAGTTCATTTCATTCATCTGAGCTAACTCTTTCAAATCATATTGAAATTGTAAGTGAAAACAGGACAGTAAATCCCAATAAGGACATTAGGAGCATCAGCCAAGGATACCTCATTGCAAGAGGATGCCCAATTAGAGATATGGTTATCAGAGAGCTAAAGAAGTAGGTACAAATTGTTGTTTTACCCATAGAACAATTTTCAGTCTCAAAACAACAAAATCAGATCATCTTATTACCCCATGACAGAGGTTTACATGATCAGGTTCAGCTGGTGAGTGAATTTATCTACATTTTTTATGAAACATTGCAGAAATTTGTTGAGTACTTTTGTGTACTTCATCTAATTTCAAACATCCATAAGCATGTGAATCAATGTCCCATGTTCAGAAAGGGAAGTTATTTCAACCAAACAGTTAATGGATTTGTTTGACCAGCATCTTTTGGCTAGTTAGAGTAGGATAGAGTAGAATTTTAGTTCAGTATTTCATTTCCAAGAAGTGCTTTTGCATATGTTGTTGATTTTGTTTTATGCAAGTCAGTTTAGTTTCAGTTTTTAGTTTCGTTGTTGCTATAGTGTTTCAATCAGTTTTGAGTTACAAATTTTTTTCAAAAGTTCAGGGCAGAGGAGACTCTATGCCCAATGGAGTCGCAAAGGCTACTAGTTCTAAGTTGTTTAGCAGGCAAACACCCCTGAGAGGTCACCAGAAATGTTACTAAATTTTTGTTCACACTAAATTTAGTTAGACCTAAGTGCAGTTGTTTAGAAGGAATAAAAGAAAACTTTGAAGTTATTGCATTCAATGAACAGTTGATGTCTTGACAAAGCAGAGATGGAATTCAGTTGACAAGATAACCCATCAGTCTAATCAAGACTGATGAATCATCATGACAAGAGAGTCAGGTTGTCAAGGTATCAATCATCCAAGAAATACAGTTGATTTAAGATAGTATTATCTTTCAGGAGTTATAAGTCAGATTGATTATTCACTCAATCATACTTGAAGGAAAGAAAGAAAGATATTTATTTGAACTGATTATTTCATGTCATATTTGGAACATACAATTCAGTATCTGTTACTTTATCCTATGCATTGATTGAAAAAGAAATACACATACATCAAGTGCATAAGATAAATTAACTGATCATGTTTAAAAGAAGTGTTCAAATGTGTCCCACACAAGCCGTGGGAGTAACTAGATTGAGCAATGCACACATGCAAGCTATACATCTAATGATAAAAGAAATAAGGAACACATGATAAAATTAAACATCCATCATTGCCTGAGAAAGAAGGTTGTTTTGTCGATGTTGATCTTTAGTCTTCATCTTTAGCTCCTATCATTAGTTGAACCTGCAAAAAATTGGGGAAAGTCCCATAAGAGCTTTGGATGTTTAAAGTTATCATATGCTTTATCATGCAGACATATCAACTTGTCACATCATGCATTTCATATGAAAGATCAAATCAGACATGTGCTATAAGTCAGATATCATAAAGAAGATCAATCAATACCATCAGGTATGTTTTTATGACTAACATGTGTGTTCCATGTGTAGGTACAAATAAACATTCATTTTCAGTTTCTTTTCAAGCATGTGGAGAAAATGTGGCTCCCACAAGGGTAGAGCCCATCATGTTTTCCTTTTTATTCATTCAAAAAGGATATCAGATTATAAAAAATAGAGTACTCCATTCAAGAGATGTTATGCCATGTGAAACAGTCAAATCAAATGATCAAGGTATAGCCTTACAAAATGCAGGTAGAGGATAGTCACAGTATACCTTTGGATCAAGAAGATTACCATTCAAATACCATGCAATGAGGGACACAATGTAGCTATAGATCATGGAGCAGCATTTAAAGACAGGTATTTACCACTTTTTCTTGTAAATAAAGTGTAAAATTGCTATTAAATACATGAAATAGCCCTCAATTATCAAAAGGTGACATCAATGACATCAAAATAGTCATACCATGTAACAACATGACAGACAGTTCACATTCTTGTTACTGTCATACCTCATAATGAGAGTAAGAAGTGACAAATAGAGAAGGCAGTATTTCAAGATAAACATCTCATCTCAGCTCAACAAATAGTCTTTTGCTATAATAGGGACTGAAGTCATTACAACATAGGTTACAATGAAACAAACCTTGTAGCAGTCATGCATAGGCATAAAAAGTATATAACTGTCACAAGAGACAGTCCAAGTCAAAGAGGCGCAGCAAATACAATAAGAGTAGTTAATGGAGTAGGCTCATGCCCTGAAAAACACCAGGAAAATGAGTATTATATCATAGTGAGCAAGAGGTATTCTTGTATAGTATTTAAGAACATTGCTGATGACAACCAATTGCCAAGGAGGAGGTACAATCAGCAAGAATAGTGTTCAACAGTCATTGTTGTCACAAAGGTTTTTAAAGGATAGTATGAACATCAACCCTAAGACCATGAAACAATCATACATGACTATACTAGAGTAGCCATCAGCAAATGTATAGGACAGTCCTGTATGATTGTTACAAGACTTAGGAAATAATGGATCTTATCAAAAGAATGTCAACCAAGAGATACAGTGGAACCTTAAAAAGATATATAAAGGGTTACAACTCATGACAGTCATGAAAGACTATGAGGATAGTCATGTTCCATCACATGAAGGACAGTCCTTAGCATAGTACTTTCCCCTTTTAGTCATAACAATTAAAGATCACATTCATATAGTGAACAATCATGTGTTGATAAAGTTTATCAGTGGACAAAGGGGAGCAAAAAAGATAGGAGGTAAGCAAAGGGTTTGAGACTGCTAAAAGATGTATGCTCTATTATATTTTTGAGAGGACCCAAAGGGATAGGAATGAGGTCTATTTCCTATGCAGAAAGAATGAGCCCAAGAAAGTATACAACCAATTTTATGTTTGTCTTCAAAAGAGAAAGAATATGAGGTAGCAAACAGTGCATCATCTTTGACAAAGTATAAATGCAAGAGAAGCAAAGTCTTTAAAATGACAGTAATAATCATGATAAGACTCTCCGAACAGCCATACCATGGATCAATAAACAAGCATGAAGAACATTAAATCATTATTAACTCCATCTCACATGATTGAGATTCATTTATGACTGTATCCATGAATTTCAAATACAAATGAAGTCTTGGTAACTTTACAGAGCAGCTAAAGGATCTATTCAAAGCCAAGGGCAGCCATGAAAGTCTTAAATAAAGAGAAACAATGCCACATACCCCAAGAAACAGTCAGCAAAGATAGGACAAATATTTACCACTTTTGTTGTGAATGAGGTGTAGAATTGCTATTGAATGATCAACCAGTGGAAGATATAGTCATGAAATGTTAAAGAGAAAAATGAACCAAGTGTGAGGATAAATGAAGGAGGGGATGGACTAAATAATGAATACAACCCACACCATGGCATAGCTGATCAGCTTCAATGTCAATCAAAACTAGCTCATGAAGAGAAGAGTGCAAAAGCCTCTGAGAGATGCTCATGCAATCTAGTCCAAAGGACAAAAATTTGTCTACACCATGCCTAGAAAGGGCAGAAATACATCTTCTCTAGTTCATAAGCCAAGGTTTTCTCCATATTCAAGAATTTTGTCAAGGAAGAAATAGAGCTACAGACCCTCCGTCAAATTTAGTGCATACAAATACATGAATAGAGACAATGTCTCACAAGTCACTATCAGAGACAACAAACACTATTTTTTTTGTTGCCTTTTTCTTGCAAGAAAAACAAAGATATGCAGAAGTAAGCTCATGTTCAAACACTAGCTGAAGTCTTCCACGAAGGAGATCATCTTTCTCAACAAAAAATCATGCTAAATATCATACCAGAAAGGTCGAGCAAAGCAAAAACAGAAGGTCGTGGTCAAGAAGTTCTTGTTTTTTTCTTACAAATGCAAAAACCCTTCTTCTCCTTTCAAAATCGTAACATATTCATGTATGTAGTCAACAAAGAATGAAATCTTCATGTATCCATTATATAGTTGAGAAAAAGAGATACCCAGAATGCCTTAAAGGCTCAATAGAGAGGAGCAGTATATTGAAAGAAGCAACATTGATAAGGTACAGTCACCATTGAAGCTAGCCACAATGAAAGAATGAATGTTGAAGGCCATATATAATGCTCACCTCATATTCATGCAAAGGAGGAGTTGCAGGATGAGCACTTCTTGCTATTGAAACCCTCGAAGTATATGGAGGTATTTAGCAGTAATACAGAAAATAAGAAGATATGGTGAGAATAGAGTGTAAAGACTTGTGAAAATGCTCAGAAAGAAACATTAGGCCACGACCATTACCATTGAAGAGATACTACAAAAAGAAGTCAAAAAGCCATTTAAAACTTCAGATACATACTCACCAGCTTCTACCAAGCTCTCTTGCTCAGAAAATGCAACATTCTCGACCACAACGAACCAGATAATGGAGAAGGAAATGTAGGAGTCATCAAACCCTAGGCGGCCATGAAGGAGTTGCAGAGTGACAAGTCGAAGATAACACAAAATGAAAAATGAAACAAGTTTAGGGTTCCTTCATTCCTTTTGTTCGAATCTTCTAATCCTTTTGATGTTTTTTGACTTTACAATTTCAAATTTCCTATTGATCATCATGTGAGATGGTATTCTTTGCCTTCGTTTCTAAAGTCAAGGAGAATTATTAAAGGGTAAGGCTTATGCCTTGTAAAATTCAAACAAACCTTTCATTCCTTGGAGGTCGACTATCATATAGTCGAAAGATGCTCAAGCTTTGTATGGTTGAAAAAAACTCAAACCAACACATGTTAGAAGATACCTTATCAAAGATTCCTCCTTATGATAAATCATTCATGCAAGATGACCGAATAGGGTCAAATAAAATTTTTTATAGCTTATAATCCTCACATCAAAAGTCAAAGGCAAAAAATCATATGAGGATAAGGTAAGAGCAAAGTGGCAGAATATATGAAGAGGATAGGGTACATTTGGCATGGTGAATACATATGGCAAGGTGGAAGAAGACTTAGGGTTATATTTGTGTGGTGAGTATATGTGGCAGTGAGATTTTTTTTTGCATTGTAAATGGAGTGATAAGGCAGAGAGGGCTATTTATTTTCTCCTTGGTGCATGAGGAGTCATAGGGGATTTTATTTTCTCTAAAGTCCTATTTTTGCTCAAATCATGCAAATTAGGCATGTGTATTTGGAGAGATAAGGAGATTTTATTTTTCTTTTCGTGCATGATTTTACAAATAAATCAATTGTAAAAAAATAATGAAGTAATATTCTTCAAATTACTTTATTATTTTTCATAGATTGTAAAATCAAAAGTACTACAAGTTGTAACCAATAATAGAGTAATTATTTTAATTACTTTATTATTTACTCATAATCAATTTTGCAAAAGCAAAATCATGCAAATTGATAAGTTGAGTTAACTAGGCCATCTAGGGGATTTTTGCATGATTTGAGGAGAGATTTGAGGGATCTTGGTCAAGCATATGGAGAGGACCAAATTGAAGCTATTTTTGCTCAATTTGTGGCAGTTTGAGCCCTTATTTTGGGGGATTTTTGAGTTTGCTTGTGGATCACTTTGGAGGACTTATTTTTAGAGGCAGCTAGCTGCAGTTCATTTTTTGCATGCCTCTTAGTGAGAGCAAAAGTATATATTGTAAAGCAAAACTTGATTTTTCTAGTTCTTGCCTTTTTTCTCTTACACACTTTGAGAGAGGAGAAGGTATTGTAGCTCAATTTTTACAGTTTTATAGAGATCAGCAAGTTACAGGTTCCATTTTGGTCTCTCTTGCAATATTTCCTTTATTCTTTTTTAGAATCAAGTAGTTGCCTTTCCATTTAATGCATATTGTATGAAGTGATTTGATGAAATTTTACTGTGTTTAATAATCAAAACCTTTAAAATTATTGTCTCACTCTTACTTGCGGTATTAAGCATAGTGATATTATAGGTCTTTGGTTGTGTTAGTGAAAATAATCCTTTTTGTGTTGTGAGAAATCTTTTTCCTTCATAAAAGGTCTATTTTCAAGCCTTCCTTAGAAACACTTTTTTTGTGATATTTATGCCAAGATTGGATTGTGTGAGTCAGATTTCTGAATTATATTGTGAACCAAATTGCATATTTTCTATCCATATTAGGTGCATCACCAAATTTTACAGTTTCATTTCCTTATAGTTTCCTTCTTACCCTTTTCCAAAACAAAAAATCACAATTTCAAAATAGAATATTTTAAGGAACCAGCCCACAATCTGGAGGTTCAAACTCACTATAGGTCACCCACAGCCTGAGTTTGTCCCCATGTTTCTAAGGATTGCAGAGTGTCACAGCTTTGCATAAGGGTCCAATCCTCATCGACAATAGTTATGATGAAGAAGCACAACCAAAATCCAATGATCCAATGGCATGAACCAATGACATAAGCAACTATGTCCTACTATTGTAACATGATAAACATGAATGTTATGAACTAACATCCAAACCCATATACACATGAATGTTATGAATTATGTTCGACAGTTCAAGCTCATGCAGCTCCACCTATTAATACAATCAAACAATATGCACATTACTATAACAAAATGTACATGAAATATATAACATCACTTATGTAATCGATCACTTACCGCCATCTGATGATCACTCTCCATCATCTTTTCTCAAGCTTCTTTGTCCGTAGTTGGACGGATTGGTGTTGTGACCTCCTGTGAGAAGCATAAAAAAAAATTGACTAAACATAAATATACTAGAGGGAAGCAATTCATACTACTATTTATATACAAAACAAAGTACAAGTAACCATTTAAGAAATTTTTATACATATTTACAAATTAATCCAACGAACCATCTGGGTCTTCTCTACTCTTTATTGTGTCAAGTATGGCCTCATGGTTAGAGTCACACACCTTCCACAAGGTCTTGTTCAAAGGTCTAGCTCGATATTATATCAAATGAACATTGGTTGCCACGACAAGGTTGGAGTAATGAAGAATCTTCTGATGCGTGTCAAAGTCCTCAAACAGCCAAACATTAACACGCTTATGTGGGTACCTTCTAAGCCATGTTCCAGTAACAACCACTGAGCTTGTAGGGTATTCAATGTTTTATCCATCTATAACTAGGGCCTCCAATTTCTTTTTGGCCTCAACACAACGACACAAGTAATAATTTGTTCCCTCTTCGTTATCTTCATCTGCAATAACTGCATAAACATGCCCTACAATGATATGTGCAGCAAATTAGATGAAATTAGTCAACATTACAAAAATACTACAAAGTTTAAGATAACATTAGGAATTTCAAATTTAACTATGCAAGTAAATATATTACCTAGTTGAACTAGATCTGATATGTGGTCAAAGTCAACTGACGATTCCATCTCTGTCAATTCCAGTGCCGTCGGGGGTCGATACGTGTCAGGTGGGCTAAGATAACTAAACTACCATTCGTCAACCCACTCCCTTGACTAACACTCATTCCAAGCTTGAATTGTACATGGAGAACAAAAGCACGCCATCTTCCACGTATGTATACTCCATGAACCTGCAATTGAGCTTCTGATAGAGTGTAGCTCACTTGATCCTGTCAGTGTACAATAGTCCTCATATGGTGCAATGTTAGTATCATCTATCAACCAAAAAAATCTACAAACTAAAGACTCACCTTCATTACCTGGACCCATCGAAGCGTTACACCACTCGACGATTGATTTTGCATCTGTCAACTTTGCATTGTCTTTATACTTTAACTCTTCTCGTGTTATGGCTCTTTTGATACATGCTCCTGCACCATCATGCTCCCCCTTTCTATGCCCGACCTCACAAAATTGCCACATATGTTGAACACCTATAATATTATGCCTCTTGCTCAACCAATAGAAATTCTGCAAGTTCTTGAATTGTGATGCACAATTATCCGACCATATGATATGTTGACTAAATGATATGCCCCTTCTAGCCAGATCATTGTAGAACACCTAAAAACAACCTTGCACAAACTCTGTGGAATGTGTGCGATCATTGCTTATATAACAATGATACTCCCTTATGATCTTTCTGTCATCCTTTGTACTATCATTTGCATGAATGAATGTGATGTGCACAAATATAGAAACCTCTGTCGAGTTATAATATTGGGATTGCACCTCACACTGTGGCTGTAGACTGTAGTTCTCTGCAAAGTTGATGACTGAAACAATGCTACCAACTGGAAATGTGTCCTTGCATAACTTGAATTACAAGTCCACCCATCGAGCTCTATGGGCATGTCTTACATACTCATACACTATGTTGTCACGAAATATAGGCATAAACTGATACACTAGAATCTTCTGAATAACATATTCACACCTTTTTGCTTCTTTACCATCTCTTGTATTATATGCCACTGTTTTATAGTTGCTGAACTCTACTAGTTCATTTCCAACCATGTGTTCTTTCCATATGTTCACATATTCGCATACGTTGCAAGCCACCGCAATGCAGACATGTGCCATCCAAGCATAATTTCTTGTAGAATAATTGACCTTCCTCTCTATCACATAAAATCATTGATATGAAGTCTCTTGAGGTAGTTGGTGGGACACATATGCCACAACCCTGTAAAACATTGTTAGTATGCAAATCTAAACATATAGACCAATAAACATCAAAATGGTTAGAAAATTCAATATGTAATCTACAACAACAAGTAGTGTGTGATTTATTTTGACAAAGAAAGGTTTTAGCATTTTAAAATATCTTTGAGAAATTTTAATTTGAGGATATTTCTCTAGAAATTTACCAAAAAACTGTGTTTGAGTCACATCCAAAAAATGCTTTGGATGTGGCTCACGGTTTTGACTACTGATTATCCTTCTTACCACATCCCTTTGATTCGGAGATACCCTTGTGTAATTCTTCCAAAAGTCTTCAATTAGTGATCTCAAAGCTTCGATAACAACTTTGTCTTTCCGTGGGAGTCTACCAAAGAATGCCCAGAATTCATTAGTGTTTGGATCCTGAACTCTTTGACGTCTTCCAATGACTCTCATTAGAGTTTTTCTATTTATTTTCAATGCTTGACTTGTCTTTCTAATGAGGTGAGCTTTTTTTGTTTGTTGGCTCACAATTGTCGATGTAATGACATGTCGTGTGACATTACTATCCTTGGTGTGTGAGGTGGAACCCACACTCTCATACGCACTCATTAGATTCTTGACAATTGATTTTTCACTTGACGCATTCGATGTTCTTAGGCTAAGAATCTTCATAGTGGGCCTAAATTTTAGATTTTTTATCAGTTCAACAAAGAGTTGACATTTTCCGGTTTCATTTAAATTCTCAAAGAATAATTTCCATATCTTATTTGCATATCTTTGGCAAGTGTGCATGGGAATCTTATCATGCATGGGCTCCAATACATTCTCATCAATATCAATTAGAAACTTAGGCCTCCTATGCAAAATTCTAGGAGGTGTTTTATTTGGTAAAATAGACTAAACATTAGGAATTTCTTCAATATTTACTTAAGATGGGATAGATGACGTACCTTCGATTGGAGGTGAAAAGGTTGAAAATGGCGTACCTTCAACTTGAGGTGTGAATGATGGCATGTGACCAACTTGAGAGGAAAATGTAGATGTGCCTTCTACTTCACCTGTGAAAGATGAAGTGTCTCCAATTCGAGAAGATAATGATGGTGTTCCTTCAACTTGACCTGTTGATGATGGAGTGCCTCCAACTTGGAGATTCACTTTCCTCATTGCATGGAGGTTTTGCATTTGTTCCCTTTGTGCTGCCAATTCCATCTCTCTCTTAGCTTCATTAGACGTGTCACGTTCCTCTTCAATTGGCAATGGTGGAATATCTTCTTGTATGGTTGACAATTTCCTACTTTCCTGAATTCGCCTCATTCTTTCTCTTTTCCTCTCATTCTCAGCTTCACGCTCTTCTGGTGTTAGAGTCTTTGCTCATTTCCTTAGCATGATGATAATTTCTACAAGCATGAAGAATAAGACAATGATCATTAGAAATTCTATAATGACAATGAATAGCACAGTCATAATGAATAACAAGGTTTTACAAACTTCTAAATAAGACACCTCATATCAAGATAACTTGAACATACATAAGTCACGGAGTGTGCATTTGAACACACATATACACTTGAATCTAGTTTGAATAAAAGAGAGGAGGACGAACTTGGAGGAAGAAATAAGAAGTTATACCCTATTTTTCTATTGTAACTCATTTTTTCTGCAAATTCAATGTTTCAAACCGTACCTAGGCCCTGTACGGTACTGTCAAGTCTTAAAATTCATTGGATGAGTTAGGTGTATGTGTTAACTTTCATTTGCACCTATTTTGAGGGTTTTTCATTGGGTTTAGAGGGATTTCTAATTGAATTTATGAAACTACCCAGTGGAATAAGGGTTTTGAGAGTTCAAAAAAATGGCTAATTTACCTATCCACCTACTGTATAAACCCGTGGCTTGGTGGATAGGCTAAGTTTGATGTCTCTAACATGAATGTGGAAGGTTTTGTGTAGGGAAGGAGTTTAGAGGGTTTTGTGTAATGCCCTAAGGGCATTTTCATGCATTTTCCAAGTGGAAAGGGTGGCTAAATAGTGGTTCTTTGTGAATTTGAATGCAACCTGGCCAAGTAAGTGTTTTTGATAAGATAAGCGGCAAAAAAGGGTGTTGATCCCATAACAAAATAGCCAATAGAGGCTCACCAAAACTCAAACAGTTTAGAACAAACCATTAAAGTTTATGCATCAAAACATTAAGACAACAAAACCAATAAATGAGCAAAAGACTAAAGATACTAAATGCCACAGTAACAGCAAATCGACCACGGACTGACAACAAACAAGCACCAAGCCACCAAAGGCTACTCGAACATCTTGTCCCAGTCATCAACTAGGAATTAGAGCACGTCCTCGTACTCCTTCGTCTTTTTGTTCGTCTTCTCTTGACCTTTGGGAATCATCTTCTGGAGAGCCAATAGAGTCGTGGCGGACCTGTGCATAAATCTGGCTGAGAATTTGGCTAGGGTATTAAACTTCTGCTCCAGATGCATCATCCTAGCCTCCATCAAATCTTTAGCCTTGCCCTTTTTTTAGCACCTTTCTTTTTCTTACCAGTCTCTTTTATCTTTTCCTCAGAGCTGTTAGTATTTGAATCCTGCACATTAAAGTCCAAGAAATTGTTGGGGCCTTCTTCACCAGCTTCCAGCACCTCAATCTTGTTACCTTCGTTAACCAACACTTCACCACCCATCTGTTCAGTCTCCTCCACCATAGTGTCTGTCTTGATAATGGCCCCAGACCCCGACCCCTGAAGCTCAGTAGACCCCTTCCTATTGCCATCATCAGAGTTTTCTTCTTCCTGCGTATTCGCAACAACCTCAGTATTCTTCTCCCCCTGTTGGTCCTCTTCCTGCATCTTCTCAACATCATCCTTCTCAGACACGGCATCTTTCCCTTTGGGCATTGAGGCCGGTTTAGCGGTAAGTCTAGACGACCTCCTGGTAGTAGGGATACAAAAAGTGCCTTTAGTGAGGGTGTAAACCTCATCATCAACATTGTCTGAATCCCCATTATCTTCATTAGTACTAACTTCCTCAACCACCGGGGTAGCTTTAGTGGTCCTAATCTCAGTAACAGTGTCATAACCTTCTTCCAGGGTTCCCCTTTTCTTCTTGCTTCATAGGGAAGGGCTTCCATGTAGGATTTTTCTTTTGTCCGGGGTAGTAATCAAAGAAGTGGGGGTGAGATCTTTTGTGGTGGGTTCAGGGCTAATGGACACTAAGGGTTTTTTCTTTCCAATTTTTAAGGACTTGGCATAGGAATCAGGAGTAACTTCAGTAATGATGACCGGGCACTCTCTAACCAAGGGTGGATTATGCTGCTCAATCCTGATGGGAGTGGGGGCTTTAGGAGGACAGAGAGCAAGGTGGAACTTATACAGTCTCATGATTAAACCTTGATGAAGCGGAAGCTCAGGTTTACTAGGGTCAAGGGCATGCTGCTCTTTAGCTACCACAATGGAGGTTTCCAAGGAAGAAAGCAGATAGAAGGGAAAACTGATATGCTTACTATGCCGAAAGTGGTTAAGCAGAGCGAAATGGTAATGAAAGAACCTTCTGAACCTCCCCTCAAGGGTAAAATACTTCATAATCATAAAACATACCTCCTCCCATGGCGGAGGTAAGAGCTGGTGCTCAAAACCCCCTTGCGGGTTGTTCAGCACCTCCCCTTTGTTGAGAAAAAGCTTCATGCCTTTTGGATCCGACACCTTGCTTTTCCTAGGATGCTTCATCCCACCCGTAGGTAACCCAGTAGCCATCCCAATCACTTCTTCGGAGATCTCAAACCCCACATTGCCAACTTTAACCTTTTTGCCATTATAAGACTACAAAAACTGAGCTGAGAGATTTTCATCGTAGCTTTGCAGGCATTCCAGGTAAGAGATTCTCATTATTTTTAAATTCCTCACACATCTCAGGTTCAGTGCGCGACCTATCTTCACCCATTATGTTAAACTCCAACAGGTAGCTAATGCAGTCAGTTAACAAAACAACCTCAATGCAGCAAAGAGTAGGTGCAGTGTAATTCTCAGATATCTCCTTGTTAATGACTAATAACACTTTAGATTTTAGGCTGAAAGTAATAATGTCTCCAGCCTTTCCCACGCCAAAGGTGGCATACTTGCTATTAATCTACATGCGGGAACAATTAATCCCTTTCAAATCATCATTCAGGAGCCTTATAAGATTATCATTAAATCTTGTGTCGAGCATTCTCGAGATGTCAAGCTATGAATTCACGTGGCTAGGCGTGTGAGAGGCACCCTCAAGACGCCATCTCAACATGTCAGAAACGTAGCCACTTTTGAAAAGACTGGTCGAAGCATTATCTAGCTGGCACTTAACCTTCATGGCCTCCAATAACTTGTACTCGTACTCCAGCTGGCTAAAGATACTAGAACTCTGGTGGTCCCTCACTCTCTCCCAAAGCTTAAGATAAGAACTCATGAGGAACCGAGAGCTGGGGCTTAACTCCTCTTTAATGAGGGTTTGAATCTGACACGGGAGATTCTTATCAACTCTCCAGCACCGCCACGTGTCCAGACCTTGACCCAGATTAGCCATCGCGTCTGCCACTTTATTGCCCTCTCGAAAAACATGACCGATAACCATCTGATTGAAGCCAGATAGTAAGCTGATGATGTCTTCGATTAAGCTTTTCATTTCCCAACCACTATTAGACCTTCCCATGGCTGCATCTATAACTAACTTAGAATCACCTTCCACTTGCAGGTTATCAATACCCAAGACGTGGGCTATCTTTAGACCTTTTAGAAGTGCCAAGCCTTCAGCCATATTATTTGATTGTTGACTGATGCCCCCATCATAAGCGGCAATGGGGGTGCCCAGATAGTCTCTGAAGATTCCTCCTCCACTAGCAAGACCAGAATTCTTTTTTCTTGCCCCATCAAAGTTAAGTTTGATCTAGCCTCTAGGGGGCAGTTCCCACCAGGTATTAAGTCTGGCCATATTTTTAGAGGTGTCCACCTTGTTCATATCCTCCTTCAGGTGCTAGTTCTTGACAATTTGAATTTCAATCAGAGAGGGGGGATACTCAACAACTTGTAGGGAATAGGTAGAGGTGTTTTTCGCAACCGCCTTGCAAAAGGATTAAAAAACCTCATCAATATTACGAGCAATTTCCCTGAAAATGTGATTGTTTCTTTCTTTCCACACACTCCATCCCAAGTGTGGAGGAATCTGTCTCCAAAGTTCTCTTATCCTGGGGTGAGTGAAAGGGGAGGTCCAACTTTGGGCAAAGTCCTCCAAATTTTCCTGTAAAACCCACTCCAGATTAAGCTTCTGCAGAGTTTTCTCCCAAATTTGTTTAGAGAACTCACAATGAAGGAGCAAATGTTGAACGGACTCTTGCTCTTTATAGCATAGAACACATCTGTTAACCAATTGGAATCTTCTTTTATTAAGGTTATTAATGGAGAGAACTTTGTTGTGTGCCACAGCCCACCAGAAGAAGTTGACTTTGGGTAATAACTTGTTGTTCCAAACTTTCTTCCAAAGCTGATTCGGCTGACCCCCGTTAGTCAGCATATGGTAAGCCGACTTGACAGTGAACTTACCTTTTTGGTCTTGACCCCACAACATCTCATCTTCCCTTTGGAAAACCAAAATTTTGTACCTTTCTAACTCCTGTTGAAGAGACTGATAATCCTGTAACTCATTCTGATTGATACAACAGTCAGTTAAGTTCTTCCACCTTCTTTGTCTATGGGGATGACTAGTAATATAGCTGCTCACCTTAGTACCAAAAAATCTCACCGCTCTTTCCATCATAGAATTCCTTTCTTTCCCTAGGGGATCCTCAGCTAATTATCCTCCCAGAGCCTAATTTTATCTCCTCTTCCCAGATTCCATTTGATACCTTGTGAGAGAGAGTTCCTGGTTTTGGTCATTTTGTTCCAAATGATAGAGCCTTTGGGAAGGGAGTCTCTAGACAGAATATCAAAATTGGAATCATTCTGCAGGTACTTGGCTTTCAATATTCTAACCCAGTCCTTCTCTTCTTTAAGGAAGATCCAACCAATTTTAGTCAGCAAGGCTTTATTCATACTTTAGATTTTTCTAATCCCCAATCCCCCATTAGCCTTGGGCTGACATACTCTATCCCATCCTACCAGGAAAACCTCTTCTTTTCTTCCACTCCAGTCTAAAGGAAGGTTCTTTGGATCCTTTCTAATTTTTCTGCCATATATCTAGAGATTTTAAACATATAGAGGAAGTAGGTAGGAATGCCTTGTAGGGAGGCCTTCAAAAGTTGATGCTTACCTGCTTAGCTAAGGAGTTTTCCTTTCTAGCCCTCTATTTTCTTATTGATACACTCAAGAACCATGTTCCAAAAAGTCTGGGTCACATCTTTGACCGCGAGAGGTAGACCCAGGTAGGTGGCCGGGAGGGCTGCCTGATTGCATTGAAGGATGTTTCTAACCTTGGGTTGTAGATCTATTTTAGTGTTGAAGAAAAACATGTTACTCTTGTCATAGTTGATGCATTGACCTGAAACCTCTGCATACATGTTGAGCAGAATTTTCCATCTCTTGGCCTCCACAACAGAAGCTGCCCCGAACAACATGGTATCATCCACAAACTGTTGGACATTCAATGGTCCAAGGGTGGATGCTACTTTAACACCAGAAAGGGAACGTCTATCTAGGTGGGCCAGAAATTTCTACCCAAGACTTCAGCCAACATAATGAACAAATATGGGGACAGGGGGTCCCCCTGCCTTAAACCCCTTCCAGCCTCAAAGAACCCACGCGACGTACCATTAACCAACACCGAGTACTTGACGATAGTGACACACTCCTTTATCAGTTTGATAATTCTATGATTGAAGCCCAACTTCCTGAGGACCTTGAACAGGAAGTCCCAAGAGACTCTATCGTACGCTTTTGATATGTCAAGTTTTAGGGCCATACTCAGACTATTGTTTTTATCCATAGAGTGAATGATCTCATGAGTCGAGATAGCCGCATCTAGAATCTATCTCCCAGGAACAAAGCCTTTCTGACTGTCGGAGATAAGGCTATCCAGAAGCGGTTGGATCCTAAGGACCAACGTTTCAGTAATGATTTTATAAATGGTGTTGCACAGACTGATGGGGCAGAAGTCAGCCATGACTTCCGTGTTGGTTTTCTTAGGGATCAGTGTAATGAACATGGCATTGATCTGCTTGAGAAACTTCTCCGTCCTAAAGAAGTCTTTAACAACATTTGTAACATCATAGCCCACTATATCCCAGAATTCCTAGAAAAAAGTAGGGGGGAACTTGTCCGGCCCAGGTGCTTTGAAAGCCCCCATTGAGAACACCACCACCCTGACTTCTTCGTCTGCAATAGGCTTCAGCAGGCCTTCATTATTTTCCTCACAAAGGATTGGAGGAATACAATCCAGAAGGAAGTTTTCTTTAGCACTGTCAATTCTATTATTTTGCTCAGCTAGGAAGTTTCTGAAGTAATTGGTGGCCAATCTACCAAAATCCCCATCATCTTTCACCTCTATATTCTACTCATTAGTTTGGTGATACCATTCCTCTTTCTGTGTTTCATGGCCGATTGATGAAAAAAAATCGTGTTCCTATCTCCTTCTTTCAGCCATTGGACCCTAGACTTCTACTTCTAGAAGATTTCTTCCTTGCTGGCTATGTCCTTCAATTTCTTAACTAACTCCTCAGTTTTATATGTGTTCTCACTCCCATCTCCCTCGACCATTTTTTCTTGAACCTCTAGGAGACTATCTAAGAGATGTTTCTTGGTGTTCATCACATTACCAAAGCAAAATTTATTCCAGCCCTTGACTTTGTTTTTGACATGTATCAGTTTTTGGGTGAGCCTGTACATAGGAGATCCATGAATCTGGACTTTCCACCAATCAATAATGCAATTCTTAAAATCTGGGTGTGAGGCCCACATGATTTCATACCTGAATGGGAAGGGGCCCTTATTGTATATCTCAGTCCAGTCCAGAAGAAGGGCATTGTAGTCAGATATGGTACGAGGAAGAGTAGACAAATTAGCATACTGAATCAGGTCCCAGTTGGAAGAAACCAACACTCTATCTAACTTAACCTGGATCAATTGTTCCCCCAATCTTCTATTAGTCCAGGAAAATCGTTGATTGCTGACTTCTAGGTCCATTAGCCCAGTTTGTCCCAGGAAGTCAGTGAGGTCCACTATGCTATCAGAAAAGTCCATATTGCCCCCAAATTTTTCTGAGGGGTAAAGAGGGGTGTTCCTATAGCATATGCAAGCCTATTTAAATGCGAATCAAGTGTTAGTTTGTTCTAGGTTGGAGTGGATATGAGATTTTCATTAAAACCCCCTTATTTGTGAAGAAATGAAGGGTTTTCTAGTTTGCACCCTAGATGAGCATGGCTATACTAACCAATGGTGGAATTTGAAGTTTTGTGACATATAGATCTATTGTTTTGGGGTTTGGAGTGGTTATTGAATGATCCTAGGGCACTTGCTTTGTTAATTGGACCAAATTAGGCCTATTTCTAGAGAGGGCCAGTCATAGAACTCACATTTTTCCTGAAACAAGGGCATTAAATCTTTTGATATGTTGTTCTACTCCATAATGGGTGTCTAAATACTTTTTGGTTTGTGGGTTGGCTGAGTTTACACAAAGTTATGGACATTTTTCAAGTTTGGAAGGCTACTAGGCCTTAAGGAGTGATTTGTGGATATGTTTCCAGGCACTAAAAGTGACAAAATTGGTTTGAATACATTATATTGACATGGTGTATGCTTTTGTTAGGGTTGGGGAATAGCTTGGAGCCCTTATGCCTTATGATGCACTTAAGCACCTAGGATTTGAGGGCTTGGGCAGATTGGTTGCTAAGAGGGGATCCTTGTGACTTGAAGATTGGTTTAGTTGGTGAACATAATCTTGTTAGATGCCTCATCTAGTTCATATGAAGGTCTAAACCCTAGTTGTGTGTTGGAGACTTAATGCATTGAAGGGTCATTGAGAGAGTTTGTGAGTCAAATCAAGAACACAAGTTTGTGAAACTTTGTAAAACCAAGTTGTTGTCACCTTGTAGTGCATCATTTGGGAGCCTATTTCAAACATTCTAAAGGGGAAAATTGAATGGTTGTATCTCTAATAAGTAGAAAGCTGAAGTAGTAAATTGTAGAATGATGCACAAAGCAAACACCACTAAGGAGCATATTTTCCATAGCAAGGATGGAAAAAGAAGTAACTCTCCAAAACTAAGGGAAGAGAAAGGCCAAAACAAACTCAAAGAAGATAACAAACAATTTGATTTGAGTATGTACAAAGCTAACAACTATTGGTCTTATTTCAAGGTTGGAGGATATTGTTATGACAAGTGTTGGAAGCTTCATCTAGAGATTCACCCAAATGACAAACGCAAGAGTAAGCAACCACAAAGGAAAAAAAAAGCACACTAAAACATCAAATTCAAAGAGAGAACATATCTCACATGAGTCTACATCAACATTGAATGATGTTAGTATGTGATGATACTTGGATAGAGTATTTACTTGATTTGCAAAGGAGATAAGTGTGAGTTGCTTTCATTTGTAGGGGCATTTGATTAGCACTCCAAGTTTTTCCTATGGATTGAGTTGTGTTCAAGTTTTTCACTTGTAGAGCAAGCAAGTAGTACATTTCACTCACTATGGGTGAGTATGAGAAGTATGGCCACTTGGAGGTCAAGAAAGGACAAGAAAAATAGAGAATGTAAGAGCTAGTGATGACATGTTTTGGGTGTTGTAAGCATGCACATTTGTGTTCCATAGTAACATAAATGTTGCAGCATGTAACATAGATGACTTGTACCATGTTGTAGCATAACAGTGATGGTTTTCATTATTGTAATGTGCACAAACTCTTATCTCAGCTTTGTAGCATGTGCATAGTTGTAGGAAGAGAACTCTTTACACATTCATTGTAAACAGTGTATAAATGTATGAATTTCATTGTACATAGATGCAATAAGAAGGACCACTTTGTAATAAATTATAACTTTCATAGCATTGTAAAATGACCTTCAAATGCAAGGAGGATCATACATGGCAGTAGGGTTATATAGACTATGATAGTGGACTGTTATATAGACTTACATGACTGTCCTACACTCATGAAAACCTCCTTTTTAGTGTTTTATCTCCTCATAACTCCCTTTGTATCATCTTATGTCATGATGCTTGTATGTCCATATATTTACATATATAACTCTCTTCTCTAAAATTTTGTTATGTTGATGAAGTAAATACTTAATCTCCATCATATTTTTTATGGATTGAGTGGTATCAAAGTGAGTTGTAACAATTTGTCAAATAGTTTGTGGTGCTCATTTCCTCCATTTTTGTAAGAAAAGTATCATTTCATGCATGGTTCTATTAAATGAATTGAATTATGCATGTATTAAGGAATAAATCCTTCTATATCATCCTAGGGCAAAAATTAAGAGTCTTCCAAAATCAATTTTGGCTCCATGTATACACTCGAATATGAGTATGACAAACAATTGTTCACTAAAATTATTTTATGAAGTATTTGATAATGTTTTTCTCTTGTATAGCTGAAAATAGGTGAAATAAAGGCATGAAGAGCTGAAACAAGGTGGAAACATGAGGAATTTGGAGTCTCTTTGACTGAACTAACTGATATACCTAGACACATATATGTCTTAGAACATAAAGAACATAAAAAACATAAAGACATAAAGACATTTAAAGACATAAAGAACATAAGAACATATATATGTGAATTAAAATTGAACATACCTTAGAATTCGATATCGCAGTTGACCAATTCTCCAAAAGATGGCTTCAAAATCCTCAAATTCTTATTTTTCTCAAGTTTGATTATGAATTATATATAATTCTAGAATAGGATTAGTAAAATTTATGTAAAAACAAACATATATCATTAAATTCAATCTATATACCAATGGTAATTATCTTTAAAACAAAATTCACACATGAAACATGAAACTTTCAATTTAAATAATCAAATTTTCTCCAAAAACATGAAAAATCACTTCTTCTACGTTGACAAAACAAAAAAAGGTGGTGGATTCATATAAAAATGATTCTCAATTAGTCAACCAACATGAAAAGCTTTTTTTTGTCTGATATACTCGTGAAAAGTAGGAATAACATGCATGTGGGGTCTGAAACACGGATCCCACATGCTTTTTTACCATTTTCCATGCTTCCCAGAACGCAATCGCATTATAATGTGAGCACATTCTGGGAAGCATGATAACATAAAGGTAACCTTGTATCTACATGAGAGTCTCTCTCTCTCTCTCTCTTCATTTCTCTATACTATACATAAAGAGGGATTGAGAGACATGGAGAGATAGAGAGGGACATGGAGATAGAGAGGATAGGTGGAGATAGAGATGGGGAAAGGGAGAGATGGGGATCGAGATAGAGAAAGGGGTCTCTAGAGGGAGAAAGATAGAGATACATATATATAGAGGGGAGATATAGGGAGATAGATCTAGCAAGGGAGAGATAGATAGGGAAATACAGAGAGAGAGGTAGAGGGGTATATTAAGAGATGGGGTTATGAGGATAGATAGCTCGATAGGGGAAGAGATCAAGAGATGTCTAGAGACATAGGGAGAGATATTTCAAGAGGTAGAAGGATGGGGAGAGAGATTAGGAGGAGGAGAGAGAGGTAGTGAGGGATAGATTAAGAGATAGGGATCCCTATTCTCCCCTCTACCTAAACCATAAACCTAAACCTCTAAACCATAAACCCTAAACCCTAAATAATGCTTCTAAACTCCTAAGGTCCCTAAACCATAAAACCTGGAAGCAAAGGTAGGTATAGTTAGAGAGAGGGATAGAGGAGACAGAGATATCTCTCCCAGGCTCAGTCTCCTCTGTATCTCCCTATTCGCCTCTCTACCTAAACCATAAACCTAAACCTCTAAACCTTAACCCCTAACCCCTAAACCCTAAACCCTAAACCCTAAATAATGTCCCTAAAACCTAACCCCTAACCCCTAAACCCTAAAAATGAGCAACCCTAAACCCCTAAACCCCTAAGGTCCCTAAACCATAAAACCTGGAAGCAACCCTAAACCTCTATCTCCCTATCTCTCCTAATTTCTATTGGTCCCCTCGCTCTATCTCTCTCTAAACCCTAAACCCTAACCCCTAAACTCAAGAAACCCTAAACACCTAACCCAAAACCCTAAACCCTAACCCCTAGACCCTAAACCCTAAACTCGAGCATCCCTAAACCCCTAAAGCCTAAATAATTCCCCTAAACCCTTACCCTAAAACCTAAACCATATTTACTTGAGAAACCCTAAACTCATGTAAACCTCAAATAGTGAGGGAGAGAGAGATAGAAAGGTAGAGTTAGAGAGAGGGGATCGAAAGAGATCTAGCAAGATAGAGAGACAGGGAGAGAGAGATAGAGAGGTAGGTATAGTTAGAGAGAGGGATAGCGGATACATAGATATCTCTCCGAGGCTCGGTCTCCTCTGTATCTCCCTATTCACCTCTCTACCTAAACCATAAACCCAAACCTCTAAACCTTAACCCCTAACCCCTAAACCATAAATAATGCCCCTAAACCCTAACCCCTAAACCCTAAAAATGAGCAACCCTAAACCCCTAACCCCTAAACCATAATTCCTGGAAGCAACCCTAAACCTCTATCTCCCTATCTCTCCCAATCTCTATAATGTGAAAACATGAAAACATTAAGCTTTCATTCTGGAACCATTTGAATTCATTCCTAATCAATCCCAAATCATCTCTAATCCATTCAATTTCATCTCTAATCATCCCTAAACCAATTCTAATCGGCCCTAAACCACTTCACACCATCCTAAATCACACCCAAATCAATTTAACTTCATCCCTAATCATTTTCAAATCAACCTAGCTTTCATCTCAAATACCATCCCTAAACTATTCCTAAATCATTCTAATCATTCCCTAATCAACACTAAACCACTTCAGACCATCCCTAAAACCATTCTAATCATTCCCAAATCATTCCTAATCTAGTCCTTTTCATCTCCCATCATCCCTAAACCAATCCATTTCATCCCAACTCCATCCTAAATCAATCTAAGCTCCATCTCAAATGATCCCAAAAATAATCAAAATCAAACAAATACCTCACCAGGAACCATTAGAAGATCATAGTGCTAATATGTTAGTCATTTGCACCATTTTGTATATCATATGTGCCAATATGCTCCTTAGTAGCACCTACCTATTAATCACAAACATCATTCTACACCTAGCCAATCACAGGTGTCATTCTACCCTCTACCAACCACAGGAGCCATTAGAACATCATAAGCACCAATATGTTAGTCATTTACACCATTCTATACATCATATATACCAACCATAAACCCTAAACTCGGTCAACCCTAAACCCTTATCTCCTTGTCTCTATCATCCCTCTACCTCTCAATCTCTCTGCCTATGTCTTTGGCCATGTCCATCACCCTTTATCTCCCTATCTCTCCCTCTCTAAACTCCTAACCCCTAAACTTTAAACCTGATCAACCCTAAACCCCTATCTCCTTGTCTATATCATCTCTCTACCTCTCAATCTCTCTGGCTATGTCTCTAGCCATGTCCCTCACCCTCTATCTCCATATCTCTCCCTCTCTAAACTCCTAACCCCTAAAACCTAAACCCAATCAACCCTAAATCCGATCAACCATAAACCCTATCTCCTTGTCTCTATCAGCCATCTACCTCTCAATCTCTCTGCCTATGTCTCTAGCCATGTCCCTCACCCTCTATCTCCCTATGTCTCCCCTCGGTATCCTCTATATCTCCCTATCGGCCCTCTCTCTCTAAACCCTAACCTAAACCTCTAAACCTTAACCCCTAACCCCTAAAACATAAACCTTAAGTTACCCTAAATAATGCCCCTAAACCCTAACCCCTAACCCCTAAACCCTAAAATTGAGCAACCCTAAACCCCAAACCTCTAAACCATAAACCCTGGAAGCAACTCTAAACATCTATCTCCCTAGATCTCTCCCAATATCTATTGATCCCCTCACTCTCTCTCTCTCTCTAAACCCTAACTCCTAAACCCTAAACTTGAGCAACCCTAAATCCCTAACACCTAAACCCTAAACCATAGACCATAAACCTAAGCAACCGTAAACCCCTAAACCCTAAACTTAAGCAACCTTAAACTCATAAACCCAATCCACCCTCTCTCTCTATCACCAGGTATCTCTCCCAAGTGTCTCTCCCCTCCATCTCCATCCTCTCTTCCTTTTCCTCCCTCTCGCTCTCCCTTGTCGACAAAGAACATGGAAATGTAAGAAAAATAGGACGACAAAGAACATGGAAATGTAAGAAAAATAGGACATGTAAAGATGGATGAGGATATAAATTGGGATTCAATGAAATGGAAACAAGATAATTTATGAAATTTCATTGGATGGGAAGAATGAGGAGGAGAGGTAGAGAGGGGAGGGAATTAGAGAGTGAGAGAGAGGATAGGAGGTAGATACAGGATGGAAGTAGAGAGTGGGAGAGGACCGTAGGAGGCAGACAGGGCAAGGAAGAAGAGAGAGAGAGAGGGTAGGAGGTAGATAGGGGAGGAAAGCAAAGACTGAGAGAGAGGGTAGGAGGTAGACAGGGGAGGGAAGTAGAAAGTGAGAGAGAGGGTAAGAGGTAGAGAGGGAGGGGGAGAAGAGAGTGAGAGAGAAGGTAGGAGGTAGAGAGGCAAGGGAAGCAAATACTCAGAAAGAGGGCAGGAGGTAGATAGGAGAGGGAAGTAGAGAGTGAGAGAGATAGTAGAAGGTAGGTAGGGGAGGGAAGAAGAGAGTGAGAGAGAAGGTGGGAGGTAGAGAGGGGAGGGAAGTAGAGACTCAGAGAAAGGGTAGGACATAGAGAGGGGAGAGAAATAGAGAGAGAGATGATAGGAAGTGCAGTTGCCCTTATAGACATGTATGTAAAGTGTGGAAGCATAGACAAGGCATGTCAATTGTAAGACGTAACACCTCATAGAGATGTTCTATAATGGAATGCAATGATTGCAAGATATGCAAAAAATGGATTTGTTGAAAAAGCTTTAGAAACTTTCAAGCAAATGCAATTGGCATGTGTATTGCCAGTTATGCTCAGCTTTGTTTGACGTGTTTTTATCAGTTTTTAGCAAAATCTAGAGATAATCTGGAGCATGCTCCCCATCAGGATGGCACTTTTTTCAATGAAAACTGAAAAAAATACCACCATAATCTTAATCTCTCTGTTAGCTATCTAACCATATAATTTTTTTCACATTTTGAGTACGTTCAGTGTTTCATCTTGAATTTCTTTTGTTAGTGTGTCCAGTTTTTGTCAAAAACCAGTGTCTAGTATTTTTGACTTTTTTTTTAACCGTTCATCAAAAATTGAAATAAGTTATATTTTTAGAAACTAGACTCCATTCTACACGAATTAAAAAAATAAATTGATTTTCGATTAGTTTTCAACCATTTTAGGGGGGACCACGCTTAAATTTTTGTTTTTCAAGATGTGTCCACTTTAAAAATTACTAAAAAATCAATTATTCATTAAAAATTTATCAAAAAAATCAGGGATAAACTACATGGTTTTACCTAATTTCTCACTGAAGCGATTATTGAAATACTAAAAAAAGGTTAACATTTTAGGGGGAGCACACCAGATGCTATGTTATGTTTTTTTTCAGAAAAACAAGACCAATTTGTGTGCTCCCCCTTTTTGAACCCCTTAATCTCAACCATTTTTGGAAAAAATTAGTAGTTTAGAAACTAGATTCGGAGCACTACAACTCTTGTTTTCGTTCCATCTTCAAATTTTGAGTGTAGCTATCTTCAATTTCTCATCCAACATCAATGTTTCCTTATTTGAGAAAAAAAAAGTGGCAACTTAAGACCCCATTTTGGTCCCTCATCTTTGTGCACTTACCCCTAGAGGTTATATGCATCACCTTGGTTTGAGTCCTATCACTTGATCTATCAAGAAACAATGATCACTTTTCTTTGACAAAGGTAGGGTATCACGGTCCTATTCATGTTGCTATAGAATTTGTTGAGATTCAAAATATTCTTTTAGAGTTTATGTTCCCAATGGATGATATACCCACTATCTTTGGCATGATAATTACAATGTTATTCACATTGCATGTAATCCAATTGAGCACCAGTGCACCAAACACATAATTGATATTCACATCACTATATTTGGCATATTATTTAGGGCACCAACCCATGTTTTTTTCCAAATAAAGGATCGATTACCAAAATCTTTACTATATCCTCAATAGAGTTTTTGAAGTCCCTATATCGTCATTTGTTGGGTGTGAAGCAATTTGTCCTTAAGTGGAACTCATTTATAATTTCTCTTCCTTCCCCTCTCTCACAATCCATTTTAATGGGGATCTATATGTATTAAATACCTATTTTGTATTTTACTTATATTTAATTTTATTATATTTATTAAAGTGAGCTTAAGAACTAAAGTTATTGTCTATCATTGGGGATTCTTGTTTGTCTCATCCTTGTAAGGGTGAAAAGTGATTGCCTTGCACTTTCCCCCTCCATTTTGGACTCACTTTGACCCATTTGTCCCATATTTAATGACTAGTGTACAAGTGGCATATTTCTACATAAATGTTGGCAACTAACCAAAGGCTTAGCTAAATTTCACTTCACATATTCCAAGGATTTCAATCCAATCTAATTTTTTTCCATTCCCTAATTTGGTTTGAATAAGCAATTGTGGATTTGAACCTAGTTCAAATCTATAGCTACATGTTTGACCTTGAAATTTTTAATTCAATCTTAAACATGGGCCCAAGCTAACTCGCTTCTAACTAGCCATTACCTACCAACTTGAGCATGAAATCTTCAATTTACACACTAGGGTGTTGTATAAAGGACAAACCTTGAATTCATTTTAGATAATTAAGGAGAAAGATCCATATCTCATCTAATCATCACATTATAACTTAAAGAGAATGGCATCCTTAGAATATCAACTAGCATTAACATCAACATCATCGGTGACAAATTAGGCATCTTGTATTGTTTTTGACATAGATAAAAAATGGAAATTTTTGAAAGGGCCCAGGCCCTTTTAGATACATCCAAGAGGTAGATGGAACAAGTACCATGAGATATGGGACAAATAATAGAAAAAGGGCAACCCCATTGCGATACAACAAAGTCGAACAATGAGACCAAGACAACTCCAGATCTTGATTTAGTAAATCTTACTCCCTTGACCTGAGGGTGTGAAGCCAAGATTGATTTAGGGAGTCCTTTCTTTCTTCTCTAAACAACTGTCCAAGAAAACCCAAGTCTAAATCTTCAATACAAGGGGAAAGGAGGGAGTCCTCAACTAATGCTTCAGCCATAGACAACTCCTACAAAGAGGGGGATGGACCCGAACTAGAAGTTGGAAGAACCAAAGATAGAACTAGAGTTGGGATCTCCACACCGCCTGATATGGGGGAAACAACTGATGAATGGGAAATCTAAGCCTGGTCAGAAGAGGACTCGGGAGGAGTCAAGGGGTTTTCTGTAGCCTCACCCTCCAACACCCCCATCAGACCATGCACCATAGGGGAACATGTGGAGAGGATTGAAAATATTAAGAAGGCTCATCACCCTAGGAAGATCCATCCACTAGAGAGTTATAAGTGTTGATCTAGTCAAGTTATCATCAAGAGCATTCTTCCACCATGTAGTCACACCCTTGTGACAAGAGTGGGGACAAATGGAGGCTAGGTGATCAATAGAAAAACATCATCTACATCTGAAGGGAGGCCCTCATAATCTAGTTTTTTTTATCTAAGACCTTTCCCCCACCATTAGAACTACATCTCCATGAAGGGGTTTGGAGATATCAATGTCCACCAAAATACGAGAAAATGTAGAGTTTCCCATGAATGAGGTACTAAAGTCAACCTTCAGGAAGTTGTCAGTTGCATTGTCGATGTCCTTGTAGAATGAATCTTCCCAAAACAAAAGAGGGAGATTCGAAAGCCTAACCCATATTGGTTTGATGTTGAGAGGTTCAATGAGTGGGTTGAAGGAGTTGGACCATAGTTTGATGGAGAGGGAGTGTACACCCCACAACCAAACCCTGTCGTCAAGCACTATATCCTACTCCTTAGGGGTCACAAAAGTCACAATGAAGAAGCCTCTTGCATAGGGGAAGAGCTCAATCTTGCCCTCCACAAGGGGTTTCCAAGAATCCAAGACCCATTTTTGTAGGTCTGGCAAGGATGACCACAAGCTATTAAATCTACAAATCACCCCATGGTGCTGATAAAACTCTTCATTATCAACCACATCTTGGTCACACACCACAACTGGGGAAAGATGAGTGCATGGCAGGGGTTGTAGCTTATCATTTTGTGCAGGGTGGCCATGAACCTGTGAACTTGTTACAACCATGAAGGACCTAGCATTGCCCTGCACGTCACTAGCATGACGCCAAGGGGGGCACCTTGTATTGTTGCTTGACTTGTCTTCAAACTTATTCAAATCACTAAAATTGATTCTAAGGTTTTGACTAAGGCAAAAGTCCTTACACAAAAAACTCCAATGGTATCTATAAATACCACCATTTTCAAATTGCACAGGAAAACATTCAATAGGTCACATGTGCACAAGTCAAAGCTATAGAGAAATGTCAAATTTGTAAGAAAGGGTCAAAGTTGCATGTACAAGGATTAATTACCTAGCTGCAAAAGTGATTTGAAGCAAAGAACACGTCATCTTGTAGCTCGTTAGAGCACTACACTCCTAGATTTGATCATAAAGCACAATTGGATCATTGAGCACAATTCTATAGTAGAATACTCTATTGTTACATCCAAAGCTATGTACGCTAAACCTTATTGTTAATTTAAAAAAGTATGCTTGTACTATTTTAGATCCTTTATTTAGACTAATTTGTTCATTAACTCTTTATTGTATTAATTAGTCAAGATAGATATTTAAAGGAAACTTTTTAATTTGTTTTCAATCCTTAAATAACTTTTAAGTATAATTATATATCGAAAACTTAATGCATATTAACTTGGTGTGAATCTTTCCAGTTTGAAAGACTCTTATTTGTGCAACTTTGATTCACACTCTCCATACCAACGAGTTAAAACAAAACTGTTATAAAGTCTTCTCCATAATTACCTTCCATGAACTTTCCTATAAATAATTTGTATATAGACACTCATGAAATCATGAGAGCGATGGATGCTTTCGTGAGAGATCTTTTATGAAGCATAATATGCAAAGGTGTACTCTGAACTAACTTCTAAGTCTAGCTAAAAGATTCCTATGCATTCGACTAATATCCAATAAAATTTAGGTGGAAAAGTGGAAGTTAAGCCATGGTTAAATAGACTCAAATCCGTTAATGATGGCAACGAATAAGAACAATAAATGGCCAAGAATATCTAGTGGAAAAAATGGAAGTTAAGTCTTCCTTAATAAACTATAATCCCGTTAATGGTGGCATACAATAAGAAACAAAACGGATACTTTGTTATTGTCAAAGCCAGCGGGATTCGAACTGGTAATACAACCAAAATATAATTGAATAATACATAACCAACAACAATAAACATAAGCATAGTGCAGCAGAAGTCATTACTTTACTTGCACGTGTACATAAATGTATCAATTACTAAATGTTCTACACATACTTAAAAGGTTACTATTAATCAATATTTTTTTTAGGTTTGTTTGTGATCAAGGAAGTTATGTTATTCAGCTTTCTTGGGACAAGATTTCAAAGGTGTCTACAACACCACCATTTAACAAATATTGTAGGTTGAAGTCCAGTTGCAAAGGATGAATTCATGGTTGTATAAGACACCACCACAGTTAAAGGGCACTACTATGGCCATATGAACACTACCATGTCATAAGAGGTAAAACCATGTGTGATCGCATCTTGATGAGACAAAGGTAGTGAGAAGAGAAGCTAGAGATGAGATGTAGATTTGTAATACTAACTTTTGATCCAACATACCCTGAAGCAAAACCAAACCAAAAGAACACCAACCATCAGAGATAACTAAGCTTCTTTAACCTTATCCTCTTGTTTTTTAATTATATGAGCAACATCTTCTCCTTATTTCATTTATAATGCGAAAGCATATTCATGTTTAATTATCCTTTATATCATGCTTAAATTCTAGATTAAAGAACCTTTAAAATTAAAAAGAACTTAATCTTATTATATTTTGTCTTTGTATTTTGGTGAACCTAATTTTTCAACACATTTTACTTATGTACTTTTCATTCTAAATCTGCAATTGTATTCCTTTGGATTGTATGTCCAAACATCTCGAATGACCTACCTTCCCTCTTATGCGCAATCCTTGTCTCAACCCTTCTCTCATCATGAAAAACACCAACACACTTGTCATTAAAAACTTTAATCAATCACCATTTCTCAATGGTGAGAAAGTTTTTGACCATGATGTCCATTATGAACATATTGAACAATAGAAAAATTAATATCATTAACAACCTTCAACTAGTTAGAAATGATATCAATAAACTAGATTATGGATCTAACCCCTCTTCCTTTATGGATTCCATCCGTACCCTTCTCTTGACAACATCATACAATATGGTTATTCTTAAACGGATTGGCCAAATTATGATAAGTTTATTCCTCCTCAAACCCAAGCTACTTCTTAAACCATTTTCTCACACATCCATTCCTCCACCATCCCTCCCCTCCTTACCCATACCTCACATATTGTACCTGGACTCCCCTTCCCCCCTCACAACCTCTCATTCTTCACATATCCAATCCCTCATCCTTTGGTCATTCCAAACCTCCTCCTTCCACTTTCTCATTAGCTTTCTCCCAACCCACACCTAATCCCTATGGCATTGCTTCCTCCATGCTTGTTGTTGTTACTCAACCTCTTTAATACACCCTTCCTGTCATGCCCAAAATATTCGATTAAGAACATAACACAAAGACAACCATTATAGATGGCAAATATAAAAATATGATCCCTCATAAGTTAGCTTGCAACACATATGCTTTTGAAAATGCATAACAAATTCCAAAATTAGAAACATAGACATACAATATAAAATTCAATCAACACGCAAAGAATAATTACAAATTACCTTAGGCCTTCTATTTTACCTTACAACATTCAAATATTACTCACTTAACCAGTAACATGTACCCATGAAAGTCAGGATTTCTACAAAACTAGGTACAAGAATTAGTCTCTTCAAAAAACTAAAAACTAATCTTATTAAATTTCTGATGCAGGAAATAGAAAAGAAACATGACCTAAGGGCCGGACCTAGGCCTCGGGGGCTCATATAATATGGCCTTGCCTACGTAATGCGATCAAAGGCTCCGTAGTTCACCTATTAGACTTTCAACTTGATTAGGTTGACTTATATACAATTGTTATATCAAAACCATAACAAGAATCTAGGCTCTTTTCCAAGCCATAAGAAAGATACAACATCAGGTGGATAAGGTTACTTGGCACAAGTTAATCTATAACTAGGTCATCACTTAAAAATTATTCTTTAGGTGACTAGTTGGCTAACATACACAAGCCTTAGCTTTCAAGATTGGATACATTAAGATTAAAAGTATAGAGTTTAATTAAATCATATAATAGTAATATCAATTTTAATTGCAAAGAATCAAATGATAATGCTGAAGGTCTTCGAAGGACAATACATATGAAATAATCTATTTTTTTAAATACAATATAACTTCTATTGACCCTTCAATATCCAATACAATTAAAAATAATCCATCAAATAGCTGTGAGAAGGATGCTAGCCAAAAAGTTAACCCACTAAAGTCCAAGTTATTCTTTCTTAAAGATTTTTGTTTAGAAGGTCAGGAAGTTTAAAGAATTTTGAGTTTTGTGTGGATAAATTCCCTAGTAAGTATCTTGGGGTGCCTTTGGTGGATAGAAGGACCTCAGAAGTTCAATGGAAAGCAATAATGGAAAAAGTTCAAGGCAAGTTGGCGGATTGGAAATAAATAGCTTTCCCTTGCCGATAAGATTAATCTCATCAAGGCTTTCGTGTTTGCCATCCTAGTTTATGTTATGTCTGTTTTTCAAGTCCCAAGTAAAGTGGCTAAAGTGTTGGAGACTACATAGAGAAGTGTGGTAAGGAGTCCACTCATCTATATTGTTTGATTAAGTGGGACGATGTATGTAAGCCTAAAAAGTTGGGGAGTTTAGGGTTTAGACAATGTAAGGGGATGAACAAGGCCTTGGGTCCAAAATTGGTTTGGAAAATCCATGAAGAAAGGGATAGATTGTGGAGCTGCATACTTTAATCTAAATATTTGAGGAACAGGGTGGACAACATGCTTTGTGGAGATGGTTTGCTCTTATTTGCCTCTAGTATTTGGAATTTATTGAGATGTTGTTGTTGTCTCATATGGCCTAATGTGAGTAGAGTTGGGAAAGGGAGATAAAATTAGATTCTGGTAGGATAGATGGCTTGAGAAGTCTACCTTAGTGGATATTAAGAATTTGAAACCTTTGTCTTCTTATTTTGAAGGTTGCATGGGTATTGTGGTTAAGGATTATTGGTCTTTGACTTCTCATGGAAAGGTTTGGAAGGCCCTTTCTATTCCAATCTTGGATCTCAATGCTTCTTGTTATACTCTGAATGCTTATCTTTCTAAATGACATATCCCACATCTTGAAAGAGAAGACTCTTTAGTGTGGAATGGACATGGTAGTGGTAGAATCATTGCTAGTTTGATGTATCATTAATTAATTGTTTTGAAGGTGGAGCTAGACCATTTTCCAGGGGAGAAAATTTGGTTTTTCTTAGGTCTTCCCAGAGCTTGTGCCTTCTTGTGGATTGTTGTTAATTTAGGCATGCCCTCACCTGGGATAGGTTGTAGAAGTTAGCTAAATCTTGCCCCTCTCAATGCGTTCAATGTAGGAGGGAGGAAGAAGCCAACAATCACCTTTTTGTGCATTATGATTTTGCCATGACATTATGACATTGGTTTCTGGGGAGGTGGAGGTTGAATTAGGTTATTCCTGCTGATATTTCCAGTCTTATGTCTGGATGACAATCCAAAATAAGGGGTTGAAGATGATTTGGGATTGCTTTTTGGCAATGGTTACTTGGAATATTTGGTTGGAAAGAAATAGAAGATTTTTTCAAGATAGGGAATTATCTATGGAAAGGATATGGGATAATGTGGAAACTGTTATCAAGGAGTTAGACGACTATGGTAAGACAAATGAATGAAGCATTATGGCAGGGGATAAATGTTGGGTTGATGTTTGGCCCCAATTTCATCAGCTCGATAGCTTTTCTTTTAGCAAGTTAAACAAAGACAAGACTTGCATCTGGAGGTGCCCTGACATTGGATGGTTCAAATTTAACTTTGATAGGGCTACCAAATGTAATCCTAGTATTGTGGGAGGGGGTTGTGTTTTTAGAGATGATAGGGGTCAGGCCCTTGGCATCTTAGCCTTTGATTTTGATGTGGACACCAATAACATGGAGAAAGCCAAGGCCTTGTTGTGGCTATTGGTTACAACTAAATATAAAGGATGGAAAAGGTTACAGGTGGAAGGTGATTCAAAGTTGGTTATTGAGGTGATGAGCAAAGGGGGTAATCATAGTTGGCTATTTGACACTATCCTTTCATAGGCCAGGGTGGTAGCGACCTTTTTGATGAGATTACATTCAATCATATTGGTAGGAAGGGGAATGCTATTGTTGATTAGGTTGCTAACATGGGAGTAGGTATAAGAGGGAAGGATGGTAAGTCCAATGTGCGTCGGTGGGAGAATTATCCTATTGAGGCATTGTGGCTTCTTTGAGAGGACATCAATGTATAGTCACTCGATAAAGGGTATGATAGGTGGCAGG
Source organism: Cunninghamia lanceolata (assembly GCA_027924645.1). Classification (NCBI taxonomy): domain Eukaryota; kingdom Viridiplantae; phylum Streptophyta; class Pinopsida; order Cupressales; family Cupressaceae; genus Cunninghamia; species Cunninghamia lanceolata. Next base: position 10,298,735 of record BSBN01000693.1, read on the forward strand.
CTTCATAAAAGGTAATGATGTTTTATGCATGAGATGGGATGGAGGTATTAATGTGAAGAGGCAGATCTCATATTATTGGAAAGGGTGTTGGTGAGCATTTTATTTTGTGGTTACGGGTGTTTTGTCTGTTGTTTTTAGAGTGTCGTGATATGACAAATGGCCTCCTCGAAAGGTTATCATTTTGGGCTAGGAGAAAAGGAGGGAAGAATAAGGGGAAGGAGCAAGCTTTGGAGAAGAATGTAAAGCAAAGGATGTGGTGGGTCTTTGGTGAAGAAATGATAGTGGATTTCATGGCATATGTTGAGAAGGAAATAAAAAATTAGGAACTCTATTATTGGGTGATATGTATTTGGGAGCTCGCCAAGGATATGGATGGGGCACTGAGTGTGGGGATTTGTTCAGCCATGGCTAATCTCTTACTCAAACTTGGGCACACGTGGGGAAGGAGAAGTGTGTTTGACATAGCTCATACTTTGTCTTGTGCCTCTTTGTTGTAAAATGCTAGTTTGCATCTGATTCACGATGACATCGAAGATGTGGTTGACTAATTTGAGGTATATTTTAATTGCATTCTTGCTTATTTACATGCTTCTAAGAAAAGGCAACAATGTTTGCAACATTCTATGGAGGAGATTGTGAAGGGTTTGAAGATGGCTTTACCCGTGGAGGCTATCTCGAAGTTTTTAGAATGTTGTGATAGTGAGGACTTGGAGGATGTGGAGGTTGTGGTTCTGTCATGTAAGACAATTTCATGTGAAAAATGTAATGTTGTTAAGGGCGAGTGCTCAAGGCCTACATAATTTGCCCCGACCCCCATTTCATACTTTTTCGTTATGACTTCTATATCTTGGTTAGGTAGGGTGGTAGTTTTTTGTTGATATTTTGGTTGGGATCCTTATGTGTTTTGGGGTGGTCGGGTGTTGTTTCGTGGCTATGTCTGAGGGTTGGGTGTGATAGATATTTATCTCTTGGCTGTTTGGTTGACCTCTCATTAGTTGGGTAGTTGGTTATAAGTTACTTGATTGACATTTTTGCTATGGACCTAACTGTTGTTTTTTCGCCAGCATCTGGGTTGTTGTGCCCATTTTATTCTATGGCTCCTGGGCCTCCCAGGTTTATTATATAAAGTAGTATATAATAATAAATATAATTATATTTAATATTATATATATAAAGTAAATAAAATTGAAAAATAAATAATCTAAATATAATTTTTTTATATAATTCTAATATATTTTATATTATATATTATTTTACTAGCCTTTGGTAGTACTATTGCAATGAGTTTTTTAATCTAGTGATTAATCTATCTAGAGTAAACCAATCAAAACAAAGTATTATTTTTCATGTTAACAAATTTTAATTTTTCCTAAGTCTACATGAGAAAAATTTAACAAAAATTATTTGGAAAATCATTTATTTGTGTTGTGATTGGCTCAAAATTTGAGCTTTTAAGGATGAATTTTGTGGAAATACTATTTTGAGTAAAACAAACACAATAAAATCAAGTGGAGGGAAGTATTGAACGTGCAAATTTGGTTATTAAACAAATAATATTTTTTTATTGTTAAACAAATAATATTTTTTCTTTTAAATCTATGCAAATATTATAACAAAAATTTAATATTTATATTAATATAATATTTATATTAATATAATATTCATATTAATGTGGGGGGTGGATGGGAGGGTGCCACCTCACATAGCTAAGGTGGCCGCCTCGGCAGGCCCGTAGGAGAACTAGGTAGGGGCAATGATAAATGCACATTGCCGGTGGCAGTTAAGTTGGGAAAGGACGGCTTCGGGCAGGCAAATCATGTTTGCAGAGTTTGAAAAGATAGATGGTAGAGGTTAAGCATGCGATTGGCAAATCTCATGGCTGGATGCAGTCATGAAGTGAGAGATGTGAGTTGGTGAGATAATGGATAGTATTTGCTCGCGCTACTCCCATCATTTCAAGTTATGCGGATTTCCTTCTTAATTTGCTTGGCGTATGGTTTTTCTTCATTTTGCTCTGTATGGAGGTCCCGCCACCGCTGATTATCATTCACCTGCTTCCTGCTAGTTATCTCATCTATGGTCGTATGGAGTCTCCAATTTGTCTATCTACAAAAGTCAGACAAATGGCGTTTAGAGGAGAAATCATAGAGCAGAGGCTCAAGAGGGTTCTGAAGGAGAATGATGCTTTCTCTGCTAAAGCAACGAAGCTCCTTTTGGGTAAAAGTTTTGTTGCAGGTGGACAAAGATATTAAGTAGACTTCGATATCTCTTTCAAGGTAGTCGTAGCTCTGTTGGACATTTCCACGCCCAAGGATGAAGTTAAGCTTCCGGTGCAACACCTTTTCAAAGGGACTTTCCTGGTGGGGCTCGACGATGTGCTCGCAACGGTGGAAAGAGGTGGGCTTTCGAGGCCCAAAGACCTACATAGCACAAATCAACCGGGGGTCGCCATTTAATATTTTCCTTGCATCTTGGATATCAGAGGAGCTGAGCTGGTTGCGCATAGAAGTAGGGCTCATAGGGGCAGGGATTTTCTAAAGAAAATGTTTAATATCACTCCTACGGAAGGGTTTGAGTGGGTTGGGGAATTTCGTGATTATCTCTTTGTGGAAGGTGAGCTCTGAAGTCTTCTTGGTGCAATGTTTTTGGTGGATGTTCGTCTAAGTGCTAGTGGTTCCTTCTGATCGTTTTCATATGGTGCAGTTTAAATCTCTGGTTGTAAGGAGTGGTTGAAGGTAGTTCCTGCTTAGTTTTTCAGAAGTTTACTTGTTTATAGCAATACTAGTTAGTATTAGCAGTATAGTTGGTCCAGTTGGTGGTCAAAATATAGCCGTTTACGGCATGGTTTCTGTTTCAGTCCTGCCCTGCCTAAGGTTTTTGTCAATTTTGGCCCTGTGTGGCTTTTGGAGGTCGGTCTTGCGTGACCTTGGTTTTCTCAATTTGAATTAGACATGGAGGAAGCAGTATGTATTTTGATAATTTTATATAATATAAAAACTTTCTTACTGATAAAAAAAAAATTCATATTAATGTGATTATTTAATTTTGATTCATTGTATATATTATTTATAAATTTGATATTTAAATATTAACAAAAAAAATAATTAATTATACATTAATAATAGAATGTATATTACGAAAAAAAAAATAGAATGTATATTAAATTAGTAGAATTGTCATTATAATGTATTTATATTTATGTGTATAAATATTACAGTAAAATGAAATATTATACTGATCTAAATATTAATATATTATATTGTATAATATTCATATTAATATTTAATTTTTATTCATTCTATATATTACTTATAAAATTCTTATTTTAAATATCAATAGACTAATATAATTAATAATCATTATATTAAATTATTGATTATGTACAAATAAATGGAATTATCATTATAATGTATTTACATTTATGTTTATTTAATTTGATACGGTGTAAGGGTGCCAAAACCCATTTAACCAAGAAATAAAGAAAAGAGAACCACAGGCTACTCAAAATTGAGGGCCACTATATATCTAAATATGGATTTTATATTACTAATAACAAAATATAGTTCAGTATACTACCAAAAACATAGATTAAAGCTTGTCGATTACATATCTGGTTACACAGTGTTGCTCAACATATCTTCTAAACCAGAAACTATACACAACAAAAAGATTTAAAACCTTCAAGCTTATTGGCCTCCTCCTGACACTGCTACCATTGTCCCCTTACAAGCAGAGGCTCCTTCCGACAGCTCCGCCACCTCCACATCAACTAGTTCTCCTCCTTCATCAAGACTGCCCATCTCCAAGCCAACAATGCTCTTCAAGAAATCAACTCCATCCTTCATTGCCCTCCTATGGTCAACTTCCAAAATACCACTTGTTGGGACCACAAATGGCACTGAGGGACCATTATACACTGGGAGTAGGACTGACCAAATTTCATTCCCCTTTCGTAGCCCAATACTCGATATGGCAATGTCCAAGGCCTCCTTCAACCCCCCTTGCCACTTTGGTTTCACAAAGCTCTTGGCCAGACCATTGACCACCTCCTTCAATTTCCCTAAGTCCAGCAAGACTCCAATGAACATGGCTGCCAAGTCCGAATTCACCCTATACTTATTCTCATTATTCATAAAGGCCTCCCCTAAAATCATTTCAATAGCCTATAACTTGACAGCAGAAGCCATTTTAAAAACCTTCTTTAACCTATTGTTTGTAATGGGACCCTTGAAAGCCATCTATCTCTTCCTATTGACCAATGGGATCATCGACTCGATTTCCACTCTACTTGAAGGCGAGAAACAAGGCAAATGAAAATAAATTGCCCTGTACAAATATCCCTTGAATACCCCATCTCCTAACTTCGCATGCTTTTCATTGAATGAAATAAAGATCAGGGATTTGCTCCAATCCTTTCCCATGAGCGATTGTCCTATTCCATCGAGGCCAATAAATATCACCTCCTGCCAAGACACCAAGTCCACGGTGTCACTGGTCACCTTAATGTGTCTGTGGGATAGGGTCCTACTCAACACTTACTCTGTGCCACATGGACAAATGCCCATACAAGGTCTAGCATCACTAGCCCTCACTTCTTCCTTAATTAGAAATTCTAAGTCTGGGATGAGAAAATTCCACTCTTTAAGAGAGTTTTTGACTAAAATCTCCATATCCATGTCAAAGGAAAAATTTGCCAACTTATTTGCCACCCTATTCACCTCCCTAAAAACATGGTTGATCTTGAAGTCCCTGAACTTATTCAATAAATCCCATGCTCTCGCCAAAGAGTTGTTAAGCTTCCAATTTGGGGTTTGCTTGTTCAGGATAGCATTAATAACAACTTGGGAATCTCCTTCTATACGAATCCTCCTTACCCCTTAGGATAAACCTAGTTGCAATCTCATAATGAGAGCCTGCATTTCTGCCTCATTATTGGACTGCAACCCAATCTTTCTGGAAACGGCTCTAATCATCACTCCCAAATCATTGCTAATCACACAACCAAGAGAAGCTTGCCTAGGGTTACCCCTCGAAGCACCATCTAGCCTAAGCCCTACTCTCAGCCGGTTGATCCTGGGCAACCCCTTGAATGGGGTTAATATAATCTCTATATTTATATTAATATGATTATTTAATTTTTATTTATTTTATATGTATATTAATTTTATTATTAATATTTTAAATATTAATAAAAAAATTAGTTTCAATTTTGTGATCAAAATCACATAACTAGTGATTAAATTGATTTTGTAAATTTTATTCTTTTATTAGTACTTGCCTTGCACATACTATTCTTTGAAAACTCTTTTAACTTGTAATTAATTTTTGTTAAACAAGCTAATCAAGAGCATTGAGGGTCTTATTCTCCTCCATATTTCTTGAATGTCTCCTCCACTCCTCCATGAAATATTAATATATATTTGTGTATAAATATTAAATATTGAAATATTATACTGATCTAATATATTATATTGTATAATATTCATATTAATATTTAATTTTTATTCATTGTATATATTAATTATAAAATTCTTATTTTCTTATTTTAAATATCAATAGAATAATATAATTAATAATATAGTAATAATAATATTTATATTAAATTATTGACTATACAAATAAATGGAATTATCATTATAATGTATTTATATTTATGTTTCACATTTTGAATCCCTTCTTATTACAACACATGTTATAATAAGGAAGAATACATTCTACAATGCATTGTCATTGTCATTGTCATTGTAATTACGCCGAGAGGTGTTTCTACAATGGCAGGTAGGGGCTGAAAGATTCAGATTCCCGTAAATAAGATTCTATAAACAAAAATCTTAAAATTCAAAAACAACAAATAAGATTCCAATCTTAAAAATCTAAATAAAAACTAGCAAATAAATATGGGCTCTAATGTATTACACACTTGGAAGGTGAAAGGAATGCATATTAATCTCTTAATAAATAAGAGGCGTTTCACAAAACTGTGGCATTTAAAACTATTCAAAACATGCATTTCAAAACACCATTCTTGGCACTAGCATTTGTAGGTGGCATTTTCCAATATTGACAGGTGTTTGAAGAAATTTCTTGGTTAAACAAAATTAAAAATAAGAACTAAGATTCCTTTCAAACAGATGGACAACAAGCCAATGGACAAATGACATATATTATCAAATATTTATTATATTTATTATTATAATATATCATATATTTTTATCAATATAATATATAATTTATTACATTATAATATAATATAGTATATAATATTATATAATATATATATATATATATTTGATTGGTAAAAGGTCGAGGCCATTAATATATAAAGTCAGTAATAAAATACAATAAAATACAGCTCTGTTCAGTGCAGGCACCGGTAGGAAAGAACAGAGAAAAGAAAACCTCCGGTCTAGCCCAAGACTTTTGCAGTCCAGTACATACTGTTTATTAATAAATCTTATACAGGGTCAAGCCCAACAAGGACTCATCCTTTCTTATACAATTTCTGGGGTACAAGTACACACATTGCCCTATACCAAGGCCTTTCTTTTGATATTCTCTTGTTGTATGGCTTATTGGTTCTCCAACTCCTGGGATGTCCTCGATGCCATATAGTAATAGATCAGTTGTCCATTATCAAGTGAGGGGCTTCTTCTGTCTAGCTCCTGCTAGATTACCTGTCTTACCTGAAACCACAGGGAAAACTTCCAACTCTTTTCGCATGTTAGCTAAACAAAACAAGGATATACACAGACTTCTCTTCCTGCAAACACCTGTTAGTTCTCTAAATCCTTTGCCTGAGAGGAAAAATTAAAATACTTGCTCTTGCCAATCTTATAAAAAATATTCAAACACACTTGCTTCGAAGTTAACTTAAATCCCATACTAGTTGATTGATTCCCTATATTTGCCAACATCTAAATATATATACTTGTAAAAATGCAAATATATATACCTAAGTGTGGGCATAAGTGATCGATCAAGTCACTGATAATGTTGGTGAACCATCTAAACTTTAACCCATCAAAGAAAAATGTTATTACCTGTCAAATCTGTAATATCTCTCAAATGAGCTGGAATGGCAGCCAAAGCTTGACTAGAAACCTCATTATTGCCAGTCTAATTTCTTGCCTTCTCACATGCCAGTAGTGATTCAAGTTTCAATCAAAGAGTTGGGACAGGAAAATTTAAAATTTTCTTGTATTCTTGCTCATCCATACCCGTCCAAACCAAAAATATTTCGCCCAAAATCAGAATAAAACAACTGATATATCCCATAAGATCCTATGATTTTTATCACGAATAATGTAAAGGGCCTCAATTTCTTACATCAACAAGACCTCATGTTAGTTATACCAATCCACGAGAAACTTGTTAAAAAGGATATCGGCATGAGAATAAGAGTCGGGGAGAAGATTTCAAAAGTCACCGATGGAGAAAATGATACCGATGACCTTTCGTCGAAGAGAAAGCTACCAGTCACGCCGATCAGTATAACTAAAGACTATCGGCAAATACTCTATAAGATCTCCCGTCAATGTAGATCATACTGATAAGAAATTTCGGTAAGACTCTCACCAATTGTCCAGTAGAATGGAGGAGACTAGCAGTCATTGGCAGGAGACAAGCATTGGGAAGAAAGATTAAAGACTCTCCGATACTCTAATGTCTCACCGACTGAAGAAAAGTGCTTCGGTGTAACTTACACCGATAAGTGTGAATAATAAGAACCATCAGTGAGAACAAGTGAATCAGAACAAGGCTTACAAGTCTGATCGAAGCAATTCTCATGATGATATCGGTAACATGTTATGAAAGTCTTTCTGATCCAAGGCTATCGGGGAGACGACTACGAACGGGTAACCCTAAATATGTTATCCTGATGACAATGATAGTCGCATTCATCGACGAGACTCTCACTGATAGCCATATCGGTGACACTTGAGAGATCAGGGAAGAATATTAATCATACAATGATGAAGAAAGTCATGCCGATAGTGAAGTTGGTAGAACTTTCACTGAGCATCTAGTGGAACCAAAAAGATTATTAAATGAGGTTTTATTGTTGTATGTTTCGAGCATTGTATGTATGTTTTATACATTTCAATATACATATAATGCGGAACTCAAGAAAGGTTGAAATTTGGTTAAAATGATGCATCATGACTTAAAGTGTATCGGAAGATGCATTGCACTTTATATACATCGTGGATATACTAAGATGCTTTGTATATTGAAATGTATAACATAACAATGTATATTGAAATGTATAACATAACAATGTACATCTTCGATATACAAGATGCTTTGTATATTGAAATGTATAACATAACAATGTACATCTTCAATATACCAGCCGATATACAGGAAGCTTGTATAAAAACAATGTATATCTTCGATATACAAGCTGATATCCATATAACATAAGATGCACATGTATAAATAACAATGTATATCTTCGATATACAAGCCGATATACAAGAGGCTTTGTATATTTCAATATACAAGCCGATATACATGTATAAAGAGAGGGTTTGTATAAGATGCTTTGTATGTATTTTGAGTTTGTATGTTTGGCCAAGGGAAACATACAAGACGATCTACAAAGCTATATGCATGTCATGGAACTGAAAAGATTAGGAAATGAGGTTTTATTGTTGTATGATTCTGGCATTGTATGTATGTTTCAGGTTATACATTTCAATATACATACAATGCATATCGGGCTTGTATAAATAACAATGTATATCTTCGATATACAAGCCGATATACAAGATGCTTTGTATATTGAAATGTATAACATAACAATGTATATCTGTGATATACATGCCGATATACAAGATGCTTGTATAAATAACAATGTATGTCTTCGATATACAAGCCGATATAACATAAGAAGCTTGTATAAATAACAATGTATATCTTTGATATACAAGCCGATATACAAGATGCTTTGTATATTTCAATATACAAGCCAATATATCGGGCTTGTATAAATAACAATGTATATCTTCGATATACAAGCCGATATACAAGATGCTTTGGATATTGAAATGTATAACATAACAATGTATATCTTCGATATACATGCCGATATACAAGATAGCTTGTATAAATAACAATGTAGATCTTAGATATACAAGCCGATATAACATAAGATGCTTGTATAAATAATCAATGTATATCTTCGATATACAAGACGAAATAATATAAGATGCTCGTATAAATAACAATGTATATCTTCAATATACAAGCTGAAATACAAGATGCTTTGTATATTTCAATATGCAATCCGATATACAAGATGCTTTGTATATTTCAATATACAAGCCAATATACATGTATAAAGAGAGGGTTTGTATAAGATGCTTTGTGTATATTTTGATTTTGTATGTTTGGCAAAGGGAAACATACAAGGGTAGAAAATCTGAAGATGTTCAGAGTTTGCTCACCCTTCATGGTATGTTATTAGACCAAGTGATGAACTGATTGGCCTCAAAATAACTTTCCTCTAAAGTTTTAGATTGGTTCTGATAATATTTCAGCGGTATTAGCTCTAGTAGATAGGTAGAGACCATCCACCCCTTTGTTGGCAAGAGAGTATGCTTTGCTATTACCCTCTCTGTAAGTGTGATTGAATGTGCACCTCCTTAAAGAAGCAATGATGTTGAGGGCATTAGCCAGCAGGGAATTCAATCTCCAATTAGGCATGTTCCCTTTCCGTAAGCCATTAATGACGATCGTGGAGTCTCCTTCGACCTCTAATTTTTTAATTTTCATGTCTTTGCAGTTTCTTAGACCTTCAATCAGGGCAGTTAATTTTATTGTATTATTTGTTGTTTCTCCTAGGGGTTTGGCTAAGGTTGCCATTTCTCTAGATTCAGAATCGTGGATTACACAACCTATTCTTGCGACTTCCAGGTTGCCCCTAGATGCCCTGTCAAAATTTAGCTTGAACCACCCTTCTTTAGGAGGTTGCCACTTACATTCCTTTCTCTTGTTGGTGGAGTTGTGGTTGTCTGGTCCCACAAAGGAGGGAAGTTTTAGTCTTGCCCATCTCCCCTGCATCTTTTCATCCCAGTGCGACATTTTGGATTCTTTTTTGGAGTTATTTAGAATCCTACTATTGACTATTTCTATAATAACGACCTCAATTTTAATGATTAGCTGACCAAAAGTCATTTTCCTATCTTTAAAAATTCTTCTATTTCTTTCTTTCCACAGCTCCCAAACCATGATCGAAGGGGAAATTGTCCATAGCATATGGTAGATGCTTTGTTTGTGAGTCTCAGGCCAGCATTGGAAAAGGTTCATAATGTTATTAGGAATGGCATTAATCCATCCCATCTTATTACTTAGCCAATTCCAACATTTATTAGAAAATTAACAATTGAGGAGAATATGGTCTGTTGTTTCTTGATTCTCTTCACAAAGGGGACATCTGCTAGGCCCCTCATATCCCATCTTGGTGAGCCTATCTGGATTTTTTTTAGTAAGGCCATCCAGGCAAACATTCCAGCGTTTGGGAGACAGTTCTTATCCCAACACAAACTCAGTGGTAACTCTGATTTTGGTCTTAGTTGCTGTCGGATTAAAGTTTTGTAACCATCCTTGGTTTTATAATTTCCTGATTTAGCCCCATCCCAAACTAATCTGTCTAAGTTCCCTTTGAGAGATACCCTCCATTTGTTAAGGATATCAAGAAGCTTCTCCTTCTCATTATCCGAAATGTTCATATTATCTAGGGGTTTCCATTTCCACCCCCTATTCTCCTCATGATTGGGAAAATCTATATAATCTTTTACATATTTCCCCCAGTGGGATTCTAGTATCCTTTTAGCATTCTCTAAATGATCCAAGCTACTTATCACCTCATACCCACCCCATGAGTCGTCCCAAAAAAGTGCTTGGTTCCCATCTCCTAAACTCCAAGTTAGTTTGTCCATTATGAGCTTCCTACAGTCCATCATAAAATTCCAGAGGCAAGATCCTCTAGGTGGGTTAGCCATTCTAAAAAGGAATGCCGGTTCCTCCCCTCTAAGATATTTGTTTCTAAAAATTTTAACCCACTTTGAATCGGGTTGCTGATACATTTTCCATACAAGTTTAGCGCCTAAAGCCTTACTCTGTTCTTTGAAGTTTTTTAAGCCCAGGCCTCCTTCCTCTTTTGGTCTACAAATCTTGTCCCAAGCCACAAGTGCCATTTTCTTTTTATCCTCCGAACCTTGCCATAGGAAAGTTCTTAGAATTTTGTTGATTTCTTCCCATTTTCCTAGTGGAAGATTCATACAGGATAATTGGTAAATTGGGATAGCTGAGAGAACCGATTTTAACATTGTCATTTTGCCTGCTGAGGAGAGCCATTTGCCTTTCCAAGATTCTACTCTGTTCCTAATCTTGGAAGTAATATGGTCCCAAATATCATTGATCTTATTGCTTTTACCCAATGGTATACCTAGATATTTACAAGGCATTTCCCCTTTTTTAAAAGACAAGATTCTACATATTTTCTTTTTCAGTTTCAGGATCCGTGTTGAAAAAACAAATTGCTGATTTATCAGTGTTTACCTCCTATCCAGAGGCCCTACAATAAGAGTCCAAGATATCTTTGAATGCCCTAGCTTCTTCTATGCACCCCTTATCGAAGAGCATAGTGTCATTTACAAACTGTTGATGTGTTGTAGGATTGACACCGGAAGTGATTTTGATTCCTTGGATCTTTCCTCCTTCCCTAGCCTTGGTGATCATTCTCCCTAATACATCTGCCATTATAATAAATAGAAAAGGGGAAATAGGGTCCCCTTGTCTCAATCCTTTTGAAATGCTAAAAAAACCTTCCGGGGTTCCATTGATTAAGACTGAGATCTTGGGATTAGAAATACATGCATAAATGAGGTTTATCCATTGTTTATTAAAACCAAAAGCCTCTAGGGTTTTGCAGAGGAAACCCCAGTCTACCTTATCATAAGCTTTACTTATATCTAGTTTAATTAACATGCTAGGTTTTTTGTTTTGCTATATGGTATGAATGGCTTCTTGGGTTGTAATAACTCCATCAAATATAGATCTACTCAGAACAAACCTTGTTTGTTCATCACTAATGATGTCTGGAAGCATTGCCTGAATCCTATTAGCCAGGGTTTTAGTGAGGATTTTATAAATAGTATTACACAGAGATATAGGCCGCAAATCCCCTAGACTTTCTGGCTTCTCTTTTTTTGGAATAAGTGTAAGGAAAGTATTATTTACCTCTTTGAGAATACTTCCCGAGTTTCTTACCCCTTCTAGTGCTTCAACTACTTCATCTCCTATGAAGTGCCAGCATTTTTAGAAGAAGAAGGCTGGGAAGCCATCGGGACCGGGAGCTTTATCTGGTTGCATTTGAGAGATTGCCAGCTCTACCTCAGTTTTGGTGAATTTACCATTAAGAGCTTTGTTTTGATCCTCTGAAATAATCCTTGGGATATCTTCCAGAATGGCTTGTTGGTACATGCAATTTGATCTCTCCTGATTATTAAGAATATTTTCAAAGTACCTAACCATTTCACGTGCAATTTGTTGAGGATATTCGATCCAGTCATTATTCGCATTTTTAATTTTGAGGATTCTGTTTACGTTTCTGTGTGCTTTGGTGCTGTTATGAAAGAACTTAGTGTTCTTGTCTCCCTCTTCCAGCCAAGTTTCTCTTGACTTTTAACGCCAAAAGATTTCCTCTTTGGCTAGGATATCTTCATATTCAATTTTTAGCTATTTTTCTTTTGAAAACATTTCAGCATCCATTCCTCTGGTAATCACGATTCTGTTTAGGTTTTCCAGTTCTTCTTCTAGCTTAGTTTTGGACTCAAAGATATTACCAAAGTTAGTTTTATTCTAGCTTAGAAGCTTACATTTAATAGTTTTCAGTTTGGATACTAAACAAAAAAGCTTAGATCGAGATATTCTAGTTTCTTTCCACCACTGCTCAATTAGGGTAATAAGGTTGTTATCTTTGATGCACATTTGTTCAAATTTAAAGGGGCAACATTTGGGTTGGCAATCTTCTAAGATACTCATCTGCACTGGGTAGTGATCAGAGCCCAAGTATGGTAAGATCTCTACCATCAGAATATAAGGGAATTGGGCCCAATTACCTCTTAACAAGAATCTATCAAGTTTTTTTGCAATATTGCTAAAGCCTTCTCTTCTGTTGTTCCATCTAAAACCTTCTTGTGCTGTTTTAATTTCCAATAAATTGTTCTTTTGAACCCAATCTTTAAAGTCTTTCGCTGCTGTAGATAACCTAACATGACCTCCCAGTTTTTCTTTAGGATCCAATATTGCATTGAAGTCTCCCCCCAGAATACATACTTGATCTTGTAAAGTTCCCAAGAATTGTTCTATTTCTGTCCAAACTGCTCTCTTATCCTGGTTCTGAGGAGGACCATAAATGTTGAGGAGAAAAAAGTGTAGGTTGCTTCTGATGCTTTTGACGAACCCCACCATCCAGTTCTTCTTGCAGCTTAATACTGTAAATGAGACCACTCTAGGGTCCCAAATTACCCCTATGCCTCCCGAAGCACCCTCAGCCGAAACTCCAACTAGCTCCCATATTCCTAACTTCTTGTTTAGAGTGTCAATCTCTTCTTTATTTAGTTTAGTTTCTTGGATCATTAGTATATTTGGTTTTGTGTTGGTTATACATCGTTTTATGATACACTGTTTATTAGGGGCATTGAGACCCCTAACATTCCAGGTGTGGACTCTCATGGCTCTAGGGGAAGGCACTTCCCCTTCCCTACATAGAATAGTGTGGTGATCTTAGTTTGATCAGTAGCCTCGCCTGCCTTCTCTCTTAGCTCCAATAGTGATTTCCTACCCCTTTTCTTATTACTTTTGGCACAGTCTGGGGTATCCCTGTTGAAATCAGTTATGGCAATTCCCAGCCTCGGATCTGCTTCATCCACTTCTCTATCTCCCTGATCTTTTGGGTCCTCTTTCTTTCTATCCTGCCTTTCCTCTTCTTCTTCAAGTTCTATAATCTTGGTGATGAGTTTTTCCTTCTCTTTGTTAACTTCCTTGATTACCACTTCCTCTAATGCCTTATCAAAGATCTCATTGCAGATTTCTTCTATAACTGAATGGCTGAGCTTGTCTGTGGATTTCTTTTGATTCTCAGAGTCTTTGTATTTTTCTTCTGTTTTGAAAGTGTTTGGAACCCATTCTGGGGTTTCTAAAACCTCTGGGTTTATACTTCCTTCTACTGTTGTGGGGTTATTGTCTCTGGCAGCTTCTGGAGGAACTTCCCCCTCCTCCAATTCCATCCTCTCTTTGCCTATCTGTGGTTCATAATTCTGATTCGGGGGCTTAACCATTGTGATTATTTTTTTCCCCGAGCTAACTTGACCGGGATTCATGTTCTGTGTAGTAACCTCATTACTGTGATTCAGGGTGTTTTCTTTGTTATTTTGGGAAGATTTAGGGCTTCTCTTAGGCTGGGCTATTACCATACTCAGGTTCTGGTTTTGCCCATACAATTCCTTATTACCACTAAGGTGCTCCTTAAGGGAAGAAGAGCTAATCCTCTGATAGTCCACAATAAATCCACCTTTATTATCATTAAATTTGATGTTAACACCCCCAGGCTGGTAAATGGGGCGCACCTTAGCGGGCATTTTTGGAATTCTGTTGTTAGTGTTTCTAAGGATAGGTCCACAATGGAGAGCTAGCTTGATGCAGTAATTGGCTAGGTTAGTATTAATTTCAAGAGGTTCAAAGTCTTTGGTGCTAATATCCAATTTTACTAATAGGAAAACATCTGAGTAAGATAAGAAATCCTTCTCCATTCCCATGAACTCTCCCAGGTGATTCCCTATCTCCCTTAAGATTTTACTATGGATGAGCTCGACCGGGAGATTCGGTAGCTTGACCCACCTGGCTACTTTAAGTTTCAGTTTACTAGGGTCAAAATCATGTATCCAGTCTAAGTACTCAAAATTATGCCCTTTGTAAAACAAGCTTCTGCTATTTAAAATTTCTTTTTTTAGGTTTGCACTCTTGCAGATAATGAATATGAATTCTTCAGAAGTGATAGTGATACTTACCTGGTCTTTGTAGAGGGTTTGGACCCATTCTGCAATTTCCTTCACAGGCTGCCCTATCCCACACCATCGAATATAAAAACCATGGGTTCTACAATGCATCCCCAGACCATCTATGTAGATATTTTTGATATCGATTGATACTTTCTTTTCCATGGCCTCAGAATTTTGATGATATATTGAACTTATTTTTTGTCTCGACCCAGGGGTTCTAGGGTTTGCCCGTTCACGGAGTGTTGCCTGGTCTAAGCCCTTCCAAAGATTGTTAGGAGCCGAGTTGCCGAATTTAGGGTTTTTAGAGATTTGCCAATGGTGGGGTGCCCTGAAATTCAATATGCTGCCTGTATGGGAATTTTCCTTTGCATGAATGAGCCTGGGGGCCAGTTTTGAAAAACCCTCCGCATGTCCTTGTCTTGGATAGGAAGGATAGGAGACAACCGGGGGTTGTCGAGCACTTCGGCTTCTTTCCTGGCCTAGAGTGGTGCGGTTTGCTCCAGTTACAAATGTTGGGGTTGCTGAGGTTATTGGGATAGCCCACATTCCTGCCACCCTGGCTTGAGCTATTACTCTTGTTGTTGCCTCTGCCCTAACTCCCCTCTGCTACCTCCTACTCTTCACAGTTTGCCAGCCCTGTTCATCCTAAGGATGTGGAGGGGGAGCCCCGCCCCTGTACAAAACCTTCTTCTTCCCCTGTATAATGCTGCAAGGGTGCCCTGCCCTTGATTCATTTCTTGCATTCTTAATAATATTGCTTTGTCGCTGACTGTTTGCTCTTTTTCCATTCTAGAGTGAAAAAATTATATATAATATATTTTTATCAATGAAGATAATGAAGAATATATATTATGAAATTATGTATATTATCACATTTTGATATATTATAATTATTATTTTTGAAAATATAATATATTATATTATAATATAATATAATATTATAATGTTATAATGTTATTATAAAGTGCTAAAATAGCAACATCTAATTGCAATAGATTTTTCCATTTTATTTTATTTTTTGAACTTTTGAACTTATTACTATATTATTACTATATGCATATTTATATTTTATAATCTTTCTAAATTATAAAAAGTATTCTAATTTTTTAAAAAGATAGTATAGAGTAAAAATAGTTTAAAAAATGAAACTAATATATTTTAATATATTTAAGAGCTTTTGTTTTTTCTTAACAGTTTTAAGTGTTTAATTATATTCCCTAACTATATTTATATTTATATTCTAGAATCTTTAAAATCTTTAAGAGTATTCTATTTTTTTAAAAGATAGCATAGAGTAAAAATAGTTTAAAAATCAAACTAATATATTTAAGAACTTTTGTTTTTTCTTAAAATATTTTAATCGTTTAACTATATTTTTAACTATATTGCATGTTATTCTATGGTGCTTTTTCTTTAACTATGCTATGGCACTCCCTCCCCTCTTCCAACTTATTTTTTGTTTTATATAAAATTTAAATTATATATTTATTAATTTATTAAATCCATTTTAAATCTGTGGCTCATATTTAAATATATCTAAAGTACGTGAAGAGATATCCTTATCGAGGCGCCTATTTTTTATCAATTTACCACACATAAGTGGAATAGGCGCCTGGAGAAGGACATCCCTCGGCGTACTTTAGATATATATTTTAAATATAGGTATGCTAGTTGTAATTAGTCTTTCCAAAATCTTGTATTCAACTAGTTAATTTACCTAATTGAAATGCAAATTTTTCAAACCTCTCAAATGTAAACTATTTGGTGTCATCGCAATAATAGCAAGTAGTAAAATGTTATAATAAATGAAAAAGAAACTCAATAATTGGTAATATAAGACTAAAATTCACATTTTCTAATGCAAACTCTATTGTAGTCTATGCTAACAAAAAAATATTAAATCACACTCAAAATCAACTAATCAATTCATTAAGAGTATTTACCAATAAATCAATTCCACATCAATATTAAACAAATATTTAATCTAAGAAAAAAATTTCAACTACAAAACACATACTATTATTACAACTCATAAAGGCAAGGTACTACATGACACTTGTTATTATTATTATTTTAATGATGTAATTTTTAATTAGTTTCACAATTAACTTAAAAAAACTCATATTTTTTTAGATAACATACACATACACCATCTTATCTCCATTTCAATATTCACAATTTCTCATTCCGTTAAATATTAATTAATGAATTTAACTCCACCATTTAAACATCATTTTAAAAATATTTCTAACATATGTATGAACATAAATATACTTATATACTAATTTAATTAAATAATATTTAAAACCTAGGCTTCTTTAATACAATTAGAATTGTTGGTGACATTATTTTCTAATTTTAAGACAAGTTTTATTATTACAATACTATAAAATTATAAAGGCAGTAATAGTGACATTTGTTTTATAATATTATATTAAAAATATATTTAAAATTAAGGATATAAATACTCTAATTGCCTACCAATTACCAAGGAAACCCGAAAAATAAGAGGTAAATTTGGTAAGTTCTCTATTATTTTTTTCTTTGTGCCCTTTCGTATGCTGAAAGTCGTCGCACACCTTTGTACCGCTTTCTCGACGACGGAAAATATTTCGCGGCGTCCTACAAGTGTCCGGTCAGGATGAGTTCCAGCGTCTTGGCTCCTTCCTGCGAATTATCAGCCGTTGATCTGCATAATTAGGCGTAAAAATTCTTTTCCTCGTCAAAATATTCGCCACTGAATATGCCATGAAAATGGAAGTTGCATATGATTTTCTTTGTCTCCTAGGGAGTTCACAATTTGATTCCACATGCCTGGATCTTAGTAATATGCTTAAAATAATGATCTGTGTAATATACTAAAGTTGTTAATGGAAGGAAAGAATACGTATAAAGAACCCATAAAATAATGGCCCATGATGATAGGCTAGTCCCATAGGGAATGTGTTTATAATGTATTAAAACATCCCCAACAAGAAGAATTGAAAAAAAATGTGTGAACAGGTTCAGGTTCGAGGAAAAAGTGTGGTTGGTTCGAAAATGGGCATAGATTCAGATTTAGGTATAAATAGGAGGGAAAGCTTTGCAAATTATGGGCGTGTGGCGTCCTCTGAGAAGTTTATCATTGCTTCTGCATTCCATTGTTTCTGACCATTCCTCCTCAGGCTTACAAAGAAATATTCAATCCTCTCCCTCATTTAAACATCAGGTATAACAGTTTGGCTCATTCTGTCTTTTTCTGTTTCCTTTTGAGGGTGTGCTCGTCATGGACAACGATGATCTTTTACATGTAGTTTAGATACAAATTTGAATGTTAATCAATTGGTAATCTGAATTTGAATGCTGCCCAAATTATAATTTTTTTGGGTTCAGTTTGATTTGCTTATATGAAACTTGTTTCATAGTATTTAGATCTAGACAATCCATAAGATCATCCAAAGGTGTAGGTTTTTATACCAGCCTAGATCTGAGGATTTACTATGACATGCCTGCTTCTGACTTGAATTTTTTGCGGGGCTCTGTTTGTGTAATGGAATTGGATATCGTTTTGCTCTGAAAAGGATATTTGCTTGAAACTGGTGGGTGGAAAGTTGAACTGGGCCCTTCTTTTTAGTCTTGATTTGTGTACATGTATTCTTTTTCCAATGTGAGCTTGGATTTGCAAAAATTATAAGAATTTTTTTTGATTGATATATGTTTATGCACTCAGGAAAGAAGTTTTCACTTTCAAATCTCATAGCATTAGGATCCTGCATCAACTGAGGTTGTGGATCCCATGTTTGTAGGTTTCTTTTATATTTGAATTGAGGTTAATACTTTTTATAGTTGTTTCTTGGTCCCATGTTTCTTGACAATGCCAATTGAATTGTTTCTATGTTAGTCAGTTATGCACCCCAATTATATTTAGGGTAGATAGCGGTCCGTTATCGGCTGAGCTACTGTGATGCTATGATCTGCAATTAGGATGCGCTCACATTCATTCAATCAAGCATTCGGAAGCATAACATAAAGCTGTTTTTGGTACTTTTTTGGCTCCATTCTTAAATGGGGATGTTGACTTTGTCTGTCAAAATACGAGTGAGCTAACATCAGTAATGCACACAGGATGCAGGAGAACAGGGATTGATACCTTAAGTCTTTTTGATACCTGTTAATACGAGTAGATCTGGATCTGGATAGTCTCTTAGTCTAGGCAGATGTAAAATCCTGCCTTTCTTTTTCTTTAATTGTATTCTTCCGCCTATTGTGACTTTAATTTTATAATTGTTCAAGCTCTAACCAATCATCTGCTTTACTAATGATTTTTTGTTGTCGAAGTTATTTAAGTTTTGCTTTGATGCTGAACATGATCTTTCCTTGATTTATTTCTCTGAAATTCTGTAGAGCTATGAGATTGCAAGACTGGTACTATTGTTTTTCATTTGCTTTGCTGCCATTCTTTCTGGTTATGAGACTGGAAGGTTTTCTACCATTTGATTTGCAGTTATTCAGGACCTGCCTTTCATTCACTTCCTAGCCATTCTTTTATTTTGATATTTCAAGGTTTTCTAGGGCTTGATGTGGAACACAATCATTGCCAAATTGAATTATAAAGGCTATTTTTAGACAGATTGAAAGCTTATTAGATTGATTTGTTAATGTGAATGGGATCTGTATGTTAGGATTTGTATCTTGCAATCTGTGACATTTTTAAACTTCTAGTCTCCATGGTACAGCATTTGCAATGGTTTTGAAATGTGCTGAAAAAACACTTGCAGGTAAACAAGGAAATCTTTTTTCAAGCCTTTGGCAGCAATACCCTGCTCTGCCAGGATAGCAGTTTTTTAGAAAACTGCCAGGTTGTCCCTAAAATCTCATAATTGTAAGTCATTTGAATTCACTAGTACTAGATGTTGAATACACTTTATTTGAATTTGATGAAGACCATGCCGGGAATTAGCAATGCATGAAACTGAGACATCTGTTTTTTATTTTGTCAAATATCTAGCACTGTGTTTTGGCAAACACTAGCTGGGTTGTGACTAGCACTCAGAATATTGGTGCATAATATTGGTTTTACGTATTAAATGTCTGAAATTGCTAATTCAGATTTGAGAATGACTGTCATCTTTTTGCAACATATGCTATAACTTATACAACTTAATAAGTTAATAGTGGTTATTTATATATCACAGGGATAATTTATCTATCATTAAGTACTTATTTTTAAAGCTTTTAAATATTATCTCATGGCTACACTGTAGTTATGAATATGGTAAATTTGGAAGGCTACTTCTTATGTCTGAGCCTGTTGAGTCTTGTAACTCAAAGCTGGCAAGATTCCCAGGAAATTGCATGCAGTCTTAGCAGGGGTTTAAGTGACATCCTTGTTGACATGATGTTTATTTAGTCGTACTCATAATATCTATAGTCCAGCATATTTGTGGCTTCTTTTTTTGTGCTTCCTTCCTGGCTATGGTGTGGAGCATGGCTAGTGAATGTGGTGGTCTTCTGTATCAACCATGGATGTCGACCGTAAAACTGGTCCATCTATCTACCCATAGCTTGCAAAAGATCCATATGGATGTAACTGTCATCCCTTCTAATCTACTTTTTTATCCATAGCATTGCTAATATAATCTGTATTTTATTGGATCAGATTCCATGAAGCTAGTCGAGTTGCATTACTGGTTTTACCAGATGTTTTATTTCTTGGATTGCACTTGTATTTCATTTGACCTTTGACTCTTGTACTGTTCTTTGCAGGCAGAACTTGGTATACGTAGGGTAAATTTCATGGCCACCGCTTTGGCTGAAGCTCCTGTATTGGAGAAGGTACTATTGCTAGATTTTAATAATCTCATTCATGTTTATATTGTTACACACTTATCAAAGTTGTTCACCAAAATAAGTAGGTGAGGACATGTTTTACTATTATGTAGCTGTCAATCCATTAGGAATCTTGTTTAGCCCGAGAAGAAAGAAAGATGATGTTTCATGCATTCAGATCAACTACTGGTTCTGAAAATAGAGCCACCCTCTATTAACCATAGCATAGATGGTAAAAGTTTTATCTATAACGAAAGTTGAAGAAACTGTTTTTGGTTGCAGAAAGAGAATGGAGTTGAATGTGTGGAGAAAAAGCCGCATGTCATTTTTGTATTGGGTAAGCATTGAATGAACTATGTGCTATATAAGACATTCTTCTAGCAATATGTGACATAATGATATCTTACTCCAGGTGTGATTTAGTTTTGTGGGTAACTTCAGCATACAAAGTCCATTTTTCTTTTTGTCTTTTGTTATATTCTTCACTATATAGAACTTATTCTGTTTTTCATAGCAATATATGCCATGATATCTTAATCCAAGCATGTTTTAGTGTTGTGAGTAACTTCAGCATTTAAAGTCCATTTTTTTGTTTTTTATTTGACATAATGATATCTTAATCCAGGTGTGATTTAGTTTTGTTTGTAATTTCAGCATACAAAGTCCATTTTTCTTTTTTTCTTTTGTTAGATTCTTCACTATATAGAACTTATTCTGTTTTTCATAGCAATATATGCCATGATATCTTAATCCAAGCATGATTTAGTGTTGTGAGTAACTTCAGCATTTAAAGTCCACTTTTTTGTTTTTTATTTTGTTAGTTTCTTTTCAACAACTTGCGTGATTAGAATATTTTAGCTGGTATTGTAAGATTATTTGGTTTTTATTGTATCTGCCTTGCTCTGTACAGAAAATAATTTGGTTCTTATTGTCAATGTCTTCATCAGTCATAGTAAACAAATAACCACATAACTGTTGTGAACCTTTTTAATAACTATTTTAATATGTAATACTGTGCACTTAATGGGATCAGTTTTGTGGGTCCAAGAAATTATCCCACAAACAAGAGGCAAAAAAGCTAAAGAGGGAAAACTGTTATAATAAGACTCTTATGTTGTGGAATGGAGTGTGCTTTTGGGAAAGCAGCTCTTGTGAATAGGTCCAATGACTGTGTTGGGCCAAGACAGATTCTATACCATCCTGGATTCAGCCTTAATCAGCATCCAGATTCCTTAACTTTTCAGAAAAATTCTCCTCGCCTATATAATATTCAAATCTTTTTAGCAAGGAAAATTTCTCTGTTCTCCTATGTAATAATCAAATATATTATATTTTTTTAATAAGTTGAAGTTCTATTCTCTGTTCCAGATTATTTGAAAAATAAACAAATAGTTTAGTAGGTTTTCCCAGCAGAGACTGTTTTCAGTTGTTTTCCAGCATTTATAACTTTCAATTTTTCAGAAGCTTCAGACATTGGTTTCCAGGAGTTAAAGTAATTGTAGTTTCAGTTGTATCACAAAATTTTTAATTTCAACTTTAAAAAAAAATGTGTTTTAACTAGAGGTTTCTATAGTTCTCTTGGATTTTCTGTTCTGTTCAGATTTATGTTTACAAATTTCCAATTTTGGATTCACGCATTTCAGATCTCCTTTTAGATATCCAATTCCAAACTTTTGGATTGGATCTGTCAAGTTGGACTATATTTGCAAATTTCTGATTTGCAGACATTCTGATACAAACAATGGTCAGCAGATTGGTATATTTAGCTTCCACACTCCATAATAGTTGACAAAGAATCTGGACAAAAAACTATATGAATCATTTGAAAATTTGTCCTTTGGAGTCATGCTTAAATGATGCTTCTTTATAGATTACTCTATATATAAAAGCTATCCAGCAGGCCCTGAAAACAAAATATCAATTAGTTAGTTAAGGAGCCAAGATTGACTCATAATCCACTGCAAACTCCACATGGAATTCATAATCCATCATTGATTCTTTAGAATTTAGCAGTCTTTGCTTGTCAATAGCAAATAACACTTACTTTGCAATCCACTGCAACTTGATTGACAAGTATACCTCAGTGCCCCAGGTCACATGTGCACTAAAAGACAAAACGAGGATGCTGAACGGTCATACACCTTGGGAAACCATACAAGGCACCTCTATGATACCTAGAGTCCATTCAACACCTCAAACCCAGATCATGAATTAAACTGGGAAACTGAATTGATTGGAATATAAAACAGTTCAAAGAACTGAATCAAATCCATAATTGATCTGAAACTCTTTTATTAGAAGGCAGTTGATTCTCATTGGGTTGGCACCATTTTACCACTCTATTAATACATTTTGAAGCACTCCACCCCATTCATCCCACTATCTATTTGCAATCCTGTATTCATGTCCTCACACCAAATGTTTAATCTCTAGTTTGCTTTCATACAATTTATGTTTAAATTTCCATTGTCTGGTCAACAATAACATGTAGGTCAATTAAATAGGTCTACAACTACTTAATCCGCAATTTTATCAGTGATATCCAAGCACTTTAATCATGTCTAGGGTTCAAATCTTACTCGTCAGATATTCACAGATCCTCATTGGTTTTTTATCATTGTTTATCTACCCACTCCTAGAATAGAAAAGCAGACATGTAACCCAACTCCATCTACGACTACCTACAAGAGCAACAATGATAGACCAAGACGTCAAAGTCCTCACAGGGACCTACCCCCATAGATGTCCAGAAGTTCATTCAAGAAGTGCTGGAGGAACAAAGGAAAATAGTATTTTCCCAATTCAGAGGGCTAATGCTCCAAATAGATCCTCCAACATCTTCAACCACCCACAGTTCTACATCACAAGAGTAAAGACATTCAAGGTTCAAGTTAACTTTGATATTCTGGTGTTCCAAGACATAAATCAATGCTTCAGGGCAGCATGATTGATTATGAAAACTGAACATGTTACATACTCAACCAATTCACAAATAGTGGAAAGAAAATCCTTCACAATACTAAAAGTGTACAAACTGGTGCTCCATTTGTGGGAATCCTACCATGACAGGCAAGAAGAAGATAGTGGTCTAATTGATACACAGTCTAAGTTCATTATTGTTGTAGGCACAGAATATTGTTCTCTCAGGTATTATGATGATCAGAACATGAAATTTTAGTTGTTGAGGCAAATGAGGGAGCAGTCGGTGCAAGACTATATAAAGGAGTTCCATGATGTCTACATACATCTGAGCATTTGTGAAACAAAGCATCACAAAGTCTGAACATAACTCGATAGGCTTCAGTACTACATATGTGCCCAAATAGAATTCTTGTCTTCAAAGCCCTTGGAGAGAACCAAGATGGAGCAAAGGTCCAGTTGTTGGCACAAGGAAAAACAGATGAACAACTAGTGCATCAAGCAAAATAAAGAAAAAGAGCGGGTTTAAAAGATTGCAACTAAAGAAAAACTTGCACAATGGATGAGGCTTGTGCAGATCCGCACAAAAGTGGTTTGAGCAAGTCACACTAGCAAGCAATTGCATTGTGTGAGTGAAAGGAAAATAAAGTGTTTCACTCTCTAATGTATTTACTTACACTAATCTGAATTCTCTTATAAAACAATATGATATGACAATGATTTGTATTTAACAATAAGCAAAGTAAATACTAGAGCCGGGACAGCAACTAAAACTAGACTTATGCCAATGAAATGACAGAGAAAAGGGTTAGAGGAATCTTGTCTGGAAATCTGATTGTTGCAGAAGATTGGAAGAATGTTGATGAATGCTCAGGTACTGTCTCAGACTAGAAGAAGTGACTTTGGAAATGTATCAAACAGTCCCAACCTACCAGTCACGGAGGAGATCCCACAAGCGTACAAATGTTTAGAAGTCATGCTCATGACCTCGAAGGTTGTGCTTGCGACCCATACAATCACACTAGTGTCCTGTACCGAAAAGTTGCCCTACTAGTTTTATGTCCCTGCAAGTCACTCTCCCAACCCTTGGGATGCGCAACCATCCTACATCTCTATGGTCCTGGCATCCTACTGCTTTAAAACTTTCTATGGTTGTTTGCCAAAATTTCGTGATTCCCATAATGCATGCAGCTCTCAAAATCAAATCACCTATAATGAGAAATGACCTGCAGAAATTCTTGGGGAAAGGAAAAATGATGGAGTTTTTAGGGAGACTACCTCAGTCAGTCCCCTGATTGACTTGTTTCAGCCTCAACAAGTAGCAGAGAATTTTGGGGTGTGTGAGGCCCTATAGTGCTGCTTGTGATTTGTGGTGGGTGCTACAGAAGTGTAGAAAATTCCGAAGGAGAATTTGATATTGTGTGTGGGTGCTTTGTGTAATGGAGGAGCTTGGGAGATGAGCTCAACAAGGTACCATGGTCAAGGAAGGAGGAATTGTAGGGTTTTTGATAAGGTATACCTATGGAGGAACTAAAGAGCAAAGATTTACTAGAGGAATGAAAGGAGATTTCAGGAGAATACAAGAGAGTGCAAGAGAATTTTCAAGAGAGCAAGAGAGAGCGAGAGAGGTCCCAAATGGAGGTTTAAAAGCTCTTTTATAAATATTATTTGGCGAGATTGTTAAAAACATAGTAAACCCAAAGGAGTCAGCTTTTATCTGTTTTAAATTTGTTTTTTGCAAGGGACACTAGCATAAGCACACTAGCGTCCAAGATCACTAGCACAAGTGTGTCCTTGAATACATAGTTTTTAAGATGTGGGGAATAGGTAGGAAACAGCTAGGGAATCGAAGTCTAGTTTACATGGCACCTTGATGAAGGGTTTCAAGCACAAAAACGGACTAAATGGGTCTTAAAACAATGTCTAAGAGAGTGAACACTAAAATGAGTGTGCCACATAGAGTGAAAGAGTGCAAAGGGTACAGTTTTTGACTCTAAAGTGAGCAGTGAAGGACATTGCACTGCTGAAGGACCGAGAAAGCAAGTAGATGCCAGATTGAGTGATAGAGCAGCATGTAGCAAATACTATGTAGGGATGTCTTAGGACCAGGCACATTGCAAAATCTCATCGCGTATGCCAACCTGCACTAGACATGCAGCAAAAATCCAACAGTACCACAACAGAAACATCCGTAAACACCACCATGTTATAAATAGTTGGCCCAACCCCTCAAGCAAGAAACAAATAGTAAATTAAAACAACTGTGCTTAGTGATAAATTAAGTGTTTCATAAGCACGTCTTACAAGGTAGTTGCAAAAGACGAAATGAGGCACGACCCACATGCATAGTACACATGCAGGTAGGAATCATGTACAATATAATAGTTAAGTAATAATAAAGCATTGTGCACTTTGAGCACTATTGTCTATTGTGCATATTCTTTTGGGTTATGTGTGATTGTATTTGGAAAGAAGAAGGGTGGGTGAATCCTACATAGTTATTATGGTAGTAGAAGTGCTTGAGGATAGTTGTCGATCAAATGCTCTGCAAAGAAGGGCTCTTGCTGCTCATCCAACATGAAAGGCCAAAGCTAATATGACCCCCATTTTTTGAGCCATTCTGCAGAAGTGTGGGCTGTCTTTGAGTAGTGCCAAGGAGTCTTGAGAGCACAGAAATCTATCCCTCTAGTCTTATCATATTCACTCTCTTGGGCATGACTCCAATTGGTGTGTGGTAGACGACAAATCTGTGGCATGATACGTGCATGTTTGATCAAATAATGGATGGAAATGAATGTCAGTGTGGCCACCTGCATGCTGCGCACAGCACGCCAAAGGAAAATTCATCAATTTTGAGGGGAATTATTGCTCTCATGTGCTCAAAAATAACCTCAAAAGTAAATGCCCAAGGCAGTATTGAAATCTGTAAGGTCCTTGAAATAGACTCTGATTTGCATAATATATTTTAAATTTTAGGTCTTCCATGCGATCAGGTGCTAAGGGAGCACCCTGTTCCTTGTTTGTTTTCTATATATGTATCAGTTTGTCATGCAATTGTGCATGAGTTATGTGAACTAGTGAACCATCAATAGAAATATGTTAAAACATCTTCCTGGCAAACCTAGCCACCCAATTTTTTTTCTTTTCTCTTTGAATGCCTGTAATATTTTCTATTAAATTTGATATATGTTATTTTTCACTAAATGTTTTCATATTAATGTAGTGTTCCATGAGGACCTGTCCCTTGGATCTTAGTGACGTTCTGAATGTCTCAGGGATTTGGGGACTCAGAGTGGACGTTCCCTTCCCATCCTTTTTTTGAAAGTTTTGGGGATGTTCCCAAAATGTCCCCTAAAAAGAGGGATGTCTTCCGTTCTTTTGGTTCTTTTTGCGGATTTCTGGTGTCACATGGCTGTCCCTTCAATGTCCTGCCATCCCTTGGCTGTCTCTGAGACTTCAAGGCATACCCCACATCAAATGCATAAAAAATTAAAAAACATTCTAAAATGAATAAAGCCCTAAAGGGCGGCCCACCAAGGCCCCTCCCAACCCAATTAAAACTTTTAAAACCCATACCCGTTGCTGTATTATATTCACCAAAAGAGGGGGGAGTTTGGAGAAGAGAAGAGAAGGAAGAGGAAACGAGAGGAAGAGGAGCAGTTCCGAGATATCAATCCAAAGATGAGTTTGATTTCTGAGCTTCTTGTTCAACGTACCTATATACTATGCCTGATGAAATGTTTCTTTTTTGGCATCTCTCAATATAGATCATGTTTCATATCATGTCTAATTGGTCTATCAAATGGGTTATGGAATCAGTGAACTGATTGTACTTAGTCTTTGGAATTTCAGCTTCTTTTGGTTTGTTTATGTTATTATTTATTTTTGATCTATTTGTATTTTAAAATTAATTTTATACATCAATTTAATAGATGGTCCCCTGCCATCCCCAAAATCCAGACTTTGTTTTGCCATCCCTGAAACTTGGAGAAACACTGTATTAACGTGTCATTTCATTATTTTCTACTCATGTTTGCATCTTAACATGGCCTGGAACCTTTTATCATTATGGGCTGTTTTAAGTTGTTTTGAGATTGCTTGTAAGGAGCTAAGTATTAGTATCATTGGCTCTTACTTGTCTGAGCTATATTTCTAGACTATCAGAAATATAAAAAAAGTTATTTTGAGGCTCAGCCATCATTTCTTTTGCTGCCACACAGAGCTGTATTAGATTTTTTTCCCCCCTGTGACTATACACTGACTCTGGCACTTTATGTACAGAAACCAGTAAGTGTTTCCCTTTCTTCCCTATTTCCATTTTCTCAGGTAAGTATTAATATGCATCTTAGTTTTGTACCTTATGCTATCAATCCAAGTCTTCTCTGCTTTTTGGCTGATTGTAGAGCTTGTGGAGAAACATCCATTGGCAGTGTATCTCTTTCTCAGCATTCTCAGTGGTTCTGCAATATCCTCAACACAGATGCCACAACCAATTGATAGTTGCTCAGATTAGTCTTCAAAATATCTGCATCCAGTTCTTGACAAATTACTGGTCAAGTTTTCTAGTACCTTACTTTGGCAATGGTGCGAAAAATGATGGCTCTGCTTTATTGATTCTGACCAACTTAGATTCAGAACCCTCATTGTCAGTTCTAGGAACATAATCTTGCAGAGTGACTTAGACAACAGAAATAATTGATAATTTTTATTTCTTTAATAGTCCAACTTCACCATCAAATAGTTATTTGGAAAAGTTCAAATGCAACAAGTGTTCATCTTTGCAAAGGAAAGAAATTGCAAAACTGAAATTAAATGCAAAAAAAAAAAAACTGTTAATCTTCAAAAGGACAAGGAATACCCC